>JAQISU010001239.1:11762500-12987500 GCA_029339505.1 Unio delphinus | reverse complement strand
ACTATTAACATAATAATCAGGGAGACCGAGAGTGGAATGCTAACACCCGGACAAGATATGTATCATGGAAGGCCTTTAAACATAAAACACACTTGCTAAAGGAGCGAGACAATTATTTTGCGGATTGAGAAATTAAAGTTCCCTTCAAACAACTGCTGTCCTGAAAATCTCAGGATGACTAGCAGCCTTACAAAAGGATGCGTGTACTTAACACGTCTACGTAAGCTAGCAAAATAAATATTCAAATGACAATTTCTTTCAATCGGATCTCCGATTGAAAAAATTGTCATTTGAATATTTATATATTATTAATATATATATATATATATATATATATATATATATATATATATATATATATATATATATATATATATATATATATATATATATATATATATATATATACAATAGTTGGATTTAATCGGAATATTTATCACAGTATCCCATTCGTCCACCACGTGACACATGTGAAGCATGTGCATACATGTGCAATCATAGCTGTAAGATTCAAAATTAATTTATGGCAGATAAAACTGTTGTTTTTAAACAATAACACTATTTTTTTTAATTATTTTGCCATAAAAAAACGAAAGCATGCTAATAATATTATTCAATTCTTAAGAAGTTTCCATGCAACGATATGTACATTCCATTCTGACAGAAAATACCAAAGTACCGGTACAATGAAAAGGTAAAAAAAAAGTACGTACCACCAAAAACATAATACCGCAGTAAATCGGAATACCAGTGATACTTCACACCTCTAAATCACGATACATCTTTGTACAGGTTACTAGGGCGTCAGACAGTTCGTTCGATTTAAGATCTGTAAGCGACCCTTTATCACAGAAGATCTTTGCTTTATTATTATAGACCTATCCAGAAGCCTAACATGCTTATGGGAAGTTAGTCGACGAAGCACATTCAGTTCTAAAGTAACGGCCGGGTTGTACCTGATAAAATTCAATCTGATTAAAATCAGATCTTCGCTTTCCTACCTGAAGATCTGACGATGAACGCTTAGGGGTCGTGTTCTGGTGACATTAAAATAGCCAGTGGAAATGCAGCTTTAAAAAATCTTAAAGTGAATCAAATCGTTCGGTATACAGCATGCATGCTTTTCATCCACATTGCTCCAAATGCAAAGAGACAATCCAGGCTATAATAAGCCCGTCACAGGCGGTTACGAATACATTTCTTTATTTCTCATTGTGAACATACTGTTGAATGCCACCTGTGCAGAATGAATGCCATGCTGATTTATACAACATATACATTAGGTTTCTATCATTAGGGTAAGAATATATATTTTGTTGCATAACCACGATATATGAGTATCTCCCATGCTTAACCTGGAATTTACTTGGTCTCTTTTATCGGCCGTTTCAAACTGTCATCTGTTTTAAACTGGAAGTTAAATCCAGTTTAATGTAGAGTACACAAAAACCCAATAACTAGACATATATAATGTCCTAAAGGTCGAGTTTTTTTTTTCTTCTCTCCTACTTATTCGCCGATCTCAAACTTTAAGACCCACGCTACCATAACACTCTGGTATATTGGCCAGTTTATTTTACCCTTGGAAAAAAAATAGCCTGTCAGGTAACAGTGCTACAGTAGTATAAATATTTACCAATGCAACAATTAAACAAATTTAAAGTACTCAGCAGCATCCAAGGCTCAACAAGTCTCGCAAAGAATATTAACATAAATTTTCTTTCTTTCAGCTTTTCTTAGAGACCAAGTTGCGTCATGAGAACGACGCATTTATGTGACAGAATTAGGTTATGTTCACTTTTCCGTTTTGAGTACAAATCCAATATGTGCACTTATCATTCACATATTTTTTAAATCCAAAATTCAAATTTAAAAAGCATATCCACCTTAAAACAACAATGTCTGTTTTCTTTATAATTTTAGTAACTGGCTGAGATCAGCACATTCTATTTGAATCCGTTTAATGAGATCATTCACGCATTTTAATTAATATTGGTTAACCAATAAACGTGTTTAGAGCTGATTGTATTCTCACGGAAATTTAAGATTTCACAATTAATTTTAGTCTTTTTGGGAATTTTCAAATATAAGAGAAGAAAATGGCTAGAAAAACACTAAAATATGATCATTTTTTGACGAAAACAGACCCACTGATGATTAACGGACTGTACGCTATGACAGAACGAAAGGCCATCCTAGTATATGCTTTGAAAATCGACTGACTAATGAGAGAATTATTACGTGAACTGTACAATATTCATAATGAAGACTTTATGATGTCCACATGCCTACACTCGAATGAACAGTTTGTGCATGAAAGGTGAACTGGTCAAATTAACATTCGACATACATCTTTACCTACGAATTTTGAGGAGATGGTTGATAAATGGGGCTTTGAGATTGCTGTGACATGTCCGGGTTTCTATTCTACCAACGCGCGCGCGCGCGCATTTTCCGTCGCGAAGACAGGTTTGCGCGAGACTCGAACCGCGAATGCCCCATGGACTACTCTGTGAGATTGTTTAGTTGTGGAATTCACAGATCAGCATTACACTCACCGTGTGTTGTGGTGATTGTATTAATCTGACGAAATTGTTTTGTGTGCTATGTCAGTCATGGACTAAAATAGTTTTGGTGGTCGTGCTAATTTTAATTGTTTGAGACAGAAATTGCCATACTAAATACCAGCTTTGATAAACGTGTGCGGCTACGTAGTGATCTCTAACATTGAAAAGCTGAAACATGTACAGTATAATGGTCAGAAAGTGCAAACTACAGAAAGAGTCATTAAGCTACAAAAACAGATAATGGATAGCAATTTAACATGAAATTGGTTTCACATCAACATGATACGGATGCGCTGGTAGGCGTATGTATAGCTTTTCTAATTGTTACACACAAGTGTTTCCGTCGCCTAATTTTTAAGTGTGTCGCGCTTTTGATTGGGACATTTCAGGTTTTAGTCGCGCTCGCGTAACATTGTATTATTGTTGTTGTGGTATTTAATTGAGGAAACAACTACTCTTATTATGTACTCTTCATGTCCAAGCACGTTCAATTCTTTGAGAAGTAGTGTAACAGAGTTGGTCAGTAACATATATTTAACAATATGTACAAGAACTAAAGATAGCAACGTGCCTATACATGCAAATCCCCCCCCCCCCCCATCCCCTGAAAAATAAATAAATAATACTGTCGGCAAGCGCAGACAGGGCTAAAAAAAAATACTTTTCTGTCTGGATGTAATACTGAACAATCACAACGAGTATCACTTGCTAGCAGAAAGCGCCGCCTTTGACATGCATAGTATAATCGAAGTATTTTTGAGCGTAGCTGATGCGGGAATTTTATTACCTACGCATTGGTGCATTTATAACGCTATATAAAACATAAAACATTGTATTCATTAATATTCTATCAAAACAATTTGGTAAATATATTACTGTGTATGTATAACATTATTTGCAAATGCATTAGTTGGCAAATGTAACGATTGTTTACATTAGTCTAATGTAACCATATCGTCAGGTTAAGCTGTATTCTTTTGTAGAGCTACACTAACAGTTATGTGCAAAATGATGCTAAATATTAAAGTAAAAGCAAAAGCAAAATTTTTAAAAATTAAATAATAAAATTTGCAATAATAAAAGTTACATATTTCGCTTGTTATCTACGTTTATCATGATTTAAACTCTCAACTGCTGAATCATACAGCATACAAAACGGAGTTATTTGCTGTGTGATTCGTCATCTGACAGTTTATACCACGTTCAAACACAAAAAGACGTACATTAAACTCATGACGCTGCAAATGTCATGGGTGATATTTTGGAGGTCAAAATCATCAGTCATCAGATGCACTCGTATATCTCACTTGTTTTTTTTCTTCTTTTTTTTTGGGGGGGGAACTATATCACATGTATGCAGGAATGGGAGATAGAGCGAGTCAAATATGTGTACTGGAGTGTTCGGTTTTAAGGTGTTCAGTTTAACCCATCTTTTCCATTTCTTTGCTATGTAATCCAGTTATCAAATAAAAGCAAATGTGGTTCTACGACAATAACACGCACATGTGTATGAAATATATTAACGCACCCCTCGTAGAATTAAACATAGTAGCTTCAACGCCCATGTTGATTGTGGGTCCAATAGGAGTTCCTAAAATTTACCAAAGAACAAACGTATTTCAATGATAACGTATGGTTTATGGTCTTCAGCTTATCCACAACACGGGTTTCTATTTAAAGTGTTATAACTGAACGAAGCAAATAAATTTCTTCACAGGGACAACAAACTCGTACCTTTCTCACTTTAGTACTTAACTGTACTGATCGTAATAATTAGTCTTTAAACCAAAGACTTAGTGAACATTGACCTAAACGGCTGCTGAATTTACGTAACAGATTTTAAACAAGAATTATAAAGTAAAATGCCAAGTGGACAAATGCCAGAGAAAATTTTAAGACAAATTCAAACATTTACGCAAAGGAATATATCTTTTAACAAAAACTGCAATTAGAAAGTGATTGTAGTCTACATTACAATATGACGCCACTTACCCATCCCCACCCCTGATCAAATCTTTAATATCCCTACCACTGGCCAAAATCCCCAAGTTAGGTCATGTCATATTTGCGAAGGTCTAGTCATAGTACGATTTTGTAAATTTATTAATTATTTTACTTTCCTATAACTGGACTATAAAATTAAAAATATTTGAAACACATCACACGACAATTTGTAACGCAGATTATAGGAGAGAAGAGCTAATAATGCTAAATAATAAGATTTTTGGCAATTGACCCATCTGAAACTATAATTAATTTTAGTGGCATTTCGAATCCTAAACTGGACAAAATATTCAATAATAATGTATCTAAAAATATACCTAGTAATTGGATCGTTACATTAAAGTGCGACTTGCTCTAACTGATGGTTTCGATGCAAATTTTTTCTTCACATATCAAAAGCTCTAAGATGAATTCACCAACGACTTTAAAATCCTACCCTATTTTTATGTAAAATCTGAGATGAAATCTGGAGTAGGGGTGCGAATCCACACTATTTTGTCATCTATTTGAACTGTGCATCATTTTGTGATTATTTTTTAAACACATCATGGATGATCTTGATTGTGAAAATGACGATTTTAATGAGAAAAGCTGTTTTCGCGGTGAATTGCTGTTATAAACGTGTCAAGTGATAAAGGTATTTACTGCATAGAGAATACAAGTTAAACACTCGGTCAAATTTATAACAGTTTATGATCCTGATGTATATATCACAAGACATCTTGAGATGTCTGTTCGACATGTTAGGACAGAAAACCACATTAATTTTGTTTATGCGACACATTAGATTTAGTAACCTGGCTGACTCAATATTACTCACGGGATTCAATATCATTTGAGGTTTGTTAATTAGAATAACATATCTAGTATATAAATGAATGCCCTTGATTAATGACTACTATATCATTGATTACTGATTAATATACCCTTGATTACTGACTACTATGTCCTTGATTACTGACTATTATGCCCTTTATTACTGACTACTATGTCCTTGAATACTAACGATTATACCCTTGATTACTGACTACTATGCCCTTGCTTACTAACTACTTTGCCCTTGATTACTGACTACTATGCCCTTGATTACTGACTACTATATCCTTGATTACTGACTAATATGCCATTGATTACTGACTACTATGCACTTGATTACTGACTACTATGTTCTTGATTACTGACTACTATGCCCTTTTTAACTGACTAGTATACGTGTATGAAATATAGTAGTGTACACATGGGATTACTCGGACCTGCGTGAAATTTAACAAATCATTTTTTTTACAAAAGTTTTCAATCAAAATATATAATTTGTGGATAAGATTTGGGTTGCGTCTAGATGGGCGTTTGTAGACAAAATCTGTTGGTTTTTTTTCTTCTTCTTCAAAACAGGTTGTGACCTTTATAATTCAGTGTCGCTTTTCTACACCAGATCTCTCAAACATGTGACTGAATGGATATCAATATGAATATTTAAAATATAAAAAAATTAAATTTCATGAAACGTATCTTCTCTCAGACGACGATTTTAGTGGAAAAAAAGAATAGTAAAAATCTTGTACAAAATATTTCTTAATTCGGTTTTGTAAAATCTTTTTTTATTTATTTATTTATTTATTTATTTATTTATTTATTTATTTATTTATTTATGCTCTTCATCATTTTGATTTTTAATTTCTGAAAATTTTCTTTTGACAGTGTAAAGTGTTGAGGTACATGGTTTTCATTTATCGGTTGTTTACAAATTATAGCGGGAATTCTTTTGTTTTTGTGTATTCATTTATGATTATATATTAAGTTGTTTTCAAAAAATTCCTAATCTATCTTGTTCATTTAAATTTTTTTTTTATACGAGTCCATTATCAATGATCAAGAAATTTTATTTGATTAATACTTAGTATGGAAAACTATATTTAATTTTGTATTCCTCATTAACGGTTTCGTACTTATTAATGATTAACAGTTTCGTACAAATATATTCAACATTATTTTATTTTGTCAATGATGTTACCAACCCTAGTGACTCTTCGCATATGTTTTAGCTCAACGTTGTAAATTGAGTGTTTGTGAGGTCTAACAAAAATATAATAAATATCATTTAACAGACATCGTTATACACATCTTAATATTTAGTAGCAGTGGCGTCGCTAGGGGGGTGCAGGGGGTGCGGACCACACCGGGTGACACCATCTCAGAGGGGTGACACCAAAATGAAAAATTTCAATTTTACAGAGCACACACTGCTCGGTCTAGTCGGATTTCATAAGCGGATAACCGATCATAGTTAAATACATTACTAGCAGGCACAGGGTGCCACCATGCAGTCTGCAGAGCGTAATATTATATTGCTACGATGTCACGTGCACATATTTATATAGAAAGATCAGTAACAAAAATCATATAAATAAAGGGCAAGTTCTGTAAAGAGTAATTTACCCAAGTACCATGATATAGAAAGCAGTTGAGTCGCTAGGGGGTGCGTGAGGTGCGGAGCGCACCGGTTGACAACATTTGATGGGGTGACACCAAAATGACTATAAAAACAATTGACTTTTTGTGCAGGAAGTCTATGGGGGTGAAATCATGAGTTACCGCACTGGTTGACACCAACCTAGTGACGCCACTGTTTAGTAGCAGCGTGTTGATTGAAAAACTATTTGACTGCGAAAAAGATTCACCGTTTAAAGAGTTTAATGAAAAGATTCTTCAGTTGATTTTATCCATCGCTATATCCGATTTCAGAAGGAACTATTTAATCGTTCGCAGTTTACTGCCGACTGGAATAGTTTCCTACACATCTTTTGTCGTGTTTTATTCAATACCATTTCATTTCCGCATTCTATCCTTCAATATTTTCAAGGCTGAGTGCCTTACAAAAATACCACAATATAGTTCCTTCCTTTTGCACTTTAAAGATATTTGAAATTAGTAAATTTTACAGATTTTACTGTTTATGGTGTTTCTAAAATAACAACTGAAATAATGGCAATTTTGTCTACATTTATTTACATGATGTACATTGCTTCATGAAGCCTATTCAATAATGTCATTTTCCAGACTACTCTGTTCATCGAGAATGGCATGATGTGCGCATAATACGCCAGCTCCGCACTGAATAGTATTGTATATAGACACTAGTAGTCCATACTGCACGATATAAATTACTGACTATTAGAAATCAGTGACCTGGACCTCTCATAAACACATGTGATCCTAAACATACTGTGCAGATTACTTTATACTTATGTACAAATAAATACTATACTAATCATCACAGTGACCTATGACTCTTGGATCACTATCATATATATATATATATATATATATATATATATATATATATATATATATATATATATATATATATATATATAGTTTGGTCAATGAACTTATACGAGAAGAAATGTTTTTCTACAAGATCTATTTTTCTTTACGACAAAATAACCTTGAAGCGTGGCCTTCTGACCTTAAAATTATTAGACATGTTCTATACTTTAAGTTGAGGACCTAAAGAAACATAAATCATAAGTACATTAATTATGTAGAACTAAATTTATTATTCAAATACCATTTTCCTTCTGTCACTTACAGTGACCTTGACCTTTTGGCCATTTAATTCCAAAATTAATAGGCATTTTTTTCTTACTCAATGCGTAAGTTGTCTACAAACTTTGATGAAGGCAAATGCTCGATCACTTAATATTTTGCCGATAGATCTTTATTTTATAGTGACTTCAGTTTTTTTTCCTGCTGCACACAAAATCGATAACTTCTTTCTTTTCCAAAATACAAACCATAAACGAAATTTGATCTAAGTCTTTAACGCATAGCTAATATTGTTCAGCAGAAACTATCTGTATTCTCTTAGTCACCTTGTCCTTTAGCTTAATGACCAGCTATTAAATAAAGAGGATTTTTCCTTATACAAAATGTAAGGCATTCAAAGAGTTTAGTGTTGTTCTGTGGTGTAGAACTAATGTTATCGTGCACAGATTTTCTTTGTTTGAGTCGCATTGACCTTTTGACTCAACGATCAATAGAGTAAATGACGTAGAACTAACGTTAGTAGGCAGCAACCATTTTTCTTCTTATAATCACATAAATATTTATCTTTGACCTTTTTACACCACAACTGAGAGGAGTCTCCGTTTACGCCGAGTGAAAGACATACAGAAGGCTTGTTAACTGTATATGAGGTAGAACTCGCGTTATTATGCGGAGCAAAACTGGTAACGGATTGACATTATAATGTAAGAAATCAGCCTTATTAACAACCTGTAAAAACGTATTAATTATCACCTATCTAAAACAAAATATGTTCTAATAAAAATGTTGTGAGAAATTTATGACAGCTCTCACAGTCTCGAGAGTATATTTAATCCGAGCAAATTATTTGTAAGAAAACAAGTTTGTATACGACTTTTGAATGGTTTCGTACATGGTACATGGGAATTTATTCCTAATAGATCATTCATTCTAATATCTATTGCGTAAATGTTTCTGTGAGTGAAGAGAAAGTGTTTGGTAAACAAAATTCTTAATCCTTACGGTTATAATCTATTAAGACGTGTTTTGTTCAAGAAACTTCCTTTTAGGTCAGTTATAATGTAAACAAGTGAGTTTATTTTTCTGACGAAAACTCCTATGTAAATAAATTATGTAAAAATCAATTCCGTTTTACATACCTCATCTATTTTTATAGTTTTATTGCAGTCTAGAAACGTCCATATCTGATCCACTTATCAAAAATATATAATGAAAACTATATTATGCGTAAATGTTTGCCGGGGCACATGGGGCAAGTTAGAACCCTTATGGCAAAGCGTGAAGGTATAAAGTCCATGTCATTTGATAACCCGTGTATGATAGCTATTAGAACATGATAACATTTCATAACATAGAACTATTTACGAATTATGTACAACAAGTGCATTTAAACACATCTTGATATTCTGATGTTTAAATATAGATGGCATCACAAAATGCATGCTTGAAACCAACTAAAAGTGACCCCTTTATGTGAAAATAATTTTCACTTGTTTCTGTTCTTGTTTATGTTCTTGCTTTAACACAAGTATTCGGCATGACTGGTTTCCGCACTTGAATACCGTTGTGCTGTTGCTTTGGGATTTAATGTTATTGTTCAGCACATTATAAGCTATACATATCGGCCAGTATATCTGGTAGAGGTAGCACCCGGAAAAAATTCCGGAAGAACCATCGATCCACGTGAATCTACTATCAAGCAGTGTCACGTACCCGCGCTGACCGAGACTTGTAACCAAGTCGATGGATGTGAGACGTCGGTGATCTGTAAAGGCGAGCGCCTTTTACCATCCGGGGCCCCACTGTGGGCGAATAAGGCGATTTCAGGATAAAAAGCCTAAGATTCCTTTACATCAATGAAAGACTAAGACATATCCAGAAGGCAAAATTGGTAAAAGTGTTCTGTCCTTGGTTAAGTATAGTTGCTCTGAATGCCAAACAACTATCGTCGTCAACAAAATTCTAGAATAATTGCAACTTATGCCGAATAAGAACGACTCTTAACAATGGTTAACTTTATAGAAGTTGGCTCTTTAACCAATAATGATAATTATGTTTATTTAGTTTAAGTAAGACAAATCGTCGCGAAATACGATGAAAATTTTTAGTTTATTTTTAAAGTTGATTTTAATGATGGCTTGGATAGAAGTGGAAAGTATGAACTGACGGGAAAATATCATGCTTCTTTTTTCCTGGATTTAAAATGGAAATGTTTAAGAGCAAACACACATGCAATCAATATTATATTCGTTAATGATTTTCTTTGTAAAAAATGCATTCCTTGTACAAATATTATGTCGCTCAAACATTAATGAATAGTAGGTATAACACAATGGCGTGCATCAGAGATGAACAAAATATTTTTTGCTTTGGTTGAGCCTACTTACTTTCGTTAATTGTTGTTTAGCATTCAGACCAACTACACTTAACCAGGAAACAACACTTAGACCAAATCTGCCTTAACGTATAAGGCCAGAGCGTTAGCTACTTAGCTACTACGCCTTTTCATGCAGTTCTTGGGCAGAAGTTGACCATTATTTTCATTACTTTATAGTGTGAACTATGATAACTAATTGATTAGTTATGTTGGTAACGGCCAAGACTAATCAGTATATACTCTATTGTGAATGCTATACACACAAAACCTGTACACAGTTTCCACGGATATGAAAGATATCAAACTTTTCTATACTGCGTGTGCTGAGGTAATTCTATGCGTGTTTTCGTAAGACGCTGGATACTGTAACAGTCCTTTGCACGTAACAATAAAAAGCAGTTTGGTGGTTTCCTTTCTCTTCTCACTTCAAGTTACACCCTATACCACAATATTTAAAAAATGTATGTATGTATGTATGTATGTATGTATGTATGTATGTATGTGTGTATGTGTGTGTGTGTGTGTGTGTGTGTGTGTGTGTGTGTGGTTAAACATCCGCGAGTCTTCTGCCTCCACTTAGGCATACTATATTTTTGTATATCATCTACATTACTGATGAAGGTTGCTATAATGCTGACTCCTACCCGGCCCCAATACACCTATTTGTATGGCTACTAAGAACATATTTGACCCACGCCAATGTGTGTGTGTGTGTGTGTGTGTGTGTGTGTGTGTTTACTTACAATCTGGTGATTTAGAATCTTTGTCCTTGTCTTTTTTCTTAGCACTATTTTTCCCGGCTGTAGCCATCAGTTCTTTCCCTGCAGTAACTAATACTATAACCAACTACCTTGGGAAACCTTTCAGTAATAAGTTGATGTTAAATAAACATCGATCGTATTCCTTGTTCGTTTGACTTTAACCTTGCAAGAGTAAATAAAACATCGCCTAATCCATTATGACTGAATCATTACAGAACTCCGACATGCATTTGAACTCCACCTTCAAAGCACCAAAGATATTTTTGCTCAGACGTGTTGCACTTCTTCACATGCGCTGTATATCACATATACTATAAACCCAATTGAGATTATATATGGACAATAGAGATTTTTCAGAAGGAAATAATAAATATAAACGCTAACTAAGCGAGGGTACAAAGAGGGGTGCAATTAATAGAATATTTAGATTTCTTGAACTCTAAAGACGATAGACCCATTGACTACAAACTAAACTGCTTGCTATTTGGGATATAATAAATTGGTAAAATATAATTAAAAACACAATCATTCGTTTCTTTCATAATATATATGATATATTTTGCGGTTGTGGTAAATATTGTATTAATTTCTACACAATGCCAACTTAGTACATAATAATCCCTGCGTATTGCCCCATAGATCAGTCTATTCTACTAATACAAAGACCGGTTTGCTGTTATATCAAAAAAGCTAATATCTCTTTTGTGTATTTTTGTATAGAGACTGGTATCAGTGAATGAGGCAGGTCGAGCATTGATCCTCTTGTGAATGAAATGTGAGGCTGATTTGTCTAAGATCACGATATGGTTAGTGATTTCACTTCAGGATCCAGTGTTCAATTAAAAAACATTATTATATATTCTTAATTCGAATCACCAAGACCTGTAAATGACACACTGTCAATTAAAAGCCATCTTTTATGCTTGAAAATAAAGATAAAATCTAATTAGTGTTGCCTAATATGCAAGGTTGTGCCAAGTCCTAGAGGGTAAAGTCATTAAAAATAATACTATGGTAACATTACAAAGTATGTTGTTGTTTTTTTGTTGTTATTTTCCTTCTTGAACAGCATTCTCACAGCATATATTATAGCTCTTTCTTACCCAAGACATTGCTACCATTTAACCACGCATGGGCGTCCGCACATAGCGGCAAGGGAAAGGGGCCTTCCCATTTTGTTTCTAAATCCGCAAAATTTAATAGCTGACAACTACGTTTTCCACCCGCACCCTACTCCGAAAATAATTCTGCGGGCGCCCCTGCAACCACAAAAACGAGTCTGAGGTTAAGATAGGAAAAGTTAATATAGTAGATGTGTGTGCGTGTATGAATGATTTTATCCGGTTTAATATATCGAATGGTACCTTTCGAACTAAATTTGTGCATTTTATCTACTAAATAAATGCTGGCGTGATCAAAACTGAAATCGGTGAACGGTATTTGTTTGCGAAATAAAAGGATTTGACCATCTAACAATTACACAAATTTCATGTTATTCATCCACTGCTAACAAATGCAGTCATTGCAGTTATGGAAAACTTCACGGCAGTTTCATGTTAATAATGAGGTTTGTAATCATGGAGAGAAGTACGATGATTTTACCTTGTTGGATGTTTTATATGCACGATAAAAGGATTGATACACGCGGACGCCGTTAAAGCTGTTGTGTTTTTTTTTTGCATTTCGATGTGCATTGCGAGTACGACGCTCTTTTGTTTTAGTCAGTTTCCAACGGAAATGAATGAATGTTACCTCTACATGTGTGTTCAAGATCCGTCTAGTTACATAAAATCAATGATCACCCAGTAGCCAACATGATGATGGAAATGAAACATTGCACAGGCCCTTTCTGAAAATCGCGCGAAAACTTCAGTAAATTTTGCTAATTTCAATCCATTGAAAAGAGTAATTAATTCAAAATCTTTTTTTGAAATATATATCTCCAGCCAGTTTCTCCACTCAGTATTTCAGCAGACGTCAAAAGCATTTTCTTGCAAGTAAAACACCATACTTCATTTGCATTAGTTAAAATTATCATTATTAAACACATATATACTAGTCATAGAAAATGACGAAACTCGTCATATCTCAGACGCAGTGTCTAATGAACGATCCTAAACGGAAATGGGCAAAGAACTACATAGATTCAATAATACTTTCTTGAAATACAAATTAAAATCTACTTTCAAATGTTAAAAAATTGCTCAGACTTAACTAATATGTGTCATTTAAATGAGAGATCTTAAAACGTGTCACATCTTCTAACTTTTGTCGTCTTCTTTTTTAAATTTACAAATATTAAATTATATTTAAAGCAACGGATTTGTATTTGTAACCATAGCTGTACACCTTGTAGTATGCTACTTCCGACCAGCGACGTTCTGATGGCGTCGATTTTATATGTATAATGATTATTTCAAATTTCGCCGCCCTACCACAACGTTTAGAGACTGACTAAGCCGTTATGTGGTCCAAGAAATTCCCATATAGATTTACTTAATTTTTTAATCTTACAATACAATATGAAAACAATAACAATTATTCATCAAATGCTGTTAGATTACAAAATGAAAATAATTACAAGAAGTTCTCATTAAATACTATTATACTTTTTGGGACTACTACTACTACTACTACTACTACTACTACTACTACTACTACTACTACTACTACTACTAGTTAACTGAATACCTTTTATACGGTTATGACAATTTAGGCTGGCGCTTTCATTTAAAAAGGAAGTGATCGTACAGTTAGAATACAGTCTATGATTTGCCAATACGGATTAAGAAAATGATACAGAAAGTTATCCATAGGCGTTGAGGCTCTAACGGCCGAAAAGAATTTCCAGACATCATAGATAAGACTATTGCATCTTCTAACTGATAATTGTTGAAACTATTTTTTATATTCTCAAGCAATACAAATGTTTTCATTGATTTGAGGACCAACTGGACAGTATAAGAATATTTTCGGTGCACCCCAACCCCTGTTGTCGAAATGACTATTCATTTAGAGAAGCAGCGATAAACAAGACTTTCATGGGGTCGCAATCACGGATATATTGGATGTCGATTAACATCTTTATTTATATTTAAGATCAACTAGACAAGATAAGTCTCTATTTATATTTAAGATCAACTAGACAAGATAAGTCTTTATTTATATATAAGATCAACTAGACAAGATAAGTCTTTATTTATATTTAAGATCAACTAGACAAAATAAGTCTTTATTTATATTTAAGATCAACAAGATAAGTATTTATCTATATTTAAGAGAAGATAAGTCTTTATTTATATTAAGATCAACTAGACAAGATAAGTCTTTATTTATATTTAAGATCAACTAGACAAGATCGGTCTTTATTTATATTTAAGATCAACAAGATAAGTCTATTTATATTTAAGACAAGATAAATCTTTATTTATATTTAAGATCAACTAGACATGATAAGTGTTTATTTATATTTAAGATCAACTAGACAAGATAAGTCTTTTTTATATTTAAGATCAACTAGACAAGATAAGTGTTTATTTATATTTAAGATCAACTAGACAAGATAAGTCCTCTGGCGAAACTACTATTTAGGATGAATAACGATAGCAAGTTTTAAAAGATGGCTACTAACAAAATCTCTCTCTCTCTCTCTCTCTCTCTCTCTCTCTCTCTCTCTCTCTCTCTCTCTCTCTCTCTCTCTCTCTCTCTCTCACACACACACACACACACACACACACACACACACACACACACAAGCACACAGAGTTTATGATTGAGTAATAAAGAAGCATACTGATTTAGAGATCAAAAGATCAAAGATCAAGATCACTGAAGAGGAAAATGATAATGGTTTTGCATTCGATCATCCTTTCTACAACATCACAGACCCAGACCAAACTGTGTAGATAACTTGCATTCGGTGGAGGAAGAAATTTGTTGATTTGGTGTCAAACAAAAGTGTCGTGGTATATTAAAGAATGCAAATTGTTTTTACACAAACTTTTCAGTTCTCCAACATGTACCTTGAAAAAAAAATTCTCGATGGCCTGAACTTTGGATCAGAAAGAAAACTAGTGAGCTTGGACTCAAAAGAGCAAAGGCCAAAGTTAATGTAATTGAAATGAAACAAGTTTCTGCATAATAACCTTAGTTTCAGACCGCGGAGCATGCATGACTTGCTAGGCTTAGTAACAGATTTCCGTAGGACATGTCGAGTGCGTTGCAAGACTTTGTCGCCCCTGTTCTCGCCATACGTGTATTTTAAACAGTACAATTCTTCATGACACTCATTAGGCTTTTGCTAGTCAAACAAAGACACTTTTACGACTCCATGGTCCTTAACTATGTAGTAGAAAAAAAAAACAAAAGGTTTTTTAAAAAAATTCTTTAATAATTTGTTTCCCTACAATACAAAAGATAACATTTGAAAAGAACTTACAGTATTATGAACTAAATAACAGACAGTCCTAAAAGATTTATCACAAGTACAAAAGTATAGAGTATTATAAACAAATTCAATCGGTGTTCTAATTTTTGAATATGCTGATGTGCCAATGGCCTGGAATAGTATTAATGTGCTAACAGTCTTGATGTATCATAATGATATAATCCAAAATGAATTTGAATGAACAATTTCAAAAATAGAGGTTTATTCCTATAGTCAAAAAGATCTTTTAAATTACAATACTTTAAATATACTAATCCTCGCTTATTAATTGAAACACAACTAAAAATAGCTCCTCTAAAGACTGATGATAGGAATAACGAAGTTTTAATTATTTCTCCTGTAAATAAAAGCTTAAGCTATTCGTTAGATATGGAAGAAATCGAAAGACCGAGCAGGTCATATATCTGTTCAGACATTGTTACGTTTGCTCCAGATTAGCAGTATTTTTGAAAGACGAATTCCAGTCTACTCAATTTTCGACCACCTGTCGTTCTAAATAATCTATTTTGGTCAAGCCTCTAATCTAAAGGGGTAGACACGGGCGCCATGAAAAGTGAAGACGCGTTAAGAATCGGACATTTAAAGGTCATTGCCATGGGTTTTGTTCTACACATAAGCCTTTGTTTTGGCATTATCAACTTTATAATTAGATTACAGCATGCAATATGTGAACGCCTGTGCGAAATGGCTGAGACACTTAAAATACTCATTCTAAAGTAAGTTGACAACAGTTCTCTTGCGAAAAGTAATTGTATACTTATATAATATGTTTAGGTATGTTCCATTTGGAATGATAATGTGCCATAAAGTTTCAGTCCTTAAAATATATATGACCCGAAGCAACTGTAACATTGCCTGTCGTGTGTGTGTGATTTGGATTTTTCACTTTAAAATAAATCTATAGTCATTTTGCTACGATGTCTGCAGTGTGATAGTTTGCAGTGATTTCTAGCACTGTGGCGTCGTGTCGCAGACAAGTAATATAATGTCCCACCCTGCCACATTATCCTGGCGCCAGGCCATCCAGTCCTAACACTAACCTCATGTAGCTGCGGGCCAAGCGCGGCAGCTGTTAGTATCAATGTTTTATATGTCTTTGGCAGCGCCGGTGCAAGGCATTTTGATGCCCTATGCGAGATCAGATATTTGTCGCCCCCCCTTCCCACTCACACCCTTCACCACCAGCCCATCATGAAATAAAACCCAGCCCCCCCCCCCCCTTAGCCCAGCGCCGGAGGCGATTGCCTAGTTCGCCTAGCGGAAGCGCCAGCCCTGGTCTTTGGTATGACTCGGCCGGGCTTCGAATCCACGACCTGTCACAGTCACGTTGGACGCTCAAACCAATTAGGCTATCGGAATGATCACTAACGTATAAAAAGGTGTGATAGCTCGTCGGATAAGAAACATTTTCAACCTCAAAATGACATCTACATTATTGAAAAGTGTCACTGTAAATGTGAACACCATTAAAAAAAGAGCGATGGCTAGGTGTGAAACTGCAACACACCATGTTCACAATATTTACCCATTCAGTAAGAATATACGTGTAAAAAAAATATAAAGGAAAAGGGTTTTAAACTGTGACATGTTCTAGACTGAGAAAATGGTGGCAAAACAGGAAATTTATTTTAATAATTGATGTGTACCTAAGGTTAAGTGATCTTGAACTTCAAGACTTGTCAAGGCTAGAAAATGCATTCAGGTTTGTTCTTATGGTGCAAATCTGCTTCGTCTCGACCCAGGGATGAGTATGTAGTCAAGTGTCTACGGCCCAGTTTGTTCTGACTTGGTCAATACGAAAAAACGTTTGGTTTACATGAGCTCTTGATTTACACTTTAGGTATGCATCAAGTCTATTAATATCTAGCGACATGTTAGATGTCAAAGTCAATGTGACTAAAAAGATATGGGTTATGCAAACTACTTTTGGAATTGATTTGCACAAAGAGTGTTAAAGAAGCCAATACATCGTGTGGTCTAAAGGAAAAAGGGCACGAATATTCTACGTTTCATAAGAAAATTATGGTTTCTGCACAGTAAGTTCAAGACCGCACACCTTGACCGTAGGTCGAGGTTACTAATTCATGTCGGTTAATAATATCCGTAGTCAACCATGTCCTTTTAATACCTAAACAGAGGCGGTTCAAGCGTTATGTTTCAATCAGTTTAATATTGAGCTGTTAATTACATAAGAATGTATATACGACTCCCTTGTTTAATTACACGATATACACACGCCATTTTACAACCTTTTACAAAAGCTTTTGATCACAAATGATAGTTCATTTTAAAGTGTAACTGACATAATTTTGCAATTTGTATTATTTTTATAAATATTGCTTCGTATTCTATGACTTTTATCACGAGTGGCATAAGAATAAATGATTACCCTCAGTTTTATACGTTGTTGTGGTTTATACTACCATGACAGACTTTAAACCACTTTCTATTATGTTATGATTATTGCCTATTTCAAATTTGCAGAAATAAATATCAGTTCTTTATTCACACACACACACACACACACACACACACATATATATATATATATATATATATATATATATATATATATATATATATATATATATATATATATATATGCGATATCAAATTGTGCATGCTTCTAAGAACGATTAAGCGTACATACATTATGTGCTTGGATGAGTATTAATGTGCTGTGCAAGAAAATTGTTTAATGTGAACAAATAGATAAAGTGCATCCCCTCAAAATAAACTCTATGACATTTAATAATTGGATAATCGCACCGAGAAATGATCGGTTTTGTAAAAAAAAAAAAAACACCTTGTGAAGTTTGCGTAAATATCTGGACCGTTTCTGGCGCTTATTCCTTCAAACTGATCATTCGTTTTTAGGAATGATGGGATTGCGGACTTCATGCAAGATTTGCGTCCGAAATTGATGGGAGCGACAAAGTGCAAAACCTATCCATCTCCGAAACAGAATATTTAACAAATGAAGTGCTCCATTAAGCACGGGTAATTTTACGTTTTTCAAAGGCCCAAATTAAAACTTTTACAAAGAATTTTAGCTAGTACCAACTACAATCAAGACATATATTAGACTGGCTTTAGCAAATCATCATCACAAACTATGTCAAGAGTTTATGTTTGTAATTATTTTACTGGATTTTTAACATACGTCACCGCTAAACTGTTCGGCGTAGAGATAATATACAAATCGGCATATTAAATAGCTAGAGATGCTTCTTTACCACTCCATAGTCACTAAATAAGTGACACTGCTATCTGGAGATTTACTATCCAATTTTGCATATAATCTCTACGTCCATCAACTCTGAGGCAACGTCTGCATGTTAAGAGAAAAAAATTGGTTCCAAACACATGGATACAATACTTTGTTAATTTTAATGGGTTACATAAGTCAATATAATAATCTCTCGGAGGTAAACTAAGCATAATTCTTTCGAAAATTGTGTCAATATGTGTTTTTGCACAGCGTTTGTTTGTTTATGTTTGTTTGATTAGGATTTTTAACGTAGCTTTAAAAACTTTTCAGTCATATTGCAACGATGTCTGCAGTAAGGTAGTGAGTTTATAGTGATGTCTAGAAATGGGACATTATGCCGCAGACATGTAGCATGATGGCCGACCAGTCCAGACTACTAACCTCTTAATGCTGAGCGTCAAGCGAGACAGCTGTTAGTACTCTTTTTGTAAGTCTATGACTCGGCCGGGGATCGAACCCACGACCTTCCGCTTCCGCCGCGGACGTTCTAACAGCTAGGCCACCGGAGCGGTTTTTGCCAAGCGTAAAATTGCTGTTGTTTATTGGAGCACTTCCGTTGTCACATCTTCATTTTCGGAGGTGCATAGTTTTGCACTAAACTAAAAACAATTTCGAATTAAGTCTCAATAATAATTATAGTTCAAATTCCAATAATGCCGAAATAGAAGTGATCTGTTTTAAAAAGAAACCGGAACTTGTGACGTTTGCAATCATGCGGCGATGGTTCTGAGTGCGTTTCCATAAATACTAAGTCCAGAGTATCGGTCATATTTCGCGATTCACTTGAGTACTTAGTCTTGCATATACTGATTATAATACAACAATGCAAATTCCTATGGACCATTTATTGTAATAAACAATGGTCAGTATGTACTAAATATACCTGAACAGTGTAATGGCTGACGACAAAAGAGCCCAAGATTCCCCAGAAAACTGATTTCGTGATCATTTCACAGTTTCATCCATTTCAACATGAACGTATTTTTGTGTGAATTATCCTGTCTAGTAAAACAAGGAAGTTTACGTCATCGTCCTTTCATGTCTACACCCTTTATCTGCACCGTATAGCTTTTGCCAAGACCGTTATGTATATTGTCTGCATTATGGTACTGTAATCGGACTCGGAACTTCCATTCCAAAGGGGTCACGCGAGTCTGCGAATAATTTGCATGCAGAGCGGTTAAACGTTAAGGTCATGGGGTGGGGGTTGAAGGGATTGAGTGTGTTGGTACCACTGTAAAGAAATTTGATATTTCTACGTATATATTTTGCTGAAGAATACACGAATACGGTAATCCACAATGTACATGTCTATGAACGACTCGTGGCCTGATTATTAATTTAAGATATGTTCCCCAATATATCTGAGCACAGAAAAACGAATTACACTAGCATGCTAATGGACTTTAAAGCATACAGAAGTCAACCAGCATAGAAATGTTTGTGTCTTGCTGACAACAGTGGAAAAGATAGCAGCCATTCTAAAGCACGGTTTTGAGTGCATCACTCCACGTTATAATTGTGGCTTTGATTTCTATAGAAAGCATTAAATCATAATAAAATATGTCACTGAAGAAGAAGTATTAATAATATGTATAGGTTATTGCATTTGTTTGGGAAAATATAAACGAGATTTTCTTATTAATAATATACGACTTTGGGAGTGAAGTATCGGTCCAAAAAACAACGAGTTCATATTTTCCCATATAAATGCAGTAACGTTTTTATTATATACATCTTTTGTTTTTCTACCTATGGCTTAATTATTTAAAACAACACACTACAATAAAAAAAGTAATATAATTTTGCTGTATGTCAAATTAAATACACAGTTCATTAATACACAGTAACAGAATCAATGCGCACATAATATTGCGGGGCGACTTTTGAAAATCGCCGCGCGCTCGACATTAGTTTTAAAAATCTCGTTGTAGTCTACTTAAAATTGAAATTAAGAGTAATATTGTGAATGACTGAGGATTAAAACTAACTTTTCCAGTTGGTGTAAAATTGATGAATTTTGTTTTTCTGTTGATCCAACTCAATTCTGCTTTTCTGCTTGTGAAGGAAGGCACTTACTGGGTCAATTCCATACGATGATTTTAAGCAGATAAATCAACTACACCACTATTCCTATTCTGTTATTGATTGATTGGAATCATAATGTGGGGAAATTAAAGTTTTCAATAAAGTAAATTCTTTGGAAATAAAATCTGTATAAATTTAAGAATATATATTGCCATTCTTATTACCAACTAAAGAAGACATGTTTATGCCCTGTCACTTGCATGCTCTTTCAGTCTTTGTTGGAAGGACCCCAGCAACGACCCGTATGGCTTCTATCGCTAGCCTAACATTGTATCAAAATAGTTAAACAGGGAAAACTGCAAAGCAACTGGTGTATGGCAATCCTTTTAGCCAGCGGAATTAAGACTTATTCGTCGTATTGGCTTATTGGTACTTATGCCCTTGGTTTCGTATCAAAACCTTCTGATGCAATTTCCCTCTCAAATTATTTAGTGTTCTGACTGATTCTGAATGTTACGTCTCTGTCAGATATGCGATAGCACTTGTCATAGTATGAAATATTCTTTCTGCTAACACTGTAAATATTTATCCTAAATAATTCTTTAAATTATCATAACAGTATTTTCAGTTGCTGCGTCTCTCAAGTTCCTATGAGAATATCACGTTCAATTCTTTGCTAGTTTGAAACTTAGTGAACTCGTACACATCATTAACATTATCATAGCTACTTTAAAATGGACGAACCAACTTGTTTAGTTCATCCAGAAACACATCTAATAAATCAAAAGCTAAAACACATACTACATGAGCGTACATGTTTATGTACATGTTTATTTACAAAGCGGTTCCTAATGCACGGTATTATTATAGGACATACGTGTTGTGCAGTAATAAACCGTGTCGTATGGTAAAATACTGCACAATTCTGACAATATAAAAAGTCAACAGGAAAAAAAAATATTTCAGGATTTTCCTGAAGATTAAACATGCTAGAAGGCAATATGGCTTATGGGTAAATTAACTGATCTACCACTCTATGCTCATTTGCTGTTGTATCAAATTCCACTAGAACTGGACGAAGAAAGTTGGCTGAATGGTGATACAAATTAAGCACTGTGCCGCATAAGAGGATAGATCGTGCCGATGCAGCGGGAGTAAGTACCTTGCAACATACTAGGTTCTCGTGTGGTAAAAAGTACACACGACTAGACAAGCTTGATCATCGTTGCTCAAAATACTGTTTGTTTCATGTTTTCTGCATGTTTTTGCGATATGGTTTTCAAAATTGAATGTTTAAATTTTATCATAAGGGAGTAACATAATAGTACAAGCATTTCTTGCCAATCCATGGTCTTAATCAAGAAAACAGAAAAGAGCAAAAACGAAAAAGTTTGTAAAATTCAGCAAATAATATATTTCCCTGAATACAATGGCAAAATGTAATTTAAAAACTCACAGTGTTACCAATTACATCTCAAACAATTATAGACTTACTAACAAAAGTACCAAAGAATGAAGTTCTGAATAAATTTTAGTGGTATTTCAAAATAAATCCAACGCTGAAAGTGTAGATATCCTCTGATGGCCCGAATAGTGATATTATGCATGAAGTGATTTGTTTAATCACAATAACAACATCCATGAATATATCCTTATTTTAATTTCCCTAAATATCGAAAACTTTATTCATGTTCTTTTAGAAGAGGACTTTGTATTTCCAGTTAATAAATAATTTGAATAATACATTCCAGACCAATGAAATACTGGATACAACAATGAGAATAAAGGTAAACAATGTTGTTTACCAAGCTGTCACTGATTTTGGAGAAGGTCCACTACACAAATACAATTCTACATAACCCCGGTGGTGTAAGAAGCGCTCATGGAGGGGTAGCACCTCTGGTAGGAGTAGCATTCGTACTCTCTTGAAGGTAGCTAGTCCAGCTTTGGTCCCCACATGACACTCGGCTCTCGCCAGTGGCTCCAAGAGGCTGTAGGATGCGTAGCGAGCACACCACGGGCAACGGCTTAAACTGGTTGGCTAAACCAGGCTGAGGGTAACTGACGGGTATCAAGCCTTCGGTTAACTAGGGATTGTCGCACATTTGTATGTGAAGACCGGACCCGGCGGACTACACGGAGAAACCACTAGCTGGTCAACATGCAGGAAAGCTGATCACGTAAAGCTAAGAGCACGGCAAAACACGTAAGATACATTGGCCATCCACTGAATCCGGCGTCCATTCCAGCCGTCTTGACTACGTCTTGCCACTAGAAAAAGTGGGTCCTGGACCTAAAAGTGATGTTGACGCAGCGTAACTCTTCTTCACTTTAATCCAATTCACGCGCAAGTCATTTGTTTCCATCATCGTCATCATCCGTGCCCATGTTCTACAGCGATGGGCGAGCTGCGAAGCGGAATGTGTGGATGCACTGGCAGCCGTAGTGTCGGATCTGCACGCAGGCGGCTCAGGTCATAGAGTCGTCTTCCATTGACCTGAATCAGAAATGGATATCGGCAGCAGTCTGAGCCACTAAACAGACCGCTTTAGGATAGCGCTGCTTACCTCCGTAGCTTGAGGAATGTGTTAGAAAAGGTGCTCTAAAACAGCCTGCCTCAACCACCCCAACTAGCTTACTGGGTGAGAATCCCATTCTTGCGATCAAAAACAAAGAAAACCCTAAAGTTTCCACTCACTTTTGGTGCGTGGAACATACGCACTCTACTGGAATGTGCAGAGGCTGATAGAAAGGAGAGAAGAACTGCCCGAACTGCAAGAGAACTTGCTTGCTGCATAATAAAGATATCAGCGATGAGTGAAACTCGCTTGACCGAAAAATGACAGTTGACTGAAGTTGGAACTGGATACATCTTTTTCTTGAGTGGACGTGGCACCGATGAACGTCGTGAATGTGGAGTTGGTTTTATCGTCAAGTCGAGCTTGGTGAATAAGCTCTCCACCTTACCAAAGACAATTAATGACTGACTAATATTGCTGAAGCTACCATTACATAAACAAAAACAAGCCACACTCATTAGTACTTATGCACCAACAATGACGAACGTGAAGGAAGCCAAATACATGTTGTGTGCAACATACGATCTCCTGATCACAAACACCGTCTTCGTCTGCCAAACTGTAATGAAACCACATGTTGAGATCAGCGATTGTCTGACCCTCCAACAGTGCTGAAAACTCAGGAGGCCATTGAGCTCTTGTCTAGTAGGACAGCTCCAGGAGCAGACTTCATCGCAGTGTGCCACCATGCTACTACTGAACAGGCTCACTGAGGACCATGAGCTGGCCTACCGCCAGAAAGTCAGCGTGGCTTCAAAAATGAGACACTTGCCATCGATATGATCTTTGCTGCCAGGTAGATACCATAAAAATGTCTTGAACAATATGTCCAGCTATTAACCACCTTCGTTAACCTGACTATGGCATTCGACACTGTCAGCCGAGTAGACCTTTGATAGACATGGACAAATTTCGATGTCCAGATGTCTCCACTGAAATGGTGAGGCAGTTTCATGACGGCATGCTTGCCAGAGTTTAGGACCAGGGTAACTATTCCGAACCCTTTGCAATCACAAATGGTGTAAAACAAAGGATGCATATTAGCCTCCATTTTCTTCACCCTCATGTTCTCCGCAATGTTGATGGATGCTTTCAAGGATAGTGATGTGGGAGTAGGTCTCCAATACCGTCTGGATGGGAAGTTGTTCAACCTGAGGTGGCTTCGAACTAAATCCAAAGTCCAAGTTGAGAACATTCGAGGCATCCTGTTTACAGATGACTGTGTCCTTAACTGCAGTACGGAGACAGGCATGCAACAGGGCATGCACATTTTTTCCTCTGCCTTAACCAACTTCGGATTCACCATCTGCCCAGTAAGACGGAGGTTCTGCCCCAGCTACCTCCCGGAGAAGATTCCCTGAAACAATCAATCACTGTCAATGACCAAAATATAAAAAAATGACAGGTTAACATATCTTGGCAGCACCCTTTCACATAGACGATGAGGTCAACACCAGGATCGCCGAAGCCAGCGTAGCATTAGGCAAACTCCGTTCAAATTTCTGGGAATGGAGAGACATGAAGCTTGCCATCAAACTCAAAGTCTGCTCAGCGGTTTTTATCCCCACCCTCATATTTGCTTGCGAGACATGGACTGTGTATAACCGCCATGTTAAAAAAACTGAACCACTTCCATATGAACTGCCTGAAAAAAAAACATGAAAATCAGATATCAGGACAAGGTACCGAACACAGAGGTGCTCACACAGTCTGGCCTGACAAGCATCCACACAGGAACTCAGCTGGGCTGGCCATGTTGTCCACATGCCGGTAGAACATGTACCTAAGTAAATCGTCTATGGAGAGCTACAGCAAGGCAAGAGATCTCACGGTGGTCAAACAAAATAGATACAAGGACACCTTTAATGCCACGCTGAAGAACTTAAGCACTGATCATGCCAGCTGGAAGAGTGTCGCTGGTAATCGATCTGCTTGACGCAGTCAAGTTAATGCTGGTGTGGAAGCCTTTGAGCAGAAAAGACACATGGACGCGGCTGAAAATGTGACCTGCGTAAATCCAGGAACAGCAGTTTCGCAACACACAGTCAGCAACCTGCACAACCATGTTCCCACTGCAACATACTATCCGGACCCTGATCGGTCTGATCAGCCATCTCCGGATCCACACCCAGTGAATCGATGACATTGAATGATGCTCATCGACACCGATGGATAAAAATCATCACATAACCATGGTATATATAAACCATAAAATAAAAAAATATATAAATATAAAAAACTAACAATCAACGCAAGTTAAATACACATAACACGATACGACGACGCGGTTGGTATATCAAAAGCTATACACATTGTTTAAGGCTGTTATACAGTGTGTACGAGTTCTTAACTAGGACGGAGGACATCGATGGTAACTGTTAGTGCAGTGTATAATTACATTTCTATCTAAAATGCAACAACAACAATAGAAACAAAAAGGATACATCCATATTATAGTATACTTAAGATGAGTTTATGCTGGCGTTTTTATCTTTATATTGTCGTATCCATATTTAGAATAATTAATGTACCATATAAAGCCAACGAACAACCATTCTGCGAAAGCTTTGGGACCTACGAAGGTTTTTGTTTGATTCAGTCACATCAATGACCGTCATTACAAAAATTAACAGTACAGGGGCTGTCCGTGTAGATCAAAAGACCTAAAACACGTTGCATATCGATTCGTCCGCTGAATTGTAATGAAAAGTCGCAATACTGTGATCTAGATAATTTTGCTTAGCGAAGTTCGAAATCTCTGAGTGACGTGGAACCAAATGTTTTGATGCGACTTATCTGTTCGAGTTATTCGAAATCGCAGACTTAAAAAAAACGACATAGTGGCAATCTGAGCCAGCCGGTTGATTAATGTGAAATGTTTGAGTGACAGGTTTTACAGTTTTTCATTGCCATTTCAATGTGCCATTAAAATATTACTAGCAGTATGAGAGACAGCTTCGACGAATATTAACAACGTGCAGACAAAAGAGCTAAATATTGACGAGATAACCTTATCTAATACAGTGATACATCTTTTAGTTATAATACAGTGACATACCTTTTAGTTATAATACAGTGATATATATTTTAGTTATAATGCAGTGATATAGCTTTTAGTTATAATACAGTGATATATATTTTAGTTATAATGCAGTGATATACCTTTTAGTTATAATACAGTGATATACCTTTTAATTATAATACAGTGATATATATTTTAGTTATAATACGGTGATATACCTTTTAGTTATAATACAGTGAAACACCTTTTAGTTATAATGCAGTGATATAGCTTTTCAGTTATAATACAGTGATATAAATTTAGTTATAATACAGTGATACATCTTTTAGTTATAATACAGTGATATACCTTTTAGTTACAATACAGTGATATACCTTTTATTTATACTACAGTGATACATCTTTTAGTTATAATACAATGATATACCTTTTAGTTATAATGCAGTGATATAGCTTTTTGTTATAATACAGTGATATACCTTTTAGTTATAATACAGTGATAAATCTTTTAGTTATGGTACAGTGATATACCATTTAGTTATATATACATTTTAGTTATAATGCAGTGGTATATATTTTGGTTATAATATAGTGACATACCTTTAAGTTATAATGCAATGACATACCTTTTAGTTATAATGCAATGACATACCTTTAAGTTATAATGCAATGACATACCTTTAAGTTATAATGCAATGACATACCTTTTAGTTATAATGCAATGACATACCATTTTAGTTATAATACAGTGACATACCTTTTAGTTATAATACAGTGACATACCTTTTAGTTATAATACAGTGATATACCTTTTAGTTATAATACAGTGATATACCTTTTAGTTATAATACAGTGATATACCTTTTAGTTATAATGCAGTGATATAGCTTTTAGTTATAATACAGTGATATACCTTTTAGTTATAATGCAGTGATATAGCTTTTAGTTATAATACAGTGATATACCTTTTAGTTATAATGCAGTGATATAGCTTTTAGTTATAATACAGTGATATACCTTTTAGTTATAATGCAGTGACATACCTTTTAGTTATAACACAGTGACATACCTTTTAGTTATAATGCAGTGATATACCTTTTAGTTATAACACAGTGATATACCTTTTAGTTATAATGCAGTGCTATAGCTTTTAGTTATAATACAGTGATATACCTTTTAGTTACAATACAGTGATATACATTTTAGTTACAAATAATCCTGTCCAGACACAACTGTGTATTTCAAAGTAATCTTACACATATTAACAGATCCAGTTTACTAGTACATGATGCCAAATTGGTATATTTATATCGATTTTTAGGTGCATTTTTAAAAAAATAGACTAACTGAAATGAGAAACATAGTTAAAAAGTACATGATGTTATATGAATGGTTGGATGGATTTGGTTTTATGTGAATGGAAAAAGCAATGGACACAAAATAACGAAGGATTTAATATAGGTAAAATAAATTCAGTGTGATGCAATGTCACAGACTTAACTAATTATTTTTATGTGCATGCCTGCGTAATTCATAGAACTCGAGTTTGAATAAATGTTCATGATCAGACAATACCGTAGTTAAAGGAATAGAAGTTTTACAAACTTGGGTGGTCTACTTTTCAATTAGCAAGAGCGAAAATCTGTTTTCTCTTGCCGGTTCTATAACGGCATATTCCGTGCAGCAGATCCAGTTGAATTACGGTGAACGCGCCCTATGTAATCAAATCAGACTTACAACGATTCAACCAGTAATATAAATTGGGAAGTCTGAAAAATGCATTTTAGTGGAGTCAACACATTTGAAGCTGACAATAATAGTTTGAGATTTCGGTTCTTTAATGAACACAAGGGTCCTAATGATCGCACGGGTTATCTTGTCCTTCCTGAGTCTCCAATATAAGGTCAGAAAATTAGGTTAAAATTAACAAAATTAGGTCAATATCTTATTCTTCATGTTTAAAGCACATCTCTCCAATGTACTTCAGATTAGGTCAAAGTTAAAATGGTTTTCAATGAGTAATAAAATGAAGTTTGGTATGTTGGCTGTAAATCCTTAAATATTCAACCCTTAAAATGCGTTTCGAATACCGTACATACACGAGTCTACCGTACATGCATGTGTATAACTTAAAATGCGTTTCAAATACCGTACATACACGAGTCTACCGTACATGCACGCGTATAACTTAAAATGCGTTTCGAATACCATGTATGCTAAAATGTATGCTAAATATTCAGTCCATTGTAGCTGAAGGAAAACACTTTTATTTGATTCTGAGTCTATGATAGTTTTTCAGTTGGAAATCCCTAAAATAGCTTGATAAGTTTAAGTGTTTTACAGAGAAGGCGTGCCAACATCTGGTCTCTAATTTTGTCTTAGCTTTTCACATAATATTGTTTAGTTACATTTTTTATACTCATTATTGCCTTAACATCTGAAGCAAAATCATTCTTATTGTTGTGTTCAGTTTTGATTTAGATGGATTTATTTGTTCAATTTAATAGTCACTGAAAATACAAAGTGCTCATCAATAATTGTCTTGGACAGAAACATTAATTTGGAATTTCAGTTAATTCCGGCAAGATTATTTAATAATTTTTTTTATTGTGCATCAAAAGACTTTAGCACATCATCAGAATCCAGACCAATGGCACATATGCGTATTCGAGACTACATGTGCATGAACACATTTAATATTGGGCATACTACTGGAATTCAATTGAAACTTTATATATTTGGACTTGTGACATATATGTTAGCACTTTTTGGGATTAAATTCCCAATACTGTAAGTTCTTTTATAAATTTTAAATTTGTATTCAAGGAAAAAAAGTTTTTGTTTATTTTATAAAACTTCAGTTTTTCTCTAATTTATGTTACATAGTTAAAGAATACAGAGTAATTACACAAGCACAATCGATGTGCGGTCTAAGGATATCAATCAATCCGGTAGCCTAATGGTTAGAGCGTCCACATTGGATACCGGAAGTCGTGGGTTTAAATCCTCGCTTAAACATATAGATGACTTATAAAAATGAAGTCTAGTTAAATTGACGAGACATCGTGCCAGAGAGAGAGAGAGAGAGAGAGAGAGAGAGAGAGAGAGAGAGAGAGAGAGAGAGAGAGAGAGAGAGAGAATTTGTATAGTAGAATGTGGCCGTTGTACTAATGAACCGTATTTGTTCAGAGCTGACTGACCGACAGCGACCTTGTAAAGTTTCATTTTATCACGAAAAATTCAGAATTGAGAGAAAACAGAGATTCTGTTGCTTAAAACCAAAGCCTGTCATATTGACCATGACGTAAGCGACTTTTAGAGGAAAGCGGGGGAAAATGCATTTGTTTCTGATTTGTCACGGTTGAATAAGGTGTATGTTTTACACGAAAAATCTTTCGAACATAATATCTTACTAGCTAAATTAGAAGTTAGTCTGATTTGTTCCTGTGAGAGGAAAACCGTGTCAAATTATTTTAATAAAACTCCGGATGGGATTTGAGAGAAATCCATTCGTCAAGGAAGCGTGGTCGAAAACCGCCAAAACCAACGGTTTAGAGACACAACAAAAACACACAGAGGAAGAAAATAGCTTTTTTTGGGAAAGAAAGAAAATGCGGAAAGAAAGAAATTGTGAAGGAGAAATTCTGAGTTCAAGCGGAACACCCACGAGGGAAAAGTATCTCGAGAGACAGTAGCTTCTATAACAACATTGGATTGAACAGAGAACGTGGTTCGATGATAACAGGTTAAGAAAATCGAACAAAATCATTGACTTTGATTGTGACACTCGATCCTATGATGATTTTTTTAAAAATATCAGTAATAGACCGGTTAATTTGTTAATTCTATTTCAAATCTATTTGTAATTCGCTGAAAGTTTATTTCTAAACCGCGTGTATTCCTAATGAAAGGCAATTTCATTGTGTATGTACTTAAATTGTTTATTTATCTTTACGGGGGCTCGGAGTTGTTTTGTTAAATATACCCGCTCAGGTTACCATATACAATCTCTTACTCGAACCGGGCAATTATACCGAGGGCGGTCATCTCTTAGATAACGAATATCAGAGGGGAGTTGGTTATAGTATTATTGTTATATGTTGTGCAATACCCCTTGACAAAGTGGGACATAACACTTACCCTTTGACAAGTGGGGCCTATACAATATTATACGAATAACGCTCATGACCCGCGAGAATCTGACAGGAGGTTAATGTTAGGACTGGTGTCTGAATAATGTGACTGGGTGGGACATCATGTTTTATGTCTGGGGAATGATGCCCCAGTGCTAGACACCACTGTACATTGCCACACACTGTAGTGATATGACTGATTTTTAAAAAAAGTTATGTTAAAAATCCAAATCACACACATATACACACACACGAGCGCGCACGCACGCACCATGGATATCTGATTGTACAGGTAAAGCTCATGGGGGTATTTCTATCAAGGATAATTGGCTTATTAAAGCAGTATTACTTACTGAAGACAAATGGAGCTGGACAAAATCTGCGTTGGACACGATGTATACTGAAAAATCACATCTACGAGTTCTTCTAAAGGTCTGATGACTGCATGACCTATAATTTTAACTCAGTCTTATATTCGCTTGTTTTTACAGTAGAAATAAAACAGTAAGACCCCACATCCCTCACAAGCAACAAGGAAAAACACTACCAGCTGCATAATATATATTATATACATTTCAAGGATTCGTTTGCGTACGGATGTAAAACTGGCTGACAGCATCTTACACAGGAATCAAATGAAATGCCAGCAGAACTCTCTCTCTCTCTCTCTCTCTCTCTCTCTCTCTCTCTCTCTCTCTCTCTCTCTCTCTCTCTCTCTCTCTCTCTCTCTCTCTCTCTCTTCTGTTTGTTCGAAATAAATCTAGCATAATTTAAATTTGCTTGCTTGTCAGGTGTTTCAACAATATATCTGCAGATTACTACCAAAAAAAAAAAACACATCACGACTATTTAAATACACCATATTGGACACTGACTCCTTCTGCCCGTCTTCCAAACATGCCATATTGGACGCTGACTTTTTCTGCCCGTCTTCCAAACATGCCATATTGGACATTGACTCTTCCTGTCCGTCTTCCAAACATATGCTATATAGCACACTCACACCTTCTGCTCGTATTTCATACAAAGCGTATTGGACACTTACTTTTTTGTACCAATCTTCCAAATATGTCATAGTGGACACTGACTCCTTCTACCCCTGTTTTGAACATGCCTATAACGCCTAATCTTTAGAAGCTCTAAGCGCTTTACAACAAATATCAATATACTCTGGAGGAATAAGTTCTTCAAATGTTAATTCCCTGCATTGTGTTCTTTTTCTGTAATCTTTTCCTGCACTAATATAAAAATACTATCGGAAAATTGTTGTACGGACTGAATTGTTTCTTGGTAGCCTTGACAGACATGCAGTTAATTCCAGATCCAGCAATGGGGTTCCTTTCTGAGAGTATTAACATGTTTACGTCCATATTAACCATATATAAGAATAAATGTCATTATTCCCATTCAAAGCTAACTTTTAGGATACATTTACACCACCATGCACCTTTTCTTACAAGCTGTCGTTAGAACATTTTGTGTTTTGACCATTGCAAGCTTCGAATTAATGGTTTTGGTTGAGTTGCTGAGCTTAACTTAAGACTATACGAACAAACCTTAATTGAAAAATTAAACAAAAAGTTTTTCAAATGACACTGACCAAGCATTGGGTATGAAAAAATGTAGGGTTGGGGTGGAAGAAGAAAAAAAAAGATGTTGTGTCTACTGACTGTACATTTAAGGAATTGCAGAATTCCGTCTGATGGGTTTGAGGGTAAGACTGTACACACTCGTAACTACAAACTGAAAAAAAAAAATTTTCTACCATATAAAGCTTAATTTGAGAATAGTGGACTGGTTGGATATACATGAAAAGACATTCGTTTGTCACTGATTCTACGGTAGGAATTTGACAAAATCCATTCAAAGTTTGGGACTCATGCCCGTTCGTAAAGAGCCTACATGAAATGTTGTCAGTGCGTGAGAGACATGGACTGAGTACAAGCAGATAGTTCAAAAGTCCAAGTATAAATACATATTCATCCCAAGGTATGGAAGATATGATCGCACATAAAATATTAAACAAAAGCTTAAACCATACCTGCAGGAGCTGCAGAAATGAGTGACGCTCACACCAAGCCTTTGGAAGAGCATGCGAAATAAATCAATAACAACTCATTCTTATTTTATTTGATTTCCAAGTGAAAAACTGTCTCAGACTGAGTATCAAATAAACAATTTAACCTTTCAATATAATAGAATGAAGAAAATATATACAGCTCTTTTTGACACAAATTGTGTAAAAAGTAGAAACGACAGAAGAGACAGTGCGTGAACTCTTGAATGGGTAAACGTGGTAGTCTACATTGTTGATATACTGCCGAGAAGAACGCAGTATTTCAATGACCCATAGACAGAATTTACCGAGGAGTATTACTAATATGAGTGTTCGACCCTTAACCAGTGTTTATTTAGAAGAGTTTTTTTTTCTTCTTCTAATTAAGCTCCAGATTATTTTGTTGGAGCATAAAGCTAAAACTTAAGTTCATGGTCAAAATACTATACAACTTTTTTAGGATTATGAATCATACGATATTTAGGAAGGTACTGAATTTTAGTGGCATACGAATACCACAGGTATGACTAATTCGGGGTTTTGAGCTTGAGTTATGCACTTCCAACATACATACATACATACATACATACATACATACATACATACATACATACATACATACATACACACACACACACACACACACACACACACACATATATATATATATATATATATATATATATATATAGAGAGAGAGAGAGAGAGAGAGAGAGAGAGAGAGAGAGAGACAGACAGACAGACAGACAGACAGACAGACGAGAACATCAATGCATAAAGTATATACTATTATTACTTTATAAAATCGTGTCTGATGTATTTTTTTTCAAAGACATGTTAGCGGGCACAATTACTTACTAATAAGAAAAATTACAAATCCACGATTTTGCATTAACAGACAAACAAAGCAGCAGCAACAACAATAACCATACTTAGAGCAACACATATTTAAAACCATTTCGGTTGATGCAGACATCATTATGTGGGTTAACTAATTACAAAAAGAAAGGGAAAAAAATAACAAGGAAACTGTAACCTTTCCATAAATAATTTCTTATCGTTATGATATTTACTGATACAGTCATGCTACGGTGGCAGTGATAAATTATTGGATCAAAGATATCTCTAAAAAGAAAGCTATAATGAAAAGAACAGACGTTTGTGTACTTAAGCATTATAGACGATGGAATCAAATGTTCCCTTCACCTTCCATATTATACCTTTCCTCCAAAATAAATAGGAACAGCGGTTAATAAATAAAGAGAATTTACAGATTGCTTTTCTTGTCACATAGAGGAGAGATAGAAAATAAAAATATCCAAGAAGAAAACGAATAGGAGCAATATATATATATATATATATATATATATATATATATATATATATATATATATATATATTGTTATTATTACTACTATTATATTACGATTACAACTCTATAGTCTTAAACTAAATAATTTATTTCCCAAGAATACAAAAGTGAAAGATTTAAAAAGAACTTATGGTATTGAGAATTAAATTCCAACGAATGCTAGAATTTCTAACACAAGTCCTAATGATTAAAGATCTGATTAAACTTTTTAGTGGTATTCCAAACTAAATCAAACACTGGAAGTGCTGATGTGCGTGTGATGGCTTGTGTCGCAGTGACGTACTAATAGTTAATAGTCTTTTGTTGAATCACATTACTAGAACCCAAGAATATATCCTTACTCGTATTTCACTAGAATATATCCTTATTCGTATTTCACTAGAATATATCCTTATTCGTATTTCACTAGAATATATCCTTATTCGTATTTCACTAGAATATATCCTTATTCGTATTTCACAAGAAAATCCAAGTTTCTTTCTGCAAGGATGTTGTTTTTGAGCACTTTTTTATTTCCAGAAAAGAATAACATGAATTAAAACATTTGAATAAATAAAATTCAACCTAAATGAAATACTGGACACTAATATAACTGATTCTGATTAGATTATATAGCACGAATGAATAGTTTCTAGATAAGCAAGATTATATAGACCTAAAATGACATCACGTTAAAAATAGCATTTGCTATTAAAAACTATCACCTTTGATTTTGAACAAGGTCAAGTCCCAAATACAATTATTAATAGCATATAATGAATTTTTTTAAAAAGTAACAATGCAAATCATATATATATATATATATATATATATATATATATATATATATATATATATATATATATATATATATATATATATATATATATACGTACACAAACACATACACACGCATACATACATACATACATACATACATACATACATACATACATACATACATACATACATACATACATACATACATACATACATACATACATACATACATACTGTTACGTGCTTAGGCTCGAATAAACAGTAACATAAAAAGAGTGAAAATAACAAGCTTGTAAAACTTAATAAACGATTTATTGAGCACAAATATTTTTCAGAAAAGAAAAATAAACTTACGGTTTTAAGAATAAATTCCAAAATTAATCCAAAAATAATTCAAATATTATCCACTAGAGAAATTGCAAAAGTCCTGGTAATAAAATGTCCAAATAATTCTAAGCTCGAATTCCAGCGAAGTATCCAATATGGAAGACGATGTCACTTGATGAAGTCAGTTCTTGTTAATAAAAATCTATGAGCACATATTCTTTTCCAGATAAATAACAAAATAATTCCTCTTGATCCAAACGAATTGATATAATTTCCAGTACAAGGTAATTAAAAATAACTCAAAACGATACACACAACTTAGTATTCTAAAAGCCCAACTTCTACTGAATAACTCGCTCCAAAACATACTTTATATACCTGTTTTTACGTAAACAAAGAACGATCTTCTAGAATCTCTCAGAACAATTTTACGTTCAAGAAATCACGTAAACAGCGTATGACCCAACTAAAATAGAAAGATGTTTATAAAAAACTCCATTTTGTTTGACCTTGGAACCAACCCATCATTTTAAAAGCTTGTTTACAGCTCTGAAACCAGGTCAGAAATGAGATCAACACCTGGTGTTTACTCTGTAAAGTACAGGTCACCCACCCCCTTCAATGAACGAATCTTAAAATGCCAAATTTAAATCTAACAAACAAACAATAAAAATAAATATAAATGACTTATATCACATACACGTAACAATACATGCATACATACATACATGCATACATACATACATACATACATACATACATACATACATACATACATACATACATACATACATACATACATACATACATACATACATACATACATACACCTTCCCCCATAAAATAAAAAGAAAGGTTTATATGATTAAACTTTCTTTTTACCACAAACCAATTTACACCTGAGGTTAAAAGAACTAGTATAAACTACACAATGTATATGATATAAGATATTGTTATACACGGGAAAGAGCGTCTGCTATTATATTATCTTTTGCCTTGATGTGCCGAATGTCAAGATTATATTCCTGCAATAACAAACTCCACCTTAGTAATCTTTGATTTTTATTTTTCATCTTGCCGATGAAAGTAAGTGGGCTGTGGTCACTATAAAGTATAATCGAAGAAGGAGCTGAACTTAGATAAACTTCAAAATGTTGTAAAGCCAAAATCAATGCCTAACATTCCTTCTCGATAGTTGACTAATTTCTCTGGTGCTGATTTAATTTCTTTGATAAAATGGACACTGTATGTTCAATATCACTTTTGTCTTCTTGAATTAAAACTGCTCCAACACCAACATCACTTGCATCGACAGATAATTTGAAAGACTGACTGAAATTTGGAGCTGCAAGAACTGGTGCTGTTTCAAGTTTGGCTTTTAACTTGTCAAAAGCCTCCTGACATTTTTCAGTCCAAAAGAACTTGTTCTTCGTCTTTAATAAATTTGTCAGGGGTTCTGCAATTATAATTTGAACAAAATTTCCAATAGTATCCGGCCATACCTAAAAACCGCATCAGTTGCTTTCTATTTTCAGGCACAGGAAATTTAGAAATAGCCTCAACCTTAGCATCTATTGGTTTAACTTGTCTATGTCCCACAATATGTCCTAAGAAAGTCACACTAGCACGACATAACTCACTTTTAGATCAATTAACTGTCAAACAGGCATCAGTGAGTCTGTCAGATAATTTTCAAATTGTTGCTAGATGTTCTATCCAGGTGTCGTTGTAGATGATGACGTCATCTATATAGGTATCACAATTTTCTAGACCAGAGGTGATCATATTCATAAGACGTTGAAATATACTTGGTGACCCTTTCATCCCAAATGGCATTACTTTATATTGGTAAAGTCCATCTGGAGTCACAAATGCTGAGATTTCCTTTGCTCTTTCCATTAGTGGAATCTGCCAAATTCTTTCAGAAGGTCAAATTTGGTGACATACTTGGCATTCCCGATTTTATCAATACAATCGTCAATTCTTGGTAATGGGAATGAATCTGCTTTTGTCACACTGTTCACCTTCCTATAATAAGTGCACATACGGAAAGTTTTATCTGATTTTGGAACAAGTATGCATGGTAAACTCCAATCACTTTTACTGGGCTCAATAAAATCATTCTCCAGCAAATATTGAATTTCCTTTTTTTAAGTATTCCTGTGTGAGTGGATTCATCCTGTATGGATGTTGTTTAACAGGTTTGGAATTTACAATTTCAACGTCATGAAAATTTTTTGTCCTTGTAGGAACATCTGGAAATAAGTGCTCATATTCAAATAATAACTGTTTCAGTTCATTTCTTTCTTGCACATATAAATGTGAAAGTTTCTGGTCTAGATTTTTCATAATTTCTGAATTACAAAGATTCGTCATTCTAATATCAATAGAATCTGATGATATTTCTTCACTGAGTGGGACAAGTACAACTAAATTAATTACAGGTTTAACATGGTTATCTCTTTCAATATACTCTTTTAGCATGTTTATATGGCAGAGTTGTTTTTGTTTGCGCCTCACAGGAGTATTTATGATGTAATTTAAGTTATTAATTTTCCTGTCAACTGTGTAGGCACCATAATATTTGGCCTGAAGAGGATTTTGTGGCATTGGTAAGAGAGTCGGGACTCTATCACCAGGCTGAAAACTCCTTTCCTTCGATTTTTTTTAATCATATCTTGATTTCATTATAGATTGAGCAGAGTGCAGATTTGATCTTGCGACCTCACAAGCCTTTGACAACTTGTATCTAAAATCGGAAACATAAGCAAGAAGATTGATCTCAGTATCTTCATTAGAGAGAAGTTTCTCTTTCAATAACTTCAATGGTCCACGCAGTGTGTCCATAAACCAGTTCAAAAAAGGGCTGAAGCCTAATGATTCTTGAACTGATTCTCTAAAAGCAAACAGTAGTAAATGAATGCCTTCATCCCAATCTTTATTCGTATCAATACAATATGATCGGATCATATTTTTCAAAGTCTGATGGAATCTTTCTAATGCCCCTTGGCTCTCATGGTGATAGGCAGAAGATTTGAATTGCTGAATGCCCAATTCATACATAACTTGTTGGAAAATTTCAGACATGAAGTTTGAACCTTGATCAGACTGAGCAGATTTGGTAAGGACATACTGAGTGAAAAAAAACTTTATCAAAGCTTTTACTATTGTTTTAGATTTAATATTCCTTAACGGAATCGCCTCTGGAAACCTTGTGACGCACACATAATGGTCAACAGGTATTGGTTACCTGACTTGGTCTTGGGTAAGGGACCTAGATAATCTACCATAATTCTACTAAATGGTTCGTCAAAGGCAGGAATAGGTTGTAGATGAGCCTTAGGTATCTTATCTTCTGATTGGGTTTTCCTACCATTTGACAAGTATGAGAAGATCTACAGTATTTGGCAACATCACTTTTGATTTCTGGCCAATAGAAGTGAGTCAAGATCTTGTGATACAATTTATTAATCCCTAAATGACCAGCCAAAGGAGTTTCATGGGCAAAATTAAGTATTTCCTGTCTGTAAGGTTTTGGAACTACTATTTGATAGTTCACTGACCACTCATCATTAACAGGTACCTCGGGAGGTCTCCATTTTCTCATAAGAATTATATTTTTAATGAAATAGCAGACAGGAACTTCAGTGGCTTCAGTCTCACTTATGGCACTTTGAAACAAACAGGAGATCTCAGGATCTTTTTCCTGTTCGACGACAAGTGACTGTTGTTTATCACCCTGATTAGAATAAAGAGAATGAGTTGTTAAAAGAGGATCACTATAATCAATACTGTTACGTGCTTAGGCTCGAATAAGCAGCAACACAGAAAGAAGTGAAAACTAACAAGCTTGTAAAACTTTAACAATCAATTTATTAAGTACAAATATTTTCATAAGAGAAAATAAATAAACTTACGGTTTTAGAGAATCATGTCCAAATATAATCCAATATAGAATTCACACAAAAAATCCACTAATGGAATTGCAAGAGTCCTGATAAATAAATGTCCTAATAGTTCCCGGTTCGAATCTTGACGATGTAATCCAATATGGACGACGATGTCACGTGATTTAGTCAGTTCTTGTTTTTATAATAATCCAAATGAAAATCTATGAGCACATATTCTTTTCCAGATAAATCAAATAATTCCTCTTGCTCCAACGAATTTCCACAATTTCCAGTACACGGTAATTAAAAATAACTCAAAAGGAAGACACAACTTAATATTATAAAAGCCCAACATCTACTGAACTGTTCTCTCCCAAACAATAATTTAAATACCTGTTTTTACGTAAACAAAGGATCACGTGATTTTCTGGAAAGTCATAGAGTAAACGTACGATCATTTAAACACGTACACACGGAAAGATCCAGATAAGAATCAGCCACCTCTCACCACCCCCCCCACCCAGAACTAAAAATAACAAGATGTCCTTGTAAAACAACCAATCATTTATAAGGCATGTTTATCACTCTGAAGCAAGGTCAGAAATGAGGTTAACAAGCAAGGTCAACACCTGTGTTTACAAGTAAAGTATAGGCCATAGAGGTGTTCTGGAATAATCTCCCAATTAATGAATTTAATTCCAAAATGACAAATTTGGATCTGACAATTAAAAATAAATGATTTAAATCAAATATACGTAACAATACCTTCTGATTGATCCAAATAAGGAGTAAAAGTGACCTCATCAAAAGCCTAACATATACACGTGTCAGCTAAAGGAATACTAGCTTCATCAGCATCATTCTCAAGAGCTTTCTTTGCCATAGCTCTGGTAACTGCACAAGCTTGAAATATATCAGGAAATTCTTTTTCAATTGGATCAACTTTCTGATCCAAATCAGGCTTGTCAGTTACAAGTGGATTAACCACAACCTTGTCTCCAGCTAAGTCATTGTCTAGCAATAAATGAATGCCCTCAACGGGTAAACCCGAGACTGTTCCGATTGTCACATGTCCTGATACTAAGTCTGATGACAAATTTACACAATGGAGAGGAACATTAACAAAGCCGCACTCTATTCCCTGAATAAGAACACTTTCATTAGAAGAAGACTTCTCAGAAAAAGGCAAAGTACCTGACAATAAAAGATTCTGAGAAGCTCCTGTGTCCCTTAAAATTTTTATAGGGGTAGGATTGGCTGAATCACCCAAGAGTGATATAGAATCCTTCGATATGAATGGTTCATAATTCTTCATAATAAAATCAGACTGGGGTTTCTTAGACCCAACAAATGTATTGCTTTCAATACATGACCGTAACCTTGACCTCTTAGAAATAAGAGAATTTGGAACAGGTCTGTCTTGATTCTGATGCCTACTTTTCAATTTGTAGCCATCAGAAATAACGTGTCCTTTTTTCTTGCAATAGGTACACGTCAGAAGAGACAAGGATCTAGAATCAAGCTTCTCTGAAGTTTGATTTTTAAAAGTTGTGCTAGTTTGAGTTTTAAAAGGACTGGTATTAGGCTGAAATACTTTTCTGCCAGAAGACTGTTGAGTAGAAGTCTTGTTAACAAAATTAACTTTATGTGTCAAAGAATATTCGTCAGCAGCTCGAGCAGCATTCTCCAAGGTTTCAATCCTATGCTCATCAAGATACGTTTTAACGTCACTATGGACACAGTTTTTGAACTCTTCAATTAATATTATTTGCTTGAGATTTTGATAATCTTGTTCGACTTTCTTGGCTAAGCACCATCTATCAAACAACCGCTCTTTTTCTCTAGCAAATTCGACATGAGTTTGTCCAGCTTCTTTTCTGTAATATCTGAATTTTTGTCGATAAGCTTCAGGGACTAACTCATAACCCCTTAGAATGCATTTTTTGACCACATTATAGTCACAACTTTGGTGAACAGACAGTGAAGTGTAAATCTCAATAACCTTACCAGTGAGTACACATTGCAATAACTGAGTCCAATGCTCTCTTGGCCACTTTAAATTTTCTGCAGCTTTTTTCAAAATGAATGAAGTATTTGTCTACTTCTTTTTCTCTGAAAGGGGGCACTAATCTAATATTCCTTGCTAAATCAAAACTTAAATTTGGATTTGAAGTATGAAGGTGTTTTTCATTTGCCAGCTCTAATTCTTTCATTATATATTGATATTCCCTTTCTTCCCTCCCTTTGTCATATTGTAATTGTCTTTCTTTCTCCTCTTTGTCATATTGTAATTGTCTTTCTTTCTCCTCTTTGTCATATTGTAATTGTCTTTCTTTCTCCTCTTTGGCATATTGTAATTGTCTTTCTTTCTCCTCTTTGGCATATTGTAATTGCCTTTCTTTCTCCCTTTCCTGAAATTCAAGCTTCATCAACTCTAATTCCATTTGAATTTTAATTCTAATTTCTTCATTCTTATGTCCGAGTCTGATGCAGACTTACTGACCGAAATCAAAGCACTTTTTTCCAAAACATTCTCTTCTACCAAATATTGCACCAAAATCTTTTTGATATCTTGTTTCGTTAAAGAAGCCTTTACTTCAGAAAGATAAATATTTTCTGGCAAGTTGAATCAACTCATCTTTTTTGAACAGATCGAATTGCTCCTGAGTAGGATTAGAAAGAAATATTTCTACTTTAGATATCATTTTAATACAAGCCTGTCAATCTCACTAAAGATTTGTAAAAACTTTCAAATACATGGGGAATTCAAATTTAAAACAAAAGTTTTCTGAAAAAACATTCTAGCCAAATTCCAATTTTTCTCAATTTCAGACGAGCTCCCAATTTCTATGTTACGTGCTTAGGCTCGAATAAACAGTAACATAAAAAGAGTGAAAATAACAAGCTTGTAAAACTTAATAAACGATTTATTGAGCACAAATATTTTTTAGAAAAGAAAAATAAACTTACGGTTTTAAGAATAAATTCCAAAATTAATCCAAAAATAATTCAAATATTATCCACTAGAGAAATTGCAAAAGTCCTGGTAATAAAATGTCCAAATAATTCTAAGTTCGAATTCCAGCGAAGTATCCAATATGGAAGACGATGTCACTTGATGAAGTCAGTTCCTGTTAATAAAAATCTATGAGCACATATTCTTTTCCAGATAAATAACAAAATAATTCCTCTTGATCCAAACGAATTGACATAATTTCCAGTACAAGGTAATTAAAAATAACTCAAAACGACACACACAACTTAGTATTCTAAAAGCCCAACTTCTACTGAATAACTTGCTCCAAAACATACTTTATATACCTGTTTTTACGTAAACAAAAAACGATCTTCTAGAATCTCTCAGAACAATGATACGTTCAAGAAATCACGTAAACAGCGTATGACCCAACTAAAATAGAAAGATGTTTATACAAAACTCCATTTTGTCCTTGGAACCAACCAATCATTTTAAAAGCTTGTTTACAACTCTGAAACCAGGTCAGAAATGAGATCAACACCTGGTGTTTACTCTGTAAAGTACAGGTCACCCACCCCCTTCAATGAACGAATCTTAAAATGCCAATTTAAATCTAACAAACAATAAAAAAATATATATGACTTATATCACATATACGTAACAATACCTACATACATACATACATACATACATACATGCATACATACATACATACATACATACATACATACATACATACATACATACATACATACATACATACCATTTAATCCTTGCATTATTCACTTACAAACGTATGTAACTAGACCCTTATCTATGATAAAATACAAACTCTTTCGATTACAGTTTAAATTAAAATTAGTTTGAATTTATCGATTACTTATTTAATTATTGCAAGATTCCTTTTTCGTGTGATCTATATGAAACGCACACTCTTTTGATATAAACCCAAACGCAAAGAGTTGCATACCTGGCAGGTTACATATTTGAGTGTTACAATAATACTATTTATACTGCGTTGTGTTGCTAATAACAATTCCAGCAGACATTTACCAGGAAATAATACAACTTAACACATACTACTTTATTGCCAAGGAGATACGGAAGCGTATACTACTACTTCTACTACAAATATCACAACCCTGTACATCGACTACAACAGGACGGCAACAACAAGTACTATTACTACCAACGATTACGTTCTTTAACATGAAATATAACCCTCTGTCTGATGGGTTACTAAAAATAAGTGGACCGGGAATTCCAAAGGTCACTAGCACATGGACTTTATTGGTGTCTGTCAGATCTTCTTATGATAAATAGATCTTGATTTCGATTATATTCTTATTGTTGCTTCTTAACTGATCTGGGTTCTTATCATTCATCACACCTACTGATGACAATATGGTCAGGAAAATATTACACGTTGCAAAGCCATTTTTACAGACAATGAAGGTTCATAGCTTTTAATGGAAAACATTTTGGTGTATGGGAAAAGAAAGACTACAATTAAAGTAGTTTTCCACGAACAATTCAATAACCATCTATGCGAAGAGAATTAAAGGAAAAATATTTGCCGCAAGACGACACTAAATATTACATATGTCACTTTTGGTCGATACAGAAACCCGTAGCAAATACTTAACAAGTGATTGATATAAAAATAAGGTCAATAATATAGATGAATCACTTTGGATAAAACCATGATTTTATCTAATCCAGTTCTAAACGTGTGAATATCAATTTCAATGCTAGCTCAAGTTAATCAAATCTGTACACAACATGCAAACCTCATGCATGTAAACATGTACTAAAATCTACACCTGACAAATAATGTATGACACACTTCAACATCGTACATCCGTGAAAATAAAAAAATATAAACAATCGTTAGTAAACCAGTGCATTTTGCTTAAATGTTAAACTTTCTTCAGCCTATTTCCGTCAGACATTTCAATCCTAAAAACTTCGACAGGAAAAAAAAATCTAAAATGAAATTATTTATCTCGAGTGCTTCTATGTAAGAGCCAAGAGTGTACTTACAGAAATCCCCGTCTTTTTCGTCTTTCTCAGCCATGTTTTGGATGCTCAAATTCGGTCTTTGTAACGTTGGTAGCCGTAAGAAAAAAGTGTATGGTAGATAAAAGTTGGAACCACTCCAAATGGTTGTCTGGGTGAATCGAGTAATGTAAATTGGTTTTTACCTGAATCACTGATTTGCCTGTAGATGCTAACTCGTCTAAAGTTAAATATCTGACAGGGTGTACACAAACAACTAGAACTATTAATATTTGTTATGCCTTATCAGCAAATACCACACTTCTTGCGAATCCCGAAGTATAAAATCCCCGATGTGAGAAATGCTTGCAATCACTGTAAGGTATATTTTGTGGAATCACTGTAAGGTATATTTTGAAAGAACCCACTCTAATGAAACTGTATACCTTCACTGAAGTGTAAAGTAAGCCAAGCTTGCGTTTCAAAACTTTATTATTTCTTGCAGTCTCAAGGAATAATACCGACATCCAGCGATGGTTGGTTTTTATGTTATGTAAAACAGAAGGAGTGTTTACTTGATCGAGGAGTTTAGATTAGACAGTCCGAAGGTTATAGAGAAACACTATCTATACATAAGGCGGTGATCGCATAGAACGCTGAAATTCATCATTTATCCCAGATAAATGAATTCGTCGGCGCTTTCGCTTGTGTGAATACTAAAATGCAAAATTTATAGTCTATAGTTCCTTCAAAAGAATTAAACATTCCACTGACTTCGAAAGGTAAACAACCTGAGTGATTTTTAACAGATTTGTAAACTGAATGTCTATCGGCAGGAATATATCATAACTGACGCGAATCGACATCCACATCTAGGTAGCCCAAATACTGTATATCACCAAATACAATGAAACATGTTTATAGTATTTTATTATTAATTTTTTTAATACACTAACTGAAGGTATGTAACTTTCTTTCAGTTCAGTACTGCAAGTATTCCGTACAAACCTTGATTATAGTATGTGGTTACAGATTAGAACAGACAAGGTATATTTAAAAATTAAATTAAATTGCATATCAGTAAGTATTAGAGCGATATTTAAAGGTTTATACACGGGCATGTACGGGTGGCCAAGTTCTAGGTAGACATGACTGCAGTAAAGGCAGCAATCCACTACAGATGTCCAAACTTGCAATTTATTTACCCATAAAAGTCTTGGCAAACACGACGATGACGTTTAGAAAGAAAGAAAGAAGAAAGAAATATATCAGGATTAATTTCAGAGGAACGAAGGTTAAAGTTGGAATTTTTTTTCACTAATGCTTAACCGACACTTAAAGAAGATTTTGCAATGAAATAATTAAATTATCTTTCAAGTGGCTTGGGTAACTCAATTTGCGAATGTATCATAGAAACTAAGGCGTTGGATTAAATTCACTTAGAAATCCTTTCCAAGGAAATTATGATGTTTATGCGTTTTTGCTAGTATGATATAAAATCGGGGCAGACTGGTTTGACTGAAGTTTAAAAAAAAATAGAGAGAGTCTGCTCAAGCGAATGTTGTTGTAGTTGTTGCTGTAGGGTTTAACACCATTTTTCAGCACACGATAGGCTTTACATGGCGGCCAGTATTATTGGTTTGAGGAAGAACCCGCCCCCTCCCCTCCCCGGAAAGAACCACCGACCCAAGAGAAGCTACTGGCAAGCTTTCCCACATAACAACATCAGCCGAATCTTAGACTCGAACCCACGCAGACAGATGTGAGATGGCAGTGATCCGTAACGGAGAGCGCTTTAGACTACTCGGTCACTCGGGGCCCCTTACAAGCGTATGTATGTATGTATGTATGTATGTATGTATGTATGTATGTATGTATGTATGTATGTATGTATGTATGTATGTATGTATGTGTGTTGTTCTTGTTATTATTATTATTATTATTATTATTATTATTATTATTATTATTATTATTATTGTTGTTGTTGTTGTTGTTGTTCATTTCACAAGGCAAACCTTAACTCAAGTGATCTGTACGATGCTCTATTGATTCTAGATGCAGGTACGATAGCGAGCCATAATCGAATTCATCCCAGGATTCTGAAAGAAGACGCAGCAATCTTATCAAACTATTTGTCAATAGTTCTCGACATCAACCTCCATTTAGTTTTATCAAAACATTAGTCAGATTGTTTTCAACAACTACCTCCAACACTCATACTTCCATTATTGACGGAAGTTATACGCCCATACCATAAATGAGCTCACTATGCGATATAGTCGCTTGGTAAGCGTCTCTGCTATCTGGCAATTTACTATCCAATTTTGAATATTATCCATATTATATTATGTGTGTGTGTGTGTGTGTGTGTGTGTGCGCGCGCGCGTGTGTGTGCTTGAGTTTTGAACGTCGCTTAACAATGTTTAAGTCATATCGCTACCTAGACCAACAAATTGTTCTCCACCTTGTTTCTATTTTGACTGGCGGCGGACAGTCAATATAAAAATGGCGGATAACAATCTGTTGGTCTAATCGCTAACATGTCTGCAGTGTGGCAGTTTATAGTGATGTCTAGCACTATGCTGCAGGTATGCAGCATTATGTCCTACCCAGTCACATTATCCTGAAACCAGGCCGACCAGTTCTAAAACTAACCTCTTAACGCTGAGCGCCAAGCGAGGCAGCTGTTAGTACCATTAAAAAAAAGTATTTGGTATGTCTCAGGTGGAGTTAGAATCCGCCACTTTCCGCATCTGAGGCGGACGCTCAAACTACTTGGTCACCGGAGCGGTCTAACAATGAGGTAACTGTTAAAAGCATCAAATTAGCTCTATACACGAGGCCCCATTACTTTGTTAATTTCATGGCCTAATGAAGTCAACTTAGTACATTTCTTGGTGTTAATTTTAAACTAAGCACAGTTAATTTTTTTTAAAAAAAAAACGTGTTAATACGTGTTTTTGCAAAGCGTAAAATTGCTGATTTGCTGATTGTCAAATCTTAATTTTCTGTGATACTTAGTTTTACATAAAGCTTTTCAGATTTGGAAGTAAGTAAATCTTGACTGTAGTTCGCAATCCCATTATCAGTTTATGATTTTTTTTTTACAAACACCTCGCCCCCACCCCCCTCCGGAAAAGGAAATAAATGGAGTTTGTTAATAAGCTGTGTCGGTAAAAGTATTTGAAATCTGTGTTTCGGAATAGTTGTATCTATTTATATCACCTTGAATGACCTATTTAGTCCTTTACAATTCGTAGGTTTTATAATTATATGGAATTTACAATATCGTTTGCAAGATTTTTGGTAAAAATAAAGAAATGAGAGTAGTATTCTTTGGCTTTTGACAAAGTATGGTGCAGAGGATTAAGACTTGACATCTGTCAATCGGCCTATAACAAACTCCGCAAAATAAAAGAAATGAACGTAAGTAATAATTATGTATCCGCCATCCCCAAAGGTGACCTACATGGAATCCCAATTGTTTTAATATTTAATCAAATGGATTTTTGTAATGTTTATAGCTGCATAGGCTGGTGTAATTTACTTTTTAAAATAACTAGTTTTATTGTTACCCATATGTTTTTAAAATTTCCCTGGAGACCTTTACTTTTTATGCATTGGTTTTTATATATAAACCTTCAATTCAAATTACAGAAAAGTCCAATCTAATTAATGCAAAAAATATAAAATTTGTATATTCATGCAATAAACAGACAACCTTTCCAGTTAATTTCCAAGCCAGCATAAAACACTATCCTGATACCAGGCATGCATTTGCTGCTTTTTTATATAGCAAACTTAAACATATATATGTCAGCAGCTTTCATACCTCTTTAAAATTTATCCAAGAATAAATCTGTGGAACTGCTTCCAACGCTTCCATTACCAACACGACTTTGAGATGGTTGGAACCAAGTGTTCCTGCCATCATATCAACAGCAATATAAACTGTTACAATATTTGTCGAACCTTTTTTTTCAGACAGTTCTTAAATGTTTTGCCCAATTGTAAAACCTGTACAATTTGAAATCCAAGTTATTGATATATTTTCACGTTATCTTATAAATTTCTTAAATTACAACTAATTGTGCGCTTTAATGTTCATAAGATTATTCTTGATTAATTTAGTTTTGCTATTGTCCTCGTTTACTGATATCTGCGTGGTATTTTCATTATGTCGCCGCCACCTATTTAAACACCTGTTTGTAGTTTGTAATATAAATTATTTTGCACCAGTAACAGCACTCACGTGACCTCGTATTTTTTAATCTTTTTTATAATCATTAAACGCTGTATTAACACTTCTTTCTTGGGTACAACACCTTTCTAAACATCACTTTTAGTTTTTTTAATTTTATTCTCAATATTAACATTTTCCTTCTAAAATCTTATTTAATTGTTTCATTTTTTTATTACTTCTTCCGAATCTGTTTTAATAATGTATGAAGTCTGCGTGTTTATTACTGTTAGCTCAAAGGTTCATTTGTCTTAGATACCAGTCGAAATTTGTAACAATGCATGTTTAACGTTTGGTGACTTCCATATTTTTCCACCATTTGTTCAATCTACTGAACGCAAAACACGTACTTCAAAATGTTTACACAGCTATAGTTTTAGGTAAATGCTTATTTTTTCATGTGTCCCTCTTATAAATTTGTATTATATTTTCACTTAATTCATAGTAATAATACAGCGTTTCGTGCTTAATCTACAACGATACTTACTTTATATTGTGTTTCACATATCTCTAACACACGCATAGTATTAATTATTAAGACTATATGGTCTTAAAACAAATATAAGAAAAGAGTGTGAAGCAAGAAACTTTTTAAAAAACAACAGATAATTTATTACCCTAGAATACAGCGTGAAAATGCAAAGAAATTAACGTTCGGTATTGAGGATAATCATACAACTACAGACACAAGTGTTAATAGACATTAGTGGAAATCCAAATAAAGTCCAACGCTGGAAATGTTGATGTGCCTGTGATGGCCTTTGTCGGTGTGATATACCTACAATCTTTTGCTGGATCACAATAATATCATCCAAGAATATAACCGAATTTAAAATTTCATTTTCAAGTCTCTTTTTCCAAAATGTTTTGTTTGAAGAGCACGTTACATTTCCAGAAAAGAATCATTTTAATAAAATAATTTGAAAAAATACAATCCAAGTTCAAATGAACTTCTGGGAACAACAATAATACATCTTTTTATATTATTCTGCATCAGTATATTATAACACGATTAAATAAATTCTAGAAAAACAAGGTCATAGTCTTCTACCTGACCTCATGTCACAATTAGCATTTTCTTAAAAAATATATTACCTAAAATGGAAACTTACGTTCTATAAGGTTCACAATGTTTACAAATTCAAATCTTAGTTATCATTACGAGTCTATTACTATAATATAAAATGGATTGTAAAGATCAAGTAGATCGGGCTTTTCATGAGGAGTTTCCATCAAATCAGACTGAGATAAACATGTTTACTAAACAACAAAAACAGATCATAGATCACTTAGAAAATGAACTTGATTTAGCTATGGTCAAGTCCAACAGACAATGTAATATTATCAATAGCATAACAAACCTAACAAATAATGCAAATTAAATATACAGATATATTCAACCTCTTCAAATGTTCATTACTGAGAAATCTTGTGAGAAGATTGAAAATCTTCATTCAATAAATGACCAAGAAGGGATCTTACTTTTTAAAAAAAATAATTTAAAAAAAATTTAAGTAGCATTTTTTAAAGTGTTGACCAGATTATTTGCCACTTCCTTCAGTCATTTTTACAGAATCTAAATCGATCAAAAGTTATACTGCAAAGAAGTGGGATTGTTTTATGTAAAAGACAATCTTAGTCAGCAACCCCTGATAAATGACAAATGGCGTATCCGAAGCAGTCGGAAGTATATCAATATTCTAGAGGTCAAGTAAAGAATTTCCATGTATTTGAAGATAGCGTTTGTTTGTGTATATGTGTGTGTGTGTTTGTGTATGTATTCCACCCAGTCCCAGATTGCTCCTTAAACACGGTAAGTATGTATGTAGGAGACCAGCCCAAAGGGGCAACAGAACAATTCGAATTAATTGACGATGATCAAATTCAACGAGTTATATGACAATTTCGATTTGCATATACAATTATTTTGATTTGGAATGATGTCAACACTGTGATTTTCTCACTTTTTTAAAGCTTTTAATACTTTTTGTTGAATTTCACATTTTGTTGGAGGGGTTCACCATAATATTTTCAGTACATAAGAAAATAAATTCACATATGTATTTATATGATTAACGGTACAAAATAGCCTTTTTAACTGCTTTCTGCGCATTATTCTATTTTCAGTTTCTAGCGACTAGCAGTTCCTGTCAGGCTGGTGTGATGAAGTTGACGGTCCTGAGACCTTATATAATATTTCCATGACCGTTATAAAAATCGGCAGCTTACTATTAGCTGCAAATTCAAATACTCTCTCTCTCTCTCTCTCTCTCTCTCTCTCTCTCTCTCTCTCTCTCTCTCTCTCTCTCTCTCTCTCTCTCTCACACACACACACACACACACAGAGACGCATACACACACTCACCACACACATACACAAAGACAGACAGGACAGACACACAAAGACACACATTCACGAAGTTCAATATGCAAATGTAATTTATTCATGCCGACTGAATTTAATATTAATTATTGAAAAAAAAACAGTGGATTAAAATACAGAATTGGTAGTTTTTTGTGTGACCTCTTTTCCGGATTTTGAAAAAATATGACAGACACATGGCGGCTCAATTGTCTAAGGCGCTCGCTTTTAGATATCACTCAAACATCTCGCCTCTGTCCATGTGAGTTCGAGTCTGTCTCGACCACCTTATATATCTGAGTGCTTGCAAGTAGCTTGCCATTGGTCAGTGGTTCTTATCGGTCCTGCGCTGGTTCTTATTCCACTAATATACTCGCCACATTACATAACCTATCAGAAGCTAAAATACAGCGTTAACTCCTACAAAACTAAACAAAACTTTAGAAAGGATGTCAAATATTTCCAACTTTAACGGCTCTTTAATTCTTCAATTTAAGGTCCGAATGCATTTCTGCATGTTTTTCTTCAATTGTGTAGATATTGTAATATGGTTTGACATTTATTTGTTTCTTATTTGTTGCCCGTATTTTCAGTTGTGACATCAATTATTTCTGCATACTATTTCTTTTTGTGACATGTGTTTATATTAAGTTGAACTTTCGATATTCCACCTGTTTATTCGCATTTAACTTGTTCTTGTCTGATTTCACTATAATTCTAAATTAACGTTTCAGTCCAAGAATATTATTGACAAGCACTTTGTATTTCCAGTGAATAACAATTTTAATAATTAACCCACCAAAATTAAAAAGTGAAAATGAGTAATTGTTAGATAAACAAGATTATATATGCCCCTACTTTCCCTAGGTTACATTACCATTTTTTAAAAAAATACTCTGTCGCTTAATGAAATTATTAAGGGATTAAAAGTCAGAATCAAGCCTATATTTTTAAAGCCAAATGCAGGTAAAAATATTTACATTAATAAAAATTGTAACTAACAAAGAAATATAAACTATGTATTATTTTGTTTACAAAATAAATGTCACTGGTCTGGTACAGGGTGAACTTGATTTTGGAAAAGGTCAAGTACAACATGGAAGTTTATATAACATATAATCATTAATAATAGCCAAAAAATAATACAAATTAAATAAACACAACAACACAGAGTCTTGTTTTATTCCACATCTGCTTCTACTTTTATTTTGTATAACTATACACAAAAATATTACAAATAGCCTGCGTTTGCTGCAGTATGATAAAGTGTAGTAAGGAACCAGGTCTTTGACACGTTGGCTTAAATTTTGCCCCTATCCCCTGGCCATGCTGGTAAATTAAAAAAAAGATTATACTGTAGAAAGAGACAGCTACAAACTTCTCATTGCCGACTTCTGAATATTATGCACATGTATGTCAACACGCATACGTCAAAACGGGTAACTGGTATTTATTTAAGGTACAACAGGTGGGCGGGCAGAATTACTTTCGAGCAAGGGGCAAACATGTAGTAGCCAGCTATTAAGGTTACTATGCAGGCCACGAACAGATGTGTACAGCAAAACGGATAACTGTGGTAATTATTTTAAGTAAAGTACTAAATATAGAAACATTTATAAAGGAAAAGATTGGAGTGCCTGTTTCACGAAGTGACTGAAGAGTTTATCTTGTACGTATCAGGTACTCCACTTTGTAATGGTTTCAGTTGCCTAAGTGTTATCTTAGACATGTAATGTGTAGACTTTTACGTTCGCTTTGATAACGTGCTTTTGCGCCATGCTGTGGCGTAATTACGAAGCTATTGTCATTAGCAGAAGTATATCGTTAAAGTAGAGCTTTTGTTATGGTTGCGTATTTGAATATATTGTAAAGCGCAAGTCAAATATTTATCTATTAGGAAGAAATGCATTAATGATCCCTAATAAAAGACGAAAAAATAATTAAGACATAATCCGACATCTGTTCTATAATGGCGAGTTTATCCGCACTCAACATTCATGCACCTACGTTTTTTTTAATAAAAAAGACCAAGTGATCAAATATATATATATTTACCAGAATAATATGGTTCAGATTATATGAATCGGGCAGATATCTTAGAAGGAATTAAATTGTATGCATATGGCAGATATCTTAGAAGAAATTAAATTGTATGCATCGAGCATATCTTGGAAATAACGTCTTTAATAATACGCATCGGGTAGATATCCTAGAAGAACGACTTGAATCTTATTATGAGATAGCACGTAATTTCAGTTCTTACATGATTTCAGAACAATCTTCTCTTAGTCCACAGTCTGAGTAAGAAAACAAATCATTATATGACTTAAATATTTTACGTATAGAAACATTACATGCAATAATAATGACGTATATTTATGCAGTACAGATAAAAGAGATACAGTTGTGGTCTTCTCGGTTTAGACAGATCCCAATACAATCCTATTTTAGCACGCAGATTTACCATCAAAATCCTAACTGGCATTTGATGATGGGGTCGAATGGACTATCCTCGCCTTTACAGGTCAATAGCATCTCACCTCAGTCCGCGTAAGTCTCAGGCTAGGCCATTGACGGTATATATGAAAGTTTGCCAGTTGCTTCCCGTGGATAGGTGTTCCATCCCGGGGTTTTCTTGGGTGCTTCCTCACACAACATACTAGCCGCCATTTATAGTCATGCATTGAAAAATGGTGTCAAACCTATAACAAGCACAACAACATTTGAGACCTCACATATTTTGTAGGGTGCGGGTGGGGTGAAGAAAGGCAACTTCAATTAACAACCAATAGGGAAGTGTTGATAATTATCTCCCATTGAAATCAAGTCAATATACCAGAGCATTAACGAATTAATCTGTTTGGAGAAAAGCAAACGAAATAAGACAGGAAGAAAGGTAAGGGACAGCTGTTATATGCTTTTAAAAAACACTGACTGAAAACGGGTAGATTAATTGTATGATGAATGAAATGAACTATTTAGAATTGTATAAAATTCTGTAAACATGTACCTAGTTTCATTATTTGTTTTAGTAGCAAAATTGCAACCTTTTCTTTATTATAGAAGACGAAATAAAGAGTTCGAGATTAAAAAGAAAGTAAGCAGTAATGAAATAAATACAATCTAAACTTCCGTCTGTTCATATGTCCATTTACTTTTACTACAACATCCTGTTTCCTTGTATGCTGGTCTGTATTTATGTTCTAGGTATTTTGAAATATTCATTTTTATGGAGAACTATTAGCTTTTCGGAATTTACCGGGTTAGAATTATTATATACTAATGTTGTTTCTTTTTATACACATAAACCATAAAATATTGCGTTATGAGCTGATGAAATATTGAACTAATATTGAATAAAAGAAATTCGTTGTTTCAATTGCACACGTTCTTGTACCTGAAAATTGAGTAGTAAAAAGTCGGAACAATACTTAGCTACACTCCTCAAGAATACGGGGTTAATCCTTGTTTATACTGTTACGGCTATTGGATTTAATTTATTTATTTTTTTAAATGTTAAATCCAAATTTGTTATTTTGCCTTTAAAATGAATTGATTGGGAGATTTTTTCTAGAATGTTCAGGCTGACTTAGATTCTCTAATTGTAAACAAGTTTTGACCTTGGCTTGTTTGACCTAAATCCTGACCTTGCTTTAGACATTGTCAACAAGCCTCTAAATCTATTGGTCAATTTCAAGGACAACACTTTTATTGAGGGTGGGAAGTGAATGATTTCCTTCTAGAATATTTCATTATTACGTGACCTGGAGAAGGTAGCTTCTTTTCCATGACCTTCCAGACTCACATGATTCCTCTTGTTTACGAGGGAATTACAATATATATAGCTGTATTTTAGAAGCTGACATTAGTAGAATATAAATTGGGCTTATTTTAAAAAAGTTGTGTATTTTCTGTTTTGAGTTTAATATCTTGTTCTGGACTGTGTCAATTCGTTGGAAAAGAAGAATTATTCTATTTATCTGGAAAAGGACATATGTTTCATAATTTCATCTGGATGATTTAAAAACAAGAACTGCATCACGTGACATTGTCAGCCATTTTGGATTATTACATCGTCAAGATTCGAACCTGGAACTATTAGAACATTTATTTATCAGGACTTGTAATTCCATTAGTGGATTATTTTGTGAATTCTATATTTGTTTGATTTGATTCTCTAAAACCGTAAGTTTATTTATTTTATGAAAATAATTGTACTTAATAAAATCATTGTTAAAGTTATACAAGCTTGTTAGTTTTCACTCTTTCTGTGTTGCTGCTTATTCGAGCCTAAGCACGTAACATAGAATTGGTGGCTATCGTCTCGGGATTGAGATTGAGATTGAAATAAATTTGAAATTAAATTTGAATTTCCCCTAGTTTTTGAAAATTTCAAATCTTTAGTGAGACTAACACGCTTGTATCAAAATGACATCTAAGGTAGAAATATTTCTTTCTAATCCTACCCAGGAGCAATTAGATCTTTTAAAAATAGACGAGTTGGTTCAACTTGCCAGAAAATACGATCTTTCTGAAGTCAAGGCTTCTTTAACGAAACAAGATATCAAAAAGATTTTGGTCCAGTATTTGGTAGAACAGGATGTTTTGGAACAAAGTGCTTTGATTCCAGTCAGTAAGTCTGCATCAGACTCTGACATTAAACTAAAGGAATTAGAATTAAAATTCCAGATGGAATTAGAGTTAAAAAAGCTGGAGTTTCAGGAAAGGGAGAAAGAGAAGCAAATTGAATTACAAAAAGAGCAGATGCTGATTGATAGAGAAAAAGAGGAGAGAGAGAGACAAGAAAGGGAGAAAGAAAGACAATTACAATCTGAATTAGAGTTTAAGAAACTGGAATTTCAAGAAAGGGATAAAGAAAGACAATTACAATTTGAAAAAGAGGAGAGAGAGAGACAGGAAAGTGAGAAGGAAAAACAATTACAATATGAAATTAGAATGAAAGAGATAGAGCTGGCAGGTGAGAATCACCGTCATGCTTCAAATCAAAATTTTGATTTAGCAAGGAATATTAGATTAGTGCCCCCTTTTAAAGAAAAAGAAGTAGATAAATATTTCATTCTTTTTGAAAAAGTTGCAGAAAATTTAAAGTGGCCAAGAGAGAATTGGACTCAGTTACTACAATGTGTAATTACTGGTAAGGCTAGTGAGATTTACACTTCACTGTCTGTTCAGCAAAGTGGTGATTATGACGTAGTTAAAGAATGTATTTTAAGAGGTTACGAGTTAGTTCCTGAAGCTTATAGGCAAACATTTAGAAATTACAGAAAAGAAGCTGGACAAACTTATGTCGAATTTGCTAGACAAAAGAGCAGTTGTTTGATAGATGGTGTTTAGCCAAGAAAGTTGAGCAAGATTATCAAAATCTCAAGCAAATTATATTAATTGAAGAGTTCAAAAACTGTGTTCATAGTGATGTTAAAACTTATCTTGAGGAGCATCAGATTGAAACCTTGGAAAATGCTGCTCGAGCTGCTGACGAATATTCTTTGACACATAAAGTTCCTTTTGTTAACAAGACTTCTACTCAACAATTTAATGGCAGAAAAGTATTTCCGCCTAATTCAAGCCCTTCTAAAACTCAAACTAACACAACTTTCAGGAGTCAGACTTCAGAGAAGTTTGATTCTAGATCCTTGTCTCTTCCGACGTGTAACTTTTGCAAGAAAAAAGGACACGTTATTTCTGATTGCTACAAATTGAAAAATAGGCAACAGAATCAAGATAGACCTGTTCCAAATGCTCTTATTTACAAGAGGTCAAGGTCACAGTCATGTATTGAAAGCAATACATTTGTTGGGTCTAATAAATCCCAGTCTGATTTTGATATGGAGAATTATGAACCATTCATATCGAAGGGTTCTATATCACTCTTGGGTGAAGCAGCAGAGAGGGTGAACAGACCACGTTTTCAAGCAAAAATAAGGCTTCCAGATCATGTTTTCGAACAAAATATGGCCTATAGATAACGTTTTCGAACAAAATATCAGGTTTCCAACAAATCTCATTTAACCAAAAAAAAAGTCTCCATTTTTGCAAAAACGGAGATTTTACGATTTTTTAATCAATTTTGCTCGCAACGATGTGGTCATCCACCCTCTCTGCTGCTAAAGTTTCAGTTCTGGGTTAATAATTCTTTTACGATTTCAACCGAATATTTGATCCAGTCCGATACGATATCGTGCCCGAGGATCATGTAGATTTATTGTTGCGAATCCGTGCGGAGTCGACTGAGCATGACTAAAGAAATCTCGAAATTGATTGAAGTCCATATCAGAGCACCATGTCTGCCAAATATTTCTAAGAGTATGAGTATCAACTCCGTTGAATACAGAAAGAATATTGCAGTTATCTCTGATGACTTTTGGAACCTGAGTGTAGCGTTGAGTGACATATATCACGTCAGTGTTTTTGTGACGCCCACGGGAAAATATTCTAGCAGGATTTTTTTGTTTATCCAACATTATATCGTCGTATACGACTAAATTGTTAATATCTCCATCAATATCATCAATGCTCGGTGCTTCATCGATATCGGTTATAAAATCAATGGCGTTCTCACCCTTAATTTCTGATGCATTCTCGTTAAAATCTTTTAGCACTTCATAACATCGTTGATCATCTACGCTAGGGGCAATTAAATACAACTTATCCCACTTCATCCATCTCATTATTAAATTGAGTAACAATTGCGTTTTACCGGATCCAGATGGCCCGATTATAATCATCCGGATAGAGTTTGGTAGCGCTGCATGATGCTTAATTGGTTCTCTTGTTTTAGTCGCTGAAAAATCAATTATATCCATATTTCTATACATAAATTATGGATCTATATTGTGTGAAGTGTAAAACGCGTACTGGCACAGATGATGTGACGACGGTTACAACTAAAAATAACCGATCAGCGCTTTCTGGTAAATGCGTGCAATGTGGTACAAAGAAATTTAGATTTGTGTCTATGAGATCTGATTTAAAAAAAAACGAGTAGGTGATATCGCAGCCAAATTGGCAAAGCTCCCTGGAACCCCATGGGCAAAGTACCCCGGAGAAAAGCACCTCCCAGGATATAGTTACTGTGGACCAGGAACCAGACTTGATATCAGACTCAATAATCAAAATCAACCCAACCCCGGTGAAGAACCAATAAACGCCATTGATAAGGCCTGTCACCTTCATGATGTTGCTTATAAAAGCAGCAATCTGCAAAACAGGCATCTCGCGGATGTGAAATTAATTCATGCGTTAAATGCTATTCCTGATAAATCCTTCAAAGAAAAATTGTCTTCATTTTTGATAAAATCGGCTATGAAAAGTAAATTGATGTTAGGTGCTGGTAATTAATAATATGGAATCAATTTATTATTCCCCAAGAGGATACTGGAGGGGTAAATCAGCAGTCCATAAACTCGCTAGTGCTGCAAAAGTGAAAAAAACCACTGCGGCTAATTGGTTATTCAAACAGGCACTATGGCAAATTTATCTACCACCGCCTAAACAAACTCGCATTTTGATGTGACCGCTCCTAATGAAGTTCATCAGGCTGATATATTATTTCTGCCACATGATCGTGGTTACAAATACGCTTTAACCGTAGTTGATATTGCAAGTCGATACAAAGAAGCAGAACCGTTAAAAACAAAATCAGCCACTGAAGTCGCTTCTGCATTTGAAAGGATTTATCGACGAGGTCCTCTGCACTGGCCAAATCTATTGCAGGTTGATCCTGGCAAGGAATTTCAGGGTGCAGTGTTATCTACAATGAAACATCATAATGTCACCATACGACGAGGGCATACTGCGCTACATCGCGATCAGGCCATTGTAGAACGATTTAATCGGACGATTGCTGAGCGGTTATTTGGATATCAATACGCAAAAGAATTCATTCAAGAAAAGCGATCCAGTGAATGGGTTAAAAGATTACCAGCTGTGATTACTGCACTGAATAACGAGATTACTAGAACAATCAACATGAAACCTATCAATGCGATTAAAAAGAAGTCTATACCCGCACAACCACAAAAAGATTTCAAAGAACCAATTCTTGGTAGTAGTGTCATTGTGAGGTACTTATACGAACCAGGAGAGCTTCAAGGGGGTAGAAAAAGGGCTACTGATCCTATTTGGAGCGTCACTACGCATAAGATATCTAGTATAACACGATCAACTGGTAGACCTCCAGTCTATAAACTGGATTCAACTGCCCCTCAGCGGGGTTTTACTCGACAACAACTACAAGTGATTCCCGAGGATACTCAATTGCCACCGCATGGTCTTAACTAGCACCGTTGCGTCTATTGCACTCAAGACAAGTCAACATCACATTATTTCTGACATGACCGAGATTGTTATTTTTTCTGTCTACGGTGAATTGGCGAGGATCCTTATCCGAATACTGCCAACGCATTATACAATTGCAACTCGCGCAGTGATTATTCTGTTGTTTCTTCAAAGTGATTATTAATTTAGCATCAATATCAAATTCTCGTTGTTTTTTTTTTGTCCTGTTGCTTGTAACCGGAGAGTTTTTTATCAATAATTTTAACATCAATATCATCCATTGTTGTGTCATTATCATCGAAAACAACTCTTCGAAGTTGATTTATTTTTCGTACTCTGGATACTGCGAGATAGACTAAATTCGACCATTCGATGTGATTATCCACCATCCAAACAATTGTATTCGATATAGTCAATCCCTGTGAAGAGTGTATTGTTGCTGCGTATCCTAGCGTCCACGGGGATTTATTAGCACGCAATGCATCTTCAACGACATTGATATCAACCAGCACAATATCATTTAATACGAGAATTTGTTTTTCACTCTGTCCTGGAATATCAACTTCAATGTTCTGTTTTCGTGTATCCGATGGCCTATAACAAAGGGGTACTGGAAGCGTTGCAATTTTTTCTTTATGCAATTCAAATAGCTTCATCTGAAGTGTGTCCCTGACTATTTTTCTACTTGCAATTATCAAATCATTTGGTCTCCATGTTTCCCAGAAATCATTCATTGGAGTTTCTGAAATCACTTCACGCGCTATTTCGCATTGGATTCTATCCGGTTGTAATCTAATTAGCGCTTTGAATTCTCGTAATCGTTCATCAATTGATCTATAATCAGTGGTAATTTCTTCATAGTAGTCTACAAAACCCTTTAGCCATTCATGTGGAGATGCACCGACAAATGGTGGTGGTTGGCCGTGATCACCGCACATGACGACTTTTGTGTTTTTGTTTAATAACCACTCAAGAAATGTTTGTAATACATCTAATGACACTGTGCATATTTCATCCCAAATTAAGATTTCAGGAATGAATTTATCACCCATACGCTCAGGAGTCCATTTGTCACCCTTCCATCGAAAGAAACTATGGTAAGTGCAAGCATTTACCCCTCGCTGTATCATCTCTCTGGCGAGTCTGTGAGTCGGTGTTAGCACAATCATGTTAGAAACGCTAGCGTTTCCACGACGAAATAATTCAATTGCACGAGTTGTCTTTCCTGACCCACCACAACCGTTTAAATAAACTGTCTTATATCTACATACTGGATCAGATACCGGTGGTGCATTAGAAAGTTCTGATTGAATTTCAGTACGGTTACAACAAAGATATTTATCATCCATGGCAACGTCTGCGGATTCACAATACTCATGTAGCATCTCCTTTTTAAATCGCCAACGCCCCCAATTTTCTTCGGGATCTGTGAATGCCGCTACAGCTAATTTGTACTTATTGTGTATATACATCGAATCAGTGGCCACTCTAACCGCGGTATTAGGAAATCTATTTATCATCGAAAATAGATTAATAGAAGCATAGGCTAGCATTGAACTTCTCAAATGTGTGTACTGGGAATTATATCCATCATAGTAGGTAACAACCGTACCTAATTTCTCACCATTGGATAGAAAAGCATCCTTACGGGATACAAGTTTTCCCTGTTTCATTAAATCCGCTACAATAAAATCGTATTCAGCGACATCTATGATCAACCGCGAAGAGTATTTTGCGTTGTCGTATCGTCCACCCTGGGTAAATTTACCGATTATTCTTCTTCCGAGATCTTTTGCTTGTTCTTTTTTAATTTCAAATAACTTCTTAGACCAATTTATGATTTCTTCTTCACTGAAATCTGGAAACTGTTTTCGTAGTTCGTTGATTATTCTATCTAGATCGGGTTGTGGTAGCCAAACTTCTTTCTGAGCTCGATAGCATATAATAGCCTCGGAAACAATCAACGATATTAGCATACCACAATCAATCATATATCTCAATAGCACTATTGGCATCCAGTGTTTTTCAGATAGGTGTCTACCGAGCCAAACATAACTACACGGATGTAACCCTGTAGCTAATTCAAATGATATCACACGAGCGAATCCGGTTAAATCAAAATCAGGCAATGGTCCATTAATCGCAACACGAGTCATTTCATGCGTGGGGTGTCCAAATCGTTTGAAGTACTCAGCGCATTCCCCATATCCGAGAAAACTTCCGGGATAACACGCGGCTATATCAATTGAAATCATACCATCACGTGAGTATTTCGTATTCCACAGTCCTCCATGACCAAATTCGACGCAACTCAATTTAACATCCTCGAGAAAATCACTTCGTGTTGGACGCCATGAGTTTTTTTCTCTTGCGAAGTGAGCTACCACTGATGGAATAGTAAAACTATCCGTGAGTAGTTTTTCATGGGAATTCTCCGGTGAAAAATCACTAGCGATTTTTCTCATTCTGTTATCTAATTCTTCAATGCGATATAATTCACCATTTGGTTTTACAAATTGATCGAATTCTTCATCACTTCTAAGTAACCACACTGACACAGGATCATCCTTACACAACGCATGAATAGCATCAAATAATCTCTCTTCATAGAAAACATCCCCGACGAACTCCTTGGGGATATATCTCACGGTTCGTTCTTGTGGAAATATTTTTTCCGCAGGTGTCCACGCGTGTTTGTTATGATCAATAATCTGTATTGGGGCTCCTCGCGATTGATATTTCGGTTCGTATAATACTTCTCCGGTTATTGTTGCTACTGATATTGGGAATTTTAATGATGCTTCTAATTTAGCTATATCAGAAATCTTTGCACCGTGCTGTTTTACCGTTAATTCCCACTCGGTTATTTTTTTTCGTCTTAGATCAGTTAGTTTATTCCCCCGGGACGCATTTGTGAAGTGTTCTATTATTCGTTCTGCTACACAAATCAGTGAACTAGAATATTTAATAGGAGCTAGTTTTGCAATATCGGGTTTATCATTTAACGGATATATCCCATAAACCATTGCTGTTACGGGATAAGATCTTTCGTAGTATGGTTTGTCAATGCCGGTTAGAATTCCTGGTTTGGAATCTCTACTCACAATGACAGCTTTTTTATTCTTGAGGATTGGTTCAAATTTATCCCTAATAATCCATTTACCATCGACTTCGATAATGAATTTGATTCGGAAAAAATGCCGTTTTTCCCCAACACGTGAAATTATCACTGCTGCTTTTTCATCATTCATGGTAGCGTCAACAACACCATCAATTCGAAATGTTGACCAACAATAAGATGCTCCATCACGCTTGAATTCATTAAAACAGTCTCTGATTTTACTAATCATGGCTTTATCAAGAATTGTATTCTTTGGTGTATTAGAAACTATATCGAGATTGAATTGAGCATCTTTCCAGGGGTAATCTCTCTTGGACGTTTTTTTTTGGTTTATCGAGATTAAATTTAGGATTGATTTTCAATAATCTCTTAAACTCTTTCATGTTTCCGTCTCTTTGACGTTTGAGATTAAATCTAGGATTGATTTTGTTACGTTTTTTGGGTCTATCGATATTAAATTTAGGATTGATTTTCAATAATCTCTTAAACTCTTTCATGTTTCCGTCTATTGGACGTTTGTTACGTTTTTTGGGTCTATCGATATTAAATTTAGGACTAATTTTTAATAATCTCTTAAACTCTTTCATGTTTCCGTCTCTTGGACGTTTGTTACGTTTTTTGGGTTAATCGAGATTAAATTTAGGATTGATTTTTAATAATCTCTTAAACTCTTTCATGTTTCCGTCTATTGGACGTTTTTTGGGTCTATCGAGATTAAATTTAGGATTGATTTTTAATAATCTCTTAAACTCCTTATCAGCATTTTTCGAAGGCGTTCTCCTTAATTCCCTCATGCTATAATTAAAACAAGCATTTAAATGAAAGATTTTTATATAATGAATCACTACAAGTGGCTTATGATTGGATCAGTAACCCCGTGTAACAAATCATGCAGAAATGAGTTTTGTGGGTATCATATGCAAAGCTTTCGACGTGGAAGCCTTGGTCCGTTACCCTGTATTCTATGTGGGGTTGGGGTCAGGGGAAAATCTCAGTTGTGTCTAAATTGCGGTGGTAAGCGATACAGGGAATTGAAGCGTTATTATGATAAAAGAATAAAAAATGGACAATCAATCAGAAATTATGACCCTGACGCTGACAAAGTCAGTATTCTTGACGCTGACAAAGTCAGTATTCTTGACGCTGACAAAGTCAGTATCAAGGATAAAATCATAAGAACTCCTCAAGACTACATCGAAAGATTTATCATTAAACCAAACAATGAATTAGACAAACAATAGTATTATGTATACGAATGAACCAAGAATTCAGACAACACCCTGTGATCACAAATTATGAAGCATCCAGTGATGGTGTTGTAAGAAACCGCAGACTGAAGAAACCAGTTGGTTCTGTGAATAATCAAGGGTACTTGGTGTTTGGTGCTGGAAAGAAAACTTATCTCAATCATCGTTTCGCATTTGAGTGTTTTTATGGATTGATCGAGGATGATTTTGTTATTGATCATATCGATTTTAATCCGAAAAACAATTCTTTATCAAATCTGCAGGCTATCACACAAAGTGAAAATTCCGAACGAGGGGGGACTGGGAAATACTCGAAAAAAGCGAGACCAGTAAAATCTTTGAATACAACAACTAACGAAGAAAAAATATTTCAATCAATAACCAGCGCCGGTAGGCACTTCGATATTTGTCCACCCTCAGTACAAAAAGTTGCAGAGGGGGTAACCAAAACGGCGATTTCAAAAAAGACAGGACAGAAAATTCGATTTAGTTACGTCTAATGCGTCATATTTTTCATTTAGAAATATATCATTATTATAGAATAATGAATTCTGAAAACATGAATAGCATTTTATCCGAGATTTCAAAATTGAAAAGTTGGGATATTGAACTATCAGATGGGTTAAATCCTGATCAAATCATGTCTGATTTTCAGGATATAGAATACGGAGTTAGCACTAACAAGTATATGCTACCAAAGAAGTATGCGCTCATCAAAAGAATTCAGAATTCTATTAAGGACTCTCTCGCATTTTCCAGTGACGTAAGTGTGTTCGCTCCGTTGTATACCATCGTAGAACGAATACGAAAAGAATTGGGGTACGAATACGAATTGAAAAAGGAGGTTAATTCTAAAGTTAGAAACCTACGGGCGTTAATTCAAGAAAATGAACAATTTTGATTGACCATTTATCATTATTTGATTGTGACCGTCCCTCAGAGAGATTTTAATTTTTTTTAGCATTTTTTGATTAAAAATGTCAAAATCAGTGAATGAAAAATATTTCACACACACTGAATAAAAAATCGATAGACCGTTAATGGATGATCAAATGACAATGAGGAAAGTGACAGTATTATTATTTTATATACAATTTGGACACTTTCCTCATACCTGATAACACCCTTAAAACGCTTCCATGATCGTGTTAAAAATCATCCGACATGTCATTGATGGGAAAAGTGTGGTATAAATTGTTTTGCAATTGAAAAATTGTTTGCGATTTCAAATAATGGTCAATGAAGCATTAACGACCCGATTGGCTCGTGAACGACTTGATGCAATCAAGAAATTTATACCAATTCGAGACTCTGTCAGGAATAAACTGCAGCAACGACAGAGTTTACAAACTGATTTTGCTGTGGGGTCTGAAGAATTGTTTAAACCAGTAACCACAGCAACGAAACAGATAGTGTCAACAATCTCTGAAGAAGGAAAAAAACAAGAAGAGTCTTTTCTTCCTGTGTTAGAAAAAATAGCAAAAAGAACTAAACAAACAAAAAAATCATTGAAAACACTTCCTCAGGATATATCAACCGCTTCAGAACAACAACGAGAACTTCAAGAAGATATCCCCCCACCCGAATTTCAAGAAGAAGGGGAGGATACTACTACTAGTGGACGAGTTGCATTCAATGAAAAACTTCTTCCCGGTAAATTAGATGAATTGAGAAATAAAAAATTTGATTCTATGGAAGAATTAGCCCAATTTGTCACTAGGAGTTTTCATCAGAGAAGAAAATATATTTACGATGATTATAATCTTCCCCCTAAAAAAGATTGGTATAGGGGGTTATATCGTATACTATCAGGTTCCTCTCAAGCAAAAGGAGATGATAAAACATTTCAGGAATATATGGCAGCAATAAAAAAAGCTGAATCATCTATAGGGGAGCAATCGGATACCGGATTTCTTAGACTACCAGAACAATCAAAATTTATTGATATAACACAATCCCCCCAACCGATGAAAATAACGAGAGAAGCTGATCATGAAAAAGGTGCAACCGGTATCACTGATAAAACCAAAGGATTTTCAGGCAGTGGTTTAGTTGGAAACTCTTCGGGTTTCTGTCCTGGTAGTGTTATCAATGATATATCACGATTAGAGGTTCTTGTAGGAGGGTTCCGAGCTGGAAATAACTCACCGGAAATAATTAATGAAGCAGCTGATATCTGTAGACGATTATTTCAGGGTGGTATCATGGATATCAGCACATATCGAGATTTCATTGACGAGTTAGTGGAGGATTATCACAGTGATTAATCACCGGGACTGAATAAAAACGCTAGCGTTTCCAATTGAAAAATTGTTTCTGATTTCAAATAATGATCATACACTACAATCATGATAAACCAACCCCCGTCTACGTAGTTAATTCACGGTTTCCGGTTTATAGAGCATACTACGGAGATGGTTTAGGCAATACCATTGCAGGGTTATTTGCGAGAATGGCTCCAAAAGTGATGCCGTTGGCTAAACAACTAGGAATGAAAGCCATTGATGTTATTCGTGATAAGGGTATTAGTGCTGTTGGAGATCTTGCTGGAAAAGCATTTTCAACTGCGAAGAATAAATTAACATCATTAGTGAGACGAAAAAAGAAACCGTTACCATCTACAGCAGAGATGCCTGCAAGTGTTAGTAGAATTATAAATAACGCAGTAGACGAAAAATTAGGGTCGATGGCTTTAACCCCCGACCAAAGCAATATTGCAAATATGATAGCAGGAAGTGGCTTTAAAAAACTACGACGATGAAAATGGAAAATCGCGATTTAGACTCTGATAAATAGAATAAAATGTTCAAACAGTCACCTGATCCAGCGTTTGATATAGATGCCCCAGTTCGCAAGGATGATTCTGTACGCGATTATCAATATTACGCCTATCATGCCATAGACTCAAATAGTCGAGCAAGAATTGATCTTCAAGTCCATGATACCAGTAAATACTTTTTACCCTGTGAAGCGTTTATCGAAATCGAAGGAGAACTTGTAACAGCTGATGATACTCCTGCTGTACCAGCACCGTATCCAGCTGGTACTCAAGTCGGGTTTGTCAATAATGGTATCATGGCGCTATTTGAGAGTGCTAGATATCTCATTGATGGAAAAGAAATCGAGTCGATAGATCGCGATGTTGATGTGGCTACAACAATAATAGGGTTAGCGAGATATTCCGATGATTATACAAGATCAGCAGGACCCTCTATGATGTTTGCAAAAGATGTTACAAATACCGCTGGTGGAAATCAATTTGTTGTAAGAAGACCAAAAAAACGTGATAATAGTGATGCTGATGTCGAGAATATGATTATAAACAATGATGTTAATTTCAATCTAGGAGCTGCAACACGAAACTCAATGTTGCAAGGAGCGCGTAAATCATTTTCATGCGCGATTCCACTGCATCATATATTTGGATTCTGTAGAAACGTCAGAAAAGTTATCTACGGGGCGAAGCATACAGTATCGCTTGTACGAAAAAGTGATGATAACGACGCAATCTGGAGGATTCCAGCAGATGCTGCAAATCCCAATGCTGATGCCGGTAAAGTCAATTTAACAAAAATATCATTGTGGATGCCAGTGTTGACTCCAGCAATTACCGCAGAAGAACGATTACTATCATTTATGGACCAAGGAGGAAAATCATTACTAAGTTGGCTAACCGTGAGTACAGATGTTAAACAATCAAATATCAACGGGTTATTCACTTGGAACCTAGCATCAAAACAAGGCGTTTCTGCGCCACGTCATATATTTATTGCGTTACAGGATAACACACGAGTTGGCAATCAACTCTCCAGTCATATGATATTTAATCAATTAGGTGTGAAAGACGTCTCACTGAGAATAAACGGCCAACAGGAACCATCCGAGGATATACAGCTTAATTACACCGAAAATCATATTGCACGAGTTTATCATCGTCTCTTGTCATTTATGGCACGCGATCAAAATGTCGATACTGGTTTGCAAATATCACAATTTGATTTTAAGAATCTGTATCCAATCTATTACTTCTCACTGGAACATCTCGATTTGATGAGACAATCTGTTGTTGATATACACTTTAGAGCTAATGTGACTCGTGGTGCTATTGCTGATTATAGAGCGGTTGCTGTCATTCTCAGTGATAAATCAATGCTACTCGAAGGTGTTGGAGGAAGAATGAGAGTGGCAGATGCACCAGTAGAAAATCTGTGATTGATTTTCTCGATTTTTCATTGAATTAGAATCAATCAATTATATATAATGTCATATAGTGTTATTAGTGTTGCGTTAACTCCCGGTCAATTAAAAAAATTGCAATCGGAATCAGCTAAAAAATGTGGAACCACAATCACGTTGAAACCCAACCAAATGACTGGTGGTGCAAATAAACTATCGCTGACAACTCGTCAAATAAAACATTTCAATGATGCACTTGCAGCCAAAAAAGGTGTTCAGATTACTCTCTTTGCGGCTGCTATCAAAAATATGATTAAAACAGGCGGTATATTTCCGTTGTTAGCTGCGATTCCAGCATTGATTTCAGCAGCAGCCCCAGCGGTGGCTAAAGCGGCAGCGTTAGGAGCCGTTGGTACTGCAGCAGGAATGGCACTAAAGAAAGCAGCTGGGAAAGGATATAAAAAAAAAGGGAAAGGGTCTAAGACTACCAGGAACCCCGTATTCGTGGTACAGCGGAAAGGGTCTAAGACTACCAGGAACCCCGTATTCGTGGTACAGCGGAAAGGGTCTAAGACTACCAGGAACGATTTATTAATTCAGGAACCTATGGTTCCCAAATCTTCGATGGTTCCTATGTCCAATTTTGATTTAATGGATGCTGCTAAAAAACTAGCGATTAAAAACTTCAGAGGTGTCTTTATGAAAGATCAATTACCACATCAACCAAACAGCGTTGAAACCGGAATCATTAATTTAGATAACAGCACCGGACCTGGAACTCACTGGGTTGCATACGCTATTGATCCACGTGGGATTGTTTATTTCGATTCATATGGATTAGCCCCACCAAAAGAGTTTATGCGGTATATAAAAACCCTTCCAATGAAGACTTGGTATTCTACGCTACCAACACAAACGATGATTGACCCACCAATATGCGGCAGCGAAGTATTAAATGTCCTTGACGCTATTTCTAACTCCTTGAGTAACCCAAGCGGAAAACCACCACATGTTGTCGTTAATGAATACACTAGTAATCGCTGGAAATCGAAACGATTTTAGAGAGAGAAAGAGTTTTACAATAACATGATTGATATTTGGGGGAGATCTTTGAAACCCAAACCCGATGGCACTGCACCACCTGATTCTGTCAAGGATGTAAAAAAACTAATCAAAGATGAAATAGCTGAGACGTTGAACTTAACAAATGTTGATCCTAATGAAATAGTTGTATTTCAAGACAAACAGGGTAAATTGAAATCCAGTGATGTGTCATTGGATGATATTTTAGTTAAACAACGAAACGCAATCGAGAATACTATCTCGTTATTTTCGGATCAGGGTAAATTGAAAACCAGTAATATTTCTCTGGATGATATTTTGGTTAAACAACAAAACGCAATCGAAAATACTATCGCGTTATTTTCCGATCAGGGTAAATTGAAAACTAGTGATGTCTCTCTGGATGATATTTTAGTTAAACAACGAAACGCAATCGAGAATACTATCGCGCTATTTTCCGATCAGGGTAAACTCAAACCGGGTGTACTCGTTTCGACGATTACAGATCGATTAAAAACTCTCAACGATGAGTTAAACAATTATGTGTTTGTACTAACAACACTTGAATCTAGAATTGAAGAAAACGGAAAACAGTTTACATCATTTCGTAGAAATATCATTGATAAATTTATTGGAACCCCGTTAGATAAAATTGAAATAAAACTCCCTGATATTAAAAAATCCATCGATGAGACGAAAAACTTCATCGAAGCCATCAAAGGTGATTTTTCGAGGATGATAACAATCATTGAAAAAACAAAAATTCCTCATGAGAAAACCAACAACGTAGTATATACAATCCAACACGGATCATTTGCGTGGACACCTACAAACAATAAATTAGATATCACTGCAACCGTTAAAGGTATTTATCGATTAACACTAGTAACACCATTGACTCAATTTAATATATCATCGTCGAGTTCATCCGGGGTCAATAATACGATTTCAACGATCATCGACAAGGATACAACTGAAAAGTTCACTATAACAGCTACTGATAAAAATTTGATTAAGGTTTCAGCAACCTGGTATGTGGAATTCGTAGCGGATTTAAGTAAATAAATTGAAAGGATTTCACAATTGAAAACGCTAGTGTTTTTAAAATAAAAATGATTTCATCAACTCAATGTCGCTATGATCAGGTCAGAGAATTTCAGAATAGACTCAAAACCCTCACTGAGGAGTATCAAATAAAAATAAAAAAATACCGACGAAGAATCACCGCAATTGATGTTATTGTGTACTCTTTGTCAAGCGTTCTCGCTGGCGCCGGAATAATACTTGCATCGGTTACAATGATTGCCCCGGTCGTAGTTCCAATTTGCATTTCTGCGGTGGCTACAATCGGGGGTATATCAACCGGGATAGCAAAAAGGATATTATCATGCAGCCAGAGTAAACTGCAGAATTACTTACGTCAATTTCATATTGCATCAACCGCATACTCGCAGTTATCCCTGATGATATCGTCGTCACTCGATAATACAATTATATCAGATAGTGAATTCTCAGCGATGGTCAGTATTTTTGATTCCGCGATATCGAAATTAGAGCGACAACATGAGTATAATAACAATGACAACACCGATGGAATCAGAAAACACGAACCCAAAAAACAAAATGATCTCAATAATATCAACATTACCAGATTGTGAGTTCTCAGTGATGGTCAGTATTTATGATTCCTCGATACCAAAATTAGAGCGACAACATGAGTATAATAACAATGACAACACCGCAGGAATTACTTCAACGAATAGTGGAGAACACGAACCCAGTACAAACAAGCATGATATCAATGACATCAACGAATCCAGAATTCAGTGTGAATTTCCCCTCTCCGGTCCCAGTGAAGGAGATAGCGCTAGCAAAATTACGAGTATACCACAGTTGGCCTAATATCAGATCAAAATCATTTGGTGGTCAACAACCGAATAATTCACTGGTGTTTGCAAATAAGAATAAACCCGACGGAACCCCAGACTGGAACGTCGTTTCGATACCAACCGGATCATACCAAATCGAACAAATCAATAATGAATTCGCGCGTAGAATAAAATCGATTACTGGAGTAGAGTCAAAAATCGCTATAACAGTTCATGAGCCGACACTATCATCCGCAATTGAGATAAACACAGAAGGATACGTCGTAGATATCTATCAAAGTTCTATTAGAACCGTACTAGGATGGCCTGAATTACCACCAGGGGGAAAAACCGTTGATTTACCAGAACCACAAAAAACTGATTATATCACCGACAGAATAAAACCTGATAATCCAATAAGGAGTTATAAAGATCATAGATTTACTATAGATTTTTTTGGTCTCGGATACCGATCAACTGGAGAAGAGAGGCCAGGGGATAGAATAGAGGGATATCATTTTGTTGACGAACCTAAAATCGTTAAAAATTTCACAGCAATGAATAATAATTTATCGCTGTTGTTAATATCTCTTAAATCCGGCTATCTCACCCGAGATGAATTTATCAGCGTCGTAGAAACATGCAATAAAATTATCGACGATATGGAAACATTTAACCTAAAAATTATTCAGGATATATTAGATGACGATAATCCCCTATCGAGAACAGAATTTGCAAAACAATATAATTTTCCCGTTAAAGATATTCCGACATTCAAACTACCGGGATATAACGTACCGGAACTAAAAAAACTTCTCAGTGACACCATCGATGTTGGTTTTAAAATAATTCATGATGCATGGAAAAAAACAGCATCACAGGAAATAAAAATCCTCAAACATAATAATGATCCAGATGGTGGCGGTAGGCATATCGCTCCGTTCAACGTGAATATATCCTCAGTGATTGCGCTCAATTTAGTATGTGATGTTATCGAAGGAAGCTATCAAATTAATCTCGAACGATCAAATCAAGCTCAGCAAGGATATATTCTTTATTCGTTTGCACCAACAGCTCCTCCAGGATTCCTAATTATTGAAAACCCAATTAATCCTGTCTACATGCGATGCCATAATAATTCATTAACCAGAATTAATTTCAAACTCACCGACCAGTCAAATAATCTGATTGATTTACAAGAAGAGGTGTTAGCGATTAGTTTGTTTGTGAGATCCGAAAGACTTGATCAAATCATTTATTATTTTTTGTTAACCCAGAACTGAAAACTTTAGCAGCAGAGAGGGTGGATGACCACATCGTTGCGAGCAAAATCGTAAAATCTCCGTTTTTGCAAAAATGGAGACTTTTTTTTTGGTTAAATGAGATTTGTTGGAAACCTGATATTTTGTTCGAAAACGTTATCTATAGGCCATATTTTGTTCGAAAACATGATCTGGAAGCCTTATTTTTGCTTGAAAACGTGGTCTGTTCACCCTCTCTGCTGCTGGTGATTCGGCCAATCCCACCCCTATAAAAATTTTAAGGGACACAGGAGCCTCTCAGAGTCTTTTATTATCAGGTACTTTGCCTTTATCTGAGAAGTCTTCTCCTAATGAAAGTGTTCTTATTCAGGGGTTGGAGTGCTGCTTTGTTAATGTTCCTCTCCATTGTGTAAATTTGTCATCAGACTTAGTGTCAGGACCTGTGACAATCGGAACAGTCTCGGTTTTACCTGTTGAGGGAATAGATTTATTGCTAGGCAACGACTTAGCTGGAGACAAGGTTGTGGTCAATCCACTTGTGACTGACAAGCCTAATTTGGATCAGAAAGTTGATCTAATTGAAAAAGAAATCCCTGATATATTTCAAGCTTGTATAGTTACTAGAGCTATGGTAAAGAAAGCTCTTGAGAATGAAGTTGAAAAGGGCAGTATTCCCTTCGTTGACATATGCATGGGCCAGGCTTATGTTGTTGAGTGCAGTAATCCCTTATCTGATACCTGCGTGGGTCAGGCTTATGTTGAAAAAGCCAGTATACCTTCAACTGACGCTTGTAAAGGTCAGGTTTTTGATGAGGTCACTTTTACTCTTGGTTTAGATCAATCAGAAAGTATTGATCATAGTGATCCTCTTTTGACAACTGATTCTCTTTATTTTAATCAGGGTGATGATTTTGAGAGTGATGTTACAGAAGGCAGCATTCCTTCAACTGGCACTTGTATAGGTCAGGTTTTTGATGAGATCACGTTTACTCTTGGTTTAGATCAATCAGAAGGTATTGATCATAGATCATAGTGATCATCTTTTAATAACTCATTCTCTTAATCAGGGTGATAAACGACAGTCACTTGTCGTTGAACAGGAAAAAGATCCTGAGATCTCCTGTTTGTTTCAAAGGGTCATAAATGAGACTGAAGTTACTGAAGTTCCTGTCTGTTATTTCATTAAAAATGGAATTCTTATGAGAAAATGGAGACCTCCCGAGGTACCTGCTGGTGATAAATGGTCAGTGAACTATCAAATAGTAGTTCCAAAACCTTACAGACAGGAAATACTTAATCTGGCCCATGAAACTCCTTTGGCTGGTCATTTAGGGATTAATAAATTGTATCACAAGATCTTGACTCACTTCTATTGGCCAGAAATCAAAAGTGATGTTGTCAAATACTGTAGATCTTGTTATGCTTGTCAAATGGTAGGAAAACCCAATCAGAAGATACGTAAGGCTCATCTGCAACCTATTCCTACGTTTGATGAAACATTCAGTGGAATTATGGTAGATTATGTGGATTCCTTACCCAAGACCAAGTCAAGTAAACAATTAAAGTTAAAAATGAAACTATGGTTTGAAAGTAATACAAGGGAGAGTACTTTTGAGTCTGATAATGGAGTTGTGTTACTCTTGTTCATTCTTCTTACTTTTCTTCAAATTAGATATTACGGCCCTTACAAAGTTAAGAAGAAAATGAATTAGTTAAATTATAGTATTAGTGCTCCTGGGATCTAAATTAATTATAGGAGTACCAGTATATTGAAAGAGATAGCCATGTTAAATATGTAATTAATTTAGTTGTACCAGTCCCTCTTAGTGAAGGAATATCATCAGGATTCGACTGATATTGGAGCGACGAATTGTCAGAATTCAGAAATTATGAAAAAATCTAGACCAGAAACTTTCACATTTGCAAGTGCAAGAAAGAAATGAACTGAAAGTTATTATTATATGAGCACCTATGTCCAGATATTCTTACAAGGACAAACAAAATTTTTATGACGTTGAGAATGAGAATTCCATGCTGGACGAGTCCACTCAAACAGGAATATTTGAAAAAGGAATTTCAATATTTGCTGTAGAATGATTTTACCAAGTCCAGTAAAAGTGATTGGAGTTCACTATGCATACTGTTCCTAAATCGGATAAAACTTTCCGTATGTGCACTGATTAAAGGAAGGTGAACAGAGTGACAAAAACAGATTCATTCCCATTAACAAGAAGTGACTATTCTATTGATAAAATTGGGAATGCCAAGTACGTCACCCAATTCTTACCTTCTGAAAGGATTTTGGCAGATTTCACTACGGAAAGAGCAAAGGAAAACTCTACATTGCGACTCCAAAAGGACTCTACCAATATAAAGAAAGTCCAATTCAACGTCTCATAAAAATGTTCATCTCTGGTCTAGAGATTTGTGGCGTCATCATCTACAATGACACCTAGAGAGTACATCTAGCAACAATTCGATAATTCTTTAACAGACTCACTAATGTATGTTTGACAATTAATTTGTCTAAAAGTGAGTTCTGCTGTGCTTGTGTGCCTTTCCTAGGACATTTTGTGGGACATGGACAAGTTAAAAATTTGAGGCTATTTCTTGACAATACAATTGCAGACGTTTTTCCTGTGTATAACAATTTATTATATTGTGTAACTTGTACTAGTTCTTTTAATCTCAGATGTAAATTGGTTTGTGATAAAAAGAAAGTTTTATCTTATAAACCTTTCTTTTTATTTTATGGGGGAAGGTGTTACGGCTATTGGATTTAATTAATTTATTTTTTTAAATGTTAAATCCAAATTTGTTATTTTGCCTTTAAAATGAATTGATTGGGAGATTTTTTATTGAATGTTCAGGCTGACTTAGATTCTCTAATTGTAAACAAGTTTTGACCTTGGCTTGTTTGACCTAAATCCTGACCTTGCTTTAGACATTGTCAACAAGCCTCTAAATCTATTGGTCAATTTCAAGGACAACACTTTTATTGAGGGTGGGAAGTGAATGATTTCCTTCTAGAATATTTCATTATTACGTGACCTGGAGAAGGTAGCTTCTTTTCCATGACCTTCCAGACTCACATGATTCCTCTTGTTTACGAGGGAATTACAATATATATAGCTGTATTTTAGAAGCTGACATTAGTAGAATATAAATTGGGCTTATTTTAAAGAAGTTGTGTATTTTCTGTTTTGAGTTTAATATCTTGTTCTGGACTGTGTCAATTCGTTGGAAAAGAAGAATTATTCTATTTATCTGGAAAAGGACATATGTTTCATAATTTCATCTGGATGATTTAAAAACAAGAACTGCATCACGTGACATTGTCAGCCATTTTGGATTATTACATCGTCAAGATTCGAACCTGGAACTATTAGAACATTTATTTATCAGGACTTGTAATTCCATTAGTGGATTATTTTGTGAATTCTATATTTGTTTGATTTGATTCTCTAAAACCGTAAGTTTATTTATTTTATGAAAATAATTGTACTTAATAAAATCATTGTTAAAGTTATACAAGCTTGTTAGTTTTCACTCTTTCTGTGTTGCTGCTTATTCGAGCCTAAGCACGTAACAATACGTCCATAGACTGGTGCCACATGAACACAGTCCACACGTTTGTACGTCATAAGCTGGTTATCAAACCTGGTAAACTTACATCTCTAGAAACGTTATAAATGTGTCATATGGTGTGCAGATTTTAGTCAAAAAGTTGTCATACATTTGCAGTGTAATATTTATAAGCCTTTAGAATGACGTCACACTCTAAATATTATACTTATGTTATGTTCGCAAAATGCTTCTTCTAGTTTGGATTACATGTCTGACATACTTAATTCAAATCTCCGTCTCAGGTGCATCAGATACATTTTTCAAAAATATCTTAAACAAGGGGAACAAATCCTGCTCTTTATTGTAGGTATTGAGCGTGTATTTAGCAGAATAAGAGGATAGAATGAAACATTTCACAATGTCTTTACTCACATTAAAATGGGCCCTAAAATTATAATAATGTAAGATCAAGATTGTGGGTTTTAACTTTACATTAAAACAAATAATTCGATGCAAGACGTTGTAATATGAACATCAAGTATGGTGCAAAAGTGAGAAAATTTCTGATTTCCAAGTTTAATGTTAACTTCTAAAGGCACCTCACCGTGATACGCACTAGCGAGAGAGAGAGAGAGAGAGAGAGAGAGAGAGAGAGAGGGGGGGGGGGTAATAAGTTGCGTCTTCCGTTCTTTTTTTTTTCATCATTTATGGTCCTGGCCTTGTTGAAAATAAGACAAGTCAGATATTGTTTAGACCAGAGTCCATGAAGTTAACTCCCTCTATTTCTGTTGTTTCATGACCTAGCTATGGTTCATATAAAAGAGTTAGTATTTCGGTCTTAAATGAGTTTAGGACTCTGGAATGATGCACATCTCTGGCAGCCATATTTTATGATAGATTGGCACGATTTACCAAAATATGAAAGCCCATTTAGGCCCGAATGGTTTCTGTCCAAGATGTGGACAGGAGGGTCAGGGAAAATCTGTGCGAATTTCCAAGTGGAACATTTCTAGTGCTTCAAAGACTGCCCTAAGTGGAAACTCAGGTGTCAAGCGGGTTAAACTGTAGAAATGTACGAGGTTTCCAAAGGCAACGAAATTTATAGGAACCATAGCTCCACTTAATATATATTTATATAAACAACTGTGGACTCTTGATGCCAACAAAACCCGTACAAAAACAATGGAACTACCAAGGTTAAAAGTTGAATATCGACTAAGTAGTCTTCTACAACTATGTGTGATCAGGAAGCCTTTTAGAAAGAAAAAAAGAGAGCATTGATCTTACAAGCGTTACAGCCTACGACTTTTAAGATATATTGATAAGGATGCTCGTCACAAAGAAAGAAAATAATCGCATCCAAATTAACGCTAGTAGTACTTTATAAACAATTGCCGTCCTGCATACATAAACAAAATGTTCACACTCTGCTCATTGGGATGTTGATGAAGCCTTATATGGTAGTGATTACTTTCCAACATATCTAAGAAGCTAGGGAAGAGATAGAAGCAGAACAAGACAGATTAGAACACATTTAAATCCCTCCGCGAATCAAATTTGACACTTGATCGTTTTGACATCTTGTTGGAGCCAGTCATATCTAAAATAACACTCAAGGAGGATGCTTCGGATACAATAACAAACGCTTGGGGTACAATAACAAACGCTTGGGATACAATAACAAACGCTTGGGATACAATAACAAACGCTTGGATACAATAACAAACGCTTGGGATACAATAGCAAACGCTTGGGATACAATAAAAAACGCTTGGATACAGTAACAAACGCTTGGGATACAATAACAAACGCTTTGGCCATTCACAATCATGTCAGCAAACTATGGTTCATTTATGCGTTTAAAGACATATTTAGGAATTAGGAAAGTATAAAAGGTCCTGATATATTTTATTGCCAATTTAACATCCGAAAAAATATCGTATATACGGAACTAAACCTCGACGTACCATGAGAGAGAGAGAGAGAGAGAGAGAGAGAGAGAGAGAGAGAGAGAGAGAGAGAGAGAGAGAGAGAGAGAGAGAGAGAGAGAGAAATGCTCTTTTAAACAGGAACAATACATAAGTGAAGACAGCAAACTTTGTAAAAAATTTTAAAAAATTATTTCCTTAGAAAAACAACGTAAAATGAGGAAAAGAACTTAAGGTCGTAAGAATAAAAATCCAGCTTTAATAGAAGAATAAACCAAGAATTAAAAAATAGCAGTCCTAATAATAAAATGTTCTAATGAAACTGAGTTAGAATCCCGATGAAATCCAAAATGTAAGGCGATAACGTATGATGTGGTCAGTGTAGTAGTGATGTGTCAACAGTTCTTTGTTGAATCACAGAAAATAATACTCCAGTGTTTGAATTCTGTACATTTCGATAAATGCCCTTGTCAAAAAATTAATTTAGAGTAATAGTATTTCCAGGGGAAAATAATCTCTTACAATCCAAATATATTGAAGACAAATTAAAAATCAAACTCAAAGTGATCACGACAAAACACTTGGACGTCTCAAGTGTTAAGGAAAAATAAAATTATTTCTCAAAACATGAATATTAAATCTGGCTATTGCGCAAAACAGATGCCCTGATACGATCCAATCATTCGGTAAAACCAGAGTTTGAAATAAATGCTGCATGCTATTTGTCATGTACTTTAAGTACGGCTTCGATTTCACTTTATGAGTCTACTCTAAGAAAGAATTTAGAAAAAAAGTTGTTTACTTCAACTCATGAATCAAGGCCAGGAACTAAGTCAGCATTATATAAAAGTTATCTATTATTAGTGTTTACGAAAAACTGAACTAAATTTCTAGAAAATAATATTCTGGAAAATGTAAAATCCAATAAAATAAAATTACATCCAATAGCATGTAATGGAATATTAAAAAACCTAACAAACAATTAAATTAAATCAAATATGAGAGAGAGAGAGAGAGAGAGAGAGAGAGAGAGAGAGAGAGAGAGAGAGAGAGAGAGAGAGAGAGAGAGAGAGAGAGAGAGAGAGAAAGATCAAAAAGAAGAAGAAGAAGATTCCGTCTCTAATTTGACTTTTGTTCCTCTATCAGTGTGGAATATCATATAAAACATCATTGGGAAAAACGAAATAAAGTTGTATCAAACATTAACGGAAGTCAGATCAAATGATCATGACAGTACCAGACATCCCATATAGTGTCCGAAACAGTCTAAATAATCCTCGTAAGATAATCACAACATTAAAGATAAGGTTCGTTGGCTAATGCGGAAGACTGCAACAAACATTTCACGTACAGTAAGCTACACTATAGTTTTGAAACACGAATAGAATATATCCAATAATAACTATTGAACAATGTCAATGGGTACAGCTTTTAATACACTTCAAAATAGCTTCAATACATTTTGGGAAACTGGCGACTTCTCGTAGTCTTGTCGATAAGCAACAGTGATACCAGTATCTAAAACGTCATAACCGACCTTTCTTCCAGCTATCGCCCCATATCAAAACCTAAACGGCCCTTACTAACTCTTCCAAATATCTTCCCATATGAAAACCTAAACGGCCCTTACTAACTCTTCCAAATATCTTCCCATATGAAAACCTAAACGGCCCTTACTAACTCTTCCAAATATCTTCCCATATGAAAACCTAAACGGCCCTTAGTAACTCTTCCAAATATCTTCCCATATTAAAACCTAAATGGCCCTTACTAACTCTTCCAAATATCTTCCCATATGAAAACCCAAACGGCCCTTACTAACTCTTCCAAATATCTTCCCATATGAAAACCTAAACGGCCCTTACAAACTCTTCCAAATATCTTCCCATATGAAAACCTAAACGGCCCTTACTAACTCTTCCAAATATTTTCCATATCATTAAAAAGCTGTATAGGAAGGATGATACATGACAGATGTCTCTGGTACAACTTTCATCCGTTCAACGTGGATTCCAACAGATGATACATGACAGATGGATTCCAACAGATGATACATGACAGATGTCTCTGGTACAACTTTCATCCGTTCAACGTGGATTCCAACAGATGATACATGACAGATGTCTCTGGTACAACTTTCATCCGTTCAACGTGGATTCCAGCAGACCAACTTGTCATATTTTAAAAACTAATTAGTACGTTTTCATAAATAAAAAATAGTTGCTATCTTTCTTGACTGGGAGAAAGTTTATGACATCAAATGAAAGCAAGGCATAATGAATGACCTATTCTACATGGGTCTAAGGTGCTCTCTCTCTCTCTCTCTCTCTCTCTCTCTCTCTCTCTCTCTCTCTCTCTCTCTCTCTCTCTCTCTCTCTCTCTCTCTCTCTCTCTCTCTCTCTCTCTCTCTCTCTCTCTCTTTAATATTTGGGTAAAAAGAAATTTCAGAGTAAAGATGTGCAGTACATTTTCTGAACTCTTTCATCATGAGGTAGGTGTACATCAGGCAAACTATTGCCTGTCACCATATTTAAAATTAAAACTAACAGCAGTGTGAAATGACATTACCTGGTTATGGACTGCTCAAAATATGCCAATGACTTTTTGAAAAAATCTGCTATCGATCAAAGAATTTGCATGTTATTGAATGTCCACTACGATTAAGTTAAACAGACTTCCAAAAGAGCAGAAGAAAACAGGTTCAAAGTTTTAAAATCTAGAACTAATTGTGTGTACATCTGCAAACACATCACATTCATCAAGACCCAAAACTCAGTCTTCTTGGTTGTCCTTCTTCCTTTTATGGAAAAGACCACATTTTTAGCGACCAGAGTGCATGCCATGCCAGTGTCCACTTACCGTGAACACATTCGACAAGGCTTCCACTAGGTGAGGCAGTAGTATTTTCATGCTAACTGGATAAAGAAACAGTATGATGATACACGATCTGTGAAATCATGAACCTGATGAGGGAATTCGGATTTTGTTTTGAAAAACATTACCACAAAAGGATTTTACACGTGTTTCCACAATACCTTGGTGAAAGTTCAACTGTCTTGTAATATTCTTTTTTGACAATGTATTTAACTTATCAATTACACACACACACACACACACACACACACACACACACACACACACACACACACAAATGGATCAAGCAAATCTGAAGATTTCGTACTTACGCTAAAGACTAAATCAGCAGACGCATGTGCTCTCAACTGACAATATTAACATCCCAGATATGTGGCAGGTTGTAACGGACCCAAGGGTACTTTATTGGTATCTTAGTAGACTTTTATATCTACTACTGAACACCTGCAAAATGTTATGGCTTACCAATGAAACCTAAGCAGGATTTGCCGTTGCGACCAATAATCAGTAGTATGGGTTCTATCCCTTACGATTGTGCAAAAACTATTTGGCCAAGAGTTAAGCACCCTTACATGGATATAGTGAACATCATATTAAGAACTCAACACATCTTTCCAGTCTAATTAAGGACAAGAGCGTGTCGGAGGACAAGTATTGGTCTCGTACAATGTGAGTGTTTTATTTAGTAGAGTACCTATTGATAAGTCTTTGTCAGTTATTAATGACAGATGATCTTCAGATAGTAGAGTTGCACAGAGGAAACTATGATCACCACAACAAGTAACAAGACATTTTGGGTTGTGTTTAAGTGCACATACTTTGTGTATGACGAAGTTTGAATGCGCGGACCTGTTACGGTATGGGTTCACCAGTTTCCCAAATAGTGTGTGTTGGTGGTACATATATGTTGACGACACGAGCTAAGCAGAAGGTATAATATTTGAAAGAATTGACAGATCACATTAATAACTTTGATCCCGATATTAAATTTACCATTATCATATTTGTACAAAACACTGTCAAAAACAACAACGGCACATTGAACATTACGGTTTATCGTAAACCTACGCTTACCGACAAGTACCTTGATTTTGACTCGTGCCATCCATTAGACCAGAAACTTGGGATGGTCAGAACATTACATCACAAAGCCAAAGTTGGGATATCTAATCCAACAGATTCAAAACAAGAGGTAGATCATGGCAATGCTGCCGTCAAGAGGTCTCAATAAACGGAATAGGCGATTAAGAAGGTCTCCAACAGACTTAGCGTTATTCCGAATGACAATACCGTGCAACGTAGACAAACTGTGCGTACTGTTTCGAAAGGCTACAACCATCCTACAATGCGTAAAAGAGACTCCCGAATGCCTGAAGGGCATGGTCCAACAAAACAAAATTAATGTTTGTTTCAAACCGTACCGGACCCTAAGACAGATGTTAATTCACCCCAAGGATAAGTCTGATAAGAGATGTATTTGTGGACCTATCACATTAACTGTGAAGGACAGGGTGAAAGTCAATGTCATCACTATATTAGTGAAACGGAAAGAACTGAAAGCGAGATTTCAAAAACATCAAAGACCAAGTTCAAGCTCGTATGTGATATCACTGTACATCCATTATATTTGCCCTGGCCATTCTATAACTTGGAACTCCGTAAAAATCATAGATCGATAACAAGCCTGGTTCGAGCTGGGTGGCTAGTGGGTGGGGGTGGTGATGGCGTAACGAATCGATTTACATCCGTGAGCACAAACATATGCTGAATAAGGAACGAAAGCTTCAATTTAGCTTTCTCTTTTTGTGTGTGAATGTAATTTAAAAGTTAAATACATTGTCAAATATGTGTTAATAGTTTTTTTTAAAAATATATACCTATTACAGAAATGTAACATTTTAAACTGTTTTATCTTATACGTCGCGTCAAGGGTTGAAACTTTTGTACAATTCTTGATTTCAAACCTTTTCAGACTTCAACTTTAGTTAGCAACACAGAGCCAATGCTGTCGGTAGTACATACGTACGTACGTACCCCCCATACATACATACATACATACATACATACCTACATACCTAAGTAAACTGATTAATCACTTTAAGTCTTCATCAGGAAATTATTATTTCAACAGCGCTTTATGGTTCCTAGTATTGGTCAATGATTTGATCGAAAGACAGTAAACGAGTAGATGCATTTTATCATCAATGTGCTAAGCATATTCAAAACAATTTTCGTAAGACTAGATCTGCAATGAGCGAAAACACGCTTGGACTGAACCGAATTGCCCCTGAAATTGATTTTAAAAAACTATATTTCCGATGCCATGTATGTCATATGTCTAAAAAAAATAATATGTCTAAAAATAATAATATGTCTAAGAGAATATTTTTAATGAGATTTTATATCTTTCTTTGCAGGAATGACCATACGAAGCAAAGTCTTTCAAGTCGTATTTGCAAAATATATTATATATACGTGGAGAAAACACAACAGTTCATCAGCAAAGTGCAGGAAGCTTTCACCAAAGTGACATCTGATGACACCATTGACTCAAATCTCCGTGACTCTGTGTACAACTCAGTCATCATAGCTTACGGGAAAAGGGAACGGAAAAATGCCGACTGGTATGAGGAAAACTGGGAGGAGATGGAGCCCGTGACTGATACAAAGAGGAAAGCTCTCTTGGTATACAAGGCTGATGCTAGCCCAAGAACATTATAGGCCCTCAGGACTGCAAAGAACAACGCCCAGAAGACCGCCCACCACTGTAACAACATATACTGGCTTAACCTTTGCAACAGCATACAGACAGCGGCTAACACCGGGGATGCAAGAGGAATGTGTGAGAGCATCAAGAAAGCGACAGCACCCCCCCGTCTCCTCAAAGACCGCGCCCTTCAAATCCAAGACAGGCGAAGACATCACAGACCAAGGGAAACAACTGCAGCGATGGGTTGAGCACTATCTCGAGCTATATGTACCCAAAACAACGTCACTGACACTGCCCTGGATGCTATTTCAGACATGCCTGTGATGGAAGAGCTGCGGGAAGGCTCCTGGAAGTGACGGCATTCCGCCTGAAGTCCTTAAGAGTGGGAAACCAGCGTTGCTTCAGCCGCTATACATACTCCTCTGCCTCTGTTGGGAACAGGGATATATTCCACAGGACATGCGTGACGCCAACATCGTCACTTTGTATAAGAACAAGGGAGACCGTAGCGACTGCAACAACTACCGGGGCATCTCCCTCCTCAGCGTTTTTGGAAATGTTTTCGCCCGTGTTGCCTTTGCACGCTTTCATATCCTAGCCTCCTGCGTCTACCCAGAGTCTCAGTGTGGATTTCGAGCCGGCAGGTCAACTGTAGACAGGATCTTCTCACTACGTCAGCTGCATGAGAAGTGTCGTGAGCAGCAGACGCCCCTCTTCATTGCCTTCATAGACCTGACAAAGGCATTTGACCTGGTCAATCGGAGTGAACTCTTCAGACTCCTGAAGAAAATTGGCTGCCCCCATCACGTCTACTTGCTGTCCTATGTCGTTGCACGAGAACATGCACAGCACAGTGTGCTTCAATGGCTCAATCAGAAGCCTTTCCAGTAATCAGCGGAGTCAAACAAGACTGTGTGTTTGTGCCTACGTTCTTCGTCATATTCTTCTCCATGCTTCGCCAGTACGCCTTCAAGGACTTCAGTGATGGAGTGTGCATCCATACCAGGGCTGACGGAAAGCTGTTCAACATTGCCCGTCTCCGTGCAAAGACTAAAGTCACAAAAGTACTCATCCGCGAATTGCTTTTCGCCGACGATGCAGCATTGACATCCCACACGGAAGATGGACTGCAGCAGCTGGTATGTCGCCTCTCCCACGCTTGCAAGGAATTTGGACTGACCATCAGTTTGAATAAAACGAACGTCATGGCGCAAAATGCATACTCCCTTCCCTCTGTCACTATCGATGGGTACAACTTGGAAGTTGTCGAGAACTTCACATACCTCGGGTCCAATATCTCCAGCTCACTCTCAATCGATTACGAGGTGAACGGCAGGATTATCAAGGCAGCTGCAGTGATAGTCAGACTTAACCAGAGGGTATGGAACAACCCACATCACCGAGAAGACCAAATTGCGTGTCTACCAAGCCTGCGTGCTCAGCTCACTCATCTACAGTAGTGAAACATGGACAACCTATGCAAGATGCGAGAGAAAACTCAACAGCTTCCACCTGAGATGTCTGCGGCGCATTATGCACATCAAGTGACAGGACAAAGTACCCAACACAGAGGTTCTAGAACGCGCCAACATGAACAGCACAACAGCATGTTCTCCATTCTCAGCGAGAGGCGCCTTCGCTGGTTTGGCCATGTCAAGAGAATGGACCCAGGTCGCATTCCTAAGGACCTGTTATATGTGGAGGTAGCAGAAGGTGCATAACCGACTGGACTTTCACGCCTGCGCTACAAAGATGTTTACAAGAAGGACAAGAAGACGTCCAACATCGATGTCAACAAACGGGAGAGTTGTGCTAACGACGGCCCACCTGGCGCCTAGCTGTCAGGTAGGGAGTTAGCACAGCTGAGGATGACAGGAATAGAAAGCACGTTAAAATTAGAGCCAGAAAGAAGGAACAGCTGACTCTGGAGTTACGCCCATCGTCTCACTAGACGGGTGGATGCCAAGGATATGTAATTCTTCGCAAATAAGACTTGAAAGACTTTATATTTTGTACAAAAAATAAAAAAAATTCATGTTATGTAGGAGTCGAAGCACATTCATGGAACACCATACATGAATAGGATCATAATCGCTTTAGGCCCTTGTGGTTTAACAATCCATCTTTTCAAAGATTCAAAATTATACATCATTCTATTACATCATTCCGATACCTGGGTCAAACAAAGAGCTGGAACTGGTCAAAAGTTTGGTCAGGTTTCTGGTAACTCAATACAGTATGACACTTCATAATTGCCAACATTGCAATACTGAATGTACTAATGTCCTTGCTCACAAGTTTATCTCGTGTTAGAATGAGGGATCTATTTTGGTGGCGTATTATCAATAATTTTGATACTGTACTTGGTGCATATCTTCATAATATATCTGACAAAGAAAATTTGTACAAGGTAGAGAGCTCTGGACAGAATGACCCCGAAGTATAAAGAAATTGTAGTGTCAGCATTTTCTGCAAGAAGCCGACATGAATTGTGTACATGAGATAAATGTGTGTAAGCTTATTACTTTTATGGCTAACTAACTCAGCTAAAAAAAACTCTGATTAAGTCGCTATATAACTGCTCATAGATTTTGATGTAAAATCTCTGCAAGTTCTCAATTTTGACAATTCTCGTGTCTGTACCTGTTTATCTGTGCTATTAATCTCCGAAAGGGACAAAATAAAGATGGAATGCATATATAAGTATTTAATCACCGAAAGACAATGCCCGCATTATACGTATATAAACTAAAGAAAATGATGACCACCTATATATATATATATATATATATATATATATATATATATATATATATATATATATATATATATATATATATATATATATATATATATATATAAATTCCCCCCCATATATCATTTTTACAAAATGTATACAAAGTCCAATTTTTCTTAATCGAAATTCTATGAATGTCGGTAATGATAAAAATGTTGTTGGAAATATTCATAGCCATTTGTACACGAATTGTTTTGAAAACACTGTTAATTATATGGTTCTTTTATTATTTTAATTACTGTGAGTATCCCTGAGATAATAGCTGTTGTTTACTTTGAATATGCATGAGATCGTAGATATTGATTACTGTGAGTATGCATGAGATCGTAGCTATTGATTACTGTTACTATGCCGATATAGTAGCTATTGATTACTGTGAGCATGTCTGTTGAATACTGTGATTATGCCCGAGATAATAGCTATTGATTACTGTGAGTATGCCTGAGATCGTAACTATTGTTTACTGTGAGTATGCATGCGATCGTAGCTATTGATTACTGTGAGCATGTCTGTTCAATACCGTGAGTATGCCTGAGACATTAGCTATTGAGTACTGTGAGTATGTACCTGAGGTCGCAACAATTGCTTACTGAGAGTATGCTGTGAGTTTGCATATGCCATTTTAATTATTGAATCTCATTTCATCAATCCGGTCAACATACTGATCAAACATAGAACATGTCTCGTTTAACATGTCTGGTCACCGCGATACACATCCCTTTTTAAAGTAGATAAAATAAAGTATATAAATATGTGAATAACAGTTGCTTTTTTATTACATTATGTTATTTTACAAAACCATGTATTAATTTATTTGAGATTGAAAATGCACCTAGCTCACATACTCGCGCATGCAATATTGTAGTATACGCACACGTAGAAAGTATTAACACGGCAGCAACCAGAGTTGCGGCTTAAACGTCACATAGAAAGTATTAACACGGCAGCAACCAGAGTTGCGGCTTAAACGTCACATAGAAAGTATTAACACGGCAGCAGCCAGAGTTGCGGCTTAAACGTCACATAGAAAGTATTAACACGGCAGCAGCCAGAGTTGCAGCTTATTAACACGGCAGCAACCAGAGTTGCAGCTTAAACGTCACATGCAGCACCATCTATGAGATAAAGATTAACGTCCAGTGTCCAAAACATTAGAAGCTGATTGCTGGTTTCCCCTTAACTGTGAATCAAACGAGCGTAAATTTGATAGATGTTATAAATAAAGTGAGCTATTCAGCACATATTGTACCTTAGTCATGTTTTTCCCTTTAACGTACGAAGAGGAGTTACTGGTTACCCTATAATTATGACCAATATTTTGAGTTCTTACAGCAGCCCAAAGAGTGTTTACGGATGTCTTAAATCGCAAAGTTTATGCTAGTTACGATCACCATATTTTTATATGACAGCTAGAAATTCTATATAAATCTTTTTATTCCACGCAATATTTAAAGTTATTTAGAGCAATCTCGTGTAGTTTTTACTCATTGAAATTAACTTAGGTTGAATCGTGGAGCGGATGACAATAAGTGCTACATATTTAATAGTCATGAACTTCTGAAACGAGAATTATAACGTATGATGATGGAATTACTACACATCGTTGTGTGCTTTTTTCCCCTAAGTCTTGCGTTGTATTGGGATATATGAACTACTGCAAACAACCAAGGGTGGATATATAAAATTGTCTCACCAACCAACATGTTATATACCTTAAAGTACGGAAAGCTGCGCCTTGTCGTATAAAAAGGGTAATTATTGACATAAATAGCTATCAATCATCGACAAGTACAAAGTGTTAGAACACAACAAATATTTGTCTTCTCTTGTATTCCGAATACTTATCAGTCCGAGATTAGCTAGTATACATTTATTGTAGCAATTTATCATAGGCAACTGTCAACTTATCTACAATTACATTAACGCTGGCACTGAATAAGATTCACAAAAAATTAATAGAACGATGACACACCAGTACTGATTAAGAAAAAGTTAACAAAAAACAATACAATAAGGCAAGATTTAACTAAAACACTTATTAATTACACACACACACACAGAGAGAGAGAGAGAGAGAGAGAGAGAGAGAGAGAGAGAGAGAGAGAGAGAGAGAGAGAGAGCAGGTAATATACATGTAGTCTAGGTAAAACCATTGGATTAAACATTTTACACTTCACTCACTGGTGACTACAGAGGCAAAAGGAGACACAAAATCCTTTCAAAATTTCCTTGCAAAAGTAAAATGAACAAGGAATGGCATGAACATGGCGTTCATCATAATGTTTTTATCATATCATTCGCTCCAGACCAAAGGTACAAAAAGAATAGCTGACATTTATAAACGGCACGGATATTGTTGACAATGCTTTTATTACTGTTTTCAACATGAATAATTCTTTCAGAATTTAAAACTATCTGATCTTTAGGTTTTTTTTTAAGAAACCATCTTTTCCTTTGATATTTATCAAAAATTGTGAGATGAGCTTTTTATTGGCAATATAAACACATCGTAGCCTAGTGTAGAATACATTGATGGCTGCTGTTTACGGGAGAGAGTATAATTATTGACATTTATCCAGAATTGCAATGCAAAGATATTCTTGACATCTCTGGCACTGAACAGGAAAGCTTTTCTTGATGTGACTACACTGTTTACAGACAGTTAACCTTCATTTTCGGAAATTAATGTCCAGTTAGTATGACCCTTACAATGAGAAAAAATAGACAAACCCTTAAAAATAAAACTGGACCTTTGCATTGATGTCAGAAGATTAGTACTCAATGCATCTTAATACATTTAGGAGCAAGCCGTCAGAAGAACAAAAAACAAAAATTAAAAAAAAGAAAACCAAAAAATGACAACAAATATTGATAATAAGCTCTGTTTAGAATGTCAAACCTTTCCTTATTTTAAACGGAAATAAGAGCCCATTTCTTAATGGATTTTTTCAGCAGCTATAGTTACAAATGAGAGTAAACCCTTGATGTCTCTCCTGAACAACACAATGTCGCTATTTCTAGAAGAAAATAATTTAATAAACGAGGCACAGGCATATCTGTGTGAACAATAGGAAAGAAATCATAACATTTTAAATTAAACCTCAACTTTTAAATAGTTGAGATAAATAATTGTTTTTTTTTTTCTCTTGCTTTCGATATGGTACTAAGAGTTGATTTATTGAGACTGGACTTAGTGGCAAAGTACTAATGCCAATAATGGAATGAAAGCTGTGTATTGTTTTCAATCGAGAGTATTTATAAGTTTATTCAGGTTAAGTCAAGGAGTTATGGTAAAAAAGTCTTTCTCATGTTTCAATTGTTCTTTATTTGAATGATATTGAGAAATCCTAAGTAAGTTCCAATTATAAAGGCATCGCTTTTCATACAATGTTTGTAAATATAGTTTGTTTGCTTGAATTTTAACAGCGCACCAGCATTTTTAGGCTATTTAGCGCCATACATAGATTAGATATTTAAGAAAGGGAAAGGTTTAACATCAACCAGCGATATAAAAAACCATAATAGTTAAATATAAAATGGTAAGATGTTGGTAACAGGAAAATATGAAGCTTCCCAATCAACGGGAGATGTAAATGGTGTATGTTGATGATAAGATGTTGTAAATAAGAGGTGGTATTTGCATTATATAAAAATGTTCTAGGTGATGGCACACAAGTTATAGCTTAAAATAGAGATTTACTTCCTTTAGGAAATCTAAAATACAAGTGATTTGTATAGTATCAAAAAGTTCCTTCATGTCTTGTACATTATAGTATTTAGCACGCGTAGGTTGCAGGTCGGAACACTCGGTCATAAAGTGTTTAACAGTGAATGGTTCATTGCAAGAAACGCACTCTGGTGGATCTTTACCTTTTAGTATGTGGGAGTGGGTAATGTATGTATGACCGATTTTGATTCTTGCAATGACAACCTCCTCCCTACGGATAGTTCTGTAGGAAGGAGTCCATTCTCCCAGGGTTGGTTTGATGGCATGAAGTTTGTTATTGACTGCATCATTCCATGACGCCTGTCGTTTCTGGCGTAGGTACTTTTTGATACAAGGTTTAAAATCAGTAAACGGTAATTTGAAATCCGATGGTTCTTGGGATAGAGCCATCTTAGCAGCCCGGTCAGCCTCTTCATTACCTCTAATACCAATATGGCTAGGTAGCCAACAGTATACTATATTATAGGAGGTACTAAGCTCAGAGTTTTTGACGAGAATATTGACTAACAATGGATTATCCAGTTTTCTATTGTGAAGCGACTGAAGCACTGATAGTGAGTCACAGAAGATAATGCTATTTAAAATGTGTTTTTGTTCGACAAATTTCAGAGCAAGGTCTATTGCTCTGATTTCCGCTGAAAATATGGACGTATCGTTTGGCAAGCGCACTTTGGTTATGTGTTTGCCACTAACAAAGGCTGCAGCAGCCTTTTCATCAACGTTTGATCCATCAGTAAAAAATTTTGTGTAGTTTTTAAAATCGTTGAGGAGTTCATGATAAGAGTTCTGGAAAATGGCAGGATTTGTCTCAGATTTTTTCCCATTTTGCAACGTAAAAATCACTTTGGGTTGCTTAAGGAGCCAAGGTGGTGTTTCCGAGACAAACGTGTTCTGAACTGTAGGGAGATTAATTTTGATAGTGTCAAAGCTGGATGATATTCTGATGCAAAATGTAAATATAGTCTTATATTTATAATTATTTGTCACGCTATATATGGCTGTATTTAGGAGTAGATTTCTAGAATATTTTAATATTATTAGGTCTAAACGAGCTATTTGCACCAAGTAATCTTTCGAAACTTCATGCCTCATTTAGAGACGAACTTAACTTGAACTTCAAAATGTTGCAAAGCCAATATCAAAGACAAATCTGTTTTCTCGATCGTGGAATCATTTCGTTGGTGCTTCTTTGTTTTTGTTTAGCAAATAACACAAAAGATGATCAACGCTATTTTTTATCTTTATGAACAAATACTATACCATCCCCTACATCATTTGCAAGAACTGGACATTTTAAATAATTGACTGAAATTTGGAACTGAAAGAACCTTGTGCACTCATAAGTATGGCCATTAATTTATGAAAAACATCATTACATTTGTCAGACCAATGAAATTTGGTTTTATGAAAAACATCCTTACATTTGTCAGACCAATGAAATTTGGTTTTATGAAAAACATCCTTACATTTGTCAGACCAATGAAATTTGGTTTTATGAAAAACATCCTTACATTTGTCAGACCAATGAAATTTGGTTTTATGAAAAACATCCTTACATTTGTCAGACCAATGAAATTTGGTTTTATGAAAAACATCCTTACATTTGTCAGACCAATGAAAATTGGTTTTAGGAATCAACATATTAGTCAGAGTTTCGGGCATTATTAAAAATATTAACAAAATTTCTGATAAAATCCAGCCATACTCCCAAATCGCATTAGTTGTTTTTTAGTACCAAGTACTTGGAATTCAGAGATGGTTTTAACCTTAACTTCTACAGTTTAACTTGATCTCATCCCACAAAATGTCCTAAAAGTGTATTTAGAAAAGGTCAAAACTAACTTATAACATACCTCGATTGTCAAATATGCTTAACCGAATCAATCAAATAATATCCAAATGTTTTCCTAAGTATCTTTTCAGTTTTCATTGTAGATTCTGACGACACTAATGTACACATCACATATATCTAACATTCGATTATATATGAAAGATTGTGGAAACTTTGCCAGCAAAATTGAGTGCCTGATGAATTTCATTAGATTAAAAAAAATTAAGTTAAGTATTCTCCTTGATCAGGTAAGTATATCATGCTTTCTCTCTCTCTCTCTCTCTCTTTCTCTCTCTCTCTCTCTCAAAAAAAAAAAGAAAAAGAAAAAAAAAAAGAAAAAAAAAAAAAAAAAAGAAAAATAAGAAGCGATCAAAATTTGATTTTATATTATTTTCTTGTTTCCTCGGATCGAACGGACCTTGTTTCTTAGTACGTCCACATACCAAATGTGTGATGGCCAAATCGCCTTATAGTGGTCACTGATATCTCCCAAATAATGAAGAAATTAGATTTTATATTATCTCCTTGGATTTAACGTGCCTAGTTGAGGACATCCACATACTTGATGACGCGTCCCCATGCTAATATTGTTTCGTTATGTTGCATAAAGAAAGTAACAGTGGCGAAGCAAAAAATCCTGTCTTAGGTCCTTAATATTTTATTTTGAGGTCCCACACAATAAAATAGTTATGACCCTCAGCAAAAGATTAAAATGATGATTGGCACGGAAACCATTGCTAGTATCATTAGCAGCTTTAGAGCGCCGTCAACTTTTATCCACGCAACATACAAAACTCCCTCAAGCTCAATAGTTTGACTCCGCAAGAAACCTCTGCTGAATAAAATAGGCGATATTTCATTTAATACGTGATTACAAATGCATTTAAGTTATTCATTTTATGAAGAGATAAAAAATAAATTAGACTCATCGACAGCCCATTATGAACTAATTCACTCAGTTTGAATCTGTCCTCTGAACGAAAAAAAGAAGAAAAGAAACAACGTTAGGAAGAGGCTGGCAGACGCTCACGATACGTTTTTTTGTCAACACTTAATCGCGAACACGACTGGCCCGAACTTGTTTTAGCACTGGCATGAATGTTAATCCCGTGAATAATGATACAAAACAATGCAGTGCTAACCGAGTAAACCAGATTCATTTTTATAAGTAAACTATTTTAAAAGTACTCACAAAATTCTGCCTGCTGCTTTGTAAATCCTTCACTTTCAGAAGTTTTGCTGGAGTCGCCATGTTTACTGCTATGGTGCTTCTGACCGAAAATCTTGTGTATGATGTCCGCCATGTTTGTATCGGCTACAGTAGGATTCCACAAATCTTCAAGCAGACGGGCTAAAATCTATCAGCGTGTTGCATCAACTGAAAGTCACAGAGATCATATAAATTATCACATAAAAGATGATTGCTTACGTAACTATGAGATGTTTCCTTTGATTTTAAGAGTTCCTCCAGGTTTTCCAAAAGTGGTTACAAAAGTCAAACAATTGCAACAAAATTTTTTTAAAAAATACCGCTAAAGACCCGAGTTTCTTGTGCGACTATTATATTTAGACATTATTAACCAGCCCAGGTATAATACAAAATATCTGTAGTACATTGTGAGGTCAAGATAAATCAAACTTCTCTTCAAGCAAAAAATGTGTCAAGAATAGTAATTTGAGACTGGGGATTGTCCAACAGGTGTCAAATCTACAGCTGTTTACATTATCACATAACTATCACCATTCGAAAAAAGCATGAAAAGAGAACTACTTGAAGATAGCGGGAAAATGCAATACTAATTTAGATCAGTTTCTGAATGAAAATTTAATAAAATTCACTGCCACAACAACGAAAACTGAAGTGCAAGAAAGTTTAACATTTGTATTGTGGTCCATTTTATTTAGGAATACATGTACAATGGTTCAAGAGTACAAGATAAATAAATTTCACTTCCATCCTACCAGTAACATAATGGTGACGGTTACCACGGGGTAAGTGAGTGGGTTGACGGTGAACAGGTACAAGAGCTATAAATTCCTGGGTGCAAAAGAGATACTAAGTTGAAAATTTTCTGTATTTCTTGAAATAATTGTTTCTGCAAAGTGGAGGTTTGAAACTTCAACTTACACTTTAACACATCAATTTCACCATTTTTTAAGTTTCTGTTTTAGAAACTAACATCTTCATAATCGCATCTTTCTTTTTTACGCTCATCGGTTGTTATGAGAGAGTGACGTATGTAAGATACAGTTGTTCGCATTTGAAAATGTCACATTCGAGAGAATGTTGGCAGAACTATATGCTACGTTGATGTAATGTGGCTGACATTTCCTACAATATTGTGCTATTAGAAAGTGTACATGATCTAAGCACACTGCAAACGCAACTGACTGGGCCCTTGTATAAAAATTATCAGCTTGAATTAGTCAATAAAGAACACTATTGTTAGTACCTATTAAAATACGGAAAAATAGATTTTGCCAAACTAGACAATACCTGCTTCTGAAAGTGCAATGGATGAATTACCAAATATACAGAACGTAAAAAAATAAAAATAAAAAATGTTATTGTCTTATTTTTCACAATTTACGTTTGACCTTCAGGAAGTAAAAATGACAAAGTGGAGCTAGCATTTCTTTTTAAAGATGTACATCGAGAGTAAGGCGAAAGCCCTATAATCTATAACCCATATTTACACCCATCAATCATTCACCCAAAAAAGAGAATTAAGGGTTCTTTGAACAATACCTAAGATATACAAGGTCGTTTATATAAAAAAAAAAACAGTATAACCAGTGAGGACACCAGGTGACATTCTATTTCTTCAAAATTCTAACCCTCCCTATGCAAAATACGAAACTGTAGAGCGTCAGGAAGTACAATATGAAATAATTTGATTACATACCGAAATTACTCCAAAACAACCTGAGATCGTTAGTTGAATTCTGAAGTAATTGAATTTACTTAGTGGTGAGATGTGACATGCGTGTTTACCCTTTCTGTATCCTATGGTATAATTTTACTTCAAACTAAACAATCTTCCAGTTCTGTTCACATATAACTGAAACTGATAATAGTCCTTCAGACAGATGGATGTGTTGTGCTTTTCTTAAAAATCAAATTACGTCAGTGTATAATGCGGGGCACTGTCATTTTACAATTTTAGGGCAAAATGAACAACCTGCCTCTTCCTAAATAGGTATAGATTTTATTAGAATCTTTAATTGTTATGCTGCTTTATTACATAAACTTTGTCAGTCGCAACATATGTATGTATGTATGTATGTATGTATGCATTTTTAGACTTTTATGTTAAAGTATTTTGCATATTTTTTCGAGAAATGAAATATTTAAGGCCATCGAACGCCATCTTTTAAATTCACATTAGGATTTTAAGTATTTGATATGAATTGAGTTGTTTTTCCTCTGCTACCAAGCAGTGACCAATTATGTTTCTTTATATTCAATACCACCCACCTCCAACCCAGGTGCATTGGTCAGTAAAGTCTATATTCACATAAATATTCGTGATCTCTAGTGGCAAATTTGTTGCTCTGTTGTTTTCTCCCCCACAGTGATAGGAAAAGATAGTTGTAAGGTAACAAAACCTGCAAATTTTCCAGCAAACAAGGGGATGTTTGCAGAGCTTACCAAATTGCAGCAGAGTTTGCATCTTTGTGACTTGTTATAATTATGTTATCTATTTTATAAATCTGTTCTATAAATTTTTCATCTGTACTCTGTTGAAAAAAAATGCTAACAGTTTTCAAGTTGCAACAGGAGATATAAAAACTTAACTTTCGCTTATGGATTTCAAATACTGAAATTAGCTCCTGAGTTTAAGACTTTTACTTTGTGGATTTATTTCAAGATTTTCTTATCGTCTTTGGTTGCCTCTAGCGAGTCACGCATTTATTCACCCAACGGCACCAGCCCCGTTAGGGGTAATGACAGTTTGAATGCTTTAAATAACGTTAGCAGCGTTACCGACCAAAGTATCATTGGTGAGAGAAATATTAAGTTTTAAACCTTATTCCATTATCTGATTTTAGCGCCATCATGTGGCCACGAGGGGAATTAAACTTAATTTCTGGGCAGTATGTATTAGATCCAATTAAGGCAGGATTCATAAGCCCTATAGTAGACCTTTAAATATACCCCGGAGAGGTGAAAGTTAAGAGGCGGAGTTATCTGACCTTGGTATTTGGTGATGAAAACCGTGTTAACTTTTGAAAAATTTCATCTTTTCTATGTGTAGTTATCTAAACAAAGGCTTCTTAAAGTAAACATTAAATTACATTTTTCATAACTGAGCTGTTTCTTAAATAAGTACATTATATTGACCAACTTGAGACTTTGATGGTAAACGGAACTAGAAAAAAATGTAGTACAACATGGCACCTTAGATAGCAAAGATAATACACTCAGAACATAACAACTATTTAAAATCTTGATTTTGTAACAGAAGATATATTAAGACTTGTAAGAGTAGAGAGCACATAGGTGTGGGGCTTTTGCCCTTTAAAATTGAAACATGTTGTTTTAAACAACTACACAGGAATGGAAATCTTTCTCATAAAATTGCATTTAATAATCTGTGTTATTGTATTTAAGCACCTACACATAAATGAAATATTTAATTTAAATTGTATTTAAACATTTATCCATAAATGAAAATCGTTGTCTTAATTGTATTTAAGCACATGCTCATTAATGAAAGGTACTTTATTATAATTGTAAAACTTCTAATGAAACCTAGCTTTATGTTACCACAAAATGTTAGTGCAATGACGATATAAAAAGAAATATTTAAGTATTGCAGTACCGTATCTATTTTCATATGATGAATAACAGAGAGAAAGTGTCTTTAATTCTATCGAACTATCATGATAGCTCGTCCCAAAGCTCCATTTTATATCGAGACAGAAATGTATTTTATTTGTATTCCTAAATAGAATTAATCCAACCAGATATTATTGTATTAATGATGGTGCAAAAATCTATTTTTAAATTTTAAATTTCAACAAACATTTTGTACGAGTTAATACGACGTATACTATTTGCATGGTCAATAGTCTCCCTTGTTACTTAAGGACGGATATTGTGCCTTTTAATTACATTATATATATATCGAAACAGGATTATCTCATAAACTTCGATCCGAGCATAAAATGGGTCAATCCAATCAGACACATCTCAAAGTTTTGCATATTTTAAATCGTATTCTAGAGACTTAAATTATATTTGCCAAAAGATTGATAAAATTATTTATTTCTAGTTATAATTGTCAACACAAATCTCAAACCGTTTGGATTGATGACATGGCAATTATTTATTCAAATTTATTTGAAATGCTAATGGATCTGATGGCAAATCACATACCTTTCTCAGAAATTAAGTGCAGCAAAGAAACTTACAAAGTTTTCTTCCTACGACATGACTGTTACACAAAATGTGGATATTTTATGATTTATAAAAGCTATAGTTCGCGGTAATATTCGGATTTAAAACTTTTTCCCACAAGAAATGCCTCTGCCAGAGTGGTGAGATCGAATATATTTTTGAGAATTTTGGGAATGCTTTGTAAACCGCAGTTTATCCAAAGTCAAACAATCATTTGAAATATGGAGTTTCGCTGCATCGTAATATTAATGTTTGGGAACTTATTTAAACGTTCTTTTGAAGGAGAGCAAAGAGCCTGTTTAATGACATTCAAGTGGGAATCAATTTTACATCAATGAGTTGACTGAGGAACGTATCAATACTAGTTTCTTCAATATATCTTTTTCCTCGTTCTCTGTCTATTTAAAGAGAGAGAGAGAGAGAGAGAGAGAGAGAGAGAGAGAGAGAGAGAGAGAGAGAGAGAGAGAGAGAGAGAGAGAGAGAGACCCTGTTCGTAGTTTGGGCAAGGTTCTTGAGAAAGTTTCAGTCCGATACCCTTCTGTTGCATCCATAATTAGTTTAAACGTCTAGGTCACTATTTTCATATTTGGTGAATATCTGGCAATTTCTGTCTGAGTCTGTTTTTGATCAGCCGTCAACAAATGCGAGGGGTGGGTGTGGGTGGGGCATCGTGCATAATAGGTTTCGAGCATCAACTGAATATTCTATGTATTACATACAGCTGTAGAATTAATGGCCGTGATAAGAGAAATATCAGCCACCGTGTTTCAAACATCATCGTAGTAGCCACTACCTTTTTGTCAATCGCAGACAAATGTCTTCAAGAACCTTGGTCATCTTCCATGGATTCCGACTATCTTTAAAACAATCCCTCCCAAAGTTGTAGAATACGACTGATAATTACTTCCGTAAATTGTACTCATGTTATAGGATATGATTGAGATTTACATATGTAAATGTACCTAGGTTGTAGGATATGACCGAGAATTACATCCCTAAGTGTATCCATGTTGGCCTTGATAATTAGTGGGAGAGTAATCTAATAAAATCCGGACTTCCTAGTATGCTTGTTTCCCAGTAGCAGGATTATTCTACTTCGCCGACTATTTTCTAGGTCATTGTCATTTACTTATGTTACGTCATATATCCGAAGGCGTACGTTATGCTGGACGTACAGCTGTAGATCAATTTATTTGACGTCATTTTATTTTTCAAATGCCCCTAAGATGTAAGTAGATTATATTAAGGTATAGGGATAGGTTTTTAGTTAGGTTAATTTTAATTAATTCAAAAAATAAATCTTTTAATATAACTCATGCTAAAAAGTAAAATGAAGAAATATAATGAAAAATAAGAAACTTATGATCTCAATGATGAAAGAAAATGAGAGAAAGGCAGATTGTACACAAATACACAGAGGTTTAGTTTTTAGAATTTGAAAGGAGTATTAGTAAATCGTCCTTCTCACTTTATCGTTCATGTGCACCAGATAAATGAAGTTAAAATGACGATGATGATGGCAATGCCAATGATGGAAGAAAAAATGTCATCTACATAGAACTACTTTAATTTGTGATTAGAATGATTATCATACGTTATTTCAAATCGGGTTTACTAATAAACATACTAAATGTAACCTAACGCCATATTTATCTTTCTCCATTAGTCAAAATGTAATCAATGACTAAAACAATAAATTGTTACGCTAAATGTAATACAGCAGTATGAACACATTTTTAATTTGCTAAACTGAATGTTTGATCTTCGAGTATAAATCTTGACTCTTAATGATAACACGTAATTTTGTCATAGGTTACTCTCACTTATTTATGAACTGCGATTTGACCTTCATTATACGTATGTTTATAATAAATTCTACATTTAATGAATAAAGGATATATACCTCCAAAATAACTGAGCAAGTGCGATGTTGTAGGTAACATTTAATTTGATACCATATCGACATTAAATCAGTTCTTATCATTGCTTCCTAAAATGATAACAAGATAACAATATTCTCCTAACTACTTATGTTGCCATCCATATGACAACTGCGCCTGCTACATCCAGTGCTAAAGTTACAACATTAACACAAATATATTTATTGATCATAACTACATTAAAGTTTAATTTCATTTTTGGACGTCACATTTGCTGCAATGTCTGTTTATAAAAGAAACTGACTTGCCATTAATGCTTTCTTGATAAGGTGATATCGTGAAGACAATGGTGTGCAAAGAACTGTGACGTCGTGTGTCAGATATCAATGCATACGGATACGCTTTAATACCACGGTGGAAAATAGAACTCCATCATATTATACTGTCCTAAGTTTTCCTTACAATCGTGAAGAATTATAGTATACTCATGCTAACAGCAGAATTACAACGAAGATTCCAGGCACTTGAAATGAGATGCTACAGAACCATCCTTGGCATCTCTTACATGGACCACATAGCAAATGAAGAAGTGCATATAACCATCAGGCGCAGGCTATTATGAAGACGTTCACACCAGTGTCAAAAAGAGAAAGCTGAAATGGTATGACCATGTCACTAGAGCCAACAGGGCAGCGTCCAGGGTGACAAAAAGAGAGGTAGACAGAGAAAATAGTGGACTGACAACATCACAGAAAGGACCAGGAAAAGTTTTGCGGAGACACAGGCATTGGCACATGATCAAAACAAGTGGAGGGAATTGGTCAGATGTTCAGAAGTACGGTGCCTCAACGACCACACTAGGTCAAGAGACTTATGATGATGATCTACCATTTATTTTTATACTTTAATTTCAATTACTATATGAATCATTCCATTTTATATATCTACACAGTGCGGAAGGTGTGCTGGATTTTACTTCATTTATGTGGTTTACAAACTCTTCCCATATCAACTTTTCTTGGTCAATTTTGTGATAATTCTTTTCAACAGAAGGTTTAAGATGCGTTACTTGTTTGCTAACCATTTTGTTCAGAAAAGATAAAAGCATGAATGGTGTAATTGGTATAATTTTATAACCTCTTTCAATAATATGAATGGTGTTATTGGTATAATTTGTATAACCTCTTTCAATAATATGGATGTTTTAATTGGTATAATTTGACATTATGATCGCTTTATCACGTTTATCCTGTGCACATTTTATGTTGTTTACTAGTAATATTTTTTCCATATCATTTATATGCTCAATGTGGTTTTGTGCATGTCAGGCATGTTTTAATTCCTCCCTTTCATATTATGCCATTTTTTGTTTCGTCACAACTGTTACAATAGTGAAACACATTGAAACGCAAAAGTTTGGTGATCGTTGATATTTTATTTATTCGGCTTCATTCGTATCCGATAATATTGTAGGCCTCCGCAGGAGACGTATATATTTGGTATATCACCATTTAAGGGGGTGGATCTGGGTATGTGAGAAAGCTTGTCAGTAGCTTCTCGTGAGTTGGTTGTTATTTCTGGGGTTTTCTTAGGTTCTTCCTCCATCATTAATACTGGCTGCCATGTATAGCCTATCGTGCGCTGAAAAATTATTAAAAACAACAACAACCATACAAGGTGTTGTCGACCAGATGCAAAACAGTGCCTGACAAGAGTTATGTCTTTGACTCACCCTTTATTCAATGAAAAAGTATTTTCCTAACTTTTTTAACTAACAATAAATCATTTCCTATTCACCAACACCTACTTCTGACCCTTCATTGTTTTGGTTTTTAAGATCTTTTGACATTTGTATATGTCATGTTTTGCCGTTGAGACATACTCTCGTTCGTACAGCATACCCTCTATATCCTCTCCTTTTATATCTTGCAGTCTGTAGACGACTGCATTTCCTGGAATTACTAGTTTCATTTTTAATATTTATTGGCTAAAGTTAGGAAGATAACCCTTTTAAATGATGAACTTTGCGACTGCAAAACTCTTCTACCTTATCAAACGGTATCATCTGAGGCTTTCGCTCTTTTATGATTTCTTCAAAAGCATCGCTTTTATAATAACACTTTTTCACCTACGGATACTTCGAAAGGACATCAATCACTATACAGATTAATTCTTATGCTTGACTGTACCAATAGTAGTATGCCACTGGTCATCCAAGTGACCTCCATATCTCATTGTAAGGAAATATCTTGCCGCCTGTTTGTGCCGATTGTTCAGTTAATTATACTGTATTTTATTTATTTTCATCATGTTTAGTTTTGTTCCCAAAAGTGATCAATATTTGTGTAAGCAACTGGACCGTAGTGAAGATGTCTTCGATCCTGTATTGTTTTGTTGATCATTTTAAACGGCATAAAAACAGACACATAGTGTGTTAAGCTTCATTTAATATATTAAGGGCTTATTTACAAGGCCGGAAGACGACTGTGTCAAACAACAAACTTTTAATTTCATCGTTTCCAATGTCTTAAAAGTTCATAACGAATTAATGATCTTATATTTAGAAACATGAAAGCGAAGGGTCCTCAATTTCGGTTTTTAAAATAATCAATTAATGCATTTCCTTTACAAACGCACACACACACCGATATAAGATTTGAATATATCAGAGATATATCAAATTAAGGTAAGCATATATGTGGATGGCCAATGATAACCTGGAAAAGGACTGTGATGACCGAGCTGGAAGAGACAGGACTTTCCTGGGGAAAGGCACAAATCATTGCTCATGACAGACCGAAATGATGAAAGTTATTTGTAGTTTTATGCCCATGACGGAATCAAGAGGACTAACTAACTAACTAATTAACTAACTAACTAACTAACTATATAAAATTAAGATAAATGTCACTTATTTCTTTATTGTTGTGTTTTTCTTGTCTACGTAAATAAATACCCTACCATTAATTAGCGTTTCTGAGCTTATTTCAGCGATTCATTTGGATTGAATCATTTGTTCAGATGAATAACAAGGTAAAGAAAGAGAAGAGAAGAGGAGAGAGAGAGAGAGAGAGAGAGAGAGAGAGAGAGAGAGAGAGAGAGAGAGAAATATGTTCAGATGGATAACGAGGTAAATAGAGGAGAGAGAGAGAGAGAGAGAGAGAGAGAGAGAGAGAGAGAGAGAGAGAGAGAGAGAGAGAGGGGAGACATACATAATAAGGATACAGATAGACAGACAGACAGACAGACGAAAAGATTCACATCAGTGTATGCTATGGTCGACTGGCAGGAAATCAGTGAGCAGTTTGTTTTTGGTTTGCTACACATCCGCATCATTTATCAATCTGAAATATCTTTCTTTAGTAGATTATTGTCAAATAATCTCAGGTTATGTTTTCAAAGACACATATACCATTGTTAATTAAATTAAATGAAAAGTAGGGACTATTTTTTTTAGCTCGAAGAGTCATCACACCGACGTATAAGATACACTTGGCAACAGTCTGGGATGACCTGATCTAAAAAGAAAAGTTCATAATACCATTGTCCCTCGTGCATAACTTTTAGTGGATCCTGAATTACATAAAAGCCATCTGTAGATTAACTCATTAACAAATCAACTTTCAAACTTCTTAACAAAGTTTAAAAAATACCACAAAAAATAAACTCTCAATAAATGTATAAACAAAGTAACTTAACAACAAAATAATCGACTGACAAGAAAAGCAAAGTCCACGTCAAAGGTAATGTATCTATCTTCCATCACATCAAATATGATTGAATCAGTCAGTCCCAATCGTCTCATATACGTATATCATTTTTTCCCAATTTTTCACTTGAAGATCGATTATTATAATTATAACTCCCCGAATAAATTTATCTAAGACTGTTTTTTTATATACAGTTTTCTAAAAGCTAATTAAACCATGATTTAATTCGGTGTATAATTACATGTTTGGAACAACTGGATAAAATATAAAAGCCAAGATTCACAGAGTAAGTGCACGTGGAAATATGTCGGCTGTGAAATCTCGTCAAAACAAGCAAGACAAAAAAGCAATTTATTTATAGTACATGAATCCATATTGAAGTGTAAAATACTGTAGTCTCGTTGTCTATGTATTATATACTAAATATCCAATAACCTTAATTGAAAATACTGTATGCAATTTGCTGCACACTTAGATGGTAATGTTGGCATTCTATTGATAACAGAAATATACGTTGTTTGGTACAAATGTATCCCGCAAGAAGTATCCCATACATGAATAAATGTAACAGTAATTAGCCGTAAAAAATAATTCTGTAAAGTTATACTGATCCTAAACTTTATTATTTAAAAAAATGTACAAACAGTATTATGATATATACATGATACAAACATATCTTCTTAGTACATGTATCCACCTACGTACCTAAATAACATAGTTACCTAGGAACCGTGATTACACAATCTATCCTACATGTATGTGGTGCTTGAAAACATTTTGTGACAGAACGTTTCCTCCCCAAAGACATCTTTCCTCTCAAAATGAAGTACCCATTTTTGCTCTCAACTTCTTGTACACTGTTACACTTTTCTTGATTAACTTTATATTGGAACTATTATTCTCTTTTGGGGTTTAATTTTTATCTTAAGGAAGATAATAGTTTTATTTACTACAGAATTCATTTCGAGATAATGCTACATCTTGACCTATACTAGTATTTGATTTTCATCCGCATGACTTACGTCTGATAATTTTATCCGCATGACTTACGTCTAACAATTAGAATTTCATATGCTGACTTACGTCATATGATTTCATCCGCATGCCCACGTCTTATGATTATATATACTGAATTACGTCTTATAATTTCATCCGCATGACTTACGTCTTATAATTTCATATGCTGACCTACGTCTTATAATTTCATATGCCCGTATTTTTTTATTTAGGTAAAACTCTTTCTAGATGCAAGGTGTAAATCTCCGATTTGGCTTTTTTGATACACGTAACGTGGACAAATTTATGCCAAACAATACCTATTTCAAAGAGAGAGAGACAGACAGACAGACAGACAGACACACACACGCTCACGCACGCACACACACACACACAAACACATACATACATACATACATACATACATACATACATACATACATACATACATACATACATACATACATACATACATACATACATACATACATACATACATACATAAATACATACATAAATACATACATAAATACATACATACATACATGTAAGTTTTTTCTCTCATGAAAATAAATATTTACGAGAAGTATATCAAACAATACACATTAAAAACCATTATGAAAGTATGAAGATTTAACTGCATAGATACATTTTGTTTCATCTCTCTAAAACAAATATTTTGGAAACGGCTTTCTGTAAGATCTTCATTAATACATAGCAGGGAACGATCACTTCAGCCTTGATATACCGTTAGAATATACTGCAATAACGTATCAAAGTTAACGTGAATATTATAACTCGTCATAAAATATTATTAGGTTCAAAATTAGAATTGTTCTTACACTGATGTCATATACATGAATGACACCTTTTACATATTTTCAATTATGTCTTAATGTAACAGATGCAAATCAAGCTTGTGATACCTGTGAAAGGCAATTTTGCGATAAATCCCAGAATTCTTGAACTTATATATTTTCGTTAGTTTGGTAGTATGGTCATGTAGGTTTAAATTATTTTGCATGTCCATTGCTTTAAAGAATACAGGTTTCATATTTTACATACATACACAAGTACAAATACAGCAATCTACCCATCAATACATATATATCAGAACATACATACATATATACATACATACATACATACATACATACATACATACATACATACATACATACATACATACATACATACATACATACATACATACATACATACATACATAACTTTATTTCATGGTACTTTACGTACTTATCTTTATTTTTAAAGCACTCTGAATACGATCGATAAAAACTTAAAAGTCCTAATACCAGAACCTAAATAGCGAAACAAAACAATAATAGATTATACATTATAATTAATGGTCTATTCTAGTCCATGTATTCCCTTTTTTGTACAAATTTACATTGTTACATGACCTATATTTTTGAACGTTTTATCGCTCCGTCTAGGCATGATTTACTGATGATTGATACTGTCTTGTTTTATGTAAAAAGTTAACCTTTTTGTGACCTACTTTTTTGTATATATATCACTGCATCTAAATACGTTGTTTCACTGATCTCTTATGTAGTAAAACATGCGTTTCTTTCGTACTAATTATAAGCATCTAACAATCTAAGAAAACGTTTGTTTATAAAGTTATTCGAAACAAGGATTCAATTAAAAAGCCACACTAATCTTGTTGATACGATTTTTTTTTCTCTCGATGAGACCATTAATTACAGAATCTATTCTGCACTGGAAATTAAAAAGAAAAGTTAAAAAAGAACCCCAAAGCTTTGACACAAAAAAATCAAAAATATAAGTACAGACACACCAAAGAAAAACGTCAAATACACTTAAAACACACACAAAAAAAAACAACAACAAAGATGCATGCATTATAGACCACACAGACATTAATTCTCCCATCCATTAGGTATCTTGATTGTTCATTTAACCTATATCTATCAGCTTTAATTTCTTAACTTCGATGCGTACATACACAAGTACACATTCATCCACCTATCAATACATGCATACTTACATAAATACATCCATCCATCAATATGTATGTGTGTATATATATATATATATATATATATATATATATATATATATATATATATATATATATATATATATATATATATATATATATATCTATATATATATATATATATATATATCTGTTCATCCATCAATACATACACAAGTACAAATGTATCTATCCATCCATCAGTACATACATACACAAGTACAAATACCTACCTACCTACCTACCTACCTACCTACCTACATACATACATACATACATACATACATATATACATACATACATACATACATACATACATACATACATACATACATACATACACCCTCGGACGTGGGGTGTGACCCCGTGTTGACTGCGGTACAGCGGGAAGAAATAGAGACAACGTTGCTGACCGGGTATTCCGATGTGTGACAGAAATACCTGGGAGATTATTACTTCTTGAGTTCTGTTTAAAGTTGTTGGACGACCGGCCAGTCCAGCAGAAACCCTAACCCTTGACCTATGCGAAACGACAAGTCGTAAGAGAAGAGATCAAGCATATGATTACTGTTGGAGTAATCGAACCCTCTGACTCAACGTACAGCTCTCCGGTCGTCTTAGCGCAGAAGAAGGATGGCACACATCGGTTTTGTGTCGACTACCGGACGCTGAATCAGGTGATGAATTTCAGGTTGAAATGTTACCTGACGCAAAACATATTTTCACTTCTCTCTCTCTCTAAAGCGAAATATTTTTCGAAGTTGGATTTGTCCAAGGGCTATTGGCAAATTCCTGTAAGGAAGGAGGATAGGGAAAAGCTCGCTTTGGCTGCCCTGGATGTGACCTTTCAATGGTTGGTCATGCCGTTCGGAGTTCGGAATGCGGTCAGCGTTTTCACTAGAATGATGAAGAAATTGTTGGAGCCCTTGCGTGATAAGGGTATCCACAAATTCATAGATAATCTGTTGCTAGCCACAGAGACGTGTGGTGAACACCTCACTCTGCTAGCTGACGTTTTGGAGCGGCTACGTCATGTGGGATTGACGGCTCAACTTTCAAAATGTCTCCTTAGGTTAAAGACACTATACTTTTTGGGACATACCCTGACTCAAGATACTCTGTCCCCCGAAATGTCGACGTTTGAGCAGCTGAGAAACACCACACGGTCCATGCTCAATCTTCCAAATGTTACCTTGGGTTAAGACATTAGACTACTTGGGGCATACCCTGACTCAAGGTACGCTGTCCCCCAAAATGTCGAAGGTTGAACAGCTGAGAAACACCGTACGGCCCACCATGAAAACAGGTGAGATCATTCCTGGGATTGGCTGTGTATTACCGGAGGTATGTGGCCAACTTCAGTGCGATCGCGGAGCCGTTGTCTGACCTGACCAAGAAACGGGACCCGAATATGTTATTTGGACCGATACGTGTGAGAACGCTTTCAAAATGCTAAAGGATAGGTTTACGTCCGACGCAATTGTTCGTCGAACAGATCTGTCCAAATATTTCGTGCTTCGCACTGACGAATATGACACCGGACTGGGAACAGTACTACTGCAAGAACATGAGGGGATCATTTTGCCTGTCGCGTACGGCATACGTAAAGTGTCTGCTGACGAAAAGAACTAATCCGTGTCGGAGATGGAATGCCTGGGAATCATTTTCGGGACATCACAGTTCGAACGGTACTTTCATGGACGGACGTTCATATTGGATACTGACGACCAACCGCTCGCCTATCTTGCGCAGGCGAAATTGTCGAATGGACGCTTAATGCGAAGGTCGCTTTTCTTACAGCTGTACCAGATGCAAATCAGATACGTAACGGGAATCGAGAAAATAGTCACTGATTTCATGAGTAGGAGTGATGAAATGACATAGATCGCTTTGTAGATAATCGTACGTTGTGTGTATATTCGTGTCCGTAGTCAGAATGTAGCGTCGCTATGATTATGTTCTTTATTACGTATAGTAACGGGGTGGACGAGTGGTCTAAAGTACTCTCCGGCCATCTCACCTCTGCGTGGATTCGAGTCTCAGATTCGGCCAATGTGGGTATGTGAGAAAGATTGCCAGTAGCTTATCGTGGGCCGGTGGATCTTTACGGACGTTTTCCCGGCTTGTTCTTTCACCATTAATATTAGCCGCCATGTATGGCCTATCGTGTGCTGAAAAATTGCGTTAAATACTACTACAACAACAAACTACACGTGTAGTAACGCGCATTTGCATTTGAAACAATATTTGGTGAATAAAATCCCGATTTTATTCTGCAGCGGGGGTGGGGGTGGGTCACGTTGCCCTGTCCGCGATTTGCTAAGTCAGGGAAACGAAGATATGGTTAAAAGGCATGTATATATGTTAGAAACAGCGGTTAGAGCGGGTCTGCTTCTTACAGATATGAGAACCCAGTTTTGTTGTGTGTGAAAAGTCGTTGTGTACGTTGAAAGCTTTGTTCAAGACCAAAGGACATCGTAAATCACCACGTTGACAGACGGCCTGGAGGCATTGTTTGCTAAGTTGAATAGAACAGGGTAGAATCGACATTCAATTGATCGGAGTTGAGAGAAAGTGTGGCTATCATTTCAATCCTAAGTTAATTTAGTATTTCCTAGCTAAGAACTTAGAAATTTCCCAAACTTCGTGCTGGAAGGTTATAATGCAATATTCTGTGAAAACTCGTAATTTGGCGGTGAAACTCAGAAAATACTAAAAAGACAAGGCTTCGTAAAGATTGGTTAGTTATTTACTCTTTTTTGCATAATATTAAGGCATTGTAATTGTAAGTACGTGCAGTATTTATACTTCATTATTAGAATTGTAAGTACGTAGAATTACCTTTGTAGTGTTTAATTTACTAGCGCATTTGAGAAATGAGACATTATTATGTAAAGAATTATGTACAGTGCTAGCTCGTGGTCAGAATTAATATTGTAATCGCTATTGGGTTACTTCGTAGTAAACTGGTGCATTTATTCAGGTGATATTCTAGGTTTTGCAACTGTTGAACTGAATTGTAACTATGGAGAATGGTGGCTCGAAGTTCTACCTCTCAGTTTATCACTAAATTCACTTCCTACAAAATCGAGCATGGGTGGGACTACTATAATAATTTAAATACAATATTGGGAGCATCCCACTCCAACCATAATAAAACACCGACATGAAAAGGCGACAGAACAAACCTTGCATAACGCAACACGCGGAAACTACTGGCAAGCTGTCCTATATGCCCACACTGTTCGAGCCCGAGACTCGAACTCACGCAGAAAAAAAGTGATATGGCAGTGATCCGTAACGGTAAGTGTTTTATACCACTCGACCACTCGGTTCTTACTCACCTGGGTAGTCGACATATGTCAACTTGTGAATGCAAATACACACAAATACACACAAGTATTAAAACTGCAGAGGGGCACATAGATGATATAACTTTACATACCAGATCTGATTAGAACCTATTGCCTCTAGTGTTCGCAAGTTCAGCCGATGAAATGAAAGATCATCACATTAAATTCACGCAATATCTTAAGTACAAGTTCTGCTCATATGAAAGGCCTCTTTGATGTTCACAAGCTAATTTGATACAAAGTCATTGTTATACATGGATGTTACTCATAATCAAATTGATTTGAAATTTTGATGATATAGGTTGACACAGCAACTCCTCTAAAATCTGATAAGAAATATGATTATATAGTGTTCATGAGTGCAGAGAATCTGTTGGAAGATCCCTTATTAATATGTGTGGTACAAAAATAACAAGAGTGGTCTCACGAACAAATACTATAAGGATGCATAAGCATGTTCATAATACATGCATACACATTTGTATGCATGCATACCTACACACCTACCTACTCGTTTACCTATATAAATAAAATACCAACAAAGTAACCGTGAGTAGGCACCATGTCATTCATGTATGTGGTGCTTGAACACATTTTGTAACAAAAAGATTCCTCCCCATAACACATCTTGGCTCTCCAAATCAAGTACTCATTTGTGGTCTCAATCTCTTGTACACTGTTATGCCTATTTTAGTTACTTTAATATCGAAATTATTATTCTCTTTTGGGGTTTATTTTTTTTCTTAAGAAAGATAATAGTTTTATTTACTACAGAAGTCATTTCGAGATAATGCTACATCTTAGCGTATACTAGTGTTTGATTTTCATCCGCATGACTTACGTCTTAATTTCATATGCTGACTTACGTCTTATAATTTCACACGCTAGCATTTTTCGTTTTAATTAAAACTCTTTCTATAATCTTGTGTATAACATATGCTTTTTTGTTTTGATGCACGCAACGCGAAATATGTGAGCATGATAATGCTTATTTCAGTCATACATACATACATACATACATACATACATACATACATACATACATACATACATACATACATACATACATACGATTTCTATTTTCATGAAATACTCTTATGTATTTCTCGTTATTTTGAATCAGTCTGAAGAAGACGGCTTCAAAAAAAGAAGATAGATTATACATTTTAATTCGTTGTCTATTCAAATCAGTGTTTTCTTTTTGTTAACATTTGCATTGTTACATGACCTATATATGTGATCTATCGCTCCATCTTGGCATGATGTACTAATGATTGATATAGGAAAACTACTGTCTTGTTTTATGTATAAATTTAACATTTTCGTGACCTACTCTGATGTAGTATTAAACAGGCGTGTCTTTTGTACTATTTATAAGCAACTAACAATCTGAGAACATTTTCTTAATAAAGACATTATTAACGAGGTTTCTTTTAAATACCAAAGAATCTGTTGATGACATAGTGTTTAAAGTGATGTAACTATCCTGCAGTACTATTTAAAAAGAAAAGCAAACCAGCAAAACAAGTAGAAAGATGTATGCTTTATAGACGACACATTCCTCTATCCATTAATGCCAAACTAAAAAGTACACATTCATCCATAGATGCGAACATACACAAATACACATCCGTCCATCAATTCTGTTGTACACAAGTACACATCCGTCCATCAATTATTTTATACACAAGTACACATCCGTCCATCAATGCATACATAAGTAAGAACACGTCCGTCTATCAACGCATACATACACAAGAACACATTCCTCCATCCAATCGATACATGCACACACAAGTACACATCCATTCATCAAATCGATACAAACATACACACACACAAGTACACATCCATCCGTCAAATCGATACAAACATACACAAGTACACATCCATTCATCAAATCAACACACACACACACACACACACACACACACACACGCACACACAAGTACACATCCATCCATCAAATCAATACATAAACACACACGCACACACCCGTCTATCAATGCATACATACACAAGTTTAAATCCATCAATCCAATCGGTTCATATATACACAAGTTTACATCCATCAATCCAATCGGTATATATATACACAAGTTTACATCCATCCATCCAATCGGTACATATATACACAAGTATACATCCATCCATCCAATCGGTACATATATACACAAGTATACATACATACATACATACATACATACATACATACATACATACATACATACATACATACATACATACATACATACATACATACATACGTACGTACGTACGTACGTACGTACGTACGTACATACATACATACATACATGAAATCGATACGTGCATACAAAAGCACAAAGACAGCCATAAAATTAATACATACATATGCAAGTACAAATCCATCCAACAAAGATTTTAAAGGTACACAACAATCTAGCAATTTATAGACAAGTACACATCTGTCCAGTAAAACACGCACACATACACAATCTCCAAATATTTTAAAATTTCCACAACATGAACTTTCGAATACACCTAAAATGGACAAACAAGCCCTTGCAAACAAAATAACAATTTACGAAATTACGTATTAAACGCTATAATAAGGAAATAAAGCATATTTAACAAATCAAATTCACCTAAACACGCCATCTGTCAGTATAACATCGCATGGAATTATGCATTAAACGTGTATATAATTCTAATTATTGGTGAGTTTTAACAAAAACAAAATGAGGATATATGCTGATAGTCTTAAAATGAATATTGCATGTACCAAAAAAAATCATATTCAGAAATAAGTGTTTCATGTCAACTATGACAAATATATAGAAACTGAATTTCACTTTTTCTGAGGGTATTGCTCTGAAACGACAGCGGAATATCCTTGGCAAGAAAAATGTATTTATCCCGAAATTTCGTTACTCAAACCACAGGAACAATCTTAGCATACAATACTATGACGTATTTATGAACCAATTCACTGGTCAATCTTGTCGTAAAAGTACCACTTACATCGCCTCCTTTTTCACTACTAGCTAGTCTGAAAACAATTATCGTGCAATTATTAGAATAGTGCCCCTTTCAATCGAAATGTTCGCAACAAATCTCACTTGGCTGATTTATTGTTCTCTTTATTCTTGTACGAGGCTTGTGATGCTCAATTGTAGACAAGGAAATAATTAAATTATGAATATGTACATAAAGATAGTTTTAATATATTTAATATATCTTGCTTTACCCTCTTTATCATACTAAAGCTTACATTTTTTTGCATAAATAGACAAAAGTGTTTTACGTGTTAAAATGATAAATTTCAAATACATTTTTCGCCTAAAATAAGTAAATGAATAAATAACTAATACAAACAACACAACAAGAACAACAACACCTACTACTATTAATAGCAGAAGTATTTGTAATAATAATAATAATAATAATAATAATAATAATAATAATAATAATAATAATAAAAATAAAGAAGAAGAAGAAGAAGAAGAAGAAAAGACCATGAAGACCAAGAGGAACAAGAACTACTACTATTACTACTACTATTACTACTACTACTACTACTACTACTACTACTACTACTACTACTAATAATAATAATAATAATAATAATAATAATAATAACCAACAACCACAGATATTTAAACTTACTCTGCATAATCAAGAATGGAGATGGTTTGTCAGAACGGAGCGCTTCTAATAAAAAACAACCCTAATAAAACAACAAAGTTCAACAATGTGAATCGACATGTGTCGTTGTTTCCATATACTGTTAACAAAGACAAATGTATGCCGATATCACGATATTCGTGTAGTGAAGAATGTACGAGAGAAAACAATTCTGTACACGAATTGTCTGTCCTACATAAAAGCTGTTCAAAGTCTGAGTTTCGCGTTGGCTTATTGTCTAGTGATCAGTATTTATTGTTCTCCTTTGCGGTTATTGCGATTGTTACGCTAAGAGAGTCTGACTCGTACAGTCTGATGGAGAACACACACACACACACACACACACACACACACACACATTACAAGCAGCATGATTGGGGAACACAGGCACACAAAAATTGCAAGCAGTCTGATGGCTAGCATACACACAAACAATTGCAAGCAGCCTGATTGGAAACACACACACACACACACTCTCTCTCTCTCTCTCTCTCTCTCTCTCTCTCTCTCTCTCTCTCTCTCTCTCTCTCTCTCTCTCTCTTTTGCAAGTAGCCTAATATTTTCATTATTTCTGAGTTCGAATATGAAAACTAACTTGTATCCCCAATAATCAGGTTTCAGGCAAGCACACGCGCGTGAAGTGTTTTTTCTTAGGAGTCTATATCGCGTTTTCTTCGGACACATACAACTCCTCAAGTATTTGTTCACATTTCATTTAGAAATGGTTAGAGTTTAGACAAGTAAATTTTGGTAGCTAATTCGTAAAATCAGTTGCAAATCGGCATTTTTATCACATTTAACTTACCTGAGTAAACGCATATAGACTTTTACAACATTTATTGCTCGCCCGCCGACTCACCCCAAAAATAATACATAAAAAAATAAAAAATAAACCAGCATGTACGTTACATGTATATACTACATATGCGGTGGGGAGGAATTAAGACAAGAGCTACTATGTACCTCCAAAGTTATTTTAAGAAATGTTTGAACACATCAAAATGTGAGTGGTCATTATTTTAACGTTATAAATATATCTCTGCCCACATAAATTATGTACAAAAAGTATACAACAACAGTTTTCCACACATACGCACACTTATTTAATCAGCATGTTTAATTATAGCAAAGGTTGCAGTAACAGTTAAACCGGCTTCAACAAACCTGCTTTTGTATAGGTAACGATTAGTGTAGTTTAGACAATGCTAATTAAAGGCATGGCAGTTTGTAATCGGGGTAAAATGTTGACATACATTCTAAAAGTGAATGTCATGAAACTGGTGTTTTGCTAAACAAACGAATTTCAAATCCCCTATATACACCATATTATTGTTATATATAGTTGTTTGCAACAGTGACAACATAAGGGAACGAAGGCAATGATATTGCATCTTGTTCTTGAAAACAAAGTGTAGTCGGCTAAAATAAAAGTTGTTTTTTTTTGTAAAACGAAATACCAGTTCTTAATTATTTTATCCGTCAGTCTAGACAAGTGCTGTCTACAGACAGTCGAAATAGGCAGGCACAAGCAATTTAAAATAGTGGTGCTTCTAAATGAGTTCCCTGAAGTTAGTATAATTGGCATTGAGTGATGATTACTCAAGTTCTTGGCATTAAGTATCCTACTTGTGTTGCTGTGGCGTAAAACACAAAACCATGCATAAACATAAATACGGTTTATCTTAGATTGCAAATAAAGTGTCAACGTCATAAACGTGAAAAAACTAATGACTAGTTGAATATAACCGTATGTGAGAGTTACTCAAAACAATGTACGAGTACGTTAATGACAGCGATTTTAGATTTGGGTCCAAGCCTTCTATACTCCAGACTTTTAAAATTGAATCACACACAAGTGCATTATTTACGCAAATTTATGCAAACTCATGACAGGCCTTTCCCACCGTGAGTTCGCGCGCGCGCACACACACACACACACACACACAGACACACACATTTCTGACAAATAAATAAGCATGTTTGTAAAAAAGAAATTAATTGGAGATTAAAGTATTACCGGAACATAGATATTCACTTATACTCATTTGCCTATCATGTTCTATAAAATCAAAGTATTTGATAATAATAATAATAATAATAATAATAATAATAATAATAATAATAATAATAATACCTTCCAATTAAGTTAATGTTGATTTTAAGTATATCATTTCATAACACACACACAACAATTGTCAAACATGCTTGCCCTTGGAAATTTTATATATATATATATATATATATATATATATATATATATATATATATATATATATATATATATATTAAATTTTATAAAGTGGTGACGGAGGTTTCTAAATGTTTCGGTGTTATAAAAATAAACTTAAGAATCGATGACACGGATCCGGCGGTCTATAGGTATTCTACAGGCAAATTTAATATATGGTAACACCTTAACAACCACATCAACAAAAAGATACGGCTGTATTAAGGAAATCAGCTCGCTGGATCCGCAGTGGATGAATCATTTAGATGATGCAATCATTGATCCGCAATAAATATCTCATTTAGATGATGCAATCATTGATCCTCAATATCCTGATCCTGTGAAAAGTCAGTCGATCAGGTTATTGCTAGTTGATCAATAACTTTTTCTTTATTGTCTTAATAATGAACGAAAATCGTATTATATATTAACCGAACAGATGTATAGCGATGAAATGAACTATATGTATGTATGTATGTATGTATGTATGTATGTATGTATGTATGTATGTATGTATGTATGTATGTATGTATGTATGTATGTATGTATGTATGTGTGTGTGTGTGTGTGTGTGTGTGTGTGTGTGTGTGTGTGTGTGTATGTATGTATGTATGTATGTATGTATGTATGTATGTATGTATGTAGGTATGTATGTATGTATGTATGTATGTATGTATGTAGGTAGGTAGGTATGTTACAATGGCTTTTATTATGCCAGGTGGTCAACGTTTTCGTCCCCTTCATGTGCTTCGTGCACTGACCGATGACTCGCGCACCCATTCGTGACAAACACACACCTGAATCACACGTTCCCTCTTAAATGTCTCCTGACATTTAACAAGTTTGTGCCGGCAGCGAAAACAAATCACAGGTACTAATCAGTCAGTGTTATATATAGTATCTTCAGGATTAATTAATGTTAATCAATACATGAGAGATATTCACAAATGATATATAGATTTAAAAACCATTTATAAAAATGTGATCTGAAATTTCATCATCTTTTGTTTTAAAATAGACACCATACAGAAACGGTTTTCTATTACTACGTATTCCCTTTTTCTTTCTTTTTCTTACTACTTAGTGGTACAAGCGTGACTAACCAAGTAGGCCAGCCCCAGCCCCACCCGATTCTTCCACTACCCGAAGATTTATCCATCAATCTGCAGTAATAGTAGTTCATAACATAAAGGACAAGTTTAAAAAAACATATATGAACGGAAATTGGGAGGTAAACTTGCCGGCAACACAATTTGATACAGCTGTACATTAATTCACTAAAATGGCGCTTGTACCTTTACCTATGTAAAACGTCAACGTAGTGATATCAGTTTATAAAAATAGCATTCGAGCACGGCAAACCGGCATAATTGCGTTCAGTCTTCCTTTCCGTGTTATTCTTCTGATCATTGTTCTTACTGAAAACCAGGTACCAGACGTTAAATTTGTTCATCTGAATATAGATCTGCACTCCAATATTACGTTACAGTAATGCTAAGGCCTGCAGACTGTATTAATAATGTAATCAAGTTTGGTGAATCTTCTAGAACAGTATGATACACAAATTTCTTGCATTTCATCGCCGATAGATACACACTGAATATTTTGAGATGAAAATTCCAAGACAACTGTCAGCCCCCCCCCCCTGGTCCAATTAAAAATATCGATGAAGTATGTTTTATAAGTGATTCATGTTTTGTTTAGCGCATAAATTACGCTCTGCTTAAGTGTTGTGATATTATGCATGTAGAATCTAGGAATGTTGCACACATATTTCCTAAGTTAAAAAACCATGTATCAATATTAGTTATATATATATATATATATATATATATAACTATTTTTGAGCTTTTACGCCTGACGTAAAGTGATTTTCTTTTCTTGTATCGAATTTTTGTTAATTTTTCTTCCATTCGTTGGTATTAGAGGATTAATTCGTATCTCTGAAAATATTTGATGTGCTCATATAGAATTCTCAGGTAGTTGCAATTGGTGTACATTTGTTTCTTGACACTAGTTGTTAATAATCTCGAAGAGCTCTTTGCAGCTGGAACTCTCCGTGATCTTAGTACTGTAGATCATAACGATTTAAAGAACTACCCCCCCCCGTTTCTAATCTCCAGTTAATATAAAAATAATCTTAGCAAAAGGTTGTTCTAACCCAACTTGTTGTATCTTATCTGAATTCAAAGAGTCTTTAGCAATGTGTAGTCTGCATATCTCACTTGCCACAGTACTGAAACTATTCTTCTGCAAGTAGTTAATGATATTTTTTCTGCTTTTGGATAGCGCAAAGAGTACAGTCCTTGCGCTCCTTGAGTTGTCTGCAGCATTTGACACAATAGAGCATTCACCGTCTTCAGCATGTATTTGGCATTCAGAATACAGCCTTACAGTGGTTCGAGTCCTACATAGTCAACAGGACACCCATTTTAGAATGTATACGTGTTTCCAGTATACAACCGGAGATTCCCCTTCTCTTTCGAAAGAGTTGGAAATTGCTTGATTACACCTTGAGTTGACATAACTCTTAAAGTAGTATTTAAGTGCCTTAATATGCTTTCAATGGATGACTTCTTGCCAAATGATTTGACGGTATGTCTCTCCCTGCCTGTAGAGACCTGAATCACAATTGCCTGAGTATATTCAGGTTGGAGACATTTTACATCGAATAATCACTCACAGTATGTGAAATCCCCAGAAAAGAAGGGGATCTTGGATACTACGGTGGAAGTGAGTGGAGTGGGTGTAGCACTGATAGCGTAACATGTACAAATGTCTAATAGTGCTGAAGCATTCATACTAACCTTAGGCTTGGAACCGACACTCGGTATGCCTCTCTCCACGCCTGTAGCAGGAGTGCTTTGTAATAATGGGGTGGATGGTTGTATAACTGGTTTGGCTGGTGTTATGGATACGTTTTAATAATGATACATCGGATTTAGGTGATACCACAACTGGCATTACTACATAACCACTGGGTTTCGATGTCTGTATCATTTCCTTTTCTGTCATAGGGTATTTAACTGTAGCCATCACGAAGAGAACCCCAAACATTCGCGAGTAAATATAACCACAGTAAACAAATCGTTTACTAATTTGTTATATTTATTGTACAATAGCGATTTGTCGTAAAAAAAAAAAACTTAGGGAGGATAAAGATATTATTTAGCAGCTTTGAACAACCAGTAAAGGATTTTTGTCAAGATCAATACCAATATTACTGACAAATTACTTCATTAGTTATGTATAAGAAATACAAAAATTTCTAAAGTGCTTTCTATAGAAAGTTTTGTTCTCCTCAAAGTTCTAGAACACCACAATATATTAGACGTGAGCTTTCACGTTTAATAATCCTATAATGGCGTATAACACAACCGATAAGTAAGAACAATTCAGATAGTTTTCTGCCGCACACATTCATAATAAATACTAGGGATGTCATTGGGATGTACATTGAATTATTGCAGAAATATCTTGTTAGTAACAAACAAATTCCTTGCATTTGCTAAAGACTATATTTAGCATGTCAATATAACAGTATTCTCAGTTCTTTGATTTCAAATCGTGAGAAATGCAAGAAGAATTAAAACTAATAGGCATCCTAAAAACATCCAGGTTTACATTAAGAATAATTTTTTTTTCTTCTAGTTTTATTTCACTCTTTGACTGCTAGGCTTAATGCAACATTAGGCCCATTTGAACCTTCTAACCTTTTTTATTTTAAAAGGTTGTCAATCCAAGTGTCAGTTGTTCTTTTTTTGTTTAATTATCTATATATAAGCTCACCCTACGATCGCTCCAAGCTGACCCTACGATCGCTCCAAGCTGACCCTACGACTGCTCCAGTTCAGCCTACGATCGCGCCAAGCTCACCCTACGATTGCTCCAGTTCACCCCACAATCGCTCCACGTCACCCTACGATCTCTCCAAGCTCACCCTACGATTGCTCCAGCTCATCGATTTTAAACTATTTGGCGTGCCATATTTCTCATCGGTCGAGCCCGTGACACCCATCGGTCGAGCTCGTGACTTCAACCACAGGAGTCAGACTCATGTGCTTTAACCCCAGTGGGGAGTTGTGAGATGACAGTGATCAGTTAAGGAAAGCGCTGTTTAACACTCTGTCATCCGGGGCCTTAGATAAATACAGTTGAATTCAATAGTTTATTGTCCTAACCATTTACATTCTTATCGAGTACATATTACAAATAATACTTGGTTATCAAACAGACGCTCAAAACAGTTATTGTCAAGAGCTGGAAAGGATGGACTGGTATATAGAGAATATGTGTAATAATGGACTGGTATATAGACAATATTTGTAATAAATAACAGATTTCTTATCTTAAACGCTTCATAAACCAACTTCGTTAGTAAATATATTTTCTTTTTGTTCAGAAATTAACAATTTAGTGTGTGTGTGTGTGTGTGTGTGTGTGTGTGTGTGTGTGTGTGTGAAAAGCACTTATCTATCATTTTTAAAGATAAGATAATGACGTAGTGCATTTATCTGTTTTAGTCTCTCTCTCTCTCTCTCTCTCTCTCTCTCTCTCTCTCTCTCTCTCTCTCTCTCTCACACAACTTAATTAAACTCACTTCATCAGAACTGAGCCACATTTTTATCCCAGATGTCAATTTTACAATTTGTTCTAAAAAGAACTTCATTAAACTAAAAATCATTTAAAACTTGGAAATGTATTTGAACCCTAAGCTCATGTGCTCTGGGATAGGTAGCATTTTTCATCCACGTCCCCAATTCAATTTACAATTGAAAATAACAAAACTCATAAAACTGAAACTCGCATCAAACTTGGGAATTTATTTTAGCTGCTGAATTCCTAACTCACATTGGATCAGATTGTAAATGGTTAACAAATAATGTAGTAGGCTTATTGGTGTGGAAAATATCCCAAGGGCAAGTGAGGTTATAACTATATCTGACACATTGTTGAGAGGAATACATTGACAATAGACTAATCTAAAGTCTTTACAGCTTTTAAGGTAAATTATTAATAACAATTTCTGTAGATAAGCCACTTAAGAAATAGTATGTTCATCAGCAAGTGCAAATAAAGAGCGAAACGTAAGCACTGACTTTCACTGTATACCTGGGGCAGATAAGAATGTTTCCAAACATTCTATGTTGTACGATTAAGGTAAATAGGGAACTAGACTGCTAAATATAACTAATTTGTTAATTCGTCATCTACCTTTGTTCTCCTTATCGTCATCAGAAAATCATACAATAATGATTTTGTTTTCTCTCGCAAATGTCAGTAATTGTAATGCATGTTACGTATTGATTTTATCCGTCGCAACTATTCTCTCTCTCTCTCTCTCTCTCTCTCTCTCTCTCTCTCTCTCTCTCTCTCTCTCTCTCTCTCTCTCTCGCACACACACACACACACACACACACACACACACACACACACATCACCTTCATCACCAATGGTTTATCATTGGTATTAAGTATCAGCTATTCTCGTTTCCTACTGTTTTTTTTTCTCTCTCAATCATTATCATCGTAAAAAATATATCTCATACAAGTATCACATTTTCTTCTCCACTTATATTTTTGTTATCGAAAAATATAATTACAAATAAAATAATTTTCCCAGGTGGCAACCTCTAGAAAAATCGATGGACATTTATTTCAATCTACCGTGTCCAGCATCCGTCCTTACTATTTGAAGTGTGATGAAGTCATCAACGTAATTTCTACTGTTGGAAGTTTTGCTAAATATTTCTGTTGTGTAAATTTATATACAATTATAAAATGATACAATCTACAATCTGAAAGAAAAAGCAAGTTAAACATTTTATCTGGTGAAATGACTTTCATGATGTTATTCAGCCGGTGGTAGAATGGGCTACTTATGTCTAATGGATTTTATATGTAAGGGTTTTTGACCGCTGTGGTGAAAATAAAGGTTAATTTGCTGGATTGGATTAATGACATGGTCGTCCAAGATTTATGCGTTAGTAAAACACTGTCTTTTGAATGATGTTTAGTTTTTCAGTCTCCTTGCGATACAGAAGCGATAAAGGGCGAGTGAGAAAAGTCGTGACGCGCAGAGGGTTGTGGTCGTCCTTGCACTCCTTGTGTTCCTTTATATAACCAATAAGGTGATTTCATGTTTTCAGAGATTTCGCCGTACTTTATTGATAAAACGTCAGACTCTGGTGACTATACATACTAAAATAAAATGGTATTTATCTTGGATATTATGGTTGGCAACGGGCATGCAATATCTTTCCCTTCTATCAAATATATTGCTTCTTTATCTCAATTTCAGTTTTCAGGTTATGGGAAGAAATTCGGAGTTCGTGTTTCAAATAACTTTCGAAGCCAAAGTAGGTATCTATCTATCTATCTATATATCTATCTAGCTATCTATCTATCTCTCTCTCTCTCTCTCTCTCTCTCTCTCTCTCTCTCTCTCTCTCTCTCTCTCTCTCTCTCTCTCTCTCTCTCTCTATATATATATATATATATATATATATATATATATATATATATATATATATATATATATATATTATTCCTGTCTGGTAGAGACTCGTCGTCAAAATTTTGCTTGAAATTGGACTAAAACTGGAGTTATTTACAACATCAAGAAACATCCACACTTCAACGAAACAAAATCTGTTTAAAGTCTGTTTTAGGAGTGTAACCCAACTGTAACTAGTATCTGATTCATTCTCAGTATATAATTACTTATATACAGAACTCAGCATTATATTTGCAGAAAACCAACAATTAACTGGCCTAACCAGCCGTAAATATTTAAGTGGAATTTTTCAAATTGTATACACCGATGTTAAAAGCAATTGTTTTCCTTTTAGCAAATTTTTTTAATATATTAAAAACTTTGTTGTTTTGGTTCAATGGCGTCAGATTGGTGTAAACTCTATACCTCTGATGCTTAATGCGACACTGGAAAACCACAAGTAAAAAAAAGTTTGAAACATTCATGATAATTTAAGTATTAAAAATTTCAAATTACGAATAATCATATTTGTTGCTTTGTATATTTTATCAGCCAATCTTTGTTGAGCTCGAGAAAACAAGACAAAGGTAATTAGACTTCAATCTCGTAAATATTACTCCCGGCTACATTCCATACATGGTTTTGCCTTAATATTCCACATTCTCTAAATATCATAACCTGTATTTCTATCAAGATTAATATTAAGATTCCAGTGATTGTAGTAGCTATGTAATTATTCATTAGCTTTTGTGTAAACACTGTTTCATGAAAATAAAAATTAAATCGTTAGCAAACAGTATAAAAAATGAAACAACTATTAACATTTTTGTAAGTCTTTAGTATGACTTGAACCCACGACCTCACGCTTCTGCGGCGGACGCTCTAACCACTAGGCCACCATCAATAGCTATAACTTAAAGCTAAAAAAAAACACTAGACCACTGGAGCGGTCACTATTAATTTCTATAATTTAAATCTAAATATAGAACCCTTGAATTAAGATATACAAAACTGTGTATTACTAATACCAAATTTGAACTTTTTAATTAATACCTGCAATACTTAATTATTATAATACCAATATCAATAGTATCTTATACCTACTACCTTTCAGCTATCGAATTAAGATATACTTGATTACAATATGAAACCTTAAGCTCTCGACAACTATCTACAAAAACAAATACTCATCATATGTATACACTAAACTGCTTCCATAAATAATGTATTTATAATTTAATAATGACTCAAATGAAATTTGACCTAGTCCGAACAACAATACAAAGGGTAACGTACAATACAATCTAACAACATACACATAGCATTCATTGGACACAATTGATCCATTGGTCTGGATCACTTATTTAAATAACCCCAAGACCAGACAGGGTTGAGGAGCAGTGGTACACTAGTTAGGGTTCGGGAGGTGTAAAAACCCTATACCAAAATTTATTAAAGATGAAAATTCCAATAAATTAAAAACAAACACACATACTATGGGGAAAATAAGGAGACATAAAATCCATTAACTTTCAGAACTAGGGGGTCCATCAAATGGTGTTAATCTCAGACGGACCACACCAATTAACAATTCGGTCACCTGGATACGGTTAAAAAGGCAAACATTATTTATAAACTTGCTTGCATTGTTGAAATGGATACATATAAATCGTTAAAAAAAACATCTCAACACTACTGAATAATGTATTAACCTATTCAGAAGATCAAAACAAACTAGAAATGTTATAATACGGTGTTGTTGTGTTTTTGTATTTTCTAATGATTTGATCAGATTTTACAGACGGTGAAACACACACACACACACACACACACACACACACACACACTCTCTCTCTCTCTCTCTCTCTCTCTCTCTCTCTCTGTATAATGCATTTTTAAATTTAAAAAACAACAACAACAACACAAACAAATAATATGTATTATTGACGAATCTTCAATATCTCATCAGAAGTCCGTTTATTTAATAAAGTTATTATGGTGTTATGATCAAGCATTTTAAAAAATAATTAATCATATTCTATTGAGAATTCATTTAAAAAATGCCCTGTCATATTTGAAGAATAAGTAAATTTATTTTTATGATATTAGTTTAAAAGTTATTTTGTAAATTAGAATAATATACAATTATTGTTAACTAGTTGTAAACAAGGGACATAAACAACAACAAAGAAAGGAAAGAAAATATTATTGAATGTCGTATAGTGTTTTGGAGTTTTCTTTAGCAGACGTTTCATCTCAAAATCATCTACACCAATAGCTTCAAAGGAGAAATCTTGCATAGTATGGGAACTCTTATTAAAATGTGCGGCAACGTGTGATGAAAATGATTGATCGATATAATTTTTATGTCTGGTCTATGTTGATTCATACGTTTAGATATTTGTTGACTTGTTTTTCCAATATATTGGACGCCACTTTTTTTGTGCATGTGATCAAATAAATAACATTTTATGTGGCACAATTAGTATCACAACGCATCTTAAACTTTTATTTCGCATTATATATTTTCATTAATAAAAGAACAGTGCGATCATCTAGGTCTTTTGCATTTAGTTGAAGATCCTTTTTTATATGATGTTTTTTGCTAATTTAGAATTTATAAGGAAATCTTTAAGATTTTTAGTCCTTTTATAAGCAAGCGTGGGTTTGCTTTTATGTAGCGATTTAACGCTTGTTTTACTTGATAATTTTAATAAATCCCAAAATGTATTTATACTCTTTCTTATATTAGGCAAACATGGATTATATTCAAGAAAAAGAGGACTGATATCTTCATTTCTGTTTTTGGATTTTACATTTTAATGATTCAAGTTTTGTAAGAGAGGATACTTTTTGGAATGCAATATTAATGATGTCAGTATAGTAATTTCTATTTACAAAATGCAGACATAACTATATTTCTTTCCCTTGACTGTTTGGTATCTTGTTTCTACGTGATTTAAGATGGCATGATGAATATTCAAAATATTGACGAATATTCATGTTTTTAACATGAACCATGGTAGTGATGTCGTTATTTTCATTTTTTCATCACCTCTACATCCAAAAAATTATATTAGTTTTAGACAAATTGAATGTAAATTTTTTATTGTTGGATGTAATTTGCTTAAACAGTATATACAATAAGAAATGTTTTCTAATGAATGACTCTAAATCATAAAGATATCGTCTAAAAATCCTAACCAAAAATCTGGTTTTAAGAGGCATTTATTTGTAGAAAATCATTTTCTAATTTCCCCATAAATAAAGATGCATAAGAAGGTGCCATAGCACTATCCATTGCTGTTACCAACTTTTGGTTTCATCAAGTCACACACATGTTCTTTTGATAGTTTACATGTAGATCCATTTTCTTCAAGATAATATTTACACGCTTCGATACCGTCATTGTGTTGTATGTAGAGTGAAACCACATCAAGTGTAACTAGAAAAGAAATGTCGGTTAGCTTCGGCAAAGATTTCAATTTGGTAATGAAATCAAAAGCATTTTTGATATATGAAGGTAGTGATTTCATTAGTGGTTGTAAAATATGATCGATATAAAGCGATATATTATTTGGAATTGAGTTTGATGATGAAAAAATGGGTCTACCTGGATATCCTAAAGGTAGTGACTTATCAGCCATTTTATTTATTTTGGGTAAAATATAAAACTGAGGTGTGCGTATTTTATTTGGAAAGATATCTAGTTCCTAATATTTGGAGCAATTGTGTATAGCGATTTCATTAACACGACTAGTCATGGACCTTCCCATCTTGAACAACTCCGCTGGACGTATCTCAGTGTAACAAAAGGTTTACTACATAAAAAATCACGTATGGTAAGATGGTAAATGAAAACAGTATCAACGAAGCATAACGTAAACGAAGTATAGGAAATATTTTTATGAGTAAGAGACATACATATATATGAGTCCTATATAAAAATTGAGACATGCCAGATGATATGATGACTGAAAAACTGTTAAAGCTACGTTAAAATCTAAACACATAAACACAGACGATGCGTATCGTGATATGGCATTGTCAAACCAACCGTCGAAGCGGGGTGCAGGGCCCAGTGGGGTCCAATATTCCCACCAAGCAACTTCTTTTCAATGACGCATATCCATAATTCAGATGGGATGTTGCCGAATGCATTTCTGCATAACTCTATCTTATATTTGTATCTGAGCCAGTAATACTTGGAAAATATAAATAAATCGACTCTTCAATAAATAAATAAAAACACATCGGGTTACACCTGAGAAAAGAAGGTATGCTGTCAGTGAATTGTTCCCAAATCAGCTCAACGACCAAAGACTAATGTATTGCAGTTACTTATATAGGAAGGTCAAACCTACAGCAAACCTTATTCTGATTTAAAAAAAAATATTAAGCAGAACATAATGTAACAAAAGACGAAAGATATATTTTTTTCTGTTGAGAAAACAAAAACATGTACATATATTAGACAGTATTAAGTTGAACTAATGGTACGTACCTGCTCGATTTCTTAAGCTTGACAAAAATTCGTATAATCCCAGATAGATGACTGGTAGATTCCGTGGCTTACTGTTATGTACATATCTTTATGCATGCCCGATATGTCCCGTGTGTTTACTACCTATAACATATACATGGCCTCCAGGGAAGGATTAAACTGTCACCAGGTTTGACTAACAACTTAAAAAATAGTGTTACACTGTGCTTAACGAGATAAGACAGTAGCTTGACAGTAATTTTAAACTGGTACTTAGAACTACGGACAAGTCGATTTGTTCCTTCCTGAACTTTTATAATACAGCCACTAATAAGCTATATAACATTTTAAGTGTTAGGTCAAAATTAATATGCGTAAATTAAAGATAGGATCGGTTGTATAAAACAGACAGACATACGAATTAAACAACTCGAGCCAGGTAATTGCTGTTGACTGGTGAGGTACACTCATGCAGATATCACCATAATCAAACACTTTGTCGTTATAAAGGTCAAGATAGTTTTTATTTTCGTTTTGATTTTTTAAAATTCTTTTAATACAAAGAAACGTAAAGTCAATCGCGTGTCAGGCTTAAAAAAAACTACAATGCAATATCCGATTTCGTCTTCCTTCCATTACAAACAATTGTTTACAGTGTGCTTACAATTAAATACATTTATCATCCATGGTGATAAATCATTACATCACTCATTTTTTTTAAAATTCCATATATTAATTCTTGTTTGATTACTCATTGAAATTGCATGTTCTGATTAGTTTCATTTTGGAACTATATCATTTCCTTATATCAATTGTTTAACTCTGTACGTATCATTTTGTTAAATCCATTGTTGGACTTTCTGCTTACGAGTATGGTGGCAGATTCATTCATAGTTTAATTACATTATAAATAAACAGCTTATTCTCTACATTCTTTTAAATGTCGTCACTAAATCAAATCCAAACCTGGCTTCGTCCTGTTACATGTATGTTTCCCGGTAGGATGACCAGATTAATATTTTCACATGACGCCTCCATGTGTAATCAATGACGTAATTATTATGTCGGTCTCAGGATGCTTTCACGTTAAATTATGCGATAATAAAAGGCTATTTGCTTCGAATTAAGTCGTTCTAATGTGCAATAACTCTCTTCAAACAGTTTTGATTCGCTGTTTTAGCAAATTAGATAAGCAAGTCGTCGATTGTTTAACGGTATTGTAGGTGCAATTCAGTGTATAACTAAGTTATAGTTGACGCTATTATTACACACACACACACACACACACACACACACACACACACACACACACACACACACATTACTTTGGCAAAGTAATCCAGACGCTCTTTATCGCTTGACGCTGAACTTTCTAGATACTGTTGAATGGATGGATGGTCATGCAATTTCTTGACGCATTCACATTTATCACTTATGTCAACACCTATACAAACACATAGCCAACATAGATAGCAAACGCATATATCCAAAACCACACCAGACGTGTTTAGCGCTGACTTTGAGAAAAGAACGCAGTATACATTGAAACACAAGTACTTTTTGTTACTTTTAGAAATGAACATCATAGTACGTACATGATGACTTTTTCTGCTATAGAAATAAATTGTACATAAAACTTAAATTTGAGTATTTGTAAAAAATATACTGCTATAAGAGCTCGTATTCGAGTCCATTCAGCTGATGATTAGGGTGGACTACGATGTTCCGGTGATTCCGGCACAAAATGATATTTAGGTCAGAGTAATTTCCGATTCCAGGTTTTTTTTTCGATAAACGGTGAGACGAACTAAAGGATACAGGCCGTGCAGTGCAAAAGTACACTATGTTGCAGTCTATCATGGTCGAATTATGTCAACATTGTTTTGTCTCAGAGATTTAAAAATGAATATGTGTTTGCGAATAGGTTGTATAACCGATGTTATTAATTATGGCTGTATAGCTATGTTATTAAGTATGGCTGTATAGCTATGTTATTAAGTATGGCTGTATAGCTATGTTATTAAGTATGGCTGTATAGCTATGTTATTAAGTATGGCTGTATAGCTATGTTATTAAGTATGGCTGTATAGCTATGTTATTAAGTATGGCTGTATAGCTATGTTATTAAGTATTGCTGTATAGCTATGCTATTAAGTATGGCTGTATAGCTATGTTATTAAGTATGGCTGTATAGCTATGTTATTAAGTATTGCTGTATAGCTATGCTATTAAGTATGGCTGTATAGCTATGTTATTAAGTATGGCTGTATAGCTTTGCAATTAAGTATGGCTGTATAGCTATGTTATTAAGTATGACTGTATAGCTATGCTATTAAGTATGGCTGTATAGCTATGTTATTAAGTATGGCTGTATAGCTATGATATTAAGTATGACTGTATAGCTATGTCATTAAGTATGGGTGTATAGCTATGTTATTAAGTATGGCTGTATAGCTATGCTATTAAGTATGGCTGTATAACTATGGCAGTATAGCTATGTTATTAAATATGGCTGTATAGCTATGTTATTAAGTATGGCTGTATAGCTATGTTATTAAGTATGGCTGTGTAGCTATGTTATTAAGTATGGCTGTATATCTATGCTATTAAGTATGGCTGTATAGCTATGATATTAAGTATGGCTGTATAGCTATGTCATTAAGTATGGCTGTATAGCTATGCTATTAAGTATGGCTGTATAACTATGGCAGTATAGCTATGTTATTAAATATGGCTGTATAGCTATGTTATTAAGTATGGCTGTATAGCTATGTTATTAAGTATGGCTGTGTAGCTATGTTATTAAGTATGGCTGTATATCTATGCTATTAAGTATGGCTGTATAGCTATGATATTAAGTATGGCTGTATAGCTATGTCATTAAGTATGGCTGTATAGCTATGTTATTACGTATGGCTGTATAGCTATGCTATTAAGTATGGCTGTATAGCTATGGCTGTATAGCTATATTATTAAGTATGGCTGTATAGCTATGCTATTAAGTATGGCTGTATAGCTATGGCTGTATAGCTATATTATTAAGTATGGCTGTATAGCTATGCTATTAAGTATGACTGTATAGCTATGTCATTAAGTATGGCTGTGCAGCTATGTTATTAAGTATTGCTGTATAGCTATGCTATTAAGTATGGCTGCATAGCTATGGTTGTATAGCTATGTTATTAAGTATGGCTGTATAGCGATGTTATTAAGTATGGCTGTATAGCTATGCTATTAAGTATGGCTGTATAACTATGCTATTAAGTATGGCTGTATAGCTATGCTATTAAGTATGGCTGTATAGCTATATTGTTAGGTATGGCTGTATAGCTATGTTATTAACTATGGTTGTATAGCTATATTGTTAAGTATAGCTGTATAGCTATGCTATTAAGAATGGTTGAATATCTATGCTATTAAGTATGGCTGTATAGCTATGTTATTAAGTATGGCTGTATAGCTATGCTATTAAGTATGGCTGTATAGCTATGTTATTAGGTATGGCTGTATAGCTATGCTATTAGCTATGTCTGTATAGCTATGTTATTAAGTATGGCTGTATAGCTATGTTGTTAAGTATGGCTGTATATCTATGCTATTAAGTATGGCTGTACAGCTATGTTATTAAGTATGGCTGTATAGCTATGCTATTAAGTATGGCTGTATAGCTATGCTATTAGGTATGGCTGTATAGCTATGCTATTAGGTATGGCTGTATAGCTATGTTATTAAGTATGGCTGTATAGCTATGTTGTTAAGTATGGCTGTATATCTATGCTATTAAGTAGGGCTGTATAGCTATGTTAAAAATGTATGGCTGTATAGCTATGCTATTAAGTATGGCTGTATAACTATGGCAGTATAGCTATGTTATTAAATATGGCTGTATAGCTATGTTATTAAGTATGGCTGTATAGCTATGTTATTAAGTATGGCTGTGTAGCTATGTTATTAAGTATGGCTGTATATCTATGCTATTAAGTATGGCTGTATAGCTATGATATTAAGTATGGCTGTATAGCTATGTCATTAAATATGGCTGCATAGCTATGTTATTACGTATGGCTGTATAGCTATGCTATTAAGTATGGCTGTATAGCTATGGCTGTATAGCTATATTATTAAGTATGGCTGTATAGCTATGCTATTAAGTATGGCTGTATAGCTATTTCATTAAGTATGGCTGTGCAGCTATGTTATTAAGTATGGCTGTATAGCTATGCTATTAAGTATGGCTGTATAGCTATGGCTGTATAGCTATGTTATTAAGTATGGATGTATAGCGATGTTATTAAGTATGGCTGTAGAGCTATGCTATTAAGTATGGCTGTATAGCTATGGCTGTATAGCTATGTTATTAAGTATGGATGTATAGCGATGTTATTAAGTATGGCTGTAGAGCTATGCTATTAAGTATGGCTGTATAACTATGCTATTAAGTATGGCTGTATAGCTGTGCTATTAAGTATGGCTGCATAGCTATATTGTTAGGTATGGCTTATAGCTATGTTATTAACTATGGTTGTATAGCTATATTGTTAAGTATGGCTGTATAGCTATGTTGTTAAGTAATGGCTGTATAACTATGCTATTAAGTATGGCTGTAAAGCTATGTTATTAAGTATGGCTGTATAGCTATGCTATTAAGTATAGCTGTAAAGCTATGTTATTAGGTATGGCTGTATAGCTATGTTATTAGGTATGGCTGTATAGCTATGTTATTAAGTATGGCTGTATAGTTATGTTGTTAAGTATGGCTGTATATCTATGCTATTAAGTATGGCAGTATAGCTATGTTATTATGTATGGCTGTATAGCTATGCTATTAAGTATGGCTGTATAGCTATGCTATTAGGTATGGCTGTATAGCTATGCTATTAGGTATGGCTGTATAGCTATGCTATTAAGTATGGCTGTATAGCTATGTTGTTAAGTATGGCTGTATATCTATGCTATTAAGTATGGTTGTATAACTATGCTATTAAATAGGGCTGTATATCTATGTTGTTAAGTATGGCTGTATAGCTATGCTATTAAGTATGGCTGTATAGCTATGTTGTTAAGTATGGCTGTATAGCTATGCTATTAAGTATGGCTGTATAACTATGTTGTTAAGTATGGCTGTGTAGCTATGCTATTAAATATGGCTGTATAGCTATGTTGTTAAGTATGGCTGTATAGCTATGTTATTAAATATGGCTGTATAGCTATGTCATTAAGTATGGCTGTATAGCTATGCTATTAAGTATGGCTGTATAACTATGTTGTTAAGTATGGCTGTATAGCTATGCTATTAAGTATGGCTGTATAGCTATGTTGTTAAGTATGGCTGTATAGCTATGTTATTAAATATGGCTGTATAGCTATGTTATTAAGTATGGCTGTATAGCTATGCTATTAAGTATGGCTGTATAGCTATGTTATTAGGTATGGCTGTATAGCTATGCTATTAGGTATGGCTGTATAGCTATGTTATTAAGTATGGCTGTATAGCTATGTTGTTAAATATGGCTGTATATCTATGCTATTAAGTATTATGCTGTTGTATATCCGATGTTGTTAAGTATAGTTGTATAGCCAGTTTTATTAGGTATGGTTGCATAACTGTTATTAAAGTATATTGTGTTTATTATTTTATTAATGGCTCATACACATATTTATCGTGTATAAATGCCTCATTAGATTACTGAATACATTTGCTATAGTTCTGATAAATTAGGGCGAATATCTGTCTTGCGTATACCCTCTTTAGTCAGCTAGAAACTTTAGGATTGACTGGTAATACATTAGAGGTTGAGTTATTAGCGGTATAATGGTTTCCATGTTTTTTTTTTTCTTGTGGTACCTATCATGGTACTTTTTCATTGTACCCGAACTTCGATAGTTCACGTTAGTAAAGAATGTGTGAAAATTTCTCAGTAATCTTTTTCCAATTTAATAACATTAACGACATGTATTATTTTTTCAGAAAAATTAATTAAGATAATTCTTTTTTTTAATACAAAACTTTGTCGCAAATGGAAGTTTTTAATAATACAAATGTAGCTATAGTTATGATTCTTTAATCCCATTTAGACATGTTTCACACACCTCGACGTGATGGTCAAATGGAATGATGTAAACAATATTCGGGTCAAATCCAACGTTTTGAAACCATATTTTAATATATAGTAGCGTATGTGTTTACATAAGAGCAGATTTATTGTTTGAATTTCTCGTAATTTCTTAAGTCCATTACAGTTTATCTGCCTACAATGGTATAACTGTATAACTTGTACATTGAATGCTTTAGTGTCAATACTTATATTTTTAATCAACAAATATTATAATTGGCAACTCAAAGACTTTACATGGTGTAAGCTACAAAATAAGCTTCCGTCTCACATTAGTTACAGATTTTAGATTACAACTTATACAACAATTTACATATCCATTGACTTGATGGTACTGGCCTGTGTTCATCATAGAAGGGAGGGGGTGGTCGCGTTTTTGTTTCTGAGACATTTCATTTTACTTTCTGTGTCAATGTATCTTCTATTAATGGATATAATGTGTCGTTATTTTGCATTAAATCGGAGAAATATATTTATTCCAGCTATTGACAAAAGAAATATGCAATGAAAAAAAATAGCGTCAGGTCCCTGTCCCAGAACATTAAATTGTTGGTCCTTAGTACAATTCCAATATGTCGTGGTACGTATCGCAGCATGATCAGAAATAATATGTTTTGAATGTAAAACAAAAGACCTGTCAATATCAAATGCTAAGGTGTATGGCGAGTGTTTGAGAGTAGTATTAAAATGACTTGTAAATATACTAATATATTGACTCAAACTAAAAAAGAAATAGTGAGTAATGGTTTCATAGTGACACAATATAATTTATCAGAAATATCATGGACATATTACGTATCAAGGGTCGTAGTACCCATGTGTGTACTATATTGGTGATATTTTTCGTACTATGTTCAGTGTCAAGTATGTAACTGACTTGTCCAAGATTCAGAATTGTTAATTGAAAGTCTTTCTTCCTTCAAAATGCAAAAGTATAATGTGCAGTTTAAAGGTTGATTCTAAAGCAGGTCCACACATTATATAATAGTATTCTGAGAGAGCTTTTAAATTTTTTTTTATAAGAATATGAGATCAGTCTGCTAGGCCATCTGTTTGAAGTGTTCAATAATGAGACTTTGGTCTTACTGATATCCAATCTGTCTGATGTGTCCAATAATTACACTTTGGCCTTACTGATATCCAAACTGTCTGATGTGTGTAATAATTACACTTTGGTCTTACTGATATCCAATCTGTCTGATGTGTACAGTAATTACACTTTGGTCTTACTGATATCCAATCTGTCTGATGAATACAATAATTACACTTTGGTCTTACTGATATCCAGTCTGTCTGATGTGTGTAATAATTACACTTTGGTCTTACTGATATCTAATCTGTCTGATGTGTGTAATAATTACACTTTAGTCTTACTGATATCCAATCTGTCTGATATGTGTAATGATTACACTTTCGTCTTACTGATATCTAATCTGTCTGATGTGTGCAATAATTACACTTTGGTCTTACTGATATCAAATCTGTCTGATGTGTGCAATAATTACACGTTGGTCTTACTGATATCCAATCTGTCTGATGTGTGTAATAATTATTCTTGGGTCTTACTGATATCCAACCTGTCTGATATGTGTAATAATTACACTTTCGTCTTACTGATATCTAATCTGTCTGATGTGTGTAATAATTACACTTTAGTCTTACTGATATCCAATCTGTCTGATGTGTACAATAATTACACTTTGGTCTCACTGATATCAAATCTGTCTGAAGTGTGCAATAATTACACGTTGGTCTTACTGATATCCAATCTGTCTGACGTGTGTAATAATTATTCTTGGGTCTTACTGATATCCAATCTGTCTGATATGTGTAATAATTACACTTTCGTCTTACTGATATCTAATCTGTCTGATGTGTGTAATAATTACACTTTGGTCGTACTGATATCCAAACTGTCTGAAGTGTGCTATAATTTCAACGAATAAGGTACGCGAGAGTAGATTGCATGGCTGACATTTTAAGCATAGCAAATTCGAGTTAAAAAAAACGAGGGGAAAAAAACTACATTTTAAGAATGTGCATTAAAGCTTGAATTATCATAAATTTCACCAGTTTTTTCAACGATCAGAATTTTTGAACAATGCATGATGCACCTGCATATATTAAACTTATGCAAATTATTGAATCATGTTATCAGTAATTAAAAACAATGTTACTGTGATAAAATAATTGTTGTAAAATATTTAATCATTTTTTTAGTATTTCGTAGGCATTCAAGTGATCCTAAATTTGATTTATTGCAATGTTATTACGGAATTCAAGTTCAGCAGTAAAATGTCATCAACCTGATTTGAAAATTTCCAACAGCTCATTTATAGTGAAATTATCTCTTTTTATTATTGATGTTTTTTGATAGACCAGTGATGTGAGCATTGTCTTTGTGGTACACACATCAGGAATGACCAGATCTGGAAGTAGTGTCTTTCGGGCACATGCTTTGGATGAACAGGTGATAGGAGTCGTGTCCTTTGGACTGTGACTGAACCTTTACGGAGTCAAATTAATTGATAACGTCAAAGATTTGAAAGTAAAAGGCTGAGAGCAAATACCCATTGCTCCGCTAAAACATTGCAGATAATCAAATTATCATGACTTTTAAAGGGGCTTGATATCTTTTATCTAGCTTTCTTCATTATATGTATTATTAAGTTTGTTTGTTTGTTTGATTAGGATTTTTAACGTAGCTATATAAAAATAATTCAGTCCTATCGCTACGATGTCTGCAGTAAGGCAGTTTATAGTGATGCCTTTTACTGGGGCATCATGCCGCAGACATGTAGAAAGATGTCCCACCCAGTCATATTATCCTGACACCAGACCGACCAGTCCTAACACTAACCTCTTAATGTCAAGTGAGGTAGCTGTTAGTACCAGTTTTGTAAGGTTTTTTTAAGACTCGGTCGGGGATCGAACCCACGACCTCCCGTTTCCGCGGCGGACGCTCTCACTACTAGGCCACCGGAGCGGTTAAAGAATCGTTATGCGTCAATGAAAAATAATATAGTTTATCATAATATATATAGCAATTGAAATATCAATAGTAATTTATGTGAAAATATTTTTGATAAATGATAATTACTTCATATATTTCAACTAATACACATATATAAAAAATCGTGTTATAATCGCATATTGTTTAAGAGGAATTTAATTCAAATCCGTAAGCAAAATACATACAGTTTGTACTAGTCTTCGCGTTCATTCTGTTCTCAAATTCTCAAATTGTATTATGTAAAAATATAATTACAACGAATAACCGTAAATTCGAATCAGAAAACATTACTGTGGATATGCGAATATTGTGTTTTATTACTTTGCTAGTTTGGCAGCATTTTGTAAAATAAACATATATGAAAACTGTTAACATCGAAATATTGAATTAGTTATCAACTTTAAATCAGCTAAATTACCTGAATTCCAAACTTGGAAGGTAATCAGAATTTTAACATTTTGAATCGTCACGTTGCTCACAACATCGCTATTTCTATTCACTGTCATTGAGATACTCTTGAAAATGTAACGCGTTGTATGGTGAGTTAGTGAAGAGCATTGCATAATATAGGGCCAACTCAAGGTCATTACGGTGTAATATATAGTCATGTCAAAGTCAACCTGGTATCATATAGGGGTCATACGAGCAACGACTTTACATATCAATCAACAAGAGCTGGGAAATGTTCATGAACTGTTGCTAGGCGTTCGTTTTGTTAGGATCATTTATAGTAAAAGAAATCACGCATACTAATATTAGATAATATCACAACGGACCCGCATACTATTCCAACCACCACCCCAGATAATCGAAAAGCTACAAGCATAATATTCACACCAGGTTTAAATCGGAATTTTTGAAAAATTTATTTTATTTACACATTTGATTGTTTAGTTAAGATTTTGAAGCCATTACACAACATTGAAATTACCAATATGTTTAATGCCTGGTGATATTATTTACCTTCTTTTCCTAAAGGTCGGTAATGAAGCGCATATGGAATAGAACCGTTAAAGTTATAAAGGTCGCAGAACTTGCAGTTCCGCTCAAGCTTACAATTCTGTTTTTGATATAGAATGATACAAAGTCATAGCTATCAGCATCTAATTTAAATTCTGCAGATGTTTTTTCACTTTTTCTTTCCTATATTCCCTTTTGTAAACGACTTGACTGTTTGTTGGAAATTCTCTTTATTCACGACACCAAATGTCATCTTGACTAAGACAGGGAGCTAACCCTGGTTACTAGCCCTGCTAAACTTTTCACTGTACTGTTAACAGAAGCAACATTGCAATTGCAAAACCGAATATCGTTTTCTTTGGGCTAAGCAGAAACTCCCTCGGGAAGTTTATAAAAGGTCAAGGGATCAGTTTTGTTGGACAGGTCAAGCATATATGCCAACGTTCTTGCAGCCTGCAATCAACGCATCGGAATTTAATGTAGTTACATTGACCACACGTTCATGATATTTTGATTGTTAACAAACAAGTTTCTCTAATTCTTTGTTCCTATTATATCTGGGTTTTTACTGAACACGTAATCGAATTTCTGTCCTTTCTAAACAACATTCGTCAGCACGAAAGGAACGTTTTGGTCGTGTTGAATTTGGAAATTCATTTATCAGATTTTAGGTACAAATCCTCAAGAAATGACACAAGATCTTCTAAAATCGTCATTTAATAAGTTTTAGATGACCAAGCTCATGTCGTTTTCTATGCCGCTACGCGGGTTGTGGGGGTAAAGTTGGGGATGTCAGTGCCAATAAATATCAAGGTAACAGAAGAAAAAAGGATTGATTTTTTGCCTTCATTAATATAGACGAATATTCCAATCGTATTTGATATTCGTCTCAGCTCGTTCAAAATACGTCTTAAAATTAGGATAAAACAATTCTACAACAAAAACACCAGAGATATAAATGTTGACGTGTAATTAACATAAAAAAATAATAGACGAATAATATGCTTTCTTGAAGTCAAAGATCAAAAGTAAATACATAATCATGGATGCGGTTGACCACGACAATCAGTCTATCTTACATTCGACCAACCATCCGGCCATATTTAGCAACATTGTAAAAACAAATACAAAATAAAAATGATGCAAGGGTCAAAATCAGAGTCTTAAAGTTTTAAACTGAAGAAGTAAATTGAGTCCTGTATAATTTATAAGGTCCCTCTCACAGTTTGATCAAAATGACATTATCAGTTAAAGAAGCCTAGTAAAATAAAGTAATAAAAATACATATATTTCAGTCCAGATCCGTATTTCTGTACCTACTTGTAGAAATAATGTTAAACAAAGCCGATCTTTCAATCCAGGACCGTATACTTTTCAACCTTTTTAGAATGAAGTATATTGTATAGGTATATCTTCCAATCCAGATCCACAACTTTCAACCTTCAACTGTTTTAGTTCTCTTCTCAACTGCTCTTATTCAGTACACGACCTTAAACGGCCTGCCTTTGTAACTTACGAGGCTCCGTAGCAGAAGAAAGCTGTAAAGCTGCAGTTAAAATTTCGATGTCATAAGTCGAGAATTCAAATTGCATAGACCACTCCAGTGCCTAAGCGGTTAGAGCATCCGCATCAGAAGCGAGAGAGTGTGGGCTCATTCCCCGGCCTAGTCATACACAGCTGCCTCTCTAGACGCTCAGCATTTCGAGGTTATTGTTCAGACTGGTCGGCCTGATCTCAGGATACTGTGACTGGATGGGACATGGTGCTACATGTTTGTAACATGATGCCCCAGTGCAGACATCATTATAAACTGTCACACTGCAGACATCGTAGCAATATGACTGAAAAATTGTTTGTGTTGCATTTCATAGTTTCAGGTTTGCAACTTCGCCTGTTGAATTACATAACGGTCGTTGAAAGTTCCATCTTCTGTGTTAAATTTGTTTTTAATTTATCAGTTGAATTATAGAGAGGTGGCTGAAATTTCAGTGTTGAATATTGAGAATTCCAGTCTCAGACGTTAAGTAAAAGAATTGCGTTGAAAGTTCTATTTCATATGTCATGGTTATAAATTTTATTTCCATAATTGTATAGAGGTGGTTGAAATTATACTTTTGTATGTCAATAATTTAAATTTCATACATTGAATTACATTGTTTGTTTTGAAAGTTCCATTTCATTTTATGAGCTTTTAGTTTTTTTCCTTTGAATTACACAACGGTTGTTGAATGGTCCATTTCGTATGTCAAGAAAGCCCCCCCCCCCACCCCTCGCCAAGTATGGAAGACATTGTACGAACTACTGTATTTTATTGTTACATATTTTCTTAATCTGTATGATGATGATTACATTTATTTTGTAATGCTCTCATGGATGACTATCTGATTTAAGTTTGGGCGAAATGAATGACTTCTCAAAAGACACTACGTAAATAAGGTCTTTAATGATTTTTGTAAATTATGTATATACGTATTATTTTAATTTCATACATTGAATCATTATAGAAAGAGAGAGATTGACTTCCGGTTTTGTTATATGTCAGTTCCGCGCCCATGGTTAGTCCCAGTATTTTGAATCTATGACCTTAAACCAAGTAACAGAAAAAATATTTAAAAAAAAACAAGTTGCGTATAATTAATCAAATAATTGACTTTCTTTCAACAAAGTGAAAATGTAGAACTTATAACATTGTCAATTAAATCCTAAACAGTCCTAAAAGTTCTATCACAAGTCCAAATATATGAAGATTCGATTGAATTTCAGTTGTCTTCCAAATAAATTACAATATTCAATGTGTTAATGTGTCATTAGCCTGGATTGTGCTAGATAACTGCCACACTGAATACATCGTAGAGATACGACTGATAAACTGCTAAAGCTACGTTGCAAATCTGTCTGTCTGTCTGTCTCTCTCTCTCTCTCTCTCTCTCTCTCTCTCTCTCACACACACACACACACACACACACACACACACACACACACACACATGGTAATCTGGTGTAGTTACAAGAATAATTGTGAACTTGTCACTTTAACTTGGTTCCATGAAATCATTCTTCAGTAAATACTGAATTTATTTTTCGTCATTTATGTTGAGAGGATTCGTCCTGAATAGATTATATTTCACAGGTGTCATGGTAGAGGTAGATTTATTTATTCGTGTTGGAACAGCTGGAAACGAGTGCTCATATTCAGTAATCGCTGTTTTAGCTTAATTTCTTTTATTGCAGATGTGTGAAAATTTCTGGTCCAGATTATTTAATATTTCTGAATTCAGAAGCTTTGTAGTTACACCCAAGTCAGTACATTTCAGCTTCCTTTCATGACGTAAATCCTTACTATAACATACTCATTTGTACGGCAAAGTTGTTTATATTTTAACCTCCTAGAAGTGTTAACGATATAATTTAGGTCACTTACTTTCTTTTCAACTGTATAAAGACCATATTACTTAGCTTGAAAGTAATCTTGAAGTAAAGGCAACCGAGCCAGAACTTTATTACCAGTATGAAAACTACTTTCATTTGTATTCTTCTCATACCTTAATTTCATTTCTGATAAGAGTAGCTTGAAGATCAGTTTTTGCTATATCACATGCCTTTGATATCTTATATTTGAATTAGAAACATAGCCAAGAAGATTAATTTCTGCATCTTCGGTTGAAATACAATTCTCTTTTAATAACCTGAATTGTAGACTGACAGTAGATCCAAAACCTAACTCAAAACGACTAAAACCCAATGATTTTTTAAACTGATTTCCTAACAGCCAACAACAGTAAATGAATACCTTCGTCTCAGTATGTTCCGGTATCAAAATAATATGACCGAATAATATTTTTCAAAGTTTGATGAAATGTTTCTGAAGCTTCTTGACTTTCATTGTAGACTGTTTAAATTGTTTGATACCAAATTCAAGCATAACTTGCTGGACAATCCAAGACATAACATTTGACCCGTATCATATTGGACAGATGTGGGAAGGCCAATTTGTGTACAAGAATATTCATCAAAACTTTTAATATGGTTTTAGTTTCAATATTTCTCAAATCTTCGCACACATTTTGGTCAACTCATACATATTTCCTGAATTGGTCTTAGGAAGGAAACGACACAGTCTACAAGTATTCTGTTAAATGGCTCGTCAAATGCATGGATAGGTTGTGGGTGAGCATTATGTATCTTCTGATCTGGTTTTGCTACCATTTGACAAGTGTGACATGATGTACAATATTTACAAATATCGCATTCAGGCAATACATTTGTATTAAAATCTTGTGATAAGTCTTATTGACACTTAAATGAACTGCTAAAGGAGTGTCATGGGCTAGCCTAAGAATTTCCTGTCTATAGGACTTAGGAACAATTTGAGAGCTCACTGACCACACGCTGATACATCAAGTGGTCTCCATTTCATCATACGGACCAAGGTTTTAACACACACACACACACACACACACACACACACACACACACACACACACACACACACAAACAAATATGTAGTTATATGGCTTCAGATGAGCCGATAGCGTTCTGAACGACAAATGAGATCTGTTTCCTGTTCGACTGGAATGTGTTGTAAAATATTTTGATCCATACCTCTTCATTGTGCAATACCAAGAACAAAAATGACCTAAGCAAAAGAATTACTAACAAATGTGTCAGCTAAAGGAATAATTTCTTGATCAATATAATTATCTGAGCTTACTTTGTTATACATTTAGTAACTGGACAAGCTGGGCGTGTAACAGGGATTTCTTTTTCAAAAGGATCGACTTTTTGATCTAAACAAGACAAAGTTTGTAAGTGATGAACCACAACCTTATCTCCAGCTAGGTCATTAAATAGTTATAAATAAATACCTTCGTTGATTAAAGCAATACTATTCCGACTGTCACGGGTCCTGAAACTATGCTGACAACAATTTTGTACAATGGAGAGTGTTACGTATATCTGATTTAATATATAATTATTTTACTGAAATTGTTTGTTTTCCAGTTGTATTTTTTAAAAATAGTTTTCATTACATGCTATTGTAATGTAAATGTATTCACTGGAGATGAGATTTTTCCAGAAAATCGGTTGACCTGAATTATTCTTTGGTAAACAAATAATGTTGAGCTAGATCCTGCAGTTTTTTAAATAAATTTCAAAATGATTGGTTATTGTCGAGGTCAAGATTGGACGAGTGAATTAAGAAGTAAACAATTTTTATTCTTAAAGTAAAATGATTGGTTCTCGTCAGGGTCGTGTTAGGAGTACGTGATATAAACGATCACGTGACACTTCCCCTTTTCTCGATTTCGCAATTTGGGGCTTTTTCGAAACGGCGTATTAGAATAGGATATAATCTTTGTTTTAGTGACATATTCTCAGCTTTTGGGGTTTTATAATCGATGTTCAGTCATTTTCTTTAGTTGTAGGCAGTTGTCCAATATATGTTAATTTTTTTCTTCAGTTCATTTGGATTTTAAAGAATTAATTCGTATCTCAAGAAATATTTGATGTGCTCATATACAATTATTGGCCAAATACAGTTTATTAAAATTTTGGTCGGATTTCCAACAGCGGGGTTAAATATTGTGATTCAAGAAGGAACTGTAGATAAGCACAAAACAGACTTCATCATACATCATTGTCTTCCATCTTGGATTTTCCAACAGGACTCGAACTTGAATCTATTATAACATTTCATTACTAGGACTTTTGTAATTTAATTCGTGGATTAATCTTGGATTATTTTTGTATTTGATTCTTAAAACTGTAAGTTCTTTTTCCATATTTGCAATATTGTTCAAAAGAAATAAATTATTTTGTTAAATTTTACAAAGCTCGTTGTTTTCACATTTTCTGTGTTACTGGTTATAATAGCATGAACACGTACCAAGAGGAACAATAATAAAGTCGCTCACTACTCCCTGAATAAGATTATTTTAATTAAAAGAGGTCGTATCCGAAACAGGCAAGATACCTCATAATATAAAACTCTGAGAAGCTCATGTCTTCCTTAGAATAGCGATATAATTGTTAGCATAACCAATAAGTGTTCGATGGGTTATAACTCTCCATAATAAAATCAGACATGGTTTGTTTGACTCAATAAATGTATTGCTTTCAATAGATGACCGTGACTTTGACCTTTTAGAAACAAGGGTATTTGGAACAAGTCTGTCTTGATTATGCTGCTTATTTTTCAATTTGTATCAATCGGACATAACGTGCTCTTTCTTCTTGTAATAAGTGCATGTAGGAAGAGATTTCCGATCGTGTTATTAAAAACTAGATTTCAACAAATTGTGTCAGATTAAGATTTGAAAGCGGTCGTATGAAACTGAGCCGGTCGATTTTACCGAAGATTTGTGGAGTGGAAGACTTACTGACAAAAGAATCTTTGTTTGTTTGTTTGTTTGATTATGATGTTTAAAGTAGCTTTAACAATTTTTGAGTCATATCGTTACGATGTCTGCAGTAAGGCAGTTTATAGTGATGTCTAGCACTGGGGCATCATGGCACAGACATGCAGCATGGTTTCTCACCCATTCACATTATCTTGACACCAGGCCGACCAGTACTAACACTAACCTCTTAATGCTGAGCGTCAAGCGAGGCAGCTGTTAGTACCAGTTTTGTAAATCTTTGGTATGACTGGGCCGGGGATCAAACTCACGACCTCCCGCTTCCGCGGCGGACGCTCTAACCACTAGGCCACCGGAGTGGTTAAAAAATATTTGTGCGTTAATGAATAATCTTCAGCTGTATGTTCAACATTTTCAGATGTTGCGCTCAACAAGGTTGCTTTTAACATTACTATGGGCGCAAATCTTGAACTCTTCAAGTAATCTGAGTCTCCCATTTAGTAAGAGGAGTGGTTAATTGAAATAATCTACGTTATCTGAGGAATGACCTCCCTCGATATTATGACCCCGCGGGAGTGAAATATAGAATATCAAAGAGAACTGCGCAAGATTATTCGGAAGAAATAATGCAATACGAGCCCCCTTAGTCAATAAAAATAATAAATTTAATCGAACAAATTAATAGGGATAATTTCAAATCAACTTAAACTATATCAACAGAATTTAGTAGCAGTATCTAATTTGGATGTATTTCATCATCATAACGAGTGGTGAGAAAAGCACAATGTTCACGACTGATTTCATCACCTTCCTCTCGATCGTGTTATAACGTTTCCTATTACCACAGTACCTTGCCATAAATTATCACGTGACCTCTCTATCGAACGGTTACCGTGTGCTACTACATTTTTGATTACTATTGCATAAAATTCACAGATCGTTACTCACAGATTATTCAAACATTACTAAAGCAAATATAATAGGTTGCTATTGTTAACTCACGATAATTATCTCGTACTATCAGAGAAAGGAAATTATTTCACATTTATTTAACATTTGGATCGCAATCCTGCTAATGAGCTAATAACTGTAAAACATTAAAGAGATAACATGCATAGCAACTCTAGCATCAACACATTCCATTAAATTGAATAGATAAATTGCATAACAGCTCTATCATCAACTCATTTCTATGAAACTGTATACACGATACATAATATGGAACCGTCATAACAAACATATTTGCTTACAACAAATAATATATTTTTAAAAATAGAATATTACGTGAAAATAAAATTGCGTACCTTAAGGCTGCTAACTTTAAAACTTGTGCTTCCACCAGAAAACCCTGTCTTTCGCCTAGTCCCTTTCTCGTTTAACAAGGAATGCACTATTCTTTTCTAAGCTTCCTAGGAGACAACCTTTTCTCAGAAAATTTGGGACTAAAGGATTTCGATCAAGACTGTAACTTTAAATTCCAATTGCTTCCAAGGTGTACACCTTAATTTCACTCGGCCAAACATAAACAGTGGTTCCTTTAAAAAAACAGAACCTAAAATAAGCATTTGTTTAGTCAGTCAGAATCTCTGAACTACGTGCTATAACTTTCCCTTTGAAGAATGACTATTTGACACGGATCGGATCAGAAGTTCAGCTATCTTTTTCTCAAACCCATTTTAAGATATCCGGTCAGTTTCATTCAATCGGAACACTTGCCTTTTTGATGTATTAACAATGAATTGGAAGAAATTAAGAATAAAGGTCGAAATTAACCTTCCCAAATACTCCCATAGTCTAAATGTGATAAAATCTTAATACTCGGTGCATTTAACTTTAAGGTTCACTGCTTATTCAAAATTCGATTCTTTTCTAAGGCCCCTTTTAACGAGAAAATTCTGGATTTTGCTCTCGGAATTCTGAAACTGTATCCAAATTATTGCTTGTATTTAGTTGACCCCGTCACCTCAGATCCAATTAGTCTACTCAGACAATCTGCTCCTACATTGGTGTTTCCGTTAATGTAATGCAATTGAACTTGATATTGTTGAAGGAATAATGACCATCTCATTAAACTACCATTTGTCAATTTAGCTTGAGCCAAATAAGGAAGAGGCTGGTGGCCAGTTTCCAGAATAAACTTTCGTCCATTCCTGAAAGCGCTGAAATTTAGAGATGCCAAAGATAATCGCTAGGCATTCTCTTTCGGTAACCGAATAATTACGCTCAGTTGGCAACAGTGTCCTGCCTTTGTCACGTCTGGTAGTCTTACTACGGCGTCTGACGTCATGCTATCCTTCTTCTATACCAAAGCAGCAGGTGAGGTTGGGGATAGGGTTTCCGTTTCACAGGCGTCTCATAAAGCAACTTCAAACTGAACTCCTCCAAGTCCTTCATGCTTAGTCTTTCGGTCAAGACACTTGAGTAGTCGTTGAGTATCTCCTCGACCTCTTCACGTTGTTCTGACGTTAACGTTACGTCAAGGACGACGAAAAAGTAGGTCTCATCCCTCGTCAGAATAAAACTAGGAAGTACTTTCACCACTGCTGCGTTGTCGTCGGGTTCTTCAGTTACAACTGTAGCAACGACGAACTCAATGTGTGTGGTTTCTAGTGGCACTGGGCGATGCGAGATCTTAATTGCCACCCGCTGACACTTGTCACACGGCATACAAAACCTCCTTACATCGCCATATACACCTGGCCAATAGAATTCTCTCACTAATCTATCTCTCGTCTTCACCACGCCAATGTGACTAAGGAGTGGACTCTCGTGTACTAACTTAAGCACTTCTTCTCTCTTAGATCGAGGTATATCACTTGCTTATACCTCTCTGATCCTTTCCGGGCGTATCAATACAAGATATCCCGTTTCTGCGCAAACTGTATCTCACTGTCTGGCAAGTTCCGCACGGACGACTTCTCCTCTGTGTACCCGCGTGACTTGTTAAGGGCAGAATTTTCCTCTTGAAGTCTCCTTAATTCACCCGGTAGCAAATTGTCCACAGGCGAAGTCGATGCTCAGCCGTTTCGACCCGGACCTTTACTTCATAGAATTCGTCTCTACGGACCCCACGTGTATAGGTGTACACGTCATATGATTAGGCTGTGGCAACGCATGCCTACATCCAAAAATTACCTCGTGCTACAATCCTGACAAGCGCGCTGCTAAAATTCGCCCTTTCACATACGGCAAATCAAGGGCGATGTAGACAACCGGAAGAGAATCTTTAGTCTTATTAGCAAATTAGACTTCCATTGTCTCACCTGTATAATCAGCAGGTTTTGATAAATTTGCCATCCACCAGTGTGGGTAGCTACAACCAGTATCATACAACACTGTAGCCTTCTCTTCATGTACCGTAGCTGTTGCTGTAATCAACCATTGCACTAGTTCACACCTTCTAAAAGTGTCTGAGGTCACTGCATTTATCGTGGAAAGATGTTTCCTGAAGTCTTTGATAATATGGCCAGGTTTGTTTCATCCATAGCATACAACTTCAGAATTCTTATAAGGGTTACCCTTATCTACACGTTGGGTCTTTCCTGGGCCACGGAACTGATCACGGCAGGGATTATCAGCCCCTATCTTCCCACCATTTTGACAATTCCGCCTATGAGGTGCCAACCCGTTAGCCTTACAAAAGTGAGTGCGCTGACAGGTCGTTGGATGAAAGTGTACACACTAATATCGCTCAGCCACCACACTGATGACTTCTAAGGTCGCGAAATCACTAAAAAGACGATCAGGTCTTGGCGATACATACTGAGGACATGTTATCGCAAAATCTTCTTCCATATACGGTAGTAAGTGAGCGCGGTGCCTGCCATTTTAATCCATCTATCGAAAAGCAAGCGCACGCGAGTATGAATTTTTCGTGTGTCTCCGCTGTTCGATTAGACGACTGTCTGAAAAGTTTGCAAAAACTTTCAGACGACTGCTCGTAGGGCTTTAACAGCAGTTTTTTGAGAGCGTCGTAATCGTCTACTTTAGTCGGTGCCATATTGTGATAGACATCAGTGTCAGCCCCTTGCAAAAATGCATATATATATATTCATGACCCATTGGTCTTTGGGTATATGATGGGTTAAAGCTAACCTTTCAAACTGAATTAAATTGTTATCGATTATTTCGTCTTTGTCGTTAACCATCGGCATTGTTTTCTAAACGATACGCCTATCATGTATTTTGATGATGGGTCCTGAATGTTCTTTCAGTTATTCCTTCTCCAAGATGCGGCTTCGATCCTTAGTTTCTCCATGGCTAACCCATGTTTCCTCTCCTTGGCTCTTTCAAAAGGCCTGCAATTTGGCTAACTCAATTTCTCTTCTTTCTTTTCCATAGTATATCTGATTCTGTCTCTTTCCTCTGCTTGCCTAATTCGTTTTTTCTCCCTTTCCTCAGTTTGCTTAATTCGTTGCGTTTCCTCAGCTTGTCTAACTCTTTCGTTTTCTGCCTCCTGCTGTTCTGTGTATTCCCTGGGACTCCTCTCTAGAAATTCTTTTGAGTCCCTACATAGCCTAATTCGTCTATACCAATAGACTTAAACACTTTGACCAATTGCCTATCAGTTGCCATTCTAGCCTATTCAACTGTATCACCAATCTGTTATTGTTATTGGTGATACAGTTAGTAGACTAGAATGGCAGTTGCTCATATAATTTAAGACACTATTACTAAATGTGATAACTTCTTATTGCTCGGTGCATTTAATTTTAAGGTTCACTGCTTATTCAAAATTCGATACTTTATGCTGAGTTGTTTGACATTATCATAGTCTTGACTAACCTCTTAGCTGAGCACAACCTATCAAATAAGTGTCATTTTCCTCTTGCAAATTCGGCATGGGTATGTACAGTTAATTTTAGAGTTCCTAAATATTTATCAATATGCCTCAGGTACCAAATCATAGCCTTTTGAAATACATTTCTTAACCAAATCATCACGATCACTATATAGTGACAGTCAAGTGTTGACTTCATGAGCTTTGCGAATAAATACACTTCGTAATAACGGTGTCCAATGCCTGCTGGACCATTTCAAATTTTCATCACATGTTTTTCAAATTGAAGAAAATATATACCTACTTCTTTTTCATTAAAAGGGGCAATAAGCAAATATCTCTAGAGACATCAAAACTGCTTGTCACCTCAAATTATTTTAATCAGAATTAAAATTCACTTTCTTCGCTATTTGTTCTTTCTTTCTCTCCCTCTTTTCTCTTTCTGCAACTGCATTTTTCTTTCTACCTTCTACAGTTGCAAGTGCATTTGTATCCCTTCTTAATCGTTCGGATGTTAAAGCCTTCGTAACTCTATTTCCAATGTATTTACAATGGCGTTTTAATTTCTATTATATCACTTTCATTTCAGAGCTTACTAATCAAATCAAAAGCACTTAATCCAAAACTGTAATTTCCACCAACTATTCGACCAAAATAGATTTTATTTCTTGTTTTGTTGAAGAGGCATTGACCTCGGATCGATTATTTACCTTGCAAACTAGAGCAAATATTTTTTTCTCTCAAGAACTTTTACCTCTCCTAGGTAGTATTTAAAATAAAGTTCTCCACGTTAGATGACATTAGGTAGGTATGTTGGTTTTCACTAGAGATTTTTCAGATATGCGAAATTAAAATGCCTAGGACTTATCGAATTCCGAAAATAATGTGAATTTAACGTTCAAAAACAAAATTTTCTGAAATATTTTAGAGCAGTTCGTATCCTTGACCGGTCTACGGAAAAATACAAGAATTAAGGGGTAAATTATGATGCGATCAACTGAGAATGCAAGCTTAAGAAATGTATATAGAGTGCCTCTTAATAGTTTATACCAATAGCGTACAACGTGACAAGGGAGATAACTAGTACTAAAACTGTCAATTGTGCCAACACAAATTGTCTCAAATGGAGGGGGACAAAAATCGTATTTTTACTTTAACCTTCGCTCGCCCGCAGAATTATTTTTGGAGGCCAACATGTGGTGATCAGCGATTAGCTTTTACGGATTCTGTGTGGAGACGTCCATGCTTTAATCACAATGCTCGACAAGAAATATATTATCCATTGGGTATTGTTGATAGTGTAACTACAAATATTTTTTAACTTTAATCAATTTACACCCGCTTTGTTCCCAGTGCAATTTTCTCCACTTTCATAGCGTAAAAGAAATTGCAACGATTAAAAGAATGATTCAAGCTGTTTAACATTTTGAACAAAGGTTGGAGCAATATAAAGCGTTTAAAACAATATATGCATAATAAATGAGAAATGAAACCAAAATTAATATTTCGTTTCAATGAGCGTTTGACAATAAACGAGAGGAAATTTATGGCAACGAACTTTAGATCAGAACAAACTTTTCTGGTTTCATATTATTATTCTTTTACATACTGATCTAATTGCGACTTTTAAAAAAAATGTAAAACCAGTCCACACTGGGGTATCCATGGGATATCCAAAGGAGTAATTTCCAACAATTCAAATAGTACCAACATAACTACGTGCAAATGTGATCTCAGAGGCTTTGTATTGAAGACCAATATATTTTTCTCTCTGTCTTTTCGTCTGTGATTTATCTTTTTTGTCCTCTGCATTTATTTCTCTGCCTCTGTCCGCCTATTTGTCTCGCTGTCAGATAATATGTTCCTCATATCATATTATATCGGTTTCGCAGAAAATACTATTACCCAAAGGACTAATTGCTTAGATTCGTCTCCTATCAGACGATGGTTTGTGTATGGAACATTCTTTCAACTATTGATTTTAGTCATCCGTCCCGCCAAGTGATAACATTAGGAAAATTGAATGCGTCTAATATGGGGCAAGGATGATTAGACAGCTAGATGAATTTTACTATGAAGATTGTAGCAAGCATCCTAGTCTTACTCTCTTTCAAATCATGTTAGTGAAATAATTCATCTAGATTTCAAAATGTATCTAATGATGTGGTAAAATGTTCAGAAAATAAATTGCTGAACTCGCCATGGGTAGCAAGTAGGTCGTGTTTCAATACCACTCCAGTTATAGCTTAATGTACAAAACAATTATTAGTGGATCCGGCATTTTGTGCCTGTCAATGGTATTGATGCCAGTTAGTCAGGTCTCACTGGATAGTTTCGTATTTTGACACCTAATTGTTAAGGTAAAAGGCATGAACCTAATTACGATAAGCCTAACATTTATAAGTTCACACGAAAGCTCAATCTGTAATGTGGTTTAGATTTACTTGGAGTTAGGCTTGAAAATGAGTTGGCTTGTTTGGTGACTGCCTGTCGCTGTTAGACTAGCAATTGAAATCAAATGCTTTATTTGGGCTTCAAATGAACAGCCGATTGACTTGCGTATTTACTGTACGTATATCTGCTACAGAGGTAAATATCTAAAAATTGCGATGGTTGAGGGGGTGATGAAAAGTATGCTAATTTGTAATAGTACTAATTAACTTTATTCATGCATAAGGCACATACAGATTCTATTAGCCGTCTTGTCACAGGAAAATATTCAAAATAGGTCGTAGCTGTGAAAAAAGTAATGTAAAATAAGGGGTTAGTGGCAGCGTTGCCTCGGTATAAAAGCCAACAGTTGTATAAGAAATTAACCTGATTTCCACAGAAATAAATCTCACATGCAAGCTTTCTACAAAATCATTAGTTTGCTTTTATTTGTACCTTCAGTGTAAAATTATTCTCATTTTTCCGCCACAGGTCATTGTCAGATGAAAATTCACCAGATAAACTGTCCAGGGAGACCTCGGGACAAGGAATAGCTCATAACCAGTCCCTTCTGATCTGCTAATATATATTTGCACTCTTCAGACATGTTTAGTACAAGGTTTGTATTGACTTGTCTGCAGATATTATATTGCAACAGTACTCACTCAGTACGGCGTGCTTTCGTGTTAATATGCGGGTAACAGCTCGGGCGAGTGTGTTGTATGACATGTACACTCAATAACTAAACCATGCATATATGAATGGACGGCTTGGACCACGTAGTCTCAACATTTTCCTAAATGGACGTGAGGACACAAAGATACAGTTTTAGACAGAGAAAACTCAGACTAAGAATCGCAAACGAATTAACACAACTTTTTTTATTGCTTTTTCAAAGCAAAAGTGTCAAATGGTTTTAGTGTCGATTACTTGGAAACAATATTGTGTTGACGCTAATTGTACTGATACAAAGATTAAAGTTTATGACAGTGAGCGTCCTGTGTTTACAAATCAAATCACTACAATTGTGATCATTCGTGTAGATCGTAGTAATTGGCATATATTCAAATACAAGTAATCGATGTGTCAAAATTACAGAGTGTGATCATTCGTGTAGAATGTAGCAATGGGCATATATTCAAATACATATAATCGATGTGTCAAAATTACAGAGTGTGATCATTCGTGTAGAATGTAGTAATGGGCATATATTCAAATACAAGTAATCGATGTGTCAAAATTACAGAGTGTGATCATTCGCGTAGAATGTAGTAATGGGCATATATTCAAATACAAGTAATCGATGTGTCAAAATTACAGAGTGTGATCATTCGTGTAGAATGTAGTAATGGGCATATATTCAAATACAAGTAATCGATGTGTCAAAATACAGAGTTTGATCATTCGTGTAGAATGTAGTAATGGGCATATATTCAAATACAAGTAATCGATGTGTCAAAATACAGAGTGTGATCATTCGTGTAGAATGTAGTAATGGGCATATATTCAAATACAAGTAATCGATGTGTCAAAATACAGAGTGTGATCCTTCGTGTAGAATGTAGTAATGGGCATATATTCAAATACAAGTAATCGATGTGTTAAAATTACAGAGTGTGATCATTCGTGTAGAATGTAGTAATGGGCATATATTCAAATACAAGTAATCGATGTGTCAAAATACAGAATGTGATCCTTCGTGTAGAATGTAGTAATGGGCATATATTCAAATACAAGTAATCGATGTGTCAAAATTACAGAGAGTGTTCCTTCGTGTAGAATGTAGTAATGGGCATACATTCCAATACAAGTAATCGATGTGTCAAAATTACAGAGTGTGATCATTCGTGTAGAATGTAGTAATGGGCATATATTCAAATACAAGTAATCGATGTGTCAAAATTACAGAGAGTGTTCCTTCGTGTAGAATGTAGTAATGGGCATACATTCAAATACAAGTAATCGATTTGTCAAAATTACAGAGTGTGATCCGTCGTGTAGAATGTAGTGGGCATATATTCAAATACAAGTAATCGATGTGTCAAAATTACAGAGTGTGATCATTCGTGTAGAATGTAGTAATGGGCATATATTCCAATACAAGTAATCGATGTGTCAAAATACAGTGTGATCATTCGTGTAGAATGTAGTAATGGGCATATATTCAAATACAAGTAATCGATGTGTCAAAATTACAGAGTGTGATCCTTCGTGTAGAATGTAGTAATGGGCATATATTCAAATACAAGTAATCGATGTGTCAAAATTACAGAGTGTGATCATTCGTGTAGAATGTAGTAATGGGCATATATTCAAATACATATAATCGATGTGTCAAAATTACAGAGTGTGATCCTTCATGTAGAATGTAGTAATGGGCATATATTCAAATACAAGTAATCGATGTGTCAAAATTACAGAGTGTGATCATTCGTGTAGAATGTAGTAATGGGCATATATTCAAATACAAGTAATCGATGTGTCAAAATTACAGAGTGTGATCATTCGTGTAGAATGTAGTAATGGGCATATATTCCAATACAAGTAATCGATGTGTCAAAATACAGTGTGATCATTCGTGTAGAATGTAGTAATGGGCATATATTCAAATACAAGTAATCGATGTGTCAAAATTACAGAGTGTGATCCTTCGTGTAGAATGTAGTAATGGGCATATATACCAATACAAGTAATCGATGTGTCAAAATTACAGAGTGTGATCATTCGTGTAGAATGTAGTAATGGGCATATATTCCAATACAAGTAATCGATGTGTCAAAATTACAGAGTGTGATCATTCGCGTAGAATGTAGTAATGGGCATATATTCAAATACAAGTAATCGATGTGTCAAAATTACAGAGTGTGATCATTCGTGTAGAATGTAGTAATGGGCATATATTCCAATACAAGTAATCGATGTGTCAAAATACAGTGTGATCATTCGTGTAGAATGTAGTAATGGGCATATATTCAAATACAAGTAATCGATGTGTCAAAATTACAGAGTGTGATCCTTCGTGTAGAATGTAGTAATGGGCATATATTCAAATAGAAGTAATCGATGTGTCAAAATTACAGAGTGTGATCCTTCGTGTAGAATGTAGTAATGGGCATATATTCCAATACAAGCAATCGATGTGTCAAAATTACAGAGTGTGATCATTCGCGTAGAATGTAGTAATGGGCATATATTCAAATACAAGTAATCGATGTGTCAAAATTACAGAGTGTGATCCTTCGTGTAGAATGTAGTAATGGGCATATATTCAAATACAAGTAATCGATGTGTCAAAATTACAGAGTGTGATCCTTCGTGTAGATTGTAGTAATGGGTATATATTCAAATACAAGTAATCGATGTGTCAAAATTACAGAGTGTGATCATTCTTGTAGAATGTATTAATGGGCATATATTCAAATACAAGTAATCGATGTGTCAAAATTACAGAGTGTGATCATTCGTGTAGAATGTAGTAATGGGCATATATTCAAATACAAGTAATCGATGTGTCAAAATTACAGAGTGTGATCATTCGTGTAGAATGTAGTAATGGGCATATATTCCAATACAAGTAATCGATGTGTCAGAATTACAGAGAGTGTTCCTTCGTGTAGAATGTAGTAATGGGCATACATTCAAATACAAGTAATCGATGTGTCAAAATTACAGAGTGTGATCATTCGTGTAGAATGTAGTGGGCATATATTCAAATACAAGTAATCGATGTGTCAAAATTACAGAGTGTGATCATTCGTGTAGAATGTAGTAATGGGCATATATTCCAATACAAGTAATCGATGTGTCAAAATACAGTGTGATCATTCGTGTAGAATGTAGTAATGGGCATATATTCAAATACAAGTAATCGATGTGTCAAAATTACAGAGTGTGATCCTTCGTGTAGAATGTAGTAATGGGCATATATTCAAATACAAGTAATCGATGTGTCAAAATTACGGAGTGTGATCATTCGTGTAGAATGTAGTATTGGGCATATATTCAAATACAAGTAATCGATGTGTCAAAATTACAGAGTGTGATCATTCGTGTAGAATGTAGTATTGGGCATAAATTCAAATACAAGTAATCGATGTGTCAAAATTACAGAGTGTGATCATTCGTGTAGAATGTAGTATTGGGCATATATTCAAATAGAAGTAATCGATGTGTCAAAATTACAGAGTGTGATCATTCGTGTAGAATGTAGTATTGGGCATATATTCAAATAGAACTAATCGATGTGTCAAAATTACAGAGTGTGATCATTCGTGTAGAATGTAGTATTGGGCATATATTCAAATACAAGTAATCGATGTGTCAAAATTACAGAGTGTGATCATTCGTGTAGAATGTAGTATTGGGCATATATTCAAATAGAAGTAATCGATGTGTCAAAATTACAGAGTGTGATCATTCGTGTAGAATGTAGTAATGGGCATATATTCAAATACAAGTAATCGATGTGTCAAAATAAAGTGTGATCATTCGTGTAGAATATAGTAATGGGCATATATTCCAATACAAGTAATCGATGTGTCAAAATTACAGAGTGTGATCATTCGTGTAGAATGTAGTATTGGGCATATATTCAAATAGAAGTAATCGATGTGTCAAAATTACAGAGTGTGATCATTCGTGTAGAATGTAGTATTGGGCATATATTCCAATACAAGTAATCGATGTGTCAAAATTACAGAGTGTGATCATTCGTGTAGAATGTAGTATTGGGCATATATTCAAATAGAAGTAATCGATGTGTCAAAATTACAGAGTGTGATCATTCGTGTAGAATGTATTAATGGGCATATATTCAAATACAAGTAATCGATGTGTCAAAATTACAGAGTGTGGTCATTCGTGTAGAATATAGTAATGGGCATATATTCCAATACAAGTAATCGATGTGTCAAAATACAGTGTGATCATTCGTGTAGAATGTAGTAATGGGCATATATTCAAATACAAGTAATCGATGTGTCAAAATTACAGAGTGTGATCCTTCGTGTAGAATGTAGTAATGGGCATATATTCAAATAGAAGTAATCGATGTGTCAAAATTACAGAGTGTGATCCTTCGTGTAGAATGTAGTAATGGGCATATATTCAAATACAAGTAATCGATGTGTCAAAATTACAGAGTGTGATCATTCGTGTAGAATGTAGTAATGGGCATATATTCAAATACAAGTAATCGATGTGTCAAAATTACAGAGTGTGATCATTCGCGTAGAATGTAGTAATGGGCATATATTCAAAAACAAGTAATCGATGTGTCAAAATAAAGAGTGTGATCATTCGTGTAGAATGTAGTAATGGGCATATATTCAAATACAAGTAATCGATGTGTCAAAATTACAGAGTGTGATCATTCGTGTAGAATGTAGTAATGGGCATATATTCAAATACAAGTAATCGATGTGTCAAAATACAGAGTTTGATCATTCGTGTAGAATGTAGTAATGGGCATATATTCAAATACAAGTAATCGATGTGTCAAAATTACAGAGTGTGATCCTTCGTGTAGAATGTAGTAATGGGCATATATTCAAATACAAGTAATCGATGTGTCAAAATTACAGAGTGTGATCATTCGTGTAGAATGTAGTAATGGGCATATATTCAAATACAAGTAATCGATGTGTCAAAATTACAGAGTGTGATCATTCGCGTAGAATGTAGTAATGGGCATATATTCAAAAACAAGTAATCGATGTGTCAAAATAAAGAGTGTGATCATTCGTGTAGAATGTAGCAATTGGCATATATTCAAATACAAGTAATCGATGTGTCAAAATTACAGAGTGTGATCATTCGTGTAGAATGTAGTAATGGGCATATATTCAAATACAAGTAATCGATGTGTCAAAATACAGAGTTTGATCATTCGTGTAGAATGTAGTAATGGGCATATATTCAAATACAAGTAATCGATGTGTCAAAATTACAGAGTGTGATCATTCGTGTAGAATGTAGTAATGGGCATATATTCCAATACAAGTAATCGATGTGTCAAAAATACAGAGTGTGATCATTCGTGTAGAATGTAGTAATGGGCATATTTTCAAATACAAGTAATCGATGTGTCAAAATTACAGAGTGTGATCATTCGTGTAGTAGAATGTAGTAATGGGCATATATTCCAATACAAGTAATCGATGTGTCAAAATACAGACAGTAACTCCCGGAACAGATATCAAAAATCTATTAATCAGAGTTTCTGCTCTCAAGAAACTTGTTTTGTGTTAAATGTTTATGGTTCAGTTCTTGGAATTAGAATGTTGCAAATAAATAACAAAATCTTGAGATTGGTGAAACTCGGTGTATCTGTTGCTGAACTATTTATCTTCACAGTATTTACCTGCATGCTGCTGTTGAAAAAGTTAATTATCCGTTTAAGTTTGAAAAATGTAAATATTTCTTATACAACCTCAAGTGATGACAAATCAACAATGCCAAAAACATCATTGCAGTTGCTCCGTATAAAATATGAAGATTCACTAACACCGTATATACTAGGATACTATCACATATAGTCTAATGCCGGTCTTAATTTAAATAACACAACTTAAGTTAGTGATTCAATGAAAGTTTATATTTATCAGTTATGAAGTAGCGAAATTGAACTGATCAATTTTAACTTTCTTTAACATTAACGTAAATGCTAAGACGTGCTACAGACATCGGAACTTGATCAAAATTCGAAAGAGGGACTCATCTTTGCATGAAAAGGCTTCACCTTGAGTGGATTTTACAGTGATAACACCGTATATAAAGCGACTATAGATTGCATACCTAATCTGCAGGCACATTATTCGAGGTCATATCTTTTAGCTGTTTGTTAATTTTACAATTTTATGCAAATACAGACAGAGATAAGCAAAGATTATAATCCGCTACATTATAATGAGACAGAGATAAGCAAAGATTATAATCTGCTACATTGTAATGAAACAGAGATAAGCAAAGATTATAATCTGCTACATTATAATGAGACAGAGATAAGCAAAGATTATAATCTGCTACATTATAATGAGACAGAGATAAGCAAAGATTATAATCTGCTACATTATAATGAGACAGAGATAAGCAAAGATTATAATCTGCTACATTATAATGAGACAGAGATAAGCAAATATTATAATCTGCTACATTATAATGAGACAGAGATAAGCAAAGATTATAATCTGCTACATTATAATGAGACAGAGATAAGCAAAGATTATAATCTGCTACATTATAATGAGACGGCACGTCTATATTTATACTATTATGAGGGTATATTCGTATAAATACCAATAATATTTTACGGTGCGTCCTCCATTTTAAATATAAAATTAAAAATGCGCTTCTTCCATTAACGTGTTTATTTGAAATAAAATGAATGTTTTACATTCGAATCAGAATACATTTGAGCGAATATTCGAAAAGAAAATTTTTTGTTTTCAAAACTTCATTTATTTATCTGGCGTGTTTGACAGAATTTTATAACAGAAAGAAACACCAAACCACAAAATGTTCGCTATGCAATGTTTAATTATTTTAGAAGATAAGAGTTTCAGTCTCGTGTTATCCAAGCTTGCTCACAACATCGCTATTTCTTTTCACTGCCAGTGCGACATGCTTGAAAAGACTGCTCCGATGGTCTAGCGTTTAGAGCGTCCGCCCCGAAAGCGGAAGGTCGTGGGTTCAATCCCTGGCCGAATCATACCAAAGACACACAAAAATGGTACTAACAGCTGCCTCTCTAGGCGCTTAGCATAAACGGTTAGTGCTAGGACTGGTCGACCTGGTGTCAGGATAATGTAACTGGTTGGGACGTCATGCTACATGTCTGCGGCATGATACCACAGTACTATACGGCATACATCGTAGCGATATGACTGAAAAATTGTTAAAGCTATGTGAAAATCAAATCTCTCTCTCTCTCTCTCTCTCTCTCTCTCTCTCTCTCTCTCTCTCTCTCTCTCTCTCTCTCTCTCTCTCACACACACACACACACACCTGAAATAAAACGTGCAGCATGGTGAGAATATGTATAATAAAGGGGTCTTATCAAAATAAATCCGGTAAAATAAAGGGGTCGTATAAAAAATCCAGAAAGCCTTTATGTATCAATTAACAAGAACTATGAAATATTTATGAACTCTTGATGGATATTTGTTCTGTGAGGATCATTTGTAGTGAATCCCAAATATCATTACCATTACAACTCCTGGATCATCTTACCTCTGAAAATTAACTTCAATTTCCTTCCACATTGGGTCTTTTATTCAACTTTTGAAGTCCTTATACGACTATGGAATTACCAGTATGCTTCAAAACTGACATTCTTTTCTCCCATCAAAAGTAATTAATGCAGCTGTTAGATTCATATAATATGGTTTCATGGGTCATTGGACATGGCTTTGGAACATAACAATTAGGCGTCGAGGTATTTGCTGTTACAATTAAGCTTGCTCACTTCTTTTTGACGTGCACTAGTATAAATCTTTTTTTTTATTAGCATATATTTAATTTATGAGGGTATTTTTACTTTTCAATTTTGAAAATGAATTAACTGAAAGTTAGAAATCCCTCTTGATCCTGGAGCCGCGGTGACCAATTGGTTACCATATCTAACTCACGACCTAAAAGACGAGGATTCGAATTTTACCCTCAAACAAGCCTTTGTCGGCTTATCGTAATGAATGGATTTAATGTATGGATTTAAATTTAAACAATTATTTATCAGGTCGGAATATTACTATTAGAGACTACCACCATCCGAGTTGTGCAATTTACAATAGGTCAAAGGATCAGTCTTCTCGGACATGCCATGCATATATGGCCAGCTTTACGGAGGCCTGCAATCAACTCATCCAAGCTTAATTTAATTACATTGACCATACCTTTGGGCGATTTTGAGTGTTTTGTTCAATAACCAAACCGAGTCAACAAAGAAAAGAGAACTGATTTTATACCTTTATTAACATCGTTGAATATTCAAATCAGATCGGAATACACCTAACAAATATTCGGACAGGAACATTTGGTATTCATTTGAACTCTAGAATACTTTCGGCACTCTAAAGCTGGCTCCTTATGCCATGGTAAGTATTTGCAAATAAAGTTTTTCTTGCTCGTTCCCAATCCCGCGAAATTCCATTTGGTACAGCTGATAAATTGAATTTCTTACCACAAATTAAATTACAAACTGTGAGTTTAAAGACAATGAAATAAAACATCAAATAGAGCAGACGATGTGATTACTTTTTCCAGATGCTACAGACGTCTGTAATAATTGTTATAATTTGCTTCCTTCCAATGATCTCTCTCTCTCTCTCTCTCTCTCTCTCTCTCTCTCTCTCTCTCTCTCTCTCTCTCTCTCGTTTTCTTAATCTTGCTGTCGCCATAATCAATGGGAGGACAACTTCTCCAGGTAAGACACTTAACAGTTATTAATATTAAGGTAAATGCAAGAATTTATAGAAGTGTCTATTACTCTTACTATCAGTAATTTCAACCATTGCTGTAATCAACAAGTTGATACCTTTTATCGGAGTCAGAGATTAGATGAGAATTGGGTGTTTCAAACATTACGATGATAAAATAACTCGCCACCGCAGAAAGAGAAAACCACAATCAATACCATTAAAACAGATAGCATTTACATTGCATACTTGTATGCACTGAATCATGTAATCCAAGGAATTATTAATTATCTATTATGTATATTTTAATTTACATTGTTCGTTTTTCAGGTTTTTATTATTATTATTTTCTTTTCTTACATGCTCGTTGTAATGAATCATTTTATGTTGGAATTTACTTTGTCCAACATTGAGTTAATTTCTGCTTGACCCGAATTTACTTTCTTTACTTTTATTCTGTGTAAACAGCTAATACATAGATACATTATTCTCTACGTGTATAGGTTTAAAATAAGAATTATTATTAATAGAAGTAAATATGTTTATTTGGGTCTAGGTCTAAGTTTTGAAATTTCTTTAGCGTATTTGATTATTTTGTAAACAACAGGATCATTCTAGAACGTTATTTTTCTTAGGTAATAACTTTGTTTAGAAAATGATACTTGTGACTTGAGGTCAAGTAGAGAACTTATGTTCTTGTAACTGAGAGATTTTTTCAGTCGTGCTTTAAGATTTAATACTTTCAAATTGTATTATATCTTGTAAACTGTATTTCATTTTTGGTCTGGAAATTTTATTTCTTTTAATTATTGAATTCAAGTGATTATTTTCTCCGCAAATACAAACATGCTCTGGAATTGAAACAATGTATACAGTGGATATTATTTATTTAATTTGTAAGTGATTGGTTTCTTAATTAAGGAAGGTTAACCAAAGGATTTCATCATCATAAGCATGTTCTAAGTGTTTTGCATAATACATAACACAATCACGATGACTTACTTAAATAAAATGCTACTTTCAAATTTTAGTTTAAGTCTAATTTGGTTTTTGCTTTAATAATTTTGTGTTGTTATTATTGTTGATTCGAAGAGGAAGTATGTGTTCTCTATTTTGTTATATCCAAATTATCTTCTTCTAAATTGTTTTTGAAAATCCGATTACAAGTATCTGCACAGGTTATACACATAAACTTTGATATACCATTGTGTCTAACAATTATCCGGTAATTACTTTATCGTGCATTTATGTAGGGCGTTTAATTGGAAAATTTACCCCAGGTGAGAAAAGTAATTTTTAAAATCTTCGTTCTGTTTTGCAGTCAGTGAATGTCGACCAGGTGCAATACCTATTGTAATTGCTTCAAATGCATCTGCCATATTCTAAAGAAAAGGGCTTTCTGAAAGAAAGGGCAGGTAATGAGGTTACCGAAAGGGGCTATAGTTAACTCTATTGCATGAAAATAACGACATCGCACTGAACGCCACCGGTTGTTTTTTTAAATTTTGGATGTGCATTTATTGCTATACGGTGCATATGTTTCGTTATTATATTATTTGCTGTACGGGTTTTGTTATTATGCTGTGCATACTTCATTATGTGATGTGGATGTTTTATTATTTGCTGTACGGGTTTTGTTATTATGCTGTGCATACTTCATTATGTGATGTGGATGTTTTATTATTTGCTGTACGGGTTTTGTTATTATGCTGTGCATACTTCATTATGTGATGTGGATGTTTTATTATTTGCTGTACGGGTTTTGTTATGCTGTGCATACTTCATCATGTGATGTGGGTGTTTTATTATTTGCTGTACGGGTTTTGTTATTATGCTGTGCATACTTCATTATGTGATGTGGGTGTTTTATTATTTGCTGTACGGGTTTTGTTATTATGCTGTGCATACTTCATTATGTGATGTGGGTGTTTTATTATTTGCTGTACGGGTTTTGTTATTATGCTGTGCATACTTCATTATGTGATGTGTATGTTTTATTATTTGCTGTACGGGTTTTGCTATATGCTGTGAAAATGTCATTATGTGATGTGAATGTTTTATTATTTGCTGTACGGGTTTTGTTATTATGCTGTGCAGACTTCATTATGTAATATGGATGTTTTATTATTTGCTGTACGGGTTTTGTTATTATGCTGTGCAGACTTCATTATGTGATGTGGATGTTTTATTATACCCTGTACAGTTTTTGTCATATGATTTGCAAACTTAAAACGTCCAATTGCATCAATCATAATATTATTATATTAGATAAGATTAAATAAGTACTGCACGTTTCTCGCTATTTTACTAATATATCCATTCAGATGAGACTAAATCAAGACTACAAGTCTCTTTCTATTTTATTAATAGATCCATTTAGATGAGACTAAATAAAGACTACAAGTCTCTTTCTATTTTATTAATAGATCCATTTAGATGAGACTAAATCAAGACTACAAGTCTCTTGCTATTTTACTAATATATCCATTCAGATGAGACTAAATCAAGACTACAAGTCTCTTTCTATTTTATTAATAGATCCATTTAGATGAGACTAAATCAAGACTACAAGTCTCTTTCCATTTTACTGATATATCCATTCAGATGAGACTAAATCAAGACTACAAGTCTCTTGCTATTTTACTAATATATCCATTTAGATGAGACTAAATCAAGACTACAAGTCTCTTTCTATTTTATTAATAGATCCATTTAGATGAGACTAAATAAAGACTACAAGTCTCTTTCTATTTTATTAATAGATCCATTTAGATGAGACTAAATAAAGACTACAAGTCTCTTTCTATTTTATTAATAGATCCATTTAGATGAGACTAAATAAAGACTACAGGTCTATTGCTATTTTACTAATATATCCATCAGATGAGACTAAATAAAGACTACAAGTCTCTTTCTATTTTATTAATAGATCCATTTAGATGAGACTAAATAAAGACTACAAGTCTATTGCTATTTTACTAATATATCCATTCAGATGAGACTAAATAAAGACTACAAGTCTCTTTCTATTTTATTAATAGATCCATTTAGATGAGACTAAATAAAGACTACAAGTCTATTGCTATTTTATTAATAGATCCATTTAGATGAGACTAAATAAAGACTACAGGTCTATTGCTATTTTACTAATATATCCATTCAGATGAGACTAAATCAAGACTACAAGTCTCTTTCTATTTTACTAATATATCCATTTAGATGAGACTAAATCAAGACTACAAGTCTCTTTCTATTTTACTAATATATCCATTCAGATGAGACTAAATCAAGACTACAAGTCTCTTTCTATTTTATTAATAGATCCATTTAGATGAGACTAAATAAAGACTACAGGTCTATTGCTATTTTACTGATATATTCATTTAGATGAGACTAAATAAAGACTACAAGTCTCTTTCTATTTTATTAATAGATCCATTTAGATGAGACTAAATAAAGACTACAAGTCTCTTTCTATTTTATTAATAGATCCATTTAGATGAGACTAAATAAAGACTACAGGTCTATTGCTATTTTACTGATATATCCATTCAGATGAGACTAAATCAAGACTACAAGTCTCTTTCTATTTTATTAATAGATCCATTTAGATGAGACTAAATAAAGACTACAGGTCTATTGCTATTTTACTGATATATTCATTTAGATGAGACTAAATAAAGACTACAAGTCTCTTTCTATTTTATTAATAGATCCATTTAGATGAGACTAAATAAAGACTACAAGTCTATTGCTATTTTACTAATATATCACTTCAGATGAGACTAAATAAAGACTACAAGTCTCTTTCTATTTTATTAATATATCCATTTAGATGAGATTAAAAAAAGACTACAAGTATCTCGCTATTTTTATGATATGTCAAATCAGATGAGATTAAAAAAAGACTACAAGTATCTCGCTATTTTTATGATATGTCAATTTAGATGAGATTAAATAAAGACTACAAGTATCTCGCTATTTTACTGATATGTCTATTTAGATGAGATTAAATAAAGACTACAAGTCTCTTTCTATTTTATTAATATATCCATTTAGATGAGATTAAATAAAGACTACAAGTCTCTCGCTATTTTACTAATATATCCATTTAGACGACATTGTAGGCAGCCACAATGGAAGATAGATTATTAATTTTACTAAGGTTTATATTCAATTATGACAATTCAGTCTGGCATTGTTTTCAATGAAACAATTTAGCATCATACATCAGCTGGGATTTTGTTCTTTTTGGTTTAGTAATCTGTGCATTGATTTGGTCTGTTTCACAGTGGAAGATGTATAATCTTGACACTTGAATAAAAATCGTCGCGAGCTTGCCCACACTACAGGTAATTTCTAACCACTGTGGCTTGAACACATTTGTAGATCTCTGTTGCTTATATTCTCCGGTTATCTGTCCGTCAGTCTGTTACAACACAACTTCCTAATCAAATGTGCTGAAATTTGCCGCAACTTTGTACATTAGTCATTCTTGACTTTCTGCACACAACGTAGCGATTGTATTGTGATTTAATGTAAACGTTAGTATGGGCCCTGTTGCAGCGTTTGATAAAGTAGTTGTTTACATTAGAAGATTCGAAATGCTGTTCTTTATTCCCATTATGTCAGACAGATTTGTCACAGCGCAAAGCTTTTAGATTTAATAGTATCTGTTTTCCGATTACAGTCGTACTTTTTAAAAATCTGAACTGAAAAGCTGTGCTAACTTATATGTGTCGGATATAGGAAACGATGAGAAGGGTTTACGATTTTTATAATCCACTTTGATTATTTTTGTTGCATATAAATTTGGAACTGGGTACCGTGAACCATAATGTACATCGGTATATCGTGTTTCGGAACATACCGCATACGAACCACGGTACACCAACAATTTCATAAGCAGGGGTCTGACGCAATATTAAAGAAAAATACCGTCTCTCGATAGCTGGAAAAATATCATGATCTGATTTATTACGACCACGACGGTGGCTTAGTGGTTAGAGCGGGCGCCTCGAGTGCGGGAGGTCGCGGGTTCGAACCTCGGCCGAGTCATACCAAAGACTTATAAAAATGATACTAATAGCTGCCTCACAAGGCGCTCAGCATTAAAAGGTTAGTAAAGGACTGGTCGACCTGGTATCAGTATAATGTGACTGGGTGGGATATCATGCTACATGTCTCCGGCATCATGCTAGACATCACTACAAACTGCCACACTAGAGATCGTAGTGATATGACTGAAAACTTGATAAAGCTACGTTGAAAATCCAAATCACACACACACACACACACACACACACACACACACACACACTGATTTATTATTGCAAAATAACACCACTTTATGGACATTATATTATCTGAAAATAGATAATTATCTTGAGATACAAAAAACGTTTTATACTATCATATAGACATCACAGCCCCAACTTAAAATAAAATAAAAATGAAATGGACAGTTCCTTATACAATTTAGATGTAATTAAATGGCCAGTACTTTATATGTTAACTGCTGAAGAAGTTTTAATTAAAATAACCTGTATCAAAAGTGAGTTCATTAAGCTTACACTGTACCTGACACCCTGTTAGAGAGATTGTTGCTGAAAAAAAAAGTGTTGACAACGTAGCATGATGTTTAGTAGTAATACTATTGATATGATATGCAGGGGCACTTTGAGAGGGATGCCAATATATGGAGAATATTTTTATCCGAGTGGGCAAGTAAACATAAAATACTCTGACATAATAAATTTGAAAGTATTTTGTGAACATTAGAAATGAGCTATCGCCACTAGTCAATCATGCTGATCAAATAACCAATCGTTGAACGTAAACTTGACACACCTCAAGGCATTGCTTTCGCCCACCATTTTTCTCCGACAAGCTGTGTGAAGTGTCAAATTTTCGGTCGATCTATTAATAAACCATTAGTTGTGGCCAGATAGCCATTAGTTAGATTTGGAGACACATCGTGCAAGAAGGGTGCCTGTAAAGGCTAGCCGACCGCTGTACTAATTGACACGTTGTTTATACAAGAGCCAGTACTGACCAACGGCGACATTGTAAAGTTTCATTTTATCACTAAAATGTCAGAATTGAGAGAAGACAGAGATTCTGTTACTTAAAACCAAAGCGTGTCATATTGCCCATGATGTAAGCGACTTTTGGAGGGAAGCGGGAGAAAATACATTTGATTCTGAATGGTCACGGTTAAATAAGGGGTGTGTTTTACACGAGAAATCTTTAGAACATAATATCTTACTAGTTAAATTAGAATTTAGTCCGATTTGTTCCTGTGAGAGGAAAACAGTGTCGAATTTTGTTTAGTAAGACTCCGGATGGGATTTGAGTGAAATCCATTCGTCAAGAGTGCGTGGTCGAAAACCCGCCAAGAAAACATCGGTTGAGTGACACGCCAAAACACAAGGTATTGTCTCAATTCTACGTTTATTGTGATGTAATTGATATAATGTCTGCTTCGTTTACAGGTCTGCATGATTTCGTTTGATACATTTGTATATCTGATTTAATGTGATACATTTGTATAATAATGTGTTTTGTATTATGAATCAGATGTATCTGCATGAATTCATTCGATACATTTATTTAATAATGTGCTTTTAAATTATGAATTGGAATTCTTACCTTAATTCTTAGTTAAGAATGACGTAGTATTAATTTATGTCGTAAAAACACTTTGTTGAGTTATGGATAGGAAGCGTTACGTTTATTCTTGAATTTATCATACTGTTTGAACAATGATTGTGCTCTAAGAATTTATTCTATTACATTAGTTAATGATTTACAAGAATACATGTGAATTCACCGAATTTTGATGTCATAGATAATTTAGCGACAGTGTATACCAACGTCTCGCTTTGTAAGACGTTAATGTATTAGGTCAAGGCAAAACAAATTAACAAATGGTTAAACTACATTTATTTGAGGACACGTGTAGTTAAATACTAGCCATAAGGTTGTTATCACTGATATAAATATCTGACTGTTCGAACCAGGAATAACGGACAGTCTCGACTATTACCAGTGTAACGAGAGACTTAGGTTGTTTTAATTTTCTTTTGGAAGGAAGAAAATAGCTTTTTGGGGAAAAAAAGTGAAGTACGGGGAAAAAAGGAATTGTGAAGGAGAAATCGCCGTGTATGCAAGATACAGTGGACAAGTCTGAGTTTAAGTGGGACATCCACGAGGGCAGATTATCTCGAGGGGAACGGACTTCAAGAACAACATTGGATTGAACAGAGAACGCGGTTCGAGGACAACAGGTTATGAAAATCGAACAAAGCATTGACTTCATTGTGACACTCGATCCTATGATGATTTTTAAATATCAGTATTAGAAAGTCTAATTTGTTAATTCTGTTTCAAATCTATTTGTAATTCGGTGAAAGTTTATTTCTAAACCGCGTGTATTCCTAATGAAAGGAAATTTCGTGACTGTGTATGTATTTGATTAAATTGTTCATTTATCTTTACGAGGGCTCGGAGTTGTTTTGTTCAATATACCCGCTGAGGTTGCCATATACATTCTCTTACTCGAACCGGGCAATTATACCGAGGACGGTCATCTCTTAGATAACGAGTGTCAGAGTGGAGTGGGTTATAGTGTTATTATTATATGTTGTGCAATACCCATTGACAAAGTGGAACGTCATACTTACCCTTTGACAAGTGGAGCTTATACAATATTATACGAATAACGCTCATGACCCGCGAGAATCTGACAAACTGCTTGTGGCAATAATGAACTGATTATGATAAGTACTTACAAATGTTTCAATGATTTGTTGATTTCTCCATCGAAAAGAGTGAAAAGAAGTCTGTTGAAGCCTTGTAATTCTGACAGTCGATACTCAGATCGTCTAAAGGGAGGAATTAGATTTATTCCTTTCCCAAAACATGGACAAGACCTTTTTTGTGGTCAGCTAAATTTGGAAACATTTGATGACAATTTCACAATGTTTGTTTGCACAAACGTATGTAGAAGGTACTTTCCGTCGAAGGCTTGAAGAAAACAAAATTGAAATTGGAAAGCAAATAGTTGTAAAAAAAAGTTATATATGTATCCATGTTTGAATTTAGTTATCATGTAATTCTATATAGTCGTTCTGAACGTGGGTCAGTTTTAATATTTGCTCAGGTCTTTCTTTAAGTATATAAAATGTATACTGGTATTTGTATCAGACCAGGCCAAAATGTTTTTGGTTTATGTTTCTTATGGCTCATTTGTGTATATTTCCAGTGTCGCCCCGGCTCAGCTTCTGAAGTTCAACGTGCCATGCTCTGGTCTTGTCTGAGCAAAAGCGAAGTTCGGGCGGGGTTCTTATGCAGATTGGAGGGAAAACTGGCACTTCTATAAAGTGGAATAAGGCGACTTCATATATATATATATATATATATATATATATATATATATATATATATATATATATATATATATATATATATATATATATCGTTTAGCAGGGCTAGAAACCAACGATAACCGTTATCCGTTAGTGATTTTTCAGCGGATTTTTTATAGCATGAACTCTAAAAGAATTCTTGAGTCGTCATTGCCTTTAATGGTTAATTGAACTGCGTGTTGTGTTAAATTATTACTTACTAACACTCTGTAATCTACAGTATACAATACAATTCTCGCGAAACAAATGGAAAGGTTTTAAGGAAACAAACCTCTTATTACTTACAATAATAAAATGCATAAGGTCTCAATCTAGTACTGATGACTCAGAAAAGCTCACGTTCACCGACTCAGGAAATAATCTAGATTAACACCGAATAATGTGTTGTAATGAACACTCAATACACTGTGCTGTTAAAACTGAAAACATGTGAAGTGTTTGAAAGGCTCGTAGCCGCTAGCAACACAGCAGAAATTAAATGATGACAAGAGGGAGTGTGATCGCAAATATGATAATAAAGGAAAAGAAAGTGCGGGGAAAATGTTGGTCAGATGAATACAAGTAGCTTAATTACATCCCAGGAAAGGCTGTGATCTTGTGCACTTTCTGCACTGAATATTCAGATAAATACGAAACTGCGCTGGTTACTCATTCGTTGATGGGAGTAACACATTTAATGGTTGCTGGAATCACACAATGCAAACTGCCAACACACATAATGGTAGAGGGAAACAAGAAATTACAATAGTGAGTTGGTTCCTGAGAATCAAATTGTGGTCAACTTTCCCTCTAAGCTGAATTGTTAAATTTTGCTCGTCTCCGTAATGCTTGCGCATTGCAGTGAGCACTGCGCGCACTTCTACCATTCGCTTAGAGGGAACGTTGATTATGGTGTCTTTAAACACCAGCATCTTGAAGCGGCGTGACCATGAACTTCAGCTTTACGCGAATCTTGGTAAAATACGGTTGTTACGTTTTGATTCTAATAATTGTTGTTGTAAACTAAGCGTTTAAAAGCACAATGGAACGTACGAAACAAAATGCAAGGAAGTCAACCAGAATGATCTAAAAGGGTGAGCTTTGTGTAAATTTGATACGTTCTACATCAAGACATATATACATACAGACATATAGCACCAACATAAATAGCATACATGGGATATAGGTGATCTCGAGATTGAAAATATCAACTAGGGAAGGGACTCCGAGATTAGTTGAATAAAACCTACTCGGATGAACAACCCTATATAAACACTAAGGAAAGAAAAAGATAATAAAAATACTCCACCCAAAATTTAAAATAATCCCTATGGGGAAAAAGAAATTAAATGGACAAAAAATATAAAAATAAAAAACATAACTACACATCAGAGGAATAACACCACCATACGAACAGTAGTTTTTCAATTTAAAAAAAAAATAGGAATTCGTTTGTTTGGTGCCCCCCTCCCCTATCCCCCCAACCCCCACAAAAAACAAACAAACAACATAACAGAGGTTAGCTTAGCTGTACAAGTCTCGCTGCATCGTTCGTATTGTGATGGACTTTGAGTAGAATTAGGAATGTGGCACTTGCTTCTGGTTGTAATATAATTTTTAATCAATTTAAACACAAGATTATTGCTACAGTTTCAGGAAACCATTTTTATGCTTGTTCCATATGCTTCATTGTGCAAATTAGTCAGGAGCCATTTGTTCTTGGTATGAAATTCTCAAAGGCTGATGTTGACATGCTCGGTAATTAAATTGTAATGGAATACAAAATGCCCCAAGCACATGTCTAACTAATCGGGGCATACAATCGCAAAGACTTGTTAGAAAGAAATTGTTATCTAATGCATGACCAATTTACATGTTGTTAAAATCAATGTAAAAATACCCTTGAGCTAGCTTAATGTGTCTAATCGACAAGATTTGGCAATTTGCTGAAAATGTTAGTGCAAATGATTTTAGCTCTAAAATCCCCACTACAAACAATTTTCCGTGAATCACTAATAGCATCAATAGTCATAAATTTAACTGCACTTAGGGCGAGCAGGAGACAAATTATATTACAAGTCGACCAAGATTTGGCGTTTTCAACATCTGAAAAAATGCCATAAGTCAGTACACAAATTTCTAAAACATCGACATAAATTCATTTTGTCCGTTTTTAAAAGTATGTTTTCAAATGTTTTATTGAGATGAGATATTTTTTCATTCCTTTGTAAATTTTTAATTTTGCGTCCATTATGGCTACTGAGTGCGTTATGTAAAAGTGCTTGTAGTAAAACATCATGGTGGATGTAGTGCTCCATTGCCATTCGGTCCAAATTGCAAAGCAGTTTCCTTTTGCACTCGGTAAATCTGTAAATTATCATTCTATACTTGTGCTTTCAATTTTGATCGTCATCACAAAGTAGTTTGTACATCATATAACGATACCGTGCACAGTACATATAAACTAACATTCACATAATGAAGTTTGCACTGCATACAAAAGCTTTTATTTTGCCATATTATAAAGAAACAAATGCATCGAAAATAAGGATGAGTATATAATATACAGCATATAATTAGAAATGTCCATGCTATTTTCAAATCGCATGCAATAATAACATGAATTTTATACAATAACAGTTAAACATCACGCATTTGAACAACATAAAAAGTTAACATAAACCTATAATAAGAAATGTACACTATATCATGAGCAATGTACAGCATCCTGTAATAAATGCAAAACACATTTGCATCCACATGCATTAAGCAATGGCCACTGGTGACAGTATTGGCGTTCCAAATTGATTTACTGAGAAATTATTGTGGTAATTGAGAAACCTTCCACAAAAGGATCATGTGATTCAATTTTTAAACACATGCGTTGAATTGCACGCCATATTGCAAACGAGATTTCGGTGGTAACAGGCTGGAAGCATTCGATCAATTATAGCTGTGTTAAAGCGAAGTATTTGCTATTACTTTCATTACATGAATATATCTACACATATAAATCTTGACTAAAAATTTCAAAGATTTGCCTCAAACACTACACGAATTGTCGGCTATGAAGGTATTAACAACATGACTGTTATGTGAATTAATTATTTGTTGAAAACATAAATAATATCACATAACGCAAAACAAATGGATATAAAACCACACATGGGTGTCATTAAAACCACACATGGGTGTCATTTCGTCTTAAATACTTTATGTGAAGAACTATATCGTAACTATTCGAGAATAATGTGTACCAATCTGCAAACACCGTTGACTCATTTGACTCATCTGTTGTCCGATAGTGCAATGGTAGATTAGGGAAATTACAAACTGCATCCTAATCTGTTAATGCTTCACACTACGGCAGATATAGGTCTACGCCTTTTGCGCAGTTGCCAGTATTTTATGAGCAGTTACATATCACTACTAAAATATTCTGTTTCAAGTACCCTTCCATGTTTCTCTTTATGGGATATACGTTATGTTCAATGTGCTAAGTTTCGTGGCCCTTTGCAGTACACCCGAAGCACGTTCCATTAATTTTAATGAAAGTTTCGATGTTATTTTCTCAGGAGAGGAATTTATATCCAATTGGGCATGAAACCAGTGTTTATTTGACACGATTGAAACATGGCGCATATTATGCATGCAATTTCGAAGATAATTTGTTAATCTAATGATTTTCGTCACGAAAGCCAGTCACATTTCTAGCAGTCTGGAAATTTAGGGACATATATGCATATTCAGTATTTTAGCAATGGATTAGAGCCCTCAATGGCATTAAAGGCTTATTGACATGTGTGCAACATGCCCACAGACCAGTTTCCTTACTACTGTGAGAACTACTACTTCGACTCCCCCAAACCTCCCTTCCCTCGTATGCCATTAAAATCTGGTATAGGTAAATACAGAATTAACGAAGAAATGTTTCGCATTAAATATATACTAGATGCAACATGTCGGACCGGACGGTCACTGTTTAGTGTGTGCTAGGTGACAAAATGTCAAAACCGACGGTGAAACCCATCTTAGTTGAGATTTCTATACAAGAAACTTTTGTCCATAAAATACAGCAGTTTCAAATCAACTGATACCTACAAGAAATGAGCACATGACCAAGAGTGACACTGTCATGTGATCGTTAGAGTGCCATTTAAAGAAAACGATACAGTTTTCGTACCTTTAATAATATGGCCAGATGAAGTACACAATATGTTTTTGGAAAGCATCAAAATATGGACTGAAACAGTCCAGACACTATATCAGTCAAAACCAATTAGGTATCAGCCCTGACCAATAATGAGGTATACCATTATTATGGAAATGTACCCCTCCAGACCAATAATTTAAAGAGGTTTACCGTTATAACGAAAGAGATAAAATATTGCATGGAAATGTGTCAAACCAGTCCAAAAATGTAAGGAGGTATACTCTATCATATCATGGAAATGTATCAGTCCAGACAAATAATTAAAGAGGTATGACATTATGAAAATGTCCCAGCCCAGGTCATGTAAAGTGGTATAAAATGGTTATGGAAATGTCCCAGCCCAGGCTTCGTAAAGAGGCAAGCCATTGTCATGGAAATTTATGAATCCAAAACTATAATGTTAAGAAGCATACATTTAGTATTAAAATTTATCGGTTCATACCATTAATGTAAAGAACGTATACCTTCATGATAGAAATCTTCCAGTCCAATCCAATAATTTAAAGCGGTATACCAAATAATATAAAAGTTTGACAAAATAATTAGCATAAAACTTGCATTGATAATGACTCGTGGAACGTGTACTATTAAAATGTAGCATAATTAAACAGTAATATGCTAATTTCCGTCAATGTAGGGACTATTCATTCAACTTTTATGGATGCAATGGGTCCAAAGTTGTTTAAAACTTACGTCTTCAAACGCGTCAAAAGTCATTTTTGGCGCACATACAACGTGGATTATGCGCAAAATTCTTAAATTTTGTATAAATTAATTCAGCGTTGAGTATTGGATTACAATTATCTATGATGTGAACTCGCAAAGTCAGAAAACTTAAATACAATTAATGTCATAAATCCTTCGAGTCGGGGCTTCTTTGGCAAGGATATGCACAGCTTGCCTTATTATTTGAAGTTTTCATCAACATAGGTATAATATAGAAATATATTAGCTGCATCACGCTCACCATCTATCTATAGCGGGTTTTACGGTTGCAACGGGGTTACTTATCGTACCGCCTAACATTACCTCCCTTAGCTCCAATGCGCATGCCCACAACCGTTTTCCAAATTCGGATAGTTCACCATTCTAAGCTTAATTAGCGAAACATAAAGACTTTATGTAACAAGGGAAGGAATCTTAAGTGTACTACATATCATTATAAATTAAACAAATGAATCAATTATATGTCAAACATCTTTTGTTCATACTAGCAGAATAATTATATACATCAAATCAAATAATTAAATTCGGTGTCTATACGAACATCATACCAGATAATTAAATAATATTTACTTTCCATACTTGAATGATATAAAATAATTAAAATTGAATACACTGTCTATATTTATATTATACCTGATAACATAAAGTCATTATCAATAATTTCAGATACATTTGTAGGAACATTTCACGTTGTTCTTCGATTTTAAACATTTATTGCATATTTTTGGCTGCATAACTTCAACGAAAGCAATAAAAAATGATTTGCATTTTTCATATGTTGATATATCCTTCCTTCTCAGTTACTGTCGCAAGGCTAATAGTTCGTTTATAACACAAGTTAAGAAAGTTATGACACAAGTTGCGTAAGAAAATTATAACACGAATTCGATACGTCAACTGATCTGTAATGCTGAATATTTTAAACCAGAATTTAAAAAGAGAAAAGAATGGAACACAATATATTTATGTATTCAGAGGAACGTGACAATGCAATAATGAAATATTTATTTATACTTGGGTGTAAATATCGTTCAATATTCAGATTAAATAACATGCCCAATGATGTTTGTTTTTCATTTTCTTTTTGAAGTTTGAAACATTAAGTATCAGAAGGTACATGCAATAACTTTCAGCATGATTTGTCTTTGCTTATACTGACATGTATTAACTCTCAACTTTGATAGAGTCTCTAGATAACACTTATAATTGACACCGGCAAATTCATCGAGAACAGCCTACTTAAAACTATTTAATTCTGTTTAACTTTCCTTGCATCAGATTTATAAGTTTTAAAGATCCAATTATTTCACAGATTCCGTCCTATTACTTTGGTTCGCCTTTTAAATCAATATTGATGCACGTGACCGGATGTATAATTGCAAACAGTATGATTTTTAAAAAAGTCTACTTGTAAGAGCATACTCTACAAGTCAATAAAAAAATAAATATTCACAAATATTCATATCTGTTGTCTTTATCTATCAGTCACTCTTTCTATCTTAGCATCATTTTATACTCATTTTTAACCAGAAGTATGTTTATGTAATATACGCATGCGAACACACATTCATTCCAGGATATACATTCCCATGCACCAGATGAAATGAGACAGACAAACATACAGACAGGCAGGCAGATAGATGAAAGCCACACATTTCCTTTAGTGTGTCTAATATTGATATTTCTCCAAATTCTAAACTTTAAATTTTCGAACAGTTCAAATAAATAAAATTAAAATAATCATCAAGGAGACTCGTACGTGCTCCTATCTGTTCATGCGTGGTTGACATTTGTACATTTTGAAAACGCCCAAGTTATTTTATGAAAAAGTATGAACATTAATAGATATGCAACATTCTTAATCAGTAATAGAAGAAGTTAGAATTGTTTTTTTCGTCGTTTAACATTCATTAACTGCTGTGATTAAAGCTGTACAAAAATATTTTAATTATTATTCAAGCGAGAATAATTGCAGGAAGGTTTTACGCAGCGATACACTTTTGCACAATCAAATAATATAAACTAGAGCATAAGGTAGTAATGGAAAGATAATGATGTTCTGAAATGGGCAAAGAACATTTTTTTAAAAGCTGGAAGCAGCGCAAGCTAGTGAAAAATAATAAAAGATGTAAAGAAAACAACTGATAGAATATTGATAGAATTTCTTTTTAAGATAGTGAACAGTCTGTTACAATTTCTTGATCTTCATGTACCATCTTTATTGACTGAACTGAAGTGAATTGATCGCGACGCCATCTGGTGGTTTCAATGGGAGATACTAACCGTGAAACTACATCTACTGCTGGGCTTTTTTTTGCAGGATTGTGTACAAGAAGCAAACGTAAAAGCAAATAGTGAGAATAAAAGTAGGAATATTTAACATTTTAAGAGAGAAAAAAGATAAAAGCTAGAGAACAGAACGTGTTTATATAGTGCATACAGCTATAAATGTTGGTTAAAAAGAAGTTAGAACTGGCAAAACATCTCTGTTTGTAAGAAGTGCGTTCATTTGTACAAATTGGAAAATTACTATTTATATTAACCCGCTGTAAACGAAATTGTATGAACGAAAGAGTGTACACGTGTACGGTCATTCTAGTGGACTGTCTTATAAAAATATTGTAGGCACAATATCGACGAGTTTATGTACAATTTTGTAGAACACGACTAATCTAGTACCTTAGCGTCCATATTGAAGGAAGTCCCAGCCTAAGATACTATGCATTTATGGTAGACTCACATATATGATCATCTTTCTTTTATCCACAAAGGCTCTCTTCATTAAATAGAACAAAAATGTTTAATTGTTAGAATTTGTGACTGAGCTAAATAAACGGCGTATTATATTTCTGACTTGACAAGGCCATTATACTAACATATACAAAAATAATACGCACACCCGTAACAATGATTGAAACTATTTTCAGATTTAAAAATACAATCTACAATTTATGGCTAATAAATAATGGAATATTAACCTTGTCTAGCAACTCATTGTAAATATAAAATCAGGAAAGATATTGCAAAAATAAAAAATATACTACATAGGAAACAATTAGTGTATGTACAACCCACTGAATGCTCTAAAAAATTATACTTTAACATAAATGATTAATTGTAAAATATATAGAGTTGAGTGGGATATCCAATATTGGATAAATTTAATTGGTCAGTATGGATGGCATTAACATGATATAATAATGCTAATAAATGATACGACTACAAAACACAAAAACAAATGCTGAAAATATATATGGTAGGAACATTATTAGGTCTTTAAGTTTGTTCTTGCAGTCGTAAAAGGCGAGTTTTAAGAGCACTCTTGAAAGGATCACTGTGTTTGTGTATCTGATTTCAATGGGCAATTCGTTCCACGTTGTTGGGCCTTGGTATGCTAAAGAACGTTGTCCATATGACTTCGTTTCCATAGTGAGAATAGTAAGTATATGATTGTCAGACCAGGAGCGTAAGTATCTTGCTGGTGTGTACACATGGGTGGGGACAGATAGGTATTTTGGACTGGAATCTATTAGTGAAACGTAGCACCGAGAGCAAATTTTGTGTTTGATTTTGGATCGAATGGATAGCCAGTATAGGTTACTGAGCAGCTGGGAGGTGTGCTATGAACATGGTACTCTAAAGATGATCCGGGCAGCTGTGTTTTGAGCGTTTTGAAGTTTCTGGAGTAGATATTGAGACAAACCAGACATAATCGAGCTACAATAGTTCAGTCTGGAAAGTACTGATGAACACACAAGTGATTTAGTGGCATCAACTGAAAGATATTTGTGAATGGGGCTGATGCGTCTCAGCTCAAGACATGCAGCCTTACATATGTTCATGACATGAAATGTTGGTGTAGCTGATATTTATTGCTTGAGACAAAGGATGTGAATGAGAAAGTCTCTGTGTTGTGATCATAATGACATCAGTTTTGTCATTATGCATCTTTCTACTCTTTGGATGGTAGCATCAACTTCAGTTGGGTAGCTAGATTTGTATATTTGGATGTCATCAGCATACAATTGGTGGGGCATTGGATGATGATCTATGACACTTGAGAGCGGTTGAATGTATAGAATGAAGGGAATAGGTCCAAGAACAGACCCCTTTGGAATACCACAACATATTCAACTGGGCTGGAGTCTATTCCATTTACAGATACAATTTTGTGTCCCATTGGACTTGAACCACAGTAAGGCTGTATTGTGAATGCCAAATACATCCTGGAGACGGTGAAGTAATATATCATGGTGTATTGTGTCAAATGCTGCAGACATATCAAGGAGGGTGAGGGCTCTAATCTTCTCACTATTTAAAGCAGAGAGAATGTCATTAACTACATTCAGAAGGGTAGTTTCAATACTGTGACAAGTGCGATATGCAAACTGTACATTGCTAAATAGACTGTTTGAATTCAGATGAGATCCAAGTTGAGTTAGAACAACTTTTTCTAAGATATAAACTGGGCTGTAGTTCTTTAAATCGTTATGGTCTAGTGTTGATTTTGTCATCAGAGGGCTTTACAATGGCAGTTTTGAAACATGATGGGAATTCGCAAAACAACTTTAATCAGCTTTGCAGGTAATAGCCAATTCAGGTCAAACTCAATTTATGGAGCGTCAAGCTATTTTATTGTCTTACCTGATAACTACTCTTCTCTTGTCAATGCATTTAAAATCCTAACACGTGGTCGATGATATATTTTGCTTTAACATTGTTTATGATTTGATTCGCGTATTTAACACGTTTCCTATTCCTTGGTATTCAGTCAGCAAAACATTTAACATTATTTGGTCTCCAGATCTTGCTAGATAAGACCAACGGTTATGATAGCTGTTTTTTTTTTTTTTTGGTGAAATGACTGTTGCATTTTGCACTTTTGGACATGTCTATAACTCCATTTCAGTTAGACTCGTTTTTCCATCAAAACTCTCGAACTGAAATTACATTATTTTCACCTATAAACATTGTCTTAAATGATCTAAAGCTTATCAAATACAAGCTAACACTGATGTTAAATATTTTGCAGCCAGCCTTACAACCATATTTGTTAACGAAAACTGTGTTACCTTTATCCGATTATTTTATTGCTATACATAAATCATAAATGGAAAGTAGTGAAACATAAGCGAGGGAGATGTAATGAAGTTTGACAGCATCTAGAGAACAAAAACTATGTGTATATATATATATATATATATATATATATATATATATATATATATATATATATATATATATATATATATATATGAATCAAAGTAACTCAAACATGCCCTGTGATTTGATAGGTAGCGTAGTTATTGCCTTTTATATGGAATTTAAGAATTCAGGGACATTAAAAAGAAGAAGAATAGCAAAACAATTTCTCGAACAACCCAAAAAGGAAAAGAAAAACAACAACAAAAAACAAAACAAACAATACAAACCGACAACAACAATATCGAGACAATAATGAAACAACTAGTTAAAATAGTCACATAAAAGAAAAAAATCCATGTCCAGATATTTCTGAAATTTCACGGTATAAAATCTCAAGTAAGCAAAGTACTAAAATTAATATTTTTTTCATGTAATTTTAAGTCTGATTAAATGTTTAGCAAGGCAAAAATCAAGAGGAATTTAATTTTATCAGTTATGGAGTATGACATACACAAGTAAATAAAAATACAAAGTAAAAGTAATGCAGAAATCGTAATGAAAGTAGAGTTAATTATTTTAAACAGAAGAAACGGAAAAAGAGAATATAATTAATGAAAATGTAGTTTTGAGAAGCTCACAGCATATAAAAAATTCAGCAGAACAATATAAATAAGAAAGGGTTGTGAGAAAAAGTCTTTAAATAATTCAATGCAAAAATTAATCAAATGAAATAAATATATCAAAATATCAAGAAAGTATGGTGTATCTGATAACTCACTTGAGGCTATAAATCAAACCACTAAGATAATCAATTATTATTCAGACAGGCAGATTTAAAAGTTTGCTTTCTTGATAATTGGTTTTAGCACACTAAATCCAACTTTGAGGCGAATATGAAATATTATTTTATGTTCCTTTTCTCTCCGTTAACTTTACACTGTCAGTTTCGTTCCATATTCTACTACACTAAACACCTTGATATTGCATTCACGAGCACGACACGTGTGAGTAATAATAATAGTTTATGTATTACGAACTACTTTGAAAACAAACCATGTAGACGCATGACATAGACTTTAGGTTTCAGGTAATTAGTGAAACCTAAAGTCTATGTCATGCGTCTACATGTTGACGAGTTTACTGAGTCACAAATGACACTTTTCAAAACAAGGAAATGAATGGATTCTCAATCTCATCGCCAAACTAAACGTGAGAGACGTAATATTGAAAGTACGATTCAGATCATTTAAACAGTTATTTAGGAAAAATGTTCGTATGTTTTGGTTAAAGGAAGGGTTCTGGTTATGGTTATTACTCTCTTGGGTATATAACAAATCGCATCGAAAATGACGCTGAGCTCTTGGATATATAACAAATCGCATCGAAAATGACACTGAGCTCTTGGGTATATAACAAATCGCATCGAAAATGACGCTGAGCTCTTGGATATATAACAAATCGCATCGGAAATGATACTGAGCTCTTGGGTATATAACAAATCGCATCGAAAATGACGCTGAGCTCTTGGGTATATAACGAATCGAAAATGACGCTGAGCTCTTGGGTATATAACGAATCGAAAATGATACTGAGCTCTTGGGTATATAACAAATCGAAAATGACACTGAGCTCTTGGGTATATAACAAATCGAAAATGATACTGAGCTCTTGGGTATATAACAAATCGAAAATGATACTGAGCTCTTGGGTATATAACAAATCGCATCGAAAATGACGCTGAGCTCTTGGGTATATAACAAATCGAAAATGACACTGAGCTCTTGGGTATATAACAAATCGACAATGATACTGAGCTCTTGGGTATATAACAAATCGAAAATGACACTGAGCTCTTGGGTATATAACAAATCGAAAATGATACTGAGCTCTTGGGTATATAACAAATCGAAAATGACACTGAGCTCTTGGGTATATAACAAATCGCATCGAAAATGACGCTGAGCTCTTGGGTATATAACAAATCGCATTGAAAATGACACTGAGCTCTTGGGTATATAACAAATCGACAATGATACTGAGCTCTTGGGTATATAACAAATCGCATCGAAAATGACGCTGAGCTCTTGGGTATATAACAAATCGACAATGATACTGAGCTCTTGGGTATATAACAAATCGCATCGAAAATGACACTGAGCTCTTGGGTATATAACAAATCGAAAATGACACTGAGCTCTTGGGTATATAACAAATCGAAAATGATACTGAGCTCTTGGGTATATAACAAATCGAAAATGACACTGAGCTCTTGGGTATATAACAAATCGCATACAAATCGAAAATGATACTGAGCTCTTGGGTATATAACAAATCGAAAATGATACTGAGCTCTTGGGTATATAACAAATCGCATCGAAAATGACGCTGAGCTCTTGGGTATATAACAAATCGAAAATGACACTGAGCTCTTGGGTATATAACAAATCGACAATGATACTGAGCTCTTGGGTATATAACAAATCGCATCGAAAATGACACTGAGCTCTTGGGTATATAACAAATCGCATCGAAAATGACACTGAGCTCTTGGGTATATAACAAATCGAAAATGATACTGAGCTCTTGGGTATATAACAAATCGAAAATGATACTGAGCTCTTGGGTATATAACAAATCGAAAATGATACTGAGCTCTTGGGTATATAACAAATCGAAAATGACACTGAGCTCTTGGGTATATACCAAATCGAAAATGACACTGAGCTCTTGGGTATATAACAAATCGCATCGAAAATGACACTGAGCTCTTGGGTATATAACAAATCGACAATGATACTGAGCTCTTGGGTATATAACAAATCGCATCGAAAATGACGCTGAGCTCTTGGGTATATAACAAATCGACAATGATACTGAGCTCTTGGGTATATAACAAATCGAAAATGACACTGAGCTCTTGGGTATATACCAAATCGAAAATGATACTGAGCTCGAAGGCTCAGCATAGGCATAGCCAGCAAATACGTCGCATTTAAAAAGTGAAAGTACTAAATTCGTGAGAGAAAATGAAGTTGAAAGTTTTCGAAGAAAATTAAGGGCCGAAGTATTCGTTTTCCCTGTCTGCTAAATAAATTGTCACACACCAGCTGCTCTGCAAGTTTGCATGTTAACTTTGTTGATACAATGTTTAGGATTTAAGCTAGCGATAGACCTCATACATGATACAGGCCATAAGATAGCTAGAGGAGAATGCATGTAACCAGGCATAAATAAACATGTCTTATTTAGCTGGTAATGAGACTGGCAAAATATTCTTATATTTCTGCATCTTGAAATCCCTCAGAATGTACATGTACTCTGTCAGTTCTGCAAATTCGGATTAAATGAGCTATAGCATGGGTTCAAAATATTTAATACATTTTCGATATTGTACTGTATTTCTGGCTACATTCAAAGTCCAATAACATCCTCTTTACTGCACTCAAAATGAAATGAACATTATATTCTATAGCTTTTTTTGATAATTACAATTGAAAAAGTTCATATTTTCCCCACATTTTGATTCTAAACATTCAGTGACAGAACAGAAATTAACATGTAGATGAGTCAAGACTCCTCATTTGCTGATAAAATCAAATGTACTCCATATGGATAAATTCAGTCCATGATCACGAAATATGGTAGAATCGACAAAAATACAAAACATCCATTAATTCCAGACCAATTTGAAAAGTTGTTTCAATGCACATTCATTCACAATATGACTCTAAATTTCAAATTTAAGTAAACCAAAAAAAAAACGATTCCTTTCAAAAGTGATGTCAAGCGCATGACTATGTTCAAATTTGCTAGACGGTGTACTGGGTGCATTAATATTGTTGTTGTGTATTGATGAATATCCGGTTGTGTATTCATGTTACAATACAGTATAAATTCAGTGACTTTATTCCTTGCATGTATTTTTTTAAATCCAGCTTTAGGGATACTAAGAAAATGAGAATACATTTTTTAAAAAGTATTCCCTTGGTATGTGAAAACATGAACTTGTTTTGTTGATGGATAGTGTACTAAACAATTTTGTACAATATCCATCCAAAATCCGAAAAGCCTCTTTTTTATTTTCCCATACAAATGCAGTAGCCCCTAATTATTAGGTTCGTATGTAGACCCGTATTTACTTAACTCAGGAAGTTCATACCCATTATGTTTAAACAAACAAATTAAAGCCAATCAGCTTGAAATGCAATTAAAAGGTAATGTGCTACTGATAGTAAAGTAGAATACCCAATCGTCATCTGAGAGTACTCCTTTCATTCCAACGCATTTATATACATGTACTATATTATATGTTGTAAAGTGTCAATAACAGGCATTTGACGAAGTTTACTAACTGATGGTCAATTAATAAATGCTTACTTTGTTCACACGATGTCTTGGCAATACTTTCATTATTGATATTTATGTGTAGATGAACATTTACACGTTTTCAAACAAAACACAAAATAATGGGTCTTAAAGATTCCTAATTTAATATACATGTGTGTATTTACGTATACAATTGGAAGAGAATTATTGAACAGATCAAAGTCTCAAAACGTTTAATTAATATATCAGAGCGCAGGGGAAATATTACCAACGTGAGAGAAACATGTCATGATACACGTAAGAGACTGTGATGCAATATTCTCGTCGACTTCCCCAACGTAAGAGGGGAGTTTCTTGAAGTGAACTCAGTGAAGAAAAGTTATGATGATGTATCTGAAAATCTTTGATATTTTATGGGAATACAGTTTATATAGTAATGTTTGACCATAAGTTTTCCTATTTACATTTTTTATTTTGTCTTTTGTTATGGAGACATGTTACAAAAATATTAAATTATCATCAGGATGTTGTCGATTATCACTTTATTTCGTTTGGTTTAAAAAAAATGGATTTAACTTCCAATCGTTTTGTCATGAATTATACTAACTCAGAGAAAAATGTAATAAGTAAAAATGTTTACCGTCAACATTTTAACACTGCGAGAAACGGAAACTATTCTAGAAAAATGTAAAAGAACACAGGAGTATGGTATGATGGTGAAAATGGTGAATATGTTTTAGTACTGATAGTTCAGTTATTACAATTTGAGTATGTAATTATGAGGCGTTAAGCGGTGATTTTATTCATTATTATTTTATGTTGACCATTGAAAGATGAGACACTGGATGAAGAACCTTTTCGCTTAAAACTCTAATATACGTTTGCGGACACAAAATGACATATAAATTTTAGTTATCAGTACATAGTGTTCAAACAAATGAAATGTAAATATAATTTATGTTGTGTACCTGACTTTTGTCATGATCGTAACTCAAGTGCTGTGATTGTAGTTAATGTGGTATTTGTCATGTTTAGGTAAACAAAATGTTTGTTAAAATAAGTTTGTTCTAACCTTGTTTAGGATCAAGTGGAAGGTTTAATTAGTTTACCAACTGAAAATAAAGTGACGCAAATTAAAGCTTCCTTAATTTATAAAATAGAACAGACTAGTTTTTTTTTTTATAAATAGCCTATAGTATTTAATCTTTTACCAAAATTATCACGAAAAGAAAAGAGATTCAGTCAATTAATAATTAAATAGTACATACGATTGTAAACGTCTGAACACTTTCCATAATATTTCGTACGTTTTCACACACGCACGCACGCACGCTCACACACACACACACACACACACACACACACACACACACACACACACACACACATATACATACATACATACATACATACATACATACATACATACATACATACATACATACATACATGGAAAGAACTAAAATAGATTCACAGATAGTGTTCGGTACATGGTTTCATCACGAGAGCAGATGGCAAAGCGGCGGCAATGAAACGTTTTGGTGGAAGGAAAAATAAATTGTGAAGAAAGGAAATCTACATACATATGATTATTTCAATAGTTCCAATAATTCAATTAAATATTTACAGATCAAAAGATAATATCTACTCGTCACTTAACAATTCAATTATATCTGAAGAAGAGGAATTTCTAAATAACTTGATGAAGTCTAGCGAACTTGACCCCGCTCACTATTTCGGTGCACCAGGACAATCTCAATGTACAAGTTTGATTGAAGATCACTGATGTAAAACGTCAAATACTAATCGTGATATGTACCTGATAAGCGAATATGAAGGTCGTGTTGGCATTATTATGATGTGATATAGATACGCAAAAGTCAATAACGAATTTTAAGCAAACATACTTAGCAATATCCCTTTCGAAGACCTTTATGGCTTTGCCAGCAACGAGAAAATAAAGTCCGATGGAAAGATTCCAATTATTGCATGTACGAAAGGTCAAGCTCAGTGTAATTCATTAAGTAACTGGATTCGAATAATTTATATTACAGGAAATAAGTCATTACGTGCATGAACAATATGTAAATTCGTTAATTTTCGTTAGTATAAAAATATAGTGTTGTAGGTACCAACAATCTTGTTTCAGGGATGAAGTCCTGCTGTTTGCAAGCAAGGATTAGAGTTCGCCGTGTCTTTACATTTGTGTTTGACAGCATAGCAATTTTGATCTTCCTGGAAACAGTGTATTCCCACCAAGAATAGTTAAATCACAGGAACTTTAGATAAGCAAATGATAAACAAATTAAATAGCATGTATAATTTTTTAAATTATAAATACTTGACAAATAAGGGTTTAATGCCAGAATCAGACACAACAAACGTGGGTTAAATCACAATAAAATGAATTACGTGTTTTAGACAATTCTAGCCATTCATTTTAAAATTATTTCTTCAATCGGATGAATTCTTGAGTGTTTGAAAAGGAAACAGCAAACATGAGAACTTAGATAACGATGCAATTATGCACAGACGAAAATAAAGTTTTCAAATGCCAAAAAGACATATCATTTGCCAGGAAGACAATAAGAGTTGAAACTTTGAGGCTAGACATAATGAGGAAGGAAATGGAACTATCTAATCCTATCTATGTCGCTATTATTGTGTTATAGAGAGTAAAATAGCTGATACATGAAATATCTTACAATAATTCGATGAACTACTCATGACTGATTCAGATCCACTTTACACGCATCTTGAGACTGAAAACCTTTAGAGCGATATGAAGCAGGACATGAAGTGTGTTATGAAACTAATTACTTTCAAAGGAACAATGTGTTTGATTCATCGCCGATGAATCAAGAAGTTCCTGGACTTTTCAATGATGCTTTAGATGACACACCAGTTAGCATGCAGTGGGCTAGGATCCAAAATTATATTTATTCAGTACATGTAAGGACCAAAATAAAGTTTGTCAATAAATAACGAAATTACTTTTACAACGTATGCTACAAAAATGTGTTTGAATATACAGAATGTTAGCAGCTAATGAATATATTCAGGTCATACAACCCCCCCCCCCCCCAAGAACAAAGTAGTACTGAGTTCTTACAACGATAAATGTTATTTGGTGGATAAACATTGGTTTATGTAGACGTTTGGATATCAAAGGCAAAATTCTTACAATTACTTTATAATGAAAAAGAAATTCAAGTGTAATTAACGTTTTTTTTCTCCTCTTGTGTTCAAAGTACCTAACGTTTCCTCTCTTATTTTCCAGTTGCCTTCATTTTGTCTGTCGTAACATGGCTATGTACCACAAATGTATCCTTTGCCTTTATTTTGTCTGTCATAAAATGATTACTTTCCAACAGTGTTTCGGTTGCCTTCGTGTCTTTAAAATCTTTAATAATAAAATTGTAATTCTGCATCATCACCGGTACTGATATTTCAAATTCTCTACCATTCAAAGATAATTTAATTAAGTCAGTTTCATTCTTCTTACGTCATCAAGATTCCTTTATACATCATTTCAATTCCAGGATTTCTAAGCACTTAACTAATGTATCTATGTCATAAATTTCGATCACCTTTTCATCGTTGGGTAACTACTTTCTATAGTAAATCTTTACATGCAGAAAAAAATTGCTCAGATGATAATGGTGTAAACAAAAAAGAATTTTCATTCAGATTATCATATTTATTAGAACATTTAGCTAAAGTGAGTCACCACACACTCACGTCACGTATGTTATGAAAACCCTTTGCAAACACAGAAGATGCTTAAAGCATAAATGATGTTATAATATTGCCTGACAAGGTTATATGACTACCAGAAAGGAAATAAATGTACTTTTTGTGGGCATATATTTTGTTTTCTATTGATCTGAAGTGATCAAATGGCTAAATTAAGACCGCTGCAATGCACCTTATTATCGGGGATCATCTCACATCAATCTTTATGAATTGTCTGTCAGTGTAACAAATTTTGACATTTACGTTATTAATTTTGTATTGATCCTTGTGTCGTTCATCGAAGAAATAGCCAATGTTCTTTACTGTCGCATCCATTGAAAAAACCTAGAAATAGGCTATGTTTAGCAGAACGTCTGTAGTCACTGATATATTTCTATTACTGAGTTGTAAAACGTGCCAGGATCGTCTTTTAAGCAAATGTCTTCCAGTTCAAATATCAACCAAAATTGGGTGATACAGGAAAGTGTGAAAACATTATATGTAATCTGAATTGAAGAATTGGCAAACAAAGTAGGAAACAACCTAATTATAAGAGTTATAACATTATCAAAACCTAATCAGTATATAAATTTAATAGAAGTTTCAACATATTCAAAGCCAAAATTAGTAGATAGAGATAAGCGTGGCTTATACCATTATCAGAGTCTAATTAGTAGATAGAGATAATCGAGGCTTATACCATTATCAGAGTCTAATTAGTATATAGAGATAACCGAAGCTTATATCATTATGAAAGCCAAAATTAGTAGATAGAGATAACCGTGGCTTATACCATTATCAGAGTCTAATTAGTAGATAGAGATAATCGAGGCTTATACCATTATCAGAGTCTAATTTGTAGATAGAGATAATCGAGGCTTATACCATTATCAGAGTCTAATTAGTAGATGGAGATAACCGAGGCTTATATCATTATCAGAGTCTAATTAGTAGATAGAGATAATCGAGGCTTATACCATTATCAGAGTCTAATTAGTAGATGGAGATAACCGAGGCTTATACCATTATCAGAGTCTAATTAGTAGATAGAGATAACCGAGGCTTATATCATTATCAGAGTCTAATTAGTAGATGGAGATAATCGAGGCTTATACCATTATCAGAGTCTAATTAGTAGATGGAGATAACCGAGGCTTATATCATTATCAGAGTCTAATTAGTAGATGGAGATAACCGAGGCTTATATCATTATCAGAGTCTAATTAGTAGATAGAGATAACCGAGGCTTATATCATTATCAGAGTCTAATTAGTAGATAGAGATAATCGAGGCTTATACCATTATCAGAGTCTAATTAGTAGATAGAGATAATCGAGGCTTATACCATTATCAGAGTCTAATTAGTAGATGGAGATAACTGAGGCTTATACCATTATCAGTCTGATTAGTAGACATATTTAATAGAGGTGTATAACAATATTAAAGTAATTTTAGGAGAACCTACTGGATAGAAATTAGGGTATTTGGCTCTATTTTATCATTACACGAAACAGGAGGGTAAATATAGGATTTTCTTTAAAACATAGTAAAATTGCCCATTATAGTAAATATCATATAATTAACTGGAGATGATATTTGATTCTTTTAATAGCTGTGAGGGATTAGAAAATACAAATTCAAGAAAACAATAAGTAAAAACGTAGTACTAAAAAGAAATCTAAAATTAAATTCTAAAGAAATTGCTTTAATAGTTGCAAAAATAAATGCTCTAAATGTTACACAGTAAAATTCCAAAATCAGTCTACAGCAGGCAAATAGCGTACAGAATGCGTCGAGTTGGTAAAAACCCCATCAACTTCACGAATGGCAAAGGCACAAGTGAAAATACTAAAGCTTATAATACAATATACGAACAATATGCGTACCTCACCTGGAACGATCCAATCTTTTTTTTTATTTAGTACTCAAATGCGTTGGCTAGCTAATGTGTACGACCTATTGAAGAAATGGATTTCTAATGTTAATATTACCCAATTACCATTATGTCATTCAAGGGTTTGTGTACATTTGCATGAATAATAGTGTCTCTAACATAATTATTAATTCAAGGTCAGAATATACATACAAATTCTTGATTTTAAAAATGGTTGATAGTGGGGTTCGAATGTAATATGTTGCATAACAGGTAAAAATGACTAGACCTAGCACTTATGACAATACGGTTGATGAAATTAGTTTTGTCATGATGTTATCAATGTCTGTCGCAATTGTTTTTCATTATAAAGAGCGATAGAGACTGAGAGATAACGAACGTTTTGAGCTGAAGAAGCTCTTCGTTAGTGAAATAATCATGTTACATACACAAAGCACTACACACTAAACAAAAATGATATACATATGCACACCTCTAAACTGTCTAATATTAAATTTGGTATTGGGTTTGGAATTAGGGTATACTTTTGGTATTTGACCATTATTCATTGTGCAGTAATTCGTACTTAAATAAATTGTGACGTAGTAGGATTGTTTCAAGACACGTTGCTACCTATGTACGTTGATTAACAAAACTGATATAGTATTTACTAAAAATTGTTTTCAACAACTTTAAAAATCGGAACTGTAAAGTATTGTTCACTTTAATGCAACTTTCTACAAGTTGTTATCGTAATGGAATATGAAAAATAGAGATAAAAGAACAGTACACGGATTTAGACAAAATATAAACAAATACAAATATAAAAGCATACTTCATCTATGTTTCTTTTGTGATGCAGAACGTTTTTCTAGGAATACACAAAATCGAAAACTTAGGATATTGAGATCTGTATCTGTTAAACTAGAATTAGCATTTATCATTTGCAAAGACTGATCAATATATAAAAATATCACTCTAAATATTCTTACATAGAATAAGAAGAATTAACTGAATACGCGTGCATAAAATCGATGAATGTCATTGAAATAAAGTTTGATATTTTATACACTAAATTTGGACAAGAAATAAGAAGAGACTAATACTGGGCCTTCTGTATATGATCGGTATTTGATACTGCTCGTTAACGCTAAAACAACCATAATATCGTTAACAAATAAAACAAACATTTCATTCATGTTTTAATGTATCTTTAGGATTATGTAACTATTAGAAAATACCAAGAGTACCTACAAACATAGGAACAATTTATAACTTTGGTAAATACTCTCATTGGATTGATAAGATAAGATATATTGATAGTTTTGAAAAAGAATTTAATATGAAAGTAAATGCACATAAAATTGAGAAGAAAAGACGAAACAAACATTAATAAAAGGTCAATTAGAGTTAGCGGAAAGGGATACGCTGTTATTGGGAAAAATGTCTCCATTGCAAGGCATCCAGTACAAATCATTAAGTTCAAGCATATCCAATTTATCACCGAATAAATTCAATACATTGATGTCTCAATCTCTCACTTTTGTGAATTTGTTGACGTGTTTACTTCTCGCATGGTTATGCTTAGTCTTCTTATAATTAATATATTTACATGTTATCAAATTTGCAACCAAAGTAGACAGAGGTAACTATATATTCAATTATAAAGCAAAATAAAATGTCTTTAAATTAATACAGAGAATAATCGCTACTAATGATTTTCTAAAAAGAATTAACATGTTAGACGACAACAAATGTAAGAGTGAAAAAGAAAGTATTGAACATCTCTTCTATGATGGCAATACTACGTCACAGTTTTGGCACCGTTTTATGGAATGTTTTATATTTGTCCAACAAATAAACAATTGTAGGAAGTGAACAACTGGACCGTTTGGGTAATTTATTGCTTATTGTAGCAAACTATTACATTTATACTTCCAGATTCAATATGAACAATTCTTCTATTTATGTTTTTAAGCAAATAGTGGCAAACATTGAAAAACACACTGCTAAGGTATATAAAAAGACGACCTTTTTTCTTTTTCTTTACAAATCATCAGACTCGAATGTAACTTGTATCTGATTTGATGGTCAACAGGAACAAAATACTAGATATATACAAAATACTTATATGCATGTGTGCATGGGTGTATGTGTTTTTTCTCTCTATTTATTATCCCTAAAGTATCTGATAACCAGAAATGTTTGATTGTAAGGTGACCTTGGGATAGTTCCATGACCTGGTCAATCAATTACGGTGTTAATAAATTAAAAGGCGAGAGAAACAAAAAATGCGAGAGAATAAAAGATGTTCGTAAATGGAGTTTGTAGCTTTTAACAACTTTCATTAAAATGCATTTAAAGTAAGATTAAGTTGGTGGTTTTACCTAGTTTTGGATTTGTTTCTTGATCTGCTTCATTTATGCATTTAAAGGTAAGAGACACAAAACAGATTTAATTAGTAAAGACCTTAGTCAAATCGACTAATGACCAATAAAGTAACATGTGGTGTTAATGATATTGATAAAATTATACCATATATAAGTGTGTACACATTTTTATTCATTTAAATATTTATTTTATCTCTTTTCATATATAGTGTACTTGCTGATGACCTATCTTTTTTATTGCCATGCATATTGATAAGTTCATCCTGGCAACGACCGATATTCAATATTTTCACTGGTCAAACAGAAGATGCATCAAAACAAAGCAATTTGTATGCATTTTATTCATCAACTATTAGTTTAAACATGGTTCCTTGACATTCCACATTCCCGTAGGCTTAGTATCCCCGAATTAAATTAACATCTCTTATTTTAGAATTATTTCATTTGGTCTTTTGAAATCTATATGTTTGAAAGTTATCAAAAAATCACGTTGTACAGATAGAAGCAAACGAATGACAAAGTATCTAATTCGGTTAACTATGGAACAGTCATCTATTGGTTTACTTTTTCTACAACGATACAGTTGTCAAATGTAATAATTTTGGTTATCATTGGCGTTGCGGTGTAAATCAAAACAGCTGACAAAATATTTGGAAAATTAAAAGATCTGGCACTTAAAAGATTCCACATGTGATCCTGGTTAATTTCCGCCGCATTGTTCCACTCCTTGTCATTCAAGATTCAACCAGTTATCTCAATGCATGTTCCGTTTAAAAATATGTCAGTTCATGTTTGTAGTCTTCTACTTCCCTTAAAATGAGGCGATGTTTATAAATCTCAAATTTCTAGCTGTGACCTATCCAGTTTTTCACTGCTTAAATAATAATAATAATAATAATAATAATAATAATAATAATAACGAGGACTTTGAATAGCGCCTAATCTTTAGAAGCTCTAAGACCTTTACAAAATCTATAATGATATGACTACCAAAAAATAAAATAATAAAACAAGCACCATGAAATTAGAAAATATTAAAAATGCTTAAGGTAGGAAACATTATTAGGTCTTTAAATTTGTTCTTGCAGTCGAAAAAGGTGAGTTTTAAGAGCACTCTTGAACGGGATCACTATTTTTGTGTCTAATATCAATGGGCAATTCGTTCCACGTTCCTGGACCCTGGTATGCAAATGATCGTTGTTAATAAGACTTCGTTTTCATAGTGGGAATAATGAGTATACGATATACACATTTACCGAGAGTGGCCATGATTTTGCAATGAAACAATTTGCAGATGATGATGATGATGATGATGATGATGATGATAACTACTATAACGGCGATGATGATAATACAAGGCCCAACGTACAATTGATTATGCTGAAAATCACACCAAAGGTTTTCATGATGACGAAAGAAAAGCAACAGTATCTTGAACTAGTGCACTCGTCGAGGCGCTGTGCTGCTGGACATCTGAGCAGTTCCCTCCACTTGTCTCGATAATGTGCCAATACAAGTGTCTCCGCAAAACTTTTCCTGGTCCATTCTGTGATGTTGTCAGTGCACCTTTTAATCAATCTAGCGTTCCTTCTGCTTCTGGATACTGCCCTGCAGTACTGTTCTGGATTGACTGTTGGCTCTAGTGACATGGCCATACCAATTCAGCTTTCCTTTTTTTGACAGTGGTGAGGAGGTCTCCATAATGGCCTACTTATTCATTTGTGATGTGGTCCATGTAAGAGATGCCAAGGATGGTTTTGTAGCATCTCATTTCAAGTGCATGGAATCTTTGTTGTAATTCTGCATTCAGGGCCCAGGCTTCACATGAATACAATAAGATTTGAGATGATTAGTGCTCTCAATAACCTGAACTTAGTTTTCAAACAGATATTCTTGTCTCTCTAGAAAGGTTGTAGCTTTGATATAGCTGCCGTTGATTTTGACTTTAATCTTGAATGAGATTTGTTTGCCACTATTTTTTCGTTAGCTTTGTCTTCTCGGCGCTTATCTCCATGTCAAATCTGGAAGATGTTTTAACTATATTCTTCACTAAGGTGGCAAGCTCGTCTTCACTGCCTGCCAGCCCATCAATATCGTCTGCAAAGCGTATCTTGGTGACGTAACGCCCTCCAATGCAGACTGTCACACAGTGGTTTTCCAGGGATTCGCTCATGATGCGCTCTAAGTAGATGTTGCCAACATTTTCGCTAAAGATGCTGTTCCTGTTTTGTAGCTTACAAAATTTGTTTCCAGAAAATCCTATGCATTTTTCTTCTACAATTATTTTCCTATATCTTTTTAGGTTTACACTTTTTAAGCATTTCTTCATTGTTAGGTTTTACGTTTAAGCGCATTTTGAGAGTAAATTTATTACGGTTAAAATCTAATGGTATCCATGTCATATTTTGTATTAAAAATGTCTTCTTTTGAATTATATCTCTCTCTCTTGGTTGAATTTTTTCATATTCATATTGTGTAAGTATTACGAGATTCTAGAGTTTTCCCCTTTACAAATGTGTATATTTACTCATAAGAAATAACCTAAATTGTTTGTTGTTCTTACCGCACTGGATGTTTCTTTGAAGCAAAACACGTTTCTTTGGAACATCATACTTGTGTCTTTCACATTTACAAGTGTGTTCATTATATTTTTGTAGTTTCTCTGGAACATCATTTTTGCGTCTGCCACTTCATCGTATCCTACTTATAATGGTAATATACATTGTGGACAGGAAGTACAAGCTGTACTCATGTGCTTTGGTTGTTTCGCTAAAACAATATTTGTTGCTTGGCAACTTCCTCTTACCCTTAGATGGTACACTACGTTTTCGAAACTATGTACAATATTGGTTTGTTGAGTCCTTGTAACCCTACAAATGTAGTGAAAGTAGTCTGTCACATAAACACTTCAGACTGGGCCACGGGAGACAATAGCAGGAAATGATTGTATCGAAGGATTGTTCATGAAGGTGCCGAAAAGAATCATTACATCGACTGTGTTCGAAAAACGGTTTATTTTTATCACACGATTTTCATATTTATTGGCGTCAAAACGTCACGTCGTACAAACCATGTCCAGGACTTGAGGATCAGATTTGATTTATATTAAGACAATTATAATACGGTCTTGTTAAGCTTTCGTCAAAGACAGAATAAAATCACTTGAGCGAACAGGTTATCCTATCACACTCCGTATAACTAAATGTTAATATATTTAAAAAATATAAATAATTTGTTTATTAGATTGATATGCAAAACCCCACCTGGTTGTATTGTTTAGAGCTAGAGAAAAAATTCAGACTTGAAAAAACTCGTGTTTTGTAGCATGTTTTTCTTTGAATACGTCCTGGTAAACAGGGGATATCACTGATCGGCACGTATTAATCTAGCCTCGTAACAAGAATCCATAAGCTATTTACCAGTAGGAAATTAAAGAATACAGGATATCAAAGCAGAAGTAAACATTTTCCAGTTAAGTATAGTCCATCGAAGAAAATTAAATATAATTACAAGGTAACAGGTGCATCTCACAATATTTAGTACTCTATTTTTCCACTGCTATTATATTGCTTGTTTGGCTGTAAACTAATTTGTTGTACGAGATCTACATGTAAACATTTATAAATATGTCGTATGTTCACATACATTGCATACAATTGTTTCATTTGTCCACAGCTAATGTCACTTTGCACATTAAAACCGTGCCATCCAGCATTATATAAGTATCAAATTAGACATTGTCACTGATTAGGCGCAACTTCCACGTATGTTTTAAAAATGTACTGGTCTTGATCATGAAATATCGACTCTTTGTTTGTAATTTGCATACACGTTCATAAATGTTACAGTTTAACGGTTTGTTGTAGTCTATTCGATAATGATTTACAATCTGTTCACATGCGAATAGGAGCAATGAGGTCATAACGGAAATCAAATGATGACATATTGTTCTGGATGTAAGCATTTTTTCCATCAGTAAGCCTGAATTTGGCTGGAAACAATAAGATACTGTTTGAAATGATTTAATATATAAATTGACATGTATCACATCTACCATAATTATTGTAATGTGATATGTAATATATCGCCTGACGTGTATCAGATATACCATAATTATTGTAATGTTCAAGCGGTTTTCATTCTCTACATTCAACCCTATTCACCATTCACGTACAAGTGTTTCTTAATCGAAATAACAATCCCTGTTTCATAAATCATCAAATCATATCCTGTATTTCATAGTATAAGCCATAAATCCTTCTACCAAAAGAGTTTTTGGTTATTATTAGAAAAACGCTTTCAAAGTACGACATCGTTAACATCAAATGTGAATTTTAGAAATACAATAAAAGCCCAGGTAAAGTGCATTGACATTTAAAATTAAACACGTGTTTCTTCCCAAGTAACTACATTATTTTTGGAATATCATCAAGGTTTATTCGTTTTCACTGATAACGCACAACTTCAAAAGTCAAATGTCAGAAATATTTTGATTTTAATCAAGCTTTTATATTCTGTCCAGAGAATATAGTATCAATTTTAAAAGTATTCCTCCGTCCACTCCATTAATATTTGTTTTCCTTTTTCTGTTTACAATTATCTCTTTCTATGATAAAAATTTAAAAGACACTGAAGTAAGCTGATCGTATCAACTAGATGGCAAATATGTGTGTTATTGTAAACGACTGCTAATAAAATAAAAAGACCTGAATGACACGTCATCTTGTTCATTATTTTGGTTGTTTTTTTTTTTTTTGTTTTTTGTTTTGTTTTGTCTTCTACAGCACATAAATACAAGAAGATTATTTATAACAGAGGCAGCTGGAACAAAGAGTCTTGCCCAAGAAAACACCAATCATAGTCGAACCGACTGATCCGATAGTACGAGTCGAACCAGCACGCAAACCATTGCATCACCGCGGTTATCGCTTCCTTTACTCACCTCTCACAAATATAAGGATTATTTGGCTTATCCTACATCTCCATGTTTGCAATGGGTTAGAAAAGGTTTAAACAGTCTGTCCATACATTATTGAAGTCTATTTTCTAGAATGTACTCTCTCTCTCTCTCTCTCTCTCTCTCTCTCTATATATATATATATATATATATATATATATATATATATATATATATATATATATATATATATTGACTTTATTATCTTAAACAAAGTACCAGAATTTTTTTAAAAAAATCATAACTTTGGTTTAAATTCAAGAAACAGTTTATTTAAGTCGAATAGAAAGTGAAACCTAAAAAATGACCTATACTGTTGTGAATCAAGACGCAAATGGTCCTAATACACCTTAATGTTGCATGACAAGTCCAAAAGTATATAATAAACCAACTGAGTTTCATTGGTGTTCTGAATGGAGTCCAATCTATTGTGCTGATGTGACAATATCCTTGACAACTTTTGACATATATTAACAGATTTGATGTATCATAATGAAATAATCCAAACTGTCTTTAAATGAATCCTCATTAATTCCAATATAGTTACTTAGTCCGAACGTTTATAAGTACCTTATAATTCCAATGAATAATTTAAATAAATAATCCTCTCAAATTATAACTGAACACAACTAATTTAAACGATGATTGTGCTAAGAATGATGCATAATATAGGTATCATTAATTATATTACGTCACAAACATATTCCATTTGGCCAAATCATCCCACTACAGTACTAAAATCATGGAGGGTTCAATATACAAAGAGTTCTTCGTGATTATTAATAAACTAATATCAAGGAACAAATGTACACCATTTACATCTACATTCTCTCCAGTAGACCTTCCGGACCTGTTTGCAAATTTCTTCCGTGACAAAATACAAACTATTAGAGATAAGCTTGAAAACACCATTTCAATTGACTCGTCGTAACGAGACAGTTACGATACAGAATTTCAGCAACAGCTGTTAGAACCATTTGAACCTATCTCAATAGATTTAGTACGGACACTAGTAATGAAGAGTGCACCAAAAATATGTGAACTTGATTCAATTCCAACATTACTGGTGTTTGAGTGCTCAGATCCAATATTGCCTTCACTTACTGATGTTATTAACACCTTTATCTCATCTGGAGAATTCCCATTTTATTTCAAAACTACCATTGTAAAGCCTCTGTTGAAGAAACTAACCCTGGACCGTAACGATTTAAAGAACTACCGCCACGTTTCTAATCTCCCGTTCATACACAAAGTCTTAGAGAACGTTGTTCTAACCCAACGCGTATCTCATCTTAATTCAAACAGTCTTTGTAGCAATGTACAGTCTGTATATCGCTCTTGCCAAATTACTAAAACTACTCTTCGCAAGGTAGTTAATGACATTCTCTCTGCTTTGGATAGCAGAACGATTACAGTCCTCACCCTCATTGATTTGCCTGCGGCATTTGACACAATAGACAATGATATATTACCTCACCGTCTCCAGCATATATTTGGCATTGACAATACAACCTTACTGTGGTTCAAGTCCTACTTAGTCAACATCACACATATTGTATCTGCAAATGGAATACACTCCGCCCCAGTTGATCTATGTTGTGTGTTTAAGTTTACCTGTTCTCTTCATTAAAGACACTCAGCGGATTTCAAGTGTCATATATCATAATCCAGTGTCTCACCAGCTGTACGCTGATGACACCCAACTATACAAATCTAGCCACCCAACTGAAGTTAATGTTACCATCCAAGGAATATAGAGGTGCATTTCTGATGGAAATCATGGATGACATTTAACAAACTGCACATGAATGATAATAAACTGAGGCCATTCTGATCACAACACAAAAGACTTTCTCATTCACATCCTTTACCTCAGACAATAAATATCAGCAACACCAACATTAAATTTACACAGTCAGTACGAACCTAGGTGTTACTCTAGACAGTACTCTCACATTGCACCAACATTGTCATGAAATTATGCAAGGATGCATATTTGGAGCTGAGACGCATCAGCTCCATTCGCAAATATCTTTCAGTTGATGCCACTAAAATACTTGTGTATTTATTAGCACTTTCAAGACTGGTCTATTATAACTAAATTATGTATGGTTCGTCTCAATATCTACTCTAGAAACTTCAAAAAGTTATTAAAAAAAAACACAGCTGCTCCGATCATCATTAGAGTACCGCGATCAAAGCACACCTCCCCGCTGCTCTGTACCTTACACTGGCTATCCATTTGATCCCAAATCAAACACAACATTTGTTCTCTGTGCTACGTTTCACTGACGGACAACTAGGTTGTCCAACATACCGATCTGACCTCACTCATGTGTACACACCAGCAAAATACGTATGCTCCTCTTCTGACAATCGTATACTCATTATTCCCACTATTACAACGCAGTCACATGGACAACGTTCTTCGGCATAACAAGACCCAGCAAGGTGGAATGAATTGTCCATTGAAATTAGACACAAAGACAGTGATTCCTTTCAAGAGTGCTCTTAAAACTCACCTTTTTTGACTGCAAGAACAAACTTTAAGACCTAATACTGTTTCCTACCTTAAACCTTTTCAACATAGTTTAGATTTATTTTTTCGTGTTTCCTAATTTTATAGTGTTTGTTTTTTGTAGTCATATCATAATAAATGTTGTAAAATGCTTATAGCTTTCAAAGAATATGCTCTACACAAAGCCCTTATTATTATTATTATTATTATTATTATTATTATTATTATTATTATTACTCGCTACCTTATGTAAGCAAAAGTCTTCTAAACAATTTCAGAACTTTGATAAGGGTCATATATTAATTTCCAGATCGTTCCAAATTGTCATGTGCTTGTACAAAAGTCTAACCGTGACAATGACCCGTATTAATAACTTTGAGCCAAGGTCTCCGTAAACACTAGCCTGTATACGTAACCTTTGAGCAAAGATCTAAGAGTAAACAATAGCCTGTATCAGTGACCTTTGAGTCAATGTCTAACAGTAAAATATGGCCGGTATCAGTAACATCTGATCAAAGGTCAAGCAATTAACTAAGGCCTGTAGTGGTAACCTGTGAGCGAAGATCTAATAGTAAACTATGGTCTGTAGTAGTAACCTGTGAACCAAGATCTAATAGTAAACTATGGTCTGTATCAGTAACTTGTGAGCCAAGATCTAATAGTAAACTATGGTCTGTATCAGTAATCTGTGAGCCAAGATCTAATAGTAAACTATGGTCTGTATCAGTAGCATGTGAGCCAAGATCTAATAGTAAACTATGGTCTGTATCAGTAACCTGTGAGCCAAGATCTTCATGTAAACTATGGCCTGCATTTGTAACCTTTTAGCCAAGGTCTAACAGTAAGCTATGGTTTGTATCGGTAACCATGGAGCCAAGGTATAACAGTAAATATTGGTCTGTATCAGTAACCTTTGAACCAAGGTCTAACAGGAAACCAAGGGCTGTATTAGTAACCTTTGGTCCAAGGTGATAATAATAATAATAATAATAATAATAATAATAATAATAATAATAATAATAATAATAATAATAATAATAATGATAACAATAATAATAAATATTGATAATAATAAATAATAATGATAATAATAATTGAGAAAAGTTATAGAATAATTACCCGGGTAAATATTAATGTATAAGTTGCCTGCGAATCCAATGCCTGCCTGTAGCTTTGATGTGATTGCATTGTGAAGGTTAGACCTTTCCATTTAGGCAAAAGTCCATGTTAGCGTTCAGTTGTGGTATCCAGTATCGTTCTTTATGTGATCGCTTTGTATGGGTCCATCTCAAGTAGAATTCAGTCAGAAGTATCTCCAAGGACTCGTCTGACTGCCCAGTAGAATTGGAATGGTTGGTGAGTTTCGCGTTGACTTTGTTGCGAATGTAAATCTTTGTAATTACTCTTCTGTTTTCTAGAGTCATCAATTTCGCTGACACTGATTTTTCATAGTAGAAGAAAAATCGCAATATTGGTTCGACATTCTAAGTTCTTATTTATAATGAAGTTAATTCCTTTAGCCTGGCTTCTGAACGTATTATTTTGCAAATTAAGCAACACTTGTTATTTGCAGCATGATGTGCATGAATACGTGGTATAACTTAAGATTTTTATATCTACATCTACGTAGCCAAGGACTTATTAAAATATGGCTTTCCAGCGTTCTTATGATTCGAAATGGCGCCAAAGCTCCGAATGATTTCTTGGATTTATTGGCTAGATGTTTAATGGTCAAAGCGGGTCAAAAGTAACCTCGCATTGGACGCGTAGTTGTCTTGGTTGTATATTTTATGAGGGCAATTCTATAGAGGCGTTTAGCTTGTTAATAGCCTATGCTATGCGATGAAGCTCCTTCTGTATCATCTCTTATAAGGTACCCCTTAATCTCCCCCGTCTCATTTCGAAGGTAGCTGGATTACATGCGTTTGGTCTGAATTGAAGTTGGCAGGAAATCTGGAGTAAATATTGGTGTGAATCAATGTGTTTATAACAAAGGCTAGTTTTTTTCTTTCCTACCAGAAAGGTAGGCTGAGTATTTGACCTGTTGAGGACTCCAACGTAAATTTAATATGTATCATAGAAGTTATTGGTAAAGTATTAAAAAAATTACTATTTCATAATGCTAGTTTTAATAAATTTTGATTCCTATTTGTCAATGAATCTGTACCAACTTTGAAGTCTAAAGGATCTTTAGGAACTTTTGATTGTCTTAATATGAAAAAGTATATTATATAGTGGATTATTGTAACAACTAACCATGGCAATATCACCGTCTTTGATGATTAAGCAAATATAATCCAATATCAAATCAAGACCAGTGCTATTGATAAAGTGAGTATAAAGTCCTTATTGTTTGGGAAATGACAATAAAAACTGGTTTACCTGGCACGCGTGTTAGCAAGTTTTAGCGAAAACGTCAGTCAGCCACTGTCATGGTTTTTGCAACTAAAATATCGTAAATACCGTGCTTGCCAAGTCATTTGACATATCTATGAAAACATAAATTTCTCTGCTGTTTCTATGAGAGATGCGTTTGGCCTTTGTGTGTATCCATATATAATTCAATTGAAGTTATTTAAAAAATGAAATTATAACTATTTCTGAGTACATTCACGTTCAAAAATCAGTCGGTGAAATTTAGTGATCGGAATCGTGAAATACAGGATTTACAAGATTTTCGGCTTAAACTGTACCTAATAGAGTAGTAGAGGAGGTGAACAGACCAAGTTTTCAAACAAAAATAAGGTCTCTACGGAGACCGAAACTATTTCAGACAAACCAAAATTATTTCAAAACGAAACTATTTCTCACACAAAAAAAGACTACTACGGAGACAGAGTCTCCAGAAAGTAAATAGACCCGGCGCCGATGGTGCTGTGGAGACAAACTGTTTCAGTGTTTTGGTAAAAGTCTTTAGGATGAAAATCCTTGAAATCGCTAGTAATTTACGATTTCACATACAGAGTAATTTGTAAATTCTACCCTCGTAAGTCAATCAAATTATTGGATTGATCAGTTAGTTTAAAATTAATTCTTGTTAATGAATTATTATGACATCTCATATACACTGGATTAGTTGGTTCCTCAATTATTAAAAATTCCGGAGGAGCTGTTGATACAAATTAATATAAAATATATCCCTGCTGGGCTTGATTTGATCTTTCGAGATTTATTTGATAACTTCCATCGATGGCATCACACACTAAATTTACTGCAATCACCGAGGATATATTTACATTTTGAGGAGCAATATGCCTACGACCACTATCTGGATCATTATTATGTCTGAGGATAGTTGTTTGTGGTTGTGTTATTTTCTTCCATGCGGTAAGTATCAGAGAAATGTTTCCTGAATAAGATCATTAACATATTTTTTAGTTCATTTGCGTTATACCCAGGAAATTTGAAATTGGATAAATCAGCTCTGTATTATTGTATGCAGTTAGAAATGTTTGTTTATCTCCGTTCTTGTCATTGATTATTACCTGAATTATTCGTTTGTTGATATATTCCATGTCAGATACATGCTGATTTAATATCCTAATATTCGCTATGATCTCGCTGCGTGAACTCGCTATATCTAAAAGATGCTCCTGAAAACTCCGTCGTAGTCGTTCTAGTTGTGTTGTATGTAATTGATTAATTTCTTTAAAATAATCAACGATGTTATTGAATGTAAATGCAATAGTAATAAATGAATCAATTTTTTTCTCAAAAACAAAAACAAAATCCCATTGCATGTTATTGTTATCAAGAAATGTAAATCTATCGTTTAATTTTGCATTTTTTATATCAGATAAATCATCTCGATATGATGGGGTGATTTCATGATATGATTGTATATCCGTGACATAATCAGACTTTTTAGGTTCTGGTATTTGATAAGATGTCCGAGGTGGGTTTTCAGGGCATCCTAATATAGTTCTTATCGAACTCTGATAGATGTCTACGGCATAGTCGGATGAGTTTATCTCAATTGCAGATGATAATGTTGGTTCATGATTCTTTTCCCGTAATGGATTTTATTCTGCGTTGTAATTCATTATTGATCTGTTCGATTTGGTAAGACTCAGATGGTAAGGAAACAACGTTCCAGTCTGGAGTTTCGTCTGTTTTTTTTACTCGCAAATACCAGGGATTTATTTGGTTGCTGACACCAAATGGTTTTGCTCTAATATTTGGCCAACTGTGTTATACTCTTAATTTTGCCATTGCTATGTGCTTTATCGGAATCGCAGAGGGGAAATCGACATTGAATTCAGGATCAGTTGAGGTTACGGAGATCATAGTGGTTTCCACCCGTGTTGTAGTTTCCACTATTCGTTGAAGTAGTTCTTGCGATTTTGCCATTATATTCGTGTTGTTTTTCTAATTTTGACATCGCGGAATCATAAACACGGACCATCGCGGAAAATTCATTATCGGATATTAATGTGTCATCGAGGGAGGATGATATCATCGAGAATAATTACGAGTATGCGTTTGACACAGTATGAAATTTGATTATGTAGTCTTGTAGTTTTTGCTGGCTACATGATGATATTGTTTTTGTTATTATTGAAATTATTTCAGCGTATGTTGTCACCGTGGATATACAAATTGGAACAGCTATCGGGGCAATCATTGTCACTGAAGAGAGTATTATACCGGCCCCAGTAATTACACCTGATACCGAATACACGGTAACATCAACTGCGGTAATTCTTCGTCGATATTTTTTTACTTTTACTTGGTAATCCTCAGTGAGTGTTTTAAGTTTAGTTTGAAATTCTCTGACCTGATCATATCGATATTGCTGTGATGATGACATTGATGACATTTTATTTATTACAACAGATTTCAATTAAGTTGTTTACCCAAATCCGCTACAAAATCCACATACCATGTTATTGATGTCCTAGCCAAATTATTATCGGTGGATGTAATTGTGAATCGTTCAGTTGTTCCCTTGTCGATGATCGTTGATATTGAATTATTGAACCCCAGTTGAACTCGTCGATGAAATATTAAATTGGGTCGGTGACACTAGTGTAAATCGATAAATACCCTTGACGGTAGCTACGATATCTAATTTGTTAGTCTGTTGTGTCCACGCAAATGATCCATGTTGAATCGTATATACCGAGTTTACATTTTTCTCATGAGGAATTTTGATTTTATCTAATTAGGTTATCATCGCAGGAAAATCATCTTTGATGGCCTCGTGAGTTCTCTTAATCTCTTCAATGGATTTTTTTTTACATCCAGGAGTTTTATATCTACTTTATCTAACGAGGTTCCAAAAAATTTCTCAATGGGATTTTTACGAAAAATTGAATAGTTCTCAACAAGATCTTCATATTTGGATTGGAGTGCTGCTAATTCTATAATAGCGGTTTTTATATCCGTGAGCTTCGGTATGGTCACCGGTAGACTTCCAAAGAAATTTAATATCGGTGCATCAATCTTGTCAACTATATTTCTTTGTAATTCAGAAAATTGATGAAATACAAATATATGGTCGTCATATTCATTACGTAATTTTTAAATAGTTCTAAATTGTTATCGAGTGTTGATATTTTATCCACAATAGTTGAAACGAGAACACCCGGTTTGAGCTTACCCTGATCGGAAAATACCGCGATAGTTTTTTCAGCTGCGTCGCGGTGTTTGACCAAAATATCATCCAGGGAAACATTACTCGTTTTCAATCTTCCCTGACGATCTTGAAATACGACTATTTCATTGGGATCCACACTTGCGAGGTTTAGCATCTCAGATATTTCATCATCGATTATTTTTTTTACATCCTTGGTTGCAGATATTTCCGTGGTGGGTTTTCTCAGGCTTGATAGAGATCTTCCCCAAATATCAATCATTATATTCTAAACTCTCTCTAAAAAGCGATTACTCGTATATGCGTTTTATGGGGTGGTTTAGTTGATGATGAAATAGCATCGAGGACATTTAATACTTCTAGGCCGCATATTGGTAACTCAGTCATTTTCTGTGTTGGAGTACCAACGAGGGGTGTTTAATTGATGTATATAACGCATAAACTCCCTAGGCGGTACTAACCTATATGAATCGAAATAAACAATTACACGCGGATGAATCGCGTATGCAACCCAGTAAATTCAAGGTCCGGCGTTGTTATTGAGATTAATGATACCGGTTTCAGCGTTGTTTGGTTGTTGTGGTAATTGATCTCTCATAAAAACACCTCTAAAGTTTTTTATCGCTAGTTTTTAGCAGCATCGAGTAAATAAAAATTTGACATCGGAGTTATTAAATTGTTCCTGGTATTCTCAGGCCGTTTCCGCTGTACGATAAATGTGGAGTTCCTGGTAGTCTTAGACCCTTTCCTGATCGTTTTTTTTTTTTTTGTATCCTTTTCCAGTCGCCTTCTTTAGTGCCATCCCTGCCGCTGTTCCACCGGCTCCTAACGCAGCATCTTTCGCCATCGCTGGGATCGCGGCTGTAATTAGTGCTGGTAATGCAGCGAGAAGTGGAAATATACCACCTGATTTTATCATGTGTTTGATCGCGGACGCAGAGAGAGAGAGAGAGAGAGAGAGAGAGAGAGAGAGAGAGAGAGAGAGAGAGAGAGAGAGACCCGAACGCCCTTTTTATCCTTGAAAGCATCATTGAAATGCTTAATCTGACGAGCTGTCAGTGATAGTTTATTCTGACCACCAGACATCTGATTGTGTTTTAGCGAGATCGTAGTTCCACATTTGTTAGCTGATTCCGATTGCAATTGTTTAATCTGACCAGGAGTCAGGGTGACATTAACATGACTATACGACATTTTATTTAATACGAGATTGATCTAATTGTCTACATATTTTCCACTGGTGCATCAACTCCCCTTATTCGTCCACCAACACCCTCGAGTAACATTGATTTGTCATTGAGAAATCACTGCAACTGCTCTGTAATCAATACCACCAGGAGAGTTTAAACGAGCTTGGAAGTGTATGTCAACGACGGATTGTCTGGTTAAGTCAAGATGTTCCAACGAAAAGTAATAAATCGGATACATTTTTCTAAAATCCAATTGTGATATTTGCAGACCAGTATCTACATTATTATCACGTCCCATAAATGTCAGCAAACGATGATACGCGCGTGCTTTTTGGTTTTGATCGTAATTAAGTAAAATATCCTCAGATGGTTCCTATTGGCCATTTATCCTCAGCGAGACTTCATTAACACCCAATTGATCAAATATCATATGACTGCGTGTTTGGTTATTAAATCGCGCTTTATCCTGTAACGTAATAAATATGTGTCGGGGTGCAGCAACACCTTATTTTGATGCCATGTGCCACGTAAAAACACCATTAACATCATCCTCCTTAATATCCGTCGTTGTTGTTAGCCATGATAGCAATGATTTTCCTCTTTGATTCATAAATGATAGTAATTTTTCTTCTGCGGTGATTGATGGAGTCATTACTGGCATCCACAGTGATAGCTTTGATATGTTTACTTTACCAGGAGCGACTGGACCTACAGCAGCAGGAGCAGCAGGACCATGCCAGATTGCATCATTATCAGTACCCTTTCGCACGAGGACTACTGTATGCTTCGCTCCATACAGAAGTTTTCCAACATTTCTGCAAAATCCAAATATATGATGCAGTGGAATCGCACATGAAAATAATCTACGCGATCCTTGCAACATTGCTACGCGTGTTGCAAACCCTAAGTTGTAATCAGTATTAATGTTTTCTATAACATCAAAGTCAGCAGCTGGTCTAACTTGATGTTCACTGGTTGTGGATCAACTGCGGTATCTTGTGGTGTATTTAATTAATATACTGAATATGATCAGCGTTATCAGTAATATCCTTACAGAACATCATAGATGGACCTGCTGATCTTGTAAAATCATCGGAGTATCTTACTAATCCCACAATTGTTGTGGCAACATCAACATCATATTCTATAGATTAAATCTCTCTTCCATCAATCATATATCTGGCGCTCTCAAATAGCGCATTGATACCTTTATTGACAAAGCCAACTTGGACATTTAGGTCATATGGTGGATCATTAGCAGCGGGATTATTTGTTACAATTTCTCCTTCTACTTCGATAAATGCTTCAGCGGGTAGAAAGTATTTGCTGGTATCCTGGACTTGAAGTTCGATTCTTGGTCGACTTTTTGGTTGTACCGAGTTATAGGAATAAAATTGATAATCGCGTACAGAATCATTCTTGCGTACTGGGGCATCTAAATCAAACGCTGAGTCGGGTGACGATTTGAACATTTTATTATATATTTCTTGATCTAAATCGCGCTCTCGCTCAGAATTTCAAACCGCTTCCCGCTTGAAGTAATATTTTCATGATTTTCAAATCAATCATTTATCCGTGATGCTATTTTTTGATCCACTGCGTTGTTTATTATTTTGCTAATACTTGCAGACATAATTTCCGTAGATAGTAGTTTCCCTACTGATGACTTTGTCATTAGCGGTGGTTTCTTTCGTCGTCGAATCAACGTGATTAGTTTTTCTTTGGCAGCGGAAAAAGCTTTCCCAGCAACATCACCAACAGCGCTAATACCCTTATCACGAATAACATCAATAGCTTTCATCGATAATTGTTTTGCAATTGGTTCTATTTTGGGAGCCATCCTTGTAAATTACCCTTCAATGACATTACCGAGTCCATCTCCATAGTACATCTTATCAACAGGCAATTGTGAATTTACTAAATAGGTCATGGTTGGTTTATTGTGGTTGTAGCGTATGATCATATTATTTAAATAATATTTATCTAATGTTGTGATTAGTCACTGTGGTAACTGACCGCAAGCTTATCAATTAACTCTCGATATACACCAATATCCATGATACCACCTTCAAATAGTTGTCTGCAGATATCAGCTGTCTCATTAATTATTTCCGGTGAGTTATTTCCGGCTCGTTTACCTCCTACAAGAACTTCTAATCGTGATATATCCCGAGAATGCTATTAGGACAAGAAACAAGACCACTGCCACGATATCCAGTACCCGTTTTACCAGTTGCACCTTGTGTGGGAGTACCACAACTCTAGTAGTTTTTATTTCCTCGGGGAGTTGAGATTCCTCATATGATGGTAGACCTTTTAATATCATCTATCTTTTTCATATACGAATTAAACCTATCATCTTCTTTGGAGGTTTTATATCCACTATATTTTGCAAAATATATATTTTTTGCCAGGCTTTAGATTTTTTTATAGGTTTTTCATATCCGGGATTTATATATTTTTGTCTTTTTGAAAAAGTTTGAATATCAAAATTAGCTAATTCAACATCCGTAGTAGTATTTTAATTTCATCCATTGTATCTCTCGTAAATATTGTCCCCTCGGAATATCACCTTCTTGTTCCTCACCTTCTTGTTCAACATCACCCTCCTGTTCCTGTTCAACATCACCTTCCTGTTCCTATTCAGTATCAACTTCTTGTTCTTGTTCAGGTCGTGCAGCAGCTATTATATCACCAGGAAGTGTTTTGAAAGATATTGTGTTTGCTTGGATCTCCTTGCTATTTTTTCAAGTACTGGTACAGTAGCAGTAACACCTTTCTCAGTAGCAGTAACACCTTTCTCAGTAGCAGTAACAACCCTCTCAGTTGCTGTGGTTACCGGTTTAAATAATTGTTCAGTGCTTGTTGCAAAATCACTTTGAAATTCCTGCCTCGCTTGTAATATCTGTCTGACAGAATCTCTTACAGGGATATTTTTTTTATTGCGGACAATCGCTCGCGAGCGAGTCTGGTTCTTAAAGCCTCTCCGATCATTATGTAAAAATTCATAGGATTTTCTAATTGCAATCAATCGGAAGCGGAAAATCAAGGGTTCTCACCCCCCCCCCCAAAAAAAAAAATTCTTCTTAAATTTCAACGATATTACTTCCTTGTTCACCGGTGACAAATTCTCCGTAACAAAAAAATAACAATTGGTCACATACCTGTCCTTAGAGACTTTGTCTCGGTGATTTTATCAATGGAAACCTATATAATTTTAACCTATACAAATTGTCAAAAGGACTTGGTTCCGTGTGAGTAATCCGCATACCTGCAAAACAGTATCCACTGTACATGTAGTACAACAGAGCAGTGTTAGGTTTGTGTTAGTCTGTATTTGGATACGACGTTGGAACAGTCGAGAGAGAAAAATGATGTTCATTCAGTGTATTATTTTGCTTGATGATATCTTAATTATCATTTTAATTCTCGAATTCATTGTTGTGCGTCTGACCTGGTATTTTTGGCCGAGGTCAGCTCTGACTTTTTCGACTGCTGTAAATAGCTGAATGAATTTGTTCACATCACTACAATATGCAAGCGAGTCATTTACAGCATGCTGAATCCTTTTAATCAGGGAATACTGACATGGCAAGACATATTTATTATTCTGAGCGCTATCATCGAGATCTTGAAAATCAGAGAGAATCTGATTGCAATCTAATTTATACGACAATTGTATTTTTTGATTTTTCAAATTTGAAATCTCTTTTATTATGTCATTTATATTTTCGAAATTCATTATAATCGAGTGTTATAGCAAGTTCGGGTACATGAAAGACCCCATGAGGAACTCCTAAAACACCTTCGTATGTTAGAAGTCCAGAGGTCGATATATAAGACAACAAAACCCATGTGGGCCTCTCAGTTGTTATTCACATCTGAGCAGACACAAGGGGATCACGAAGCACATTCCCCATGTGGGGATCTAACCCGTCAAATAACGGTCTAAAACCCCAGATGGTGTGCTTGGTGTATGACGTCACAACAATAGATTATATATATCAAATACGAAAACGAGTTCAAATTGTCCCCCAGTTTTTTTTGTATAAAGGACAATACAACAATGGATTATATGATACAGACAATACAACAATGGATTATATTAGGACAATACAACAATCGATTATAATAGGACGGCACAGGACAATACAACATACAACAATAGGACAGCACAGGACAATACGACATAACAAGGAAGCTATTATCTACATTCAACAAAACCACTCTGCGTTTCAAAATTGTTTGGAGTGGAATGCAAAAGACTATACACACTGCGTGACGTTGTGACGCAGAGTGGTTTATCAGTTGAAATTCGAATGGCTTAAATCCCCAATAATATAATAGGCAGAATTATATATAAACCGACTGTACACTGAAATCAATAGCGATTGTGTGATTTTTACTCTCTCATATACTTAATTGTGGTTACTGACATCATCTAAACAAATCTAAATACCTGAAAATTATATAAAAAGAAAGAATATCATATTTGTAAAAAGTTATTTATTTGATTCGTTTTCTGACAGAACGAATACTTGATTATTCCCATGAACGACGGAGTATTTCTATAACAACAACAAAGGAGTAATCTCTGTTTCAAAAATTATATATAGAAGCCTACACGAATTATGCCCCCTTGGTGTTACACATACAGTACAAAATGAAATTCAGATGTACATGAATTGAATTGTATTTCCAGTTCGCTTTGAAAATGCTGATTTAGTAATATTTTCTTCAACATATTGTACCAAAGACATACAAATATCAAAATATTTGCCGGCTTCATTCATTTATTGAAATACTCTAATTTCGTTATCTTCTGTATTGAGTGATTTTACAGGTTTCACGTTTTTCGGGTAATTTTCTGTTTTGCCGCGTTTGGAATTTTCGCTTTGAGTGATAGCCTGTAGATTTTCCAATTTGTTATGTTTTGGACATCATTCAATATGATCAATTACAAAATCATCCTTTATCAATCCATTGTAGCATTCAAATATTATCCGATGTTGATAATATTTCTTCGTTCTAACACTTAACATCAAGTACCCCATACCACTGTCCCACCCTACTGTTTTTTTTTCAGCTGACAATACCATCACGAGATGCTTCATAATCGATTATCACGGGATGTGACTGAAATTCTGGGTTCATTTATATACAATATATTATTTGTCTAATTAATTATTTGGTTTAATTATTACTTGGGAGTCTAGTAATATAGTCCTGAGATGTTCTTGTGATTTTGTCGTTGACAGAGTCAAGGACAGGGTCATGGGTAGAGTCTTTTATTCGCTTATCATAATAGCGTTTTAGTTCCCTATATCGCTTACCACCACAATTCAGACACAACTGAGATTTTCCTCTCACACCCACCCCACATCGTATGCAGGGTAAAGGACCCAAGCTTCCACGCCGTACGCTTTGTGAATGATATCCGCAGAATTCATTTTTGCATGATTTGTTACAAACGGTTACTGATCCCATCATAAGCCACTTACAATTATTCATATATATATATATATATATATATATATATATATATATATATATATATATATATATATATATATATATATATATATATATATATATATAAATATAATTCTTTATTTAAATATATGTTTTAATTATAATATGGAGGAGTTCGAGAGATTATCGAAAAAAAACCCTGGAAAAATGCTAAATTCAATCTCGATAGAGCATCCACTGACACACCAAAAAAGGTCTAATAAGTTATAGAAGCATGATAGGTAAAATCCATGATGCATTTAATGAATTCAAGCACGATGTAGCATCTCACTATTGGTCAACATTTCGAATTGATGGTGGCGTTGATGCTACCATGAACGACGAAAGAGCAGCAGTGATAATCTCGCATCTTGACTATAGAAAGTATTTCTTTTAGAGTGAAATTCATTATCCGCTCAGAAACGGGAAATTGGATTATACGCGACAAATTTTAACCCATCCTGAAAGATAAGAGAACTGTCACTGTGAGTCAGGATGCCAGACCAGGAATGCTGACTGGGATTGACAAACCGTATTACGAGAAAGCTTATCCCCTGACCGCGATTGTTTATGGGATCTATCCGTTAAATGATAAACCGAGTATTGAGAAATTAAAAACAATGAAACATTCGTCGTTGAATTGTGTAGCCGAACGAATAATAAAGCATTTTTACAAATGCAATGCGTGGAAACAAATTGAGGGATCTAAGACGCAAAAAATAAATTAATGGGGTTTAGCAGTTAGGGAGAGCGGTGCTACAATTCAAAATGTAGCCGAACTAGAAAGGATACTAAAATTTTCAATAACCGTAACGATGATAACAGGAGAAGTATTATATGAATCAAAATATAAATTGAAAGGATCTCCAATCAAAATTATTGACCATAATGCACACGCGTGAAACTCCGCGGTAACAATATTTCCACGGGGTAGAACCATAAATTATCTACCCGTGGAGTTCTCGGAGGGGGAGAAATTATTTGATTTTATTTATCAGTTAAGTAAAAACGATCCTGTGTCAGTGTAGTTATTTCAGAGTTTTGAAAACGAAGAGTGTAAATTCGATAAATTTGTAAAACCTAACGGCGAAATATATCGTACTGAAGCTCTTCACGACGAGATGAGAAAACTAGCTCGTGATTTTTCAACGGAACACGACGAACAATTACTAACAAACTGTTTTACAATTCCTTCAGTTGCAGCTCATTTCGCGAGAAAGAAAAATCTATGGAAACCGAGAAGAACTGAATTTCCCTTAGATGTTGAGTCAAGTCTTATTAATTATGGACATGGTGAATTATGGAATACCAAATATGACCCCGAAAGTGTTATTTCGGTTGATATGGTTGCGTGTTTTCCAGGGAGTTTTCTCGGGTACGGAGAGTGTTCTAAGTATTTTAAAAGATTTGGGCATCCCACACACGAAATGACCCGTGTTGCGATTAATGGGCCGCTACCCGATTTTGATCTAACCGGATTCAATCGTGTGGTATCATTTGAATTCGCTAAAAGACTTCATCCGTGCTGTTATGTTTGGTTTGGTAGACACATCTCTGAAAAACACTGGATACCAATAGTGTTATTACGGTATATGATTGGTTCTAAAATACTGATATCGATGATTGTCAGTGAAGCAATTATATCCTATCACGCGCAGACTGAAGTCTGGTTACCACAACCCGATAGTCTAGATAGCATAATCAGCGAAAACAAAAAAAAAGCAATTCCCTTTACTCGACGAAGAATATATCGTTAGCTGGTCCAAGGAGAGATTTGAAGTTAGAAATAAACACGCAAAAGATCTCTGTAGAAAAATAATTGGTAAATTCACCCAGGGCGGAAAATATGACCACAAGCGATATTCTTCTGCTGCATACGATTTTATGATCGCAGATACAACATCCAGAGGTATATATGTCAATCGTAAAGACGCTTTTTTGTCCGATGGAACAAAATTCGGTACAATTGTTACTTACAACGACGGAGATAATCCTCAGTATACATACTTAAGGGCGTCTATGCTGGCTTATGCTTCTATCAATTTACTTTCGATGATAAATATATTTCCTGACACCACGGTTAGAGTCGCCACTGATTCATTTTATATAGATGTAAACACAGCGAAGCAGTGGCTAAATTTACAAATTCCGACGAGAGTTAGGGATCATGGAGAATTAAAAAAGAAATACTGTGTGATTATTCTCAATCAGCAGATGTTACGATTGAAAACAATTACTTGACAAATAATCAAATATCAGAACTATCTAATGCACCTTCAATATCCGATCCAATATGTAGATATAAAACCAGTTATTCAAAGGGCTGTGATGGGTGAGGGAAGACGACTCGTGTGATTCAATTATTTCGAGGTAAATCAAACATGATTGTGCTAACAATCACACACAGACTTGCAAGAGAGATGAAACAGCGAGGAGTTAATGCTTGCACTTATCACATTTTCTTTTGATGGAAAGGTGACGAATGGACTCCTGATCGAATGGGTGAGAAAAATATATTCCTGAAATCATTATTTTAGATGAGATACACACAGTGTCGTTAGATGTATTAAAAATGTTTCTTAATTGGCTATTGCTAGCGAATACAACTGTGATAATGTGTGTCGATCATGGTCAACCACCACCATTTGTCGGTTTATCCTCGCATGATTGGCTGAAGAATTTTGTAGACTATTAAGAAGAAATTAATACTGATCACAGATCACTTGATAAGCAATTAAATAAGTTTAAGAAATTAATTAGATTACAACCGGATAAAATCCAGTGTGAAATAGCGCGTGAAATAATTTCAGAAACCACATTAAATGATTTTTGGGAAGCGTGAAGACCAAACGATTTGCTAGTGGCAAGTAGAAAGATAGTCAGAAACACACTTCAGATGTAGTTATTTAACACGCATAAAGAAATATTTGCAACACTTCCAGTGCCATTGTGTTATAGGCACACTGATTCACGAAGACAGAATATCGAAATTGATATTCCTGGACAAAGTGAAAAACAAATTCTAGTGTTAAATGATATTGTGTTGGTTGATATCGATGTTTGTCGAAGATGCATTGCGTGCTGATAAATCCCCATGGAAGCTAGTATACGCAGCGACGATACATTATTAGAAGGGATTGACTATATCCGATACGATTGTTTGGATCGTAGAAAATCGCATCGAGTGGTCAAATCTAGTTTACTTAGCAGTATCCAGAGTACGAAGAATAAATCAATTTCGAAGAGTTGTTTTAGATACTAATGACATCAAAATCAGTGATATTGTCAACAATGACATAATCAGAAAAAAACTCACTGGTTATAAGCAACAGGACAAAAAAAAAATAACAGAGAATTTGATATTGATGCTGAATTTATAATTACGCTGAAGCAACAACAGAATAATCACTGCGTTAGTTATAATTGTATAATGCATTGGTATTGGTCGGATAAAGATCTCCGCCAATTTACCGCAGACAGAAAAGATAGTAGCCTTGGTCATGCCAGAGATAATATGATGTTGACTTGTCTTGAGTGTAACAGACGCAGAAATGCTAGTTAAGGCCAGCGGTGGTAATTGAGTATCTTTGGGTATCACTTGTAATTGTTCACGCGTAAATCCGCGCTGAGTAGCAGTTGAATCTAATCTACCCGTGGATCTTACTGTACTAGATATTTTATGTGCGGTGACACTCCAAATAGGATCAGTATCTCTTATTGCACCGCCTTGAAGCTCTCCTGGTTCATATAAATATCTCACAGTGACATTACCGAGTATTGGTTGTTTTGAAAAATAATTTTGTATTTTTTGTATAGTTATATACTTCTTTTTAATCGCGTTGTTAGGTTTCATATTAGTTGTTCGAGTAATTTCATTATTTAGCGCGGTAATTACACCCGGTAATCTTTTGACCCAGTCACGAGATCGTTTATCCTGGATAAATTCCTTCGCGTATTGATATCCAAATAACCGCTCAGCAAATGTTCGATTAAATCGTTCAACTATTGCCTGATCACGATGTAGTACAGTATGTCCTCGTCTGATGGTGACATTATAATGTTTCTTTGTTGATAACACGGCGCCCTGAAATTCCTTGCCAGGATCAACCTGAAGTAGATTTGGCCACTGCAGAGGACCTCGTCGATAAGTCCTTTCAACGCAAAAGCTACTTCAGTTGATGACTGCGTCGCTAGCGGCTCTGCTTCTTTGTATCTACTCGCAACATCAACTACGGTTAGCGCATACTTGTAAGCAGTATCATGCGGCAGAAATAATATATCAACTTGATGAACCTCATTAGGGACGCTGACATCAAAATGCAAGAAGTTAATTTGTTTAGGCGTTGGCGGTAGATAAATATGCCATATCGCCTGTTTTGATAACCAATCCGCCGCGGTGGTATTTTTTACTTTTGCGGCTTTAGCGAGTTTACCGATTGCTGATTTACCCCTCCAGTATCCTCTTGGGGAATAATAAATAGATTCCATGTTGTTATTAATTACCAGCACCCAGCATTAATTTACTTTTTACCAACCATGAAGCTATTTTCTTTGAAGGATTTATCAGTGATTGATTTTAACGCATGAATCAATTTCACATCTGCGATATGTCTGTGTTGCAGATTGCTGCTTTTATAAGCAACATCATGATCATGACACGCCTTATCAATATCGTTTATCGGATATTTACCGTTTCGGGGTTGGTTTTGATCATTGAGTCGGATATCGAGTCTGGTTCCAGGTTCACAATAACTATACCCTGGAAAGTGTTTTTCTCCTGGATATTTTGCCCATGGTGTTCCTGGTAATTTTACTAACTTGGCTGCAATATCACCTCCCTTTGTTTTTTCAACAAATCTAATTTTTTATACCACATCGTTCACACTTGCCAGTGATAGCATCTCTGTTATTTTTTGTCGTAGTATTTGTTGGGTCAATTGTTGGTGTACGCGTCCTACATTTCACACAATATAGATCCATAATTTATTTATAATAACATGAATGTATTTGATTTTTCGGCGACAAAAACACGAGAACCCATTAAGCATCATGCAGCGCTACCAAACTTTATTCGTATGATTATAATTGGACCATCTGGAAGTGGCAAGATACAGTTGTTACTTAATTGATAACGAGATGGATGAAATGGGATAAATTATATTTAGTAGCCCCGAGTGTACACGATCAGCGATGTTACGAGGTGTTAAAGTATTTTAACTAGAAAGCAAAATCGGAAATCGATGAGGATATTATTGAATTTATAACCGATATTGAGGAAGCACCGAGCGTTGATGTTATTGATGGAAGTATTAACAATTTAGTCGTATATGATGATGTGATGCTAGACAATCAAAATAATCCCGCTAGGATATTTTCCAGAGGTAGACATAAAAATACTGACGTGATATATGTCACTCAACGATACACACAAATACCAAAAGTGATCAGAGATAATTGCAATATTCTTGCTGTATTTAATGGAGTTGATACACATACGCTACGAAATATTCATCAAACCTGGTGCAACGGCGACATGGATTATAATCTCTTTAGAAATTTCTTTAGTCACGCTCAGTCAATCCCACATGGATTTGTTATGATAAATTTGCATGACCCTAGATCAAGATATCGGATCGGACTTGATAAAATATTCGGTTGAAACAGTTTGTCTCCACAGCGCCTTCGGCGCCAGGTCTATTTACTTTCTGAAGACTCTGTCTCCGTAGTAGTCTTTTCTTTGTGTGTGAAATAGTTTCGTTTTGAAATAATTTCGGTTTATCTGAAATAGTTTCGGTCTCCGTAGAGGCCTTATCTTTGTTTGAAAACTTGGTCTGTTCACCTCCTCTGCTACTAATAGCAACAATAGCGATTTTGCCCAAGCACTTACCCTCAGCGTATAGTCGTTAAAGCTATTTCCAATTACGGATACTTTTTGCTAACGGAAACGACGACATATTTGCATTGTGAAATTACAACGCATTTTTTTTGTGCTTCTTCTGTATTTGTGTTGATGCTGTGTACCAAACAACACCAGAAAATCTACGAAATCCGCAAGAAATAGTCCTAATAAAACCACACAGAAACTTGTCATCGTCAACTATTTAAACTGAAGTTTGGAGGACGTTTCCCATTACCGTTGTTTTTGGTATTTTTTATAGTTTTGTGTTTAGCGCCATTTCTAGGCGGAAAATAACCTATGCATGGCGGCCATTATAACTAATAGGGAGAACTCAGCCATCCCATTAACTACCGACAAAAGGGAAGCTACTTGCTAGCTTTGTCACAGTTGAGTTAGTAGTTATCACTAAAGGCGAAGCCTGTATATCAGTCTGCCACCAGTGGACCCCCACCCCACCCACGCATATTGTATTTTACCATTGGTTAAAGGAAATTATTATCATATCATGCGACTGTATAATGTACTTCAGTACTGATCAACGGAAGGCATGCGCACCGATAAGTATAAACAGTGTTACATTTTCCACATAAATTACATCATAGGCGAAGGGATAAATTAAATCTCCCACCCCCGATACCCCCCGCCCCCAATTTAGGGGCCCACTTTCAATAAAATAGTTGTCTGATGGAAAATTTGTAGCCACCACTACGCCTAGGTTCCTTCCTCTTCCCTCCTCCGAAGTCGCTTGGGTCAACGAAATGTATATGATGACAAATTAACGCCGTCAGATACTGATAGCTGTTATCACAATCTGACTTGATTTTTAATTCATTCTTAGACATACCATCATTTTTTTGCAAGCGTTGTTGATATTTTTCACTGAACATCATTAGTCTAAAACCAAAGCACACTGGAGGAATTATCATGCAGGTGTTAATCAGGCTGTTTAACAGCATATTGAGAAAAAGTGATTGCCAGCCAGATGTATATGGGATTGTAGATGTACTGAATAGTTCACATACAAAAGTAAATGATTATTCCTGGAAGGTGTTCTGAGTTATTACATGTTCTTTCCGTAGAAAAGACATTCTTTTTAATGCATATAAAATTATGTTAGCAAAAATTATGTTTAACTTTTAGATTTGACACTTGTAAAATGCAAGTTACTACTTGTGTTTTGAGATAGCTTAATAGGTTATTCAAATATGTGCCATATACTTTTCACTAGTTATAACATTTATGGGCAGTCAAGATGCCTCAAACAGAATATAATCGCCGGATATTTTAAAAAGAATGTAATAACCAGACATTATAAACATGATATGTATAAAAGCCGGACACTTTAAATAGAATGTAATAATCATACACTATACACAGACTATAATAAGTGGACACGAAAATCAGAATATAATAGCCGGACACTTTAAATAGAATGCAATAACCATACACTATAATCAGAATAAAATAGCTGGAAACGATAATCAGAATATAATTGCCGGACATTAGAAACCGATTAAACACCGAACTGTGTAAATAGATTATAACCGGACGCTTTACTGTTAATATTTGTTGTTCGACTTCATAACACGATTAATTAACTATAAATAACTGTTTCTAATACTCTATGCATCACTGCATATTCTCTTTTATAATTTTTTTGTGTGCTCACCTTAAGTACATGTATTAATGCAAAATTTATTTTAATGAGATTCCGGTTTTGTGAGTAAAAATATCCCCAAACTGAAGTTGATGACGTGTCTTTGGTAGTTATTAAAGTGTTGATATGTCAACAGTCTTTTTTTTTTTTGAATCGCATACATATAATTCCAGGCTTAAATATACTGTAAATTCCAGTCAATGTCTTTATCCAAGAAATTGTTTCACAGCACCAATGCATTTCCAGAGAAAATAATCACTTGAATTTAATAATGTTTCCAGCTCAAGAAGTACTGGTCACAACATACAATATACAACTTGAAAGTGATAGATGTTAAAGCACGAAGAACCAAGTCCTCACAATTACAAGATTATAAAGTCATCTTCTTGACCTCATGCTATAATCAACTTTATAAAAAAAATACATAAAAGAAAATAACCATCAAAAGTGATCCTGATGTTTACAAAATCAAAACCATAACCTGTAAAATTCATTTACGAAAATCCAAAACCCTAACCCAAATAAACATAATTACTTCCTCTATTAATAAATATCCCGAGATTACGCCCATACACGGAGAATAATTTAATTATGTATTAGTTGTTTGCATAAAATGAAATAAAAAAATATCAATTAGGTCAACCAGAAATGAATTTTGGACAGGGTCAAGTCCAGTATACAATATTACAATACAATAGCATGTAATGAAATAAAAAAAGTAAACTAATCAACAAACAATAAAATTAAATATAAATAGCACCGTAACAACGCCTTATACCGTGATAATATTAACAAGAACTCCACACCCACGCCCCCGTGTGATTTCCAATCAAAATGTACAACCTACAGATTTAAAATCACCCATTAGATGGCAAAATAATGTAATTGCACTGACCTTCCTGCATTCAAACATATGGCAGGCTTTACAAGCAAATTATCAGAAATTATTTCATTTCGCTTCGACAAATATTTTCACTAGCTTTTATTAAAGGTCAGGGTCACATGAAGAACAGAGTCATTTGAAGAACAAGCGATTTCACTAATAATGAACGACATTTTGCTTTTAAAATATCAAAATGCGTATAAAACACGAATAACGAATGATATTACAACACATGCCATACGCAAGCGTAATTTTAAAAAAAATGAATAGCCTGGTACAAGCAGCAACAAACAAAATATAGACAAATGACCATAATAAAACTCCTTAGACCAGTGGCATGCCCCGCTCTACATTCTTCCCTGTATTACTATATAAAGAATCTATTAATCTTGGCTAGTTATGATGGGGTTATCTGTTACAATGAAGAGAACATCTTCGCTAGCCATGGTTCCGATGTGTTAACCCTATTTACACCTTGGCGGATATATCAGATATTCCATTGTTTTGGGTCTTTGAATTTCATTAGATGCTGCTGCAAGCCACCTCATCCAATCAAAATAAAGTTGTTCAATGAGCCAGAAAAAGGGAGAACACAACTGGAATTGATTCGAACTTTGACCATTTTAGACTGCCGGTCAGTGTTTGTACAACTACATCCATTACCTAAAATACACTTGTAAATGCTTCTCTCTAGTATTTAAACTTACATTCGATGTTAAACGTACGAAGTATCTTTTTAAAGTCAATTGCCTCCTCTGTTTTCGTCTGATGTACAATGCACGCTATTGGTTGGATGTATCCCATACTAAGGGAGACAACTCATGAAAACCAATAGATAAGCTAGGATAAAACACTAAAATATCTGATAAATGTTGATAAGGTTAACATATCGGAATATGGTGACAATCAAAATAAGCTGAAGTTATTGGAGTTTAATATGATCATGTCTGTTACCTAATCATTCACAAAGTTATCATAAGTTCTTCATACTTTATTTATTTTGTGAGTGAGTGGATAAAATGTACACATGGATAAATACCCATACATGATCATTTAATCATATCTTATAATTGTAGCTAGTGTGACTGCATGATAAGTACGTGTTCTTTATAAGTTACTCTCTAGACGTTACTTTGCAATTTTCGATTTAATCATTAAAGGTAATTATTAGCCTGTATGTATTATAATAATAGATAACAAGAATTGTTCGTATCGTAAAGATAGCAAATTATGTTTAAGCATTTGTAATGCAAAATCAAGTGTTACAACTAGATGGCAATCATGGATATGCCTCTGTACAAATACTTACAATAATGGGAATATGAAAACTTACAATGTAATTCATTGATTCATCGGGTGCCTGATTGGTGGTCAGCACACGCAAAACTATTCAGTAATAAAGCAACTAGAGCAAATAACCGTGGCCGACCATGGCTTATCTGGAAAGGAATCTAGTGCGACCGTGAGTCCGGTACACTAAGCCACTGCGGCTCCTCGAACTTTGTGACATTTAGTTCTTTGGTGCCAAGATTCAACGCATTTTCAAGCTTAAACAGCTACATACACATGCAATTTACATTTATATTAAAGTAATTCTCACTATTGCTCTCTTGAGAGTTGCATCAGGTCTCCGTGCCTATTAAGAATTCACTCACTATACATTATTTAAACCATACAAAATTACATTACCGAATGCACGCAATGTCTTAAATTTTAATCAGTTTGATTATAAAATATAGATTCTTTCTTCTGTCTTAAATCTTCTAGGAATAAAACATATATATTCACCATTTACTTTTCGAAGCGTCTTATAAGTCAAATGAATTGACTTAATTAAATCCCTGGTAGCGAACTCGAGTAAGCGTGATCGCTACAAAATGCGTATGAAACTAAAAGACCTTATCAAGCATTGAAAATCAATATCTGCTTGTTTGCGTGTGCTAAGTTATGAGTTTTTGTTCGTCACACCACATTAATGCTAATTTGTTCTTTACAATTCAACCTCCCTCTTATAATTAAAAGAGATAGATAGATAGATAGATAGATAGATAGATAGATAGATAGATAGATAGATAGATAGATAGATAGATAGATAGATAGATAGATAGATACAGACATATAGATAGATAGATAGATAGATAGATAGATAGATAGATAGATAGATAAATAGATAGATAGATAGATAGATAGATAGATAGGCAGTTAGCTGAATGCAACATTAATGCTATACAAAGTAGGTGGCATTTGATAACGTGATTTGGAAACATGTATGGATAGTATTATAAGTACAGACTCTATACATAAAGATAACGCAACGATGTCTGCAGTGTGTAAGTTTATAGTGATTGTTGTTGTTGTATGGTTTAACGCCATTTTTCAGCACACGATAGGCTATACATGGCGGCCAGTATTTTTGGCTGAAGAAGAATCCGGGAAAACTGCCGGAAAGAACCACCGACCCACGAGAAGCTACTGACAAGCTTTCTAACATAACTACATTAGCCGAATCTTAGACTCGAACCCACGCAGACAGAGGTGAAATGGCAGTGATCCGTAACGGAAACCGCTTTAGACCACTAGGCCACTCGGGGCCCCACTAAGTTTATAATAGCACTGGGTCATCATGTCGCTGACATATAGGATGATGGCCCACCCAGTAAAATTATCCTAACACTAGGCCGACCCGTCCTAATACTAACCTCTTAATACTGAGCGCCAATCTAGGCAGCTGTTAGTACCATTTTTGTATGTCTTTGGTATGACTCGACCGGGGATCGAACCCACGACCTCCCGCATCCGAGTCGGACACTATAACCACTAGGCAACCGGAGCTAAAAAAAATAAGTAACTTAAATATCAAATTAAATTTTAAATTGTACTTGAAATAAAAGTAAATTGTGTATTTTTAACAAACTACTTCGTTGTCTTCCCATGAGATGCATCAAGGGTTACGGTATAATGCAATTTTGTTTACCCAATTTGATTAAAGCATCAAAATTCAGAGAGTATTATAGACAAACACAACACTTTAAACGTTATATTAATATATAACAATACACTTCGTGTAATCTCTTTGTCCGTCGTAAATGAAACAGTACACCATCCCTTTGTCCGTCGTAAAGGTAACAATACACGTCACGTCATCTCTTTGTCCGTCGTGAAGGATTGATGCACATAATAACTGTAGCAATGACAATACAGTATAAAACATCTGATATCTTTGATGAGCTGAGGTTAATATAAAGAAGAAAGCACCTACATTATATAAAATAAAATTTAACGACACTTCATGCTGTCATAGAAACTCTCCTTTGCAAGAAAAACATTTTAGGACAGCCATTTGAATAAACATCTATGAAATATGATATTATGGTTTTATATATTACACTACATTTAGCGCTCATTAATTTCTTAAATAGATGTTTTTTCAGGATATATAGCATCGTAATAGAATGTGTCATCCCTTCTGAATAAATCCTAAACGCAAATCAGTGTAATATACAGGTGCAACGTGGAGTAGCATATTGTACAAGTTATGGTTCTCTGCATAATTGTTACTTCACAATCTATTTATAAAATGAATGAATCAACTTACTGGTGTCTTGGCATTACCCATCTGTCTTATCATAGGGTCTTGGGTACGTTTATGCTTGTAATTATATTTTCTTTAATTAAATGAGAATGATTTCATTAAGTAGATGATATAATGCAGTATTAGTCGTGGAATATTCAATGTAGCAGAACAATGCTTTTCAAACAAAAACGACACGTGCATAAGTATCTCGATCATAAAGAGTAGAGAATATTTATATAGAATGAAGAATGGACTGGAAACTTAGAGTTACGTACAGTTTATAAGCAATACTTCCGTATAACAAAGCAAAATAATCAGAAACACATACGAAAGATAGGAAACAAATATCCATAAAATGTGTAATCTTTTTCACGGCTTGCAAGCGAAAAACAAACTGCAATGATAATCAATTTATATTATAGTGACTACTTGTTCCTGTTAACTTCAGTCTCATTTGCAACATGCGGCATACTTATCATGTAGTATTCATTAAGTAACAACTTAATATCATGTAATATTCATTAAGTAACAACTTAATATCATGTAGTATTCATTACGTAACAACTTAATAGCAAGTAGTATTCATTACGTAACAACTTAATAGCATGTAGTATTCATTAAGTAACAACTTAATATCATGTAGTATTCATTACGTAACAACTTAATATCATGTAGTATTCATTACGTAACAACTTAATATCAGGTAGTATTCATTAAGTAAAAACTTAATATCATATAGTTTTCATTAAGTAACAACTTAATATCATGTACTTTTCATTAAGTAACAACTTAATATCATGTAGTATTCCTTAAGTAACAACTTATAATCATGTAGTATTCATTAAGTAACAACTTAATATCATGTAGTATTTATTACGTAACAACTTAATATCATGTAATATTCATTAAGTAACTACTTAATATCAGGTAGTATTCATTAAGTAACAACTTAATATCCTGTAGTATTCATTAAGTAACAACTTAATATCATGTAGTATTCATTACGTAAAAACTTAATATCATGTTTTATTGATTAAGTAACAACTTAATATCATGCAGTATTCATTAAGTAACAACTTAATATCATGTATTATTCATTAAGTAACAACTTAATATCATGTAGTATTCCTTAAGTAACAACTTATCATCATGAAGTATTCATTAAGTAACAACTTAATATCATGTAGTATTCATTATGTAAAAACTTAATATCATGTAGTATTTATTACGTAACAACTTAATATCATGTAGTATTCATTAGGTAACTACTTAATATCAGGTAGTATTCCTTAAGTAACAACTTATCATCATGTAGTATTCATTAAGTAACAACTTAATATCATGTAGTATTCATTATGTAAAAACTTAATATCATGTAGTATTTATTACGTAACAACTTAATATCATGTATTATTGATTAAGTAACAACTTAATATCATGTAGTATTCATTAAGTAACAACTTAATATCATGTATTATTCATTAAGTAAAAACTTAATATCATGTAGTATTCCTTAAGTAACAACTTATAATCATGTAGTATTCATTGAGTAACAACTTAATATCATGTAGTATTCATTATGTAAAAACTTAATATCATGTAGTATTTATTACGTAACAACTTAATATCATGTAGTATTCATTAAGTAACTACTTAATATCAGGTAGTATTCATTAAGTAACAACTTAATATCCTGTAGTATTCATTAAGTAACAACTTAATATCATGTAGTATTCATTACGTAACAACTTAATATCATGTATTATTGATTAAGTAACAACTTAATATCATGTAGTATTCATTAAGTAACAACTTAATATCATGTATTATTCATTAAGTAACAACTTAATATCATGTAGTATTCATTAAGTAACAACTTAGTATCATGTATTATTCGTTAAGTAACAACTTAATACCATTTAGTATTCATTAGGTAACAACTTAATATCATGTATTATTCATTAAGTAACAACTTCATATAATGTATCAGTCATTAAGTAAGAACTTAATATCATGTATTATTGATTAAGTAACAACTTAATATCATGTATTATTCATTAAGTAACAACTTAATATCATGAAGTATTCATTAAGTACCAACTTCATATAATGTATTAGTCATTAAGTAAAAACTTAATATCATGTATTATTCATTAAGTAACAATTTAATATCATGTGGTATTCATTAAGTAACAACTTAATATCATGTAGTATTCATTAAATAACAGCTTACATAATGCACATATATAAAGGCTAAGAATCACGCTTGCTCTAAGAGGCCTTTTAATCCATAAGTGCGTGTTTGATAGTCGTCTGGAGTTGACAAGCAAATTTCCATTAAAATCGAAAGTATGATTGCATAGTTTATGACATAATGTATTCTGTTAGAAATCAAATAAATTTACATCTCGTTGATCTCATTAAATGTTGCCTTGGAATTAATTTACCTTTCTTAGCAAATGTTGAATGTAACCGACTCAGTGGCCATCTTTATGTACCTCCTTTAATAGATTAAAACAACACGGAATAATGGTAAAGACAAGAGAATGATAAGAACATGACGTACAATTACATATAATAATTACATATAATAATCACAAACGCATGCAAAAACAAATAGGAATACAATTTTGTGATATGTTTGATTGGTATGAACCCTCGTACCATACAGTCTTGGATCTTTCTAGGCGGACAGCATTCGAATGCAGTTTGGATACCACGAAATTACATTTCACACTTCATATTAAATGTTTAATTTTACATGCTTATGTAAGTATTTCCCTATAGTCAGTGACATAAAAAAGTTGATTTCATTTAATATAATGAAGCAGAGAAAACATTTGAAATATTTTGTACATGTATAATGTTTAATTGCCAGCATGTCGTAATAAATGATTGGCGCCCATTTGCAAGAAGTCATAATAAGTTTTGTACACAGGATACAGTTGTTTTTCAATCAGAGCTCAATCTCTCATTCTCTGAAATTATACTGGGATGAAAACAAACATTTTACTGAAGTTTTAATTGCTTTAACGTTCCCATAACTTAGATGGACACGGTTTTAAATGATTTAACTCTATAATCGTTTCAAAGGGACATATATTTTGTAATCATGAATAAATTAAAAAATAATGAAAAGGTACTGCATATTTTTTCTATTAGATATGATAAATGTTAAGAAAATAAATAAATGTCATGAAAGGCCAAATCATATTTGTATCGTCCGAAATCGTAATGAAATACAATCGACATGTGAAGTAAATCCTTTTTATATCGTTGATTCTTCTCTAATCGTCTTTTTCCATGTGCTTTAAGAAATCTTGGCTTTTGTTTGGGATCGGTAGGGCTTGAAAATCATCAAGTTTCAGGAATTCCAAAACAAAAAACAAGTATGCAATAATAGACAAAGTCCTTATCAGAATAGTAAAATAAAGAATAAACATACATAGTAAATAAACTGCAAAGTAATTCTTAATTTAATTAAAATTAATCTTATAAAAATATTTATATGCATGTATGTATTTTGGCGAACCAAACAATCTTAGCAGCATTTACGCAAGAAATATTATTCCATTAACTCTTTTTCTATAGTTTCTTTAATAAATATTTTAAAGTGTGAAAAACTGGATTTAAATTATCATGAATGCAACGTTTGCACTAAATATTTGTATAACTGAAGTATGTTCTGTGGATAACAAAAGTAATAAAATATACAAGCATCTCCTTAAATTTATACATTTTAAGCCAAAGGATGTGCTGCACTACACATTTTCCTGTACTTAACAGGTATTCTTTGTTACATTTATTCGTCACGTGGAGGTCAAGACTATGGACCATACCCCGGATGTTGCCGATAACTGCCATAACAACTGCCATTCGAACAATCTCTGCTAGTTACAAAACGAGGATTGACCGACCGACAAAAATAAAGAGAGATAATGCCAAGGAAGCAGTATAATCCAAAGAACAGTGACACAAATAACTATTCCATAACGTATATATTTAATCCCCGTATGATGCTACGAATATAACTTGATTTCTGGTTGACAGAAAGTCCGAGGTTGCTAGTGTATACTGAGACATCTTGGCAAGATCGACTACGCCCGTTATGTACTTGTGTATCAGTATAAGCATTTCGCTTATAATCAGAATATCCTAATCTCTTCCGAGGCATGTGGAATAACTTCGCTATCATAACAATACTTCCCCATCTGGTCAGTTTTTGGTTGCCACACATCCGGTTAGATGCATAGGTAAAAAAAGATTAAGATAATAATAATAATAATAATAATAATAATAATAATAATAATAATAATAATAATAATAAAGACTTTATTTAGAGAAGGTAACTCAGTTAGTTTCAGAACTAATCTACCTTGAGGCCTTCTATCTGTTATGCACAATATATACAATACATACAACATGATGTGTAGAGTCTGGCTCGACAATAAATAATTAAAAAAATTTAAATTTCAAAGTATGAAGCCTGGAATACATGTACAGGCATCTGTAAAAACATAAACATATAAAAAACATAAAATATCATTCTGCGTTGAAACATTCAGCTTTGAAAATGATGCAAAATTACAGACACGCAGGCAGTATTTTTTTTGGTACTAGCACTGTTCAATTTTCTAAAAATTTCATCCATTTTAGACATTGATTATGAAAAGAAGAAATGCGTGGAGCCTGTCTTATGTCGCTGGGAATGTTGTTCCATACTACAGGACCAGTATATTGAAAACTTTTTTTTAAAATAATTCCTTCTTTGGCCTTGGTATAATGTAATTTTTTCTTCTTATGGACCTTAAATTTGGAATACCATCAGCATCTCTTTGGTGAAAGATATTGCTTAGATAGACAGGAATGGCTTTTCTGGATACTTTATACATCAATTTGGCTTTTCTAAGAAATATTCTTTCATGTATTGTTAAAACCCTAATATTATTCATTGCATCCTGAAAATTGTCTATAGACTGGTCTTGAATTAAATGGCAAGCCCTCTTTTGGAGCCATATGTGTCGTTATGTTTGAATTGGAGGTATTACCCCAAATTACATTACAATAGTCCAGATATGGCTGAAAATAACTTTTATAAAAGATGACCCTATACTGAAGAGGAATGCATGTTTTGATTTTCCTCAGTAGCCAAAGATAAGAATGAACCTTTTTTGAAATGTGTTTAATGTGAATAGACCACGTAAGATTGTTATCTACGAATACACCAAGAATTCTATCTTGAGAGGTCATATTAAGGCTCACATTGTCAAAACAAAACATGAAGTTTGTCGCTATCTAGTCTTGCTCGTTTTTGTTGTGTTGTAACTAGTAGGGCTTTCGTTTTTCTGTATTTATGATCATAGTGTTTTCCTTGCACCATACTTGAAGTCTGTTGAGAGCATCTTGTACATTATTTTCAAGTACCGTTTTGGTTTTGCCAATCTCAGACAGCGTAGTCTCATCTGCATAGAGGTCAGTGGAAGAAATTGAAGTTCCAATCTTAAGAGGTAAATTGTTGATAAATAGAATGAATAACAGAGGTCCAAGGATAGAGCCTTGTGGTACTCCACAATTAATACTTTTACTTTCAGAAAGTTGACCATTTAAAGATACTTTTTGCACTCTATCGGTTAAGTAAGAAGTAAATCAGTTTAGGAAGTTTTCACTGCATTGATAAATCTTTAGTTTTACAAGTAAAATTTAATGGTCTACAAGATCAAAAGCTTTACGAAAATCAACCATAATAGTGCCTACCATTTCTTCTTGATCTAATGCTTTCAGCCATTTATCAATCAAAGATACAAGTGCAGTTTCACAGGAGTGATTCTGGCGAAAGCCAGACTGATTATCATGAATACAATCATAAGTGTTTAAATAGTTGAGAAAAGAATCATGTACATGTTTTTCTAGTAATCTGGAGAGACAAGGAAGGATAGAGATGGGTCTGTAGTTATTTACATCATCTTTTGTTCATGCTTTATGCAATGGTATAACCTTGGCAGTTTTCCATGTTTGTGGAAATTTATTAGACCTAATTATTTCATTACAAATGAAAGCTATACTCTCTACAACTGCATGTGCGGCTACTTTTAGTAGCCTTGGTCCAATCATATGAAGTCCTGTAGCTTTACAAACATCCATTGTTTTAATATATTTCAACATAAATTCTGGACTCATTTCAGGAATTTCAAATTTTATATTGTTTTGTAGTTTTTTTTAGCACAAACATGTTTGAGTTCCAGATGATTAGATGAAGCTCTGGGTTCTTTAAGTTTTTCAGCAATTTGAACAAAAAATTTGTTAAAAATATCTGAGATGTCCTTTGGATTATCAGTATAAATGCCCTCATGATTGAGGGATAACATTTCAGTTTTGCGCTTACATTTGCCTGCACCAAAACCTGTAAACACTGTAAACACTTTCCAGATAGCTTTCGGGTTATTTTGGTTTTCATCCAGCACTTTTTTGTAGTGCGCTTGTTCGGATTGATGTATCATTTTATGAACTTTATTCCTCCAAACACTATATTCGGTCTGATTTCTTACTGATTTTAGTTGGTCTCTTTGCTTTATTGCTTCTAAAATTTCTGGGGAGATCCAGCCTGGCTGATGGTCTTTCTTTATCCGGTGTGTTTTTAAAGGGGCATGCTTGTCCACTATACTGATGAACAGATCTGTCCAAGTATCTAAAACATCATCAATATCCTCAAAGATTTGGACTGTATTCCATGGAATCTGTTCTAGATCTTCTAGGAATTTAACAGTATCAAAGTTTTTAAAGGACCTATAAGTAATGGATTTATGGATATTATTTTTTGTTGATTTGCCATTGACTTTACGTGTTAGAAAACTTGGAAAGTGATCGCTTATACCAATCTTTGGAACCATTACTTCCAAAACATTTTCTTTTGTATTGGTATAAATATGATCAATAAGTGTTTTAGAGGTAGATGTTACTCTGGTGGGTTCATTTACTAGTTGCTCCATACCTAACGAATCAATAAATTTCATCCAATTCCCTTTTATTTGATCATTGAGAAGGTCTCTATCTATATCACCTAGAATATGAAATTCTTTCTCTTCATTTGAAATTTTATCTACTTGTTCAAAATATTCACACCAATCAGTATGTGATGATGGGGGTCTATACACAAAACCTACTAAATAGGGCTTTGCTTTTCTGGAGTGATCTGTAGCCAAATGGATTCTATTTCCTGTATTTCTAGGCCTTCCCGTTTTTTACAAATAGTACCGGTTTTAACATACACAAGGAGCCCACCACCGCCTGCTTTCCTATCCTTACGATAAGGATTTTCATAGCCATTAATATATAAGAAATTTTCACCCTGATTTTCTTTTAACATTGTTTCCCAGAGTCCAAATAAATGGATATTATTATTTGGAGAGGTTAAAATAGATAACAATATTAACTCGTTATCCATTTCAGATTCTTTTGTCGCAGTTTTAATTTGATTGAAATTATTTAGAGAGAACGAAGAACGAGTAATTACATTGATTTCGAATGAGAGAATGCACGTTTCATGTTTAGAGTAAACAACATAGTCCCACACGACGTTGAACAATTGACATTTAAGTAGATACTACTTTTAAAACAATTATAAATTTAAAAAAACATGTCTCCTTCCCGACACACATAACATTTTCCACAGACAAAATCATTTTCAACAAAGAATGTACAGTGCATGTGATGTCAATATGGTTCATGCAACAGAAGATGTTCATTCAATGTTTTCCCGAAAGTGTCACTTTCACAACTAAACATTACATTGTTGCGACATTGACGTGAAAGAAGGATTACTGGTTACAGAAATTACTATAATCACTGTAATGTACTTGTGACCGGATGTTGGATTTATTTGATTTGGAACCGTAGACTAAAACAAACAAATTTCGAGTAGACATCGCATCGCATTTTTGCTGCATAAATATCATGTCGTTGAATGAAATTTTGTCAGCATGGAGACCGGCTTATGTCCTCATTCTTCTGTGAACATACGTGAGTTTATTTACTTCTCTAAGTTAATATTTAAACCACGCTTGTATATAGGGTTGTCTCCATGTTACAGGTACCCAACCCAACAAGACCCCCACGCCCGCTATCAACTGAAATAATACCCTTAATTTTAGTTGTCGTTGTTGGTCTATTCTTGTAGTTTTACGTCATTGTTGATGTATTACCTGCTAACATTGCATAACAAGCCCCTCTGATGGTAATTTCATTAGATCACTGTCATGACCCGCTCTAACACTCTACCCTAAAATATATACTACATTATAATCGACGGCTCTTGCCGTAGCCGATAAATCAGCCCGTCACCGTGACGATATTGACTTTTAATTTAGGGTTGATGTCACCTATTCATTAAATGCTGAAAAACCGTGCAGCCATTTTGGCTGAACATCGGTGTACATTGTATACATTTACTGGTAATTTCTTGCAACTGTGGAGCTACCATCAGCTGAAGGGTTCACTTGGTGACATGTAAAATATGTTTCTGGAGCAAATCTTATGTTTGGTAACTCGTAAATCCACGTGGAACAGCACACACATCTGTCCTTTGGCCATTTTGAATTTCGCGCTAGATTTGGCTGTTACCAATTACCAGTAAATGTCTAAAGCGTACGCATGTATGTTCAGGAAATATTTGCATACAGCAAAATTGCATATTTTAATGTACAGATGATATCATACCCACATATCGTCAATCAGAGTCACCACTGATTTGGGGTTCTGTAGTTGGGTTTCATTTATTCTACTAGATTTTATCTAGCAAAGATGGGGATCTGGCGCAGTGAAGAGAACAATGAAATAAAACTGATCTGTCTCATTATAATGCTTCGTTGATGAAAACCTTTGATTTGGTGTCAGAAGGGAAGAAAATTATAAGGATTAAATGATCATGTTTGGGTATTTATCAACATTTACCTAATCAATCAGAAAGTTAGCATAACGTTTCTTGCACTTTATTTGCTTTGGCTGTGATTTGGCAAAATTTAAACATTTAAAGTTAGTCTTACCTTTTTCATCAATTGTGCATTTTGAAATGTGAAGTACATCTGTCACCGAATTCTTGACTAAGTATAGATAATCTGTCATTTACAATTTGCAGATCTCATGTTTTCTTTGTCGTGTGGGTGATAATACAGAGTTTTGTGTCTTTTCAGAGACGTTCCTTGCACTTATTATGCAATCCCTGTATTTTATCGTGAATTTCATGTACAACAGAATGCATGCCACGTAGTTAAAGTCTTACGTTTCATAGGACGTATTTTGGTTATAATACAAAAACAATCGACTGATTCGAACGATTATCAGGGATGAGACGGCAGGCTGCTTTCACTCATCATGTGCATATGGTGGCAAATCGTTATAAATATGTAGATATTTGTACAATCCCTATCTAAACACACCGATAAGAATAGAAAACGTTGAACCAAAACATGTCTCGTGCAGGCGCATACATACATTTTATAGACCTTATTTTCTTTAAATAAAGAAGAAAAAGGTAAGGTATTAATTTCTAATCAATCATCTATGCAGACATTGATTTTGAATGAAAACTTCAATGAAAGAATTAACGTAGCAAACAAATGACAACACATAGTTCGGCAAAATCTTATGTAGCGGTTGAAGGGGTATTAAGTCCACACTCAATTGCTCTCTCTCTTATCCGTTATGTGAAAATTCCATTCAAGTCAAAAGCTTCTAAATTCAGATGGATCATAAGCTTTGTTGCTTTCTAGCGTTGTAATTATACATATAATCTCGCTTTCGGTTAGATGGATTTGACTCCGTGTGTGTCTGGATTTTGTCTCCAAGAAAGGAAACTCTTTAATGATTATCAATAGAGGAGATGGAGCAAAAATAATTATTAAGTTTGCAAAATTGGAATAGACAGTTCAGATTCACTATTGTGGCGAAAAGGAAGTGTTGACGATATAATGCAAACATTGAGTATATTTTCAAAGTCTGAAAGATTGTATTTATCTGCAAAAAGGCACAGTTATATATATATATATATATATATATATATATATATATATATATATATATATATATAAAGAGAGAGAGAGAGAGAGAGAGAGAGAGAGAGAGAGAGAGAGAGAGAGAGAGAGAGGCAGTTTATAAGTAAAAATATTAGTATCATTACCTCCTTCCCTCTGTTCGTTCACGGTGTAGTTGTTATAGTATTACCAAGCATTATCCAAAATATCTTTGAATGTAAATCTTGCATCGGGATAGTATTACTTATTATATTTGAGACAGAGATGACGTCGTAAAGCTTCCGGCTTGCGTGGCAAAAGATTGGAGAGCAGATAAATTAGACTCAAATTCTGAAAGCTTGGAAGTGTCACGTGGCTTCTTTCAAATGTCAAATATGAAGGTTTTAATATTTTTTAGCCATCTGAAAATTACTGAAAAATACGTTGAAAAGAAGAAAAGCAAGACAGCAAATATATATCTTGTATATTATGAGTTCATATTATTTTATAATCTAGAAAGATCCATAATGATCGCAAAGAATAACTTTGCTTACTAGAGGTAAACGTAAATCTGATGCAATGCTTTTATCACAAATTATTTAAGAACTCTTGTTTAAATGTATACCATCATTGAAAAAAGCCAGTAGTTTTGTTATTGAATAACAAACCGGTATTTAAACTTGCCCATATCACTAATTAATTCGTGCGCATTTTATCAGATCAAAATGTAGAATTACGATTAGAAATACCAATCAAATATTCACGATTTGCCAATATAATAGTATCTTTGTAGGGTCACATGGTATACAAAAATCGGGATGAATGGCTTGAATATTCAACGGAAGAGGTGAAGACTGTAAGTATTAAAAGCAAACCACTGAAAGTGGACATAACCAAAGCAGACCAGAAGTGTACGTATGTTACACACATCAATAAAAACGCATCTTCAATAAGATCGTTCTTATCATTCTCAGGATCGGCTTTTAAGCTATTCCCTACCACACATCCACTCCCCCAAACAACATCAAACACACAAACACACAAAATGTTAAACTGAAAGTAAATAAAGACTACTGAACGAGTAGCCTTGAATTCTGTAGTAGGGTGTACAATTAAAACGTAAGTCGTAAGATTGGTAGAAATGAGACTAAGTAAGTTTCTTACATTGTCCCTTATCCCACCCATACACCACCGCCCAGGCAATTTCCTAGAATATCTTTGTCAGTAGGTATATTGGCTCCACTTCGTTGTCAAATCGTTAAGCTTGCAAACGGATTGAAACTTTTCCCAGTCTATCTTGTTCAGTGTCCGTCTCTATCCGTGCTCTTGAGGTTTGCGAATATTGCTTCTTAAATATATAGGAATGTAGTCTACACAGTTACACAGATTGTAACATTGGATGTCTTATTTTGATGCACTGTCACACTGATTATAACATTTGGTGTCTTATTTGATACTCTGTCACACTAATCACTATCAACTGCCTCACTGCAGACATCGTAGGGATATGACTGAAAAATTATTCAAGCTACGTTAAAAATCCTAATCACACTCACCACACACTCTGTCACAGTAAATGCAACATGCGGTGTCTAATTTACTACACTATAACACCGATTGTAACAACGAGTGCCTTATTTGCTACAGTCACACTGACTGGATTTACCTGTGTATCTCAAGGTGGCTGCTAACACGATTTTCTGAATTGTGAAGACATGGAACAGCATTCTGTCTATATAATGTCTGTTTGAATACAGTCAGTATTTGTGCAACGTTTCCACTCCACTTTAATAACTAGTTCATAGGACATGATGGCGTTGTAAATGGAGCTGAGGAATTCATATAATCTCGCACCTTTATCTTATTTCGATTGTAGAGTTTGCGTCTCGTGTTTCTGTTTCCACTTAGGGAGATCTCATTAGTACGAGAAACTGTAAGCATTGCAATTAACATAAACGATTTTCTGAGCACAGAATGATCCGTCCTAACATTCCTTTCCTCAAGGGGGCGGGGGCGGAGGCAGAGTGATTTCTTCTTACAACAGTATCTTGACGCTGACAATATATAGCGTATTTAAGCGCCGCAAAGGGTTAGGAATAAAAGGGCCAACTGTGATGTTAAAGAACCCAGCTTTAATGGATGAAGCTAAAACAACGAAGTCAAAAATTATAATGTAAATGCTTATGGGCATACATTTGCCTTTGCAACGACTATTGACTCGTTTCACCTATATAGATATATTATAATATTCTCGAGTATCCTAGTCTCACTACAGCTATCTAAATAGCTTGATCGTACGACTTATCCAAGAGGAGCTGAGAGATTTGTTTCGAAATTATTTTGAGGTATCTACACAAATCGGTTCGAGCAAAAGCAGGTTGTTTGAGTGAGATTTGCTGCTACACTCAACAAGTAATTAAGCCGAGCTACATTTTTCCTCACACTGTTTGGCTCTTCAGCCAACCCCAGACGTTCTTTAGCAGTATAGATCAGAGAAAGCTTGGTTAGCTGTTGGATCTTTTCAGTGGGTTCAATGATAAGAAATCGTGGCCAATTTGTCTGATTTGAAATAATTCCGACTGCGTTTCTCAGTTCATGGATATTTGGAGTTATATACGTAAGCAAAAACGAACTATAGTCAACTAACCATTGCCAACACCATCTGAGACTATGTTTTTGTAACTTGCCGAAAACTGTTTGTCGATCACAGTGGTGACCATTTAAAAGTATAGAGTTAAATAAAATTAAATTATTTTATATATCCTCTGAAGCATGACGTGACTGGCTGATTGATCAGACCGCGCCCTTCCAACCAACTGTTCAGATAAAGCTGAAGTAGTGTTGCATCTAAGTGGCAAACATTTAAGAATGCTAAATGAGTTATCGTTAGCTGTTGTTTTATATAAATTTTGCAGAATTTTAACTTCTTCACGATGCACATTGTATCTTTTTGCACTTAGGATTTATCCTTCTGAATAGTTGTGTTATTCACTGTTACATTTACGAACTTTACCTTTCGATGGTATCCTGATGTTACTACTGTGATTGCGTGCCGCAAATCGTAGCTTCCTATATCTTGACCTGCTAGTTTATTAATTTTTTTTAAAACAGGAGACCAATAATTATAAAAGTTGGTCAATAACCAATAGTATGACAGAGAATAAAAAATGCATATTGATTTATTTCTTTTTTGGCATTCAGTATTTTCGTTTCTCATCTTTTATGTTTGCTGCCATATAATACAGTATATATATATTTTTTTTAAATCAATGTTTTATATCAGGTTTAAGTTTTAAAAACTCCCAAACGTCATGTACCTGCATCAGTTCAAAGTACTATATGTCACACATAGGCGGAGATAGTATCATCTTTCTCCTTTCCGAAAAAGCAAAAAAAATTGTGAGAAAGTTAATGAATCTCATTTCTAAAAGAATTCCAAAAATGTTCATTTTTTTCTGTTCAATAGCACGTTTGACTAAGCAAACGATGCACAGTGTCCATATGATCTGAAACCCATGCATCTAGGGTATACTTTTGGATCAGAAAATGACTATAACATTTAGTAACCTGTCCACTTTGAAATAACGAAAAATCATTTGTCTGCTCGTTGTTGTACACATAATACTATGAATGGCCACTTCCCAGTGTAAACATGCACATACTTTGTTACACTGGTCAGACTATAATGTTTGCTTGGCTAACGGTACATCGTAGCACTGCAAGAAATTGAGGCGCCAATGAATGCATTGGAAAATATGATCACAGCTTTTGTATAGCTGCTATTTTGTACACAAAAATCCGTCTCATGTGCAGTCTTGAGCATTATCGTGTAGGCTGGTTTTGAGTTAGGAATGTCTGCTTAAAGATATTTTATAGTTGCACGAACAAAGCGTTATGCTAAAACAAAAACGACACTTTGATAAGGGAAGACACAAATAACTTCAGAGCTATGGTTTTCCCATTATTTATTCATATCAATGCCTGCGACGCATATGCGATAATAACCGAACATCTGGTAAGATGTGAAACGTGCATGACACTAAAAGAAATGGGAAATAAGAGCAAATCAATTTATGTTCACAAATTATATGCATGTGCTCTCAGTACGTTGATCTCTATGAAGAAAAAAACTACGCTTAGGATTCACGACATTCTAGCTTTTATTTATTAGTAACTCAAGATTATTCGTGGTTTAGACACAATGAAACACAGATAATGTAACGTATTTCTGCAAATGTTTTCTAGTCAGATGATAAAAGAACCCGGGAAAATGCCTGTGCAAACCACCGACCCAAGGGAAGCTACTGGTAGTTTCCCACATACCCACATTGGCACGCCAGAGGCTCGAACCACGCTGAACACTTTTAAACGCGTGGTAAAAGCGCTGCCTAAACCTTTATATCCCTTATGTGTACCTTGTTTAAATATGTTGCCACACAGCTGCTGATCCAAAACGATGCTTTTCTTATTCTTAGCTTACATCTTAAATGGAACATTTTCTTGTCTGCTAGATCTAAAGACATCTTGATTGAACTATATATAGACAGGGAACTAAAGTACTGATTTTTTCTTTACACACACAAATGTTTTTATTTTCCTTCCTTTTAATGGCTTTATATACATAAAGACGAAATTCGATTAGACTTAGCCATGCCATTTGGTGCATGAAATGAATTGTTTTAACCACTCTAGAATTTAAAGGACATGTTCTTTACGTATATTTTAAACGTTTACATAGAAATATTGCATAATCAACTTTATCATTTTGTCATATATATATAGGTCTGCTTATTGTGACTATAAAACAACCCTTGCCAAATCTAGGTCTGCTTATTGGGACTTTGTAAAACAATCCCTGACAAATCTAGGTCTGGCACCAATATTGATTGATATAGGCTAACGTAAAGGTCGTATGGTGCTTATATATATAGTGCAGTTTTGATGCTTATTATTTCAGGAAGTTCATTCTCCCCGTCATAACAGCTGATAAGGATTTTTTATGAGGACTTACCGATTGAAAAAAATAGAGAATAGTGAAATGCATGTTTTTCATGGCATGTATCTTTGTTTCGTTTCGCAAATGATAATAGTCGCATTTTCGACAAATAATTATATCTGCGTGATCCCATGTTGATCACTGTCAACAAATATTGTGTTTATGACGTCAATGATTGACACGTTCTCTTGAGACCTGTGAGTTTATGACTGCATCACAATAGGGTGCGGTACGACGTGTAAGCGGACGATGTTTATTTATTCATTGAATGTGTAATTTACTTGTAGCATTAGGAAATATATCTAATTTATTTGAAAAAGTCCAGTATTTGCTTAATAATTAAAATCTTACGTAAGAAGTATGAGTTTGAGTGATCCTAGATTCTAAATATAAATTCTAAATTCATTGAATAGATACAGAAAAGTAGTATAGGTGGGCGTGGCTTAAAACTTCTTTTTCATATAGGTATGAACTCCAAGCATTCACAAGGAGCTGACCAATTAGATTGCTGGAAATCAAAATGACGAAAGAAGAATGAAGTCATACAATTTGAAAGTGACAGAGATGAGGCTACAGATCAAATAAATGTATTAGGGATGAGACCATAATAGACACGAATGTGTCAGAGACTTCGGACCCCATAACAAAGTTTAGCTTATGTGACCGTTGCATGTTTAGCAATTTTTTGTACACAACCAACACACACAAACATACATACATGATGTGAATGGTCCATCCATAGGGAGATATAATTTCATTAGGATGGAAGCGATCCAAAAGGGTTCCCAAACAAGGGCTAACGCCGCCATTTAATATTACTCTAATACTCTGCCATGAATGTAGAAATAAAATCGCGTAGAATGTACTTATTTCAGACTAGTCTATGGTGGCGATCAATGCACACACTGAATGAATGTACTGCATACAGACAGACTTGTATTACTATATAAACAAAATTACTGCATAGATTTTTGTCCACAGCTTTATTTGTACTCCAAAAGTATAATGAAAGAATTTATGGAAGTCAGTAAAAATGGCATAAACCTGTCAAATGATTGGAATGTCAAAAATGTGAGTGATAAACTGAGCTCACTATCGTTTGAATGCGTCATACCGGTTCGTTAAAGAAGCACAGAAGATTGTGTAGGCATTATTAGAAACATACTCTGAGCCTATTGATAAGATGGTGAATCTCTGAATGACCTTAGAAATAGAACGAAACAAACTTAGACGGATTTTTGAAGCAATTAAAACTAAAAGGAATTTGACATATCGTGCATAAAAGAATACATCCTCATTATAGCATAAATAGCCCTATGTGTCTGAAGTGAGTGACGATTTTGATAAATAGCCCTATGTGTCTGAAGTGAGTGACGATTTTGATAAATAGCCCTATGTGTCTGAATTGAGTGACAATTTTGATAAATAGCCTTATGTGTCTGAAGTGAGTGACGATTTTGATAAATAGCCCTGTGTGTCTGAAGTGAGTGACGATTTTGATAAATAGCCCTGTGTGTCTGAAGTGAGTGACGATTTTGATAAATAACCCTGTGTGTCTGAAGTGAGTGACGATTTTGATAAATAGCCCTGTGTGTCTGAAGTGAGTGACGATTTTGATAAATAGCCCTGTGTGTCTGAAGTGAGTGACGATTTTGATAAATAGCCCTGTGTGTCTGAAGTGAGTGACGATTTTGATAAATAGCCCTGTGTGTCTGAAGTGAGTGACGATTTTGATAAATAGCCCTGTGTGTCTGAAGTGAGTGACGATTTTGATAAATAACCCTGTGTGTCTGAAGTGAGTGACGATTTTGATAAATAGCCCTGTGTGTCTGAAGTGAGTGACGATTTTGATAAATAGCCCTGTGTGTCTGAAGTGAGTGACGATTTTGATAAATAGCCCTGTGTGTCTGAAGTGAGTGACGATTTTGATAAATAGCCCTGTGTGTCTGAAGTGAGTGACGATTTTGATAAATAGCCCTGTGTGTCTGAAGTGAGTGACGATTTTGATAAATAGCCCTGTGTGTCTGAAGTGAGTGACGATTTTGATAAATAGCCCTGTGTGTCTGAAGTGAGTGACGATCTTGATAAATAGCCCTGTGTGTCTGAATTGAGTGACGATTTTGATAAATAGCCCTGTGTGTCTGAAGTGAGTGACAATTTTGATGGGGTTAGTGACGAGGATATTTAATAGCGAGCTAATTAAGCAAATGCTTTGGGGTCATAGGTTAAAGAATGGCATCCCAACTCACTTCTCTGCAGTAGAGATAGGAAAGGTATTAAGATGATGCAGAAAACGACAGGCGCAAGGATCGACATTTTTATAAGATATTTGCAAAAGCAGCGAAGCAAACATGATAAGAGTAAATTAATCGGCGCTCCAGAAACTTTGATGTTATCTGATTCAAACGCACAAAGTCTGGTCATGTTCGAGTTGGCATGTTCTCACTCACTGACGCGCTCTTTGAGTCCATGATGGGTCATTTTAGCTTTTTTGGGCCGAAGAGGACTGAAATTTAACTTATTTGCGTTGCAGTGGAGTTTGATCATGCGAATGATATTAATTTATCTGAGAAATGCCGATCACAAATTTCGAATTACCATAAAGTTGTTTACTAGCCCCTATGAGGCTCGCTGTCCGCCTAGCTATGAAACATGTGTACCGCCCAATGCAGAGGGATTGACCATATGAACTAATAAGTGTTTCCGTTATTTAGATACTCTCATGAATAAGAAAATCCCTGGCATTGGGGCGCAACAAACGCAAAGCTGCCTGCCTTGAAAAATGCAAACTCTGTCAGAACATGTCATGAGTAATGGAAAACACAGACCCAAAGAGCATGTGATGGTATAGGGACACGACCCTACCTTAATGGAGGCATTAGAGTCAAGCACATAATCAACTTTACTAGGCTTGTGGATCTGTTCGTGAATGAGTATTTTAAAGCAGAAATAGATCAAAACCACACAAATATGTGGTTGCACAAGCACATGCAGATAGAACAACAATACAATGATATGTATATTTAATTTAATTGCTTGTTTGTCAGTTTTAAAAAATATTTCATTACATGCAATTGTAATGTAAAATTGTATTCTTGACTTGACCTTGTCCAAAATTAAGTTAGTTAATTTCATTTTGTGCAAACATATCTAAATTATTTTCTCTGTGTATGGGCTTAATATAAGAATCATAATTAATATAATAAGTAACTATGTTTATTTGGGTCTAAAGTTTGGAATTTTCGCAGTATTAGCCAGGTTATAGTCCAAATTTTGTAACATCAGAATCATTCTATAAGGTTATTTCCCAGAATAGGTTTGCTATCTGTTAAAAATGAGAGTCTTATGAGAAAACTGAGACCGCTAGAGGTACCTGTTGGTGACGAGTGGTCAGTGTACTATCAAATTGTTAGCCCTCTCATGAAACTCCTTTAGCCGGCCATTTAATGACTTATCACAAGATCTCGAATCAATATATTGTCCAAACATTAAAAGTGATGTTTGTAATTACTACTAATCGTCACACTTGTAAAATAGTAATTAATTCTCTCATTGTATGTGCTTAATGGCAGGATCATTAAATACATGTTCATTTAGGTCAACGTTTTGGAATTTCTTAAGTGTAAGCCATTTTATGGTTTTGATTTTGAAAACATCAGGATCATTCTAGTAGGTTATTTTCCATTACGTAATGTTCATTTTAGAAAATACTAATTGGGACCTGAGGTCAAGTAGAGAATTATATTATCTTGTAATTGAGCTTATTTCGTCATTGGTGCTTTAACATCTAGCACTTTCAAGTTGTATTATGCTGTGTCCAGATGGGATGAATCTTTTTCTTCAAATTATTTAATTCAAGTGATTATTTTCTCTGGAAATAAAAGTGTCCTGAAAAAATTCTTGGATAGAGACATTTACTGGAATTTATAAATAATTCAAACCTGGAATTATAATAATGTAATTCAACAAAAGACTGTTGACACATCAACACTCTATACGCTATAACAAATACATTATCGACTTCAGATTTGGGATTGTATTGAGCTTTTTTCAGGACTTTAAATTACTAGCACTTGGGTCTGTTATTCTTGGATAATTTTGGAATTTAATTCGCAATACCATAAGTTCTTTTACTCATTTTCACTTTGTATTCAACGAAAAAATTATTTGTTAAATTGTACAAAGCTTTTTGTATTTTACTCAGTTATGTTACTTATTTTAAGAGCATAGACTCGTAAAAACCAAAAACAAGAAGAAAAAACCAATAAACCCGAAATAAATAAAAGAATAACCATGTTTGTCATCGCATTCAGTTTCTGACAGTTATAAAATACTAAATATAAAATACGCCATCGACATAATTACTCAGTAGGATGATTAGCACTCTCCTTATTGTAAACAAACCTACCGTGCCACAGCTAAAACAGATCGCACAACAGCATGGAATCCCCCAACATCATAACCAGTTGTCATTGCTGTAGTAGCAAAAACAACAGCAGCAACAACTACACAGAAGACCAACAGTAACAGAACTCTAAGACAATTTGCATGTATCGTAATATCCTAATAGATAAACTGACAACATATCCTTGCGGATTTTGAATACCGGAATGTTTCATTGGCAGAGGATACTACGCCCAACTCTGATAACAAAGTGATAAAAATACCTGATATTGATCGAACTGTGCAAGTCGCTAAAACATCTCATGCAGGTTCTGTTATGTACTAGCTCAATGTGATGGGGAAAATGATCACTCAGTCTTTAACCTGGCAGAAAGTGCTAGTTCACTAACCACAGTTGAGTCATTTCTCGGATCGATTAAAGTTACGGAAAATGGATTATTCGGAAGCTCTACTCACCAGCATGCATAATTATGACGGATGATATCATTCGTGAGTTTCTGCATTCAGTTTCAATGCTAAATTTGCGAGAAAAAAGCGTTCATTGACCAGCAAACCCATCTCCTGACAAAGAGCAAAGTATTTCCACTGATGAAACTAAAAGTTCTGGTTAAAAAGTTTGTGATATTTGTCACATCATTGCTGCGTACAATCACAGCATCAAAGTAACCACAGATAATTCTTTGAAGTTGATCTGGAATATCTTTAGTATATGCACGAGTCACACGAGGATTATCAGTTGAAAAAAAAGCTACCAGTTTCATGTTTGCCTTCGTATCAGTGCGCAATCGTCGATGAGTCTGGCCGCAAATATATAGAATGCACAAAACTGATACCAAGTCTTAGGACCAGAAAAAATTAAGAACTGTACGTGAGAAAACTGCAATTGTATTTACGATTCGGCATGCATGTAACCATCATCCATTGAATGCTTACAATGGCCACCAATTACTCTGTGAAGGTGTTTTTCAAACTCATGAACAATGCCATGTTGGAGAAAACCAAAGATTCTGCCCAAATGAATTTGAGTCAATCTCGTCCGTGAAGGCAAGAAAAATGTCGATTGCTTATTGCAAATCCGTATTTTGAATCAAGAAAACTCTTTGATGGTGGACTTTTGCAGCTTACAGTAAAAAGGTAAACTAATGCTAACCAAGCCAATCAATGTTGTATCGTCCGTGCTGAACTTGTCGAAGTTGTTCATATAGAAATTTTATTATGACAGGATCAAAATGTTTTGTCAGGATCGGGCCAACATGATATACACCGACACTAACTAGCTGATGATGCATGGCCAAACATGTTGGATCAGGCCCATGAGTGCCCTCTACTTTATTGGCTAATTGTTTAACGGCGGCTTCACCTCTTCAGTATCCACGCGGGCAAAAGTATATTTTGGATAATGCCAGCCTCTTTGAATATATTCTTTGTTCCCTTATTTGTATTGAAATAATATATACTTTTTAATAAGTAAACTTGTTTCTGCCTCCAAGTTAACTCATCGTACGATTCGTTCTGCCAGTGAATTAATAGCATTCAAGTCATGGATAAGATCCGCGTCGGCGCGTTGACATCCACGAATATCATTGGATGCTTTCAAAGCATGATCATAATGGTAAGACGCAGCATTAGTGCTTCACCAGGTCTTGGTTGGTTATTAGAATCGCGTCGTGTATCTATCATTGTACAGGGTCCAAAGTAATTGTATCTAGGAAGATGCGTTTCACTGGGATAATTTTTCAATGGTGTCACTGGTAACGTTATCTTAAACTGTTTGCAGTTTTCCTTGTGAACATGAATTTCTTTGCTCCACATCAAGCATAAATTCCAGTAATCTCTGCTCGTCCATTACGTGTTTGAACTCGAGACAGGTCTGCTTTACTTGATTTTGCATGACATCGAACACACTATGATTGTATTGTGTTCATCAATCGTATTATTCAATAGCATAACTCAAAAGAAGCATAAGAAGTCCAAGCATGGAGTCGGAACGGTGTTTCCAGACTCACTTCGTGCGCTGTTCAGCTGGTAACTGAATATGACTGTACGATGGTTAACCCGGGATCGGTTGTATGTGATTCTGCCATCCGCTGCCTATCAATCGTGCTATGATGTTTAAAATATGTTCAAAAAGAGTTGAATAGCAAAAAGATCGCTGAAAAGTGTTAACAGCGCTTCCAACGATTTCTTTTCCATTATCAATGAAGCCTCACCATTAACTTTTTGGACACAAATAAAAACAACGTCGTGATGCTTGAAATGCAAGTCGAACGAGTACAAATACTTTCACGAGGCTGTAACAAATGTATGACCTTTTTGACTCAACCATACGTACATATGCTTGACGTTATCTGTGACAACTGCTGATGCTCATGGAATTGGAAGCATCGATTGTATCGGTTTCGCTGCCGACCACGAGTGTGATGAATTTCGTGACATGTTTCAACTGAATACCTAGAACCCATATATTTTTCTCGCCATTGATTTGACTGAAACTTGTAGTTCATGGAGTAACTATCGTGTGGATCCAGACACGAACGTGTCTCATGTGGATACATCCATTTACTAATAAAACAACACATCTAAAGAATGTCTAGTGATGTTATAAAGTGGTTTGGAAAGCAAAGTCCTAAAGCTGCTCGAAAACAGCAAGAATTGATTCAAAACATAATGGAAGGCCACAAAAAGATATCAGATTAGTTAAAGTCACAATAGGCTACACGAGAACATCTCAGAGCGATGTTTGAACAAACATTTGCACAGTTGATGAAACCCACAAATGAAATCGTTGAGCGTGCCAATGATATTAAAGTACCACCGTTGCAGCGCTTACTGGAACCGAAGAAGCCCTTGGTCCAATAGCGCATTTGCTAGAAGTAACTGAGTTAAATCATAGAAGATGTTGGAAAAATTAAAGAATCTGCTCGTATACTTACCAAACGCACCCGTGAGCTTGATGATATTAGATATACACTTGCCAGAATAACAAAGGTGCCACCCAAATACAAGTATCAGAAGAAATCAATGCCTAAATTCAATAAGGAAAAGGTTCGCCAGAAACTCTTGAGATATTATACATATATTTTGCTCTTGAGAGATCCCACGATTGGAGAGACCACGTGATAAAAATGCCACCAAAGACATCAATTAAATATGTGATTGATGCAAGGCCAAAATGATATTTAGGGAGTTTACTGGAAAGAAATAAACTATCGATGAATGGTGTTGTCTCATGTACAAGCATGTATTGTATATGCAGAGAAACATTTCAGAAGGTGTTGCACTTTATCCAGGGACGCAAACACAATCACGGCGCTTAAATTGTCAAGTCAACACAAAGCAGAATAAAATTCAAGGTCGTGAATTCCAAGGGCGATTATAGAAACACAAGAATATCAGGAGCCTAACTTTCAGGAATTTACCAGCTAGCTAGCACAACAACCTCATGATCCCAAGTTTAGCAAAGAGAGATGACTTATAGTGGCTAAATGAACAAATAAGAAGGTTCTACATGGAACAACGTGTTGCACCTTTGCCTCTATTTTCAAACCCCTAAATGGGAAATGGTTTAACTAAACCATCAAAATGGAAAACACTATCCCAAACAAAATTAAATTTTGACTATATGCTGCCATATCATGAAGCTTATAGAAATCGAGAACGTTATCAAAAGAACCAACTGCCACCACCAAGACATATAAGAACCACGTTTAAACAATAATCTATATCACCGACCTCAGAAAGAAGACCTTCTACATTCTCTCCGGATGAAAAACTAAGGCAATAACTACGTCGAAAACAACACACAGCACGTTCTTCTCCATCCACATCTGCACCGGAAGAAAATTCTCAATGGACAAAGAAAAAAGTAAAAACATAGCACGGCCAAACAAAAAAGTGGACGGAGAGCCGACTAAAAGAAGACAAATGCCTTGTTGTTCGATTGGAATACTTATTGGATCCCTTCGTGTGGGCTACAATGCACCATTAGTTATTAATGAAGCCATCTAAATTTGACAGCGATTGTTCCCCAATGATCTTATGGTCAGATACACATATCGCGCGTAGGTGCATGAAGGATGGTGCGTGTGCTGCGTGAAATCTATGATTCAATGCAGCAGATACTTGTAAATACAGAGCAGAATGTGACCTCGATAATTACCATTTCATCCACAAAACCAGAATTAATTTTGACCTAATCTACATCAGTGACAGTTGTGGAGTCACGCACACTTGAGATCACACTATCATCTTGCGAGTGTATTACAGATGGCCTAATATTCGATCCTGACCGTTTTGTGCTCTGCCCCCGAACTTTTCATCCGTGTTTTCAGCAGGCACTGTTCAACTGGCATATTACTGAATTTCGAAAGCAGATCTGAAACGAGAGGCGTAGTTGTTCAGGGTTACATACTGCTTTGGTTTGCACCAACCGTGGAGACATGTGATTTTATATCAATTACGCCCGCAATACGTGTATCTTTCATGCCATAATAACTGACTGACACACAATCGTTTTCCGTTGTAGATTAAAATCGTTACGTTGTTGATCTCCACGCTGAACATTAACAATACAACTGTATATTAGAGATCCATTTGTATTTTAATAATAACAATGGCAGTCTTGCGTTGACATATGAAACACATTCGCGTAGTTAATGCGATAAAGCCTGTATACATTATATATTAGGAAACTGAGCATTGTGATGATGTTCGTGGATTATTTACGAGTGCACCAAAATAACTCATAGCCTTGACATCGCTAAGCAAATCGTAATGCGAGTTGTGAATAGCATTAAAAGTGCATCGATTAAAACAACTGGAGTTGCAGGCATCTCAGTTGCTTCGAGTTCTTACGGCGCTTAAATAGCACGAGCACCAAAGATGCAGTTGCATTACCATCACATGTAGTTAGTAAACTAATTAATGTACCCGATCAACAACGATTGTCAGATGCAGTGATTCCAGTCCCAAAGCTGGTAATAGAGCGTGGATCTAGACTCGGGTGATAAAGCCGGCACGCAGAGATATTAAATACAAATCAACAATATATAAGTGAAAACTAGAAGCTTTTGCATATATCACAGTTCAAAGAGGTGTTTGATCCAGCATTTTACATGGGACTATGTAGTTAATCGAAGAAAGAGAGATATTGAGAGTTATGTATACCCAGCTAGAGACACAATCAATTAAAAATAGAATTGCAAGTACAAAACACATCTAGGTGTTTTCTTCCATGTGAGACATTTTTGGAAGTTGAGAGAAAACTTGTATAGGTCGATGATACTAATTAACCCGCTGATACTCAAGAGGAATTTGTTAACAACGGAATCATTACGCTGTTTAACAGTTAGTAAATCATATCATTGAAGCGTTGCACATATTGAAGCGTTCACCAAAACCGCAAACACTTGTTGATAGAACGTGTAATGTTATACAACAATATCTATTTATATGTACGGACATTATTCAACTGGACGACACGGTACTGATGTAGATTTACCATCAAAACGGATCAGTCTGTTTTTAATAGTCGTGTTGTTGTTGGTATTGATCCGGGTTAGCTTGTGATTTGTAAGATCAAACTAGTAAAATGAAAACTTGGTCATTCTCGAGGGCGGCTTTGCTGTGAAACATTCTGAGTTCACTGAAAATGGTGGAATCAAAGAGAGCGGCATGTGGGTTGTATGTATCAATAACTATGTCGATACTATATCAGTACTGGCAATAGCAGATCGCTAAGGTGCCGCACCGCCACACGTAGTAGTATTCTGGAGCGGAATTACGGAATTATTATTCAAAGAAGGAGGAAAACCAATCAAAACTGCTCGCTTAACAAATTGTTGACTTATTTCAGTTCCTCATTACGAAAATAGTTTGGCAGACCAAAAGTCACATCTTAAAGGAGCGCAATTCGAGATCATACTTGCTTATCCTAACTGGGACGTAAGGCATGTGGTGTGCAATAGAAAAGTGGATAACGGATAAGCCGCGTCTTGTTATTGATCATGTATCAGCAATCAGCAATTGCCAGGCATGACAATGCTACTAATTCTTATCCAGTTGCAATACAGTTTGTCACCGGAGATAAAATTCAATATTAAGTACTCAACATTTATCCGGATGGGTACTTAACCATCTTTGGCGTTTGCGCTTAACATTTGATTTCTGTCGCTGTATACAGTATAAGTAATGGTATCTGACCGTGGTGATGTCGTTGCAGAATTTACTGACGGGGTGTTGGAACAGCTTGTTGCAGATGCTAACATTGATAACAATTTCGTTTCACTTGTTGTTGAATATATGCTTCAGAATGGTGATACCATGTATGAACTGTCAAATGATTTGGTTAAGGTTCAGGTAGAAATTACTATTTGGAATATTGTTGGAATATTGTTGTTCCAGTAACGATGAATAATTGTCTAGAAGTACAAGTATCGTCCATCTGCGCTACGATCAGATCGGACAATTAACATACGCGAGGAACTATGACAGACCCGTAGTCTTACTGGTGTGAAAGAAAATCGAATCGGAACAACATCTGCTAAATGAAATTACCAAGAAAACAGCGTTGATCGTGAAATACAAAGATGTAAAACGTGAGGTTAAATATAGTATGATGGTGACATGGATGGCATCACATGGAACAAAACGTTATAAATCAGACCACAGATAAACCGAAAGTATTGGGAATGACATAGGAAATCTGGAAGTGCCAGGAATGAAGAATTCCGTGACACGATAGTGGTCGCGGAAATGATGAAGATGTATAACGAATCAGACTGTATATTATACGAAAGAGTTAGAAATGAGGAAGAAAGTAACAGGAGCGACTCTCGATGGATTCAACATATGACAAGGTCAACTACACGCTACAAAACTATTTTAAAGAGTAGTAAGAAGTTATTCTCTTAGGAATTATATGTATCACCATTTTTAGCGAATGGACGTATGTCACAATTTTGAAAACTTATATGAACCTTTTGATAAATACAACATTTTGCTGTTAAAGGTTCTCTGACGAGAAGATTACATCTATGTGAAATTCCAGTTTTTGAGAAGGTCGGGAAAAACGTGTATTAGAAAAACTTAAAAATATATTTATCATCCGTGAATACAATGTCATTTATACAATGCACAAAACATTCTGCTATTTCACTACCCAACTAATAAACGCGCCTGTAGATAAAGACTGCTGCATGACTGAATAATCGGCTAGAAAGTCTTTATTACTCTGTATTGGTAAAAACGAAACACAGTCTGCATTGGAGAGATGCTGAATAGAAACGTGAGAAAGCTAGGTGGTTTAATACGCTGGCCTGAAGAAAAACATTGATCCTTAAGATGACCTATGCGATATAATATGGATTTTGTGGGATTACTTGCTCAATTTTGTGTTTTTATTACGTCAAACACAGAGTAAGCTGATTATATGTACGGCGGTTGTGATTACTATTGAAGTTTATTCGCCGAATCCTTGGTCATACTTCGTCAGACCACCTATGATACTGACTAGCAAATTTATGTAGGATACTAGATAATTGGTAATTGTTACGTTAGCAGAAGAAAAAACAAGAGCAGCGCATTTAAACTTAAAGCGCCAGTATGGTATCAATATATGACTTTTAATATATAAGATATGAACACGTTGAGACACAACTATAATTAAAACGACAAATATGGACAACATCTTTATTCTGCTCATTTTGATTTTCCTAACTAAAGACCTTGGTTTGGTGTTTTACGGCACAGCAACATTAATAGGTTATCTGGTGCTGAGGCAACTGGTGTGAAGTGACTTTGCCTACACAAATACCAGGTAGCCGACCTGGGCTGATCCGATGGTCGGGTTCGAAACCACACCCTATCGTTCGAGTGATCGCCGGACTAATCAAAGATTGACTGGGGCTTTACACTGCAGCATAATAAACATGATTAAACAGTTTCTTTGGAGAGTAAGCAATTACATATGACGTCAGTTATTTGTTTATTTACAGTCAAAGCATTGCTTAAATATACCGTTGTCTAGATATGCCACATAGGACAGAACATAAAAAGAGATTGCGTACCACCTTACATGCTTTTATTTTCTAACTTTCGGCACAAAAAAGCCGGTCTTATTTATGTATGACAGGTTATGACTAGCAAATGTTATATGCATTACATGCAAATCATATTTCGAATATCACAAATTGATCACAATGCAAGTATCATCCAAAGATTAAAATTCATTTGTTGCTTCTATTCAGAAAATTATAACATAAAACGTATCTTTAGAATTTGCAAGCATTCAAATGAAAACAAAACACGTGTAGTACACTGCGTATGACAGTGACTCATTGTATTGTTCATTCGGAACAAACTTAACAATTGCAAAAATTCTGCAGTAGCTGTCATTGCCTTAAAATATATTATTTTGGCCAATGATGCTAGGTACATATTAAGTTCACATCATTAAAGTGTTCAGCACTACGAATCCATCGAATGACTTATTACTGACAGAAACATTCCCCCATTTCGGTTTTCAAGCATGGACTCGCTAAAGAACGTTCTTACACTGGACTTTTCAGATAATACCATACAGGTATCATTATACTTTTGACATTGTTTTGTCTTCAATACTTCAGTGTGCAACTGAATTCTAGCCCATTTCCTGTGGATTTCCTACTTTTTAAGCTGCATCGAAGTATTTCTGAATGAAATATGGTAAAGTACCTCCAAGAGTAGTTATGTTTTTGTATAATTAAGTATACACTTTAATTCATCAGTGTAATCGAGTGTGAGTAATTTCCAAAACTCTTCAAATTCTGCGTTTCCATAATATCATGACTACATCGTGACACTAAGTATTAGTATAAGTGGTGATGGCATCTTCCATTCATAAGGTACTACCGTATAAATATCAATAAATGCTCGCCCACATCTATGAGTTTTAGGAGAGCAGGCATTTCATTCGTTCCTCATTCTCAACCACCAAGTCATAATCAAAATATCAGACACATGGTGTTTGTAGAGTTGTATGCATATTTTCATCCTGTATGAATGTTTATGAAGTCGAATTACCTCGCATGTGAGCGTTTTCGTGCGTACGTGTTTCTATGGTGAAGTCATATAATGAAAATACGTATATTTCTGGGGAAGGGCGCCGTGATAAATATCTTGGTTCTCTCAACTATAATTAAAGCTGAAGCTGATTTGACTGAAGAAATGATGTTATTGTGAAAACTCTTGGTGAATGCCACTTTTGGACCATCTTAGCCACAATAAATATTGACAATCAGGACAGGTATAAAAATAGACAAGGAAAACACGAAATATGATATATCATGTGTTTTATTAATATCTCATTACAGTGTAAGAATATTTGAAACAATGGAACGAAATAAAAACACATCAAAATGTGTGTGTGTGTGTGTGTGTGTGTGTGTTTGTACATGTATGTATGTACCATCCATTTGATAATTTGTTGCGACGAAGCTAGGTATGCATTACAAATATTGTATGCCGAAATGTAACACTATCTTATGTTGTTTTACTATCGATTTTACTCTCAAATCCCACCAGATATGAATAAAACAAATCAGGTAGAAGACAGACACCTATAACTTTGAGTAAAAGCTATGATACAGTGACTTCATTATATCTATTACTTCGATTTAATAATAATAATAATAATAATAATAATAATAATAATAATAATAATAATAATAAAGTTTAAGTTTGATCATACTTATCACATTAACTTAATGTTACTTATCACCTTGACCGAAAGACATAACAGGGTGTCTGAATGATACATATCACTTTCCCCAAAAGCCATGACACGGTGATTTTATAGTACCCATCACTTTGACCAAAAATCATGACACGGTGATTTTATGGTACCCATCACTTTGACCAAAAGCCATGACACGGTGATTTTATGGTACCCATCACTTTGACCAAAATCCATGACACGGTGACTTTATGATACCTATTATTTTGACCAAAAATAATGACACGGTAAATTAATGCTACCTATCATTTTGACCAAAAATCATGTCACGGTGACTTAATGATATCCTCAGTTGGTCAAAAACCATGTCACGGTGACTTAATGATATCCTCAGTTGGTCAAAAGCCATGACACGGTAAATAAATGATGCCTATTACTTTGACCAAAAGTTATAACACGGTGTGTCACGTTTTAAGGATTATCCAGATTTCAACATGTATATGTTAGACCGTGAGGCTGTTAATTTTGTGCCGTAAATATGTATGAAGGTCAATTCGGCGAACAATGAGATGTCAAGCCAGTTATTTGACGTGGTCATAAAAGTCGTGGCGTCTTTTTTTGGGCTAAGCCAGTTACATAAAAAGTCATAACATGTTTCACAGGTAATTGCTGAAATTCTGTTCGGATCAAAGGAACATCAAGTGGGGGTCGTAAAGTCACCCTTGACAGACTGTTGTGAGGGGGCAGTGTCTGATAATTTTATATTTCAACATCCTCTCGGAATTGAGCAAGGCGTGACCAACATTACAATAGCAAGCTTAAATCTATTATCTTGAGAACTAAATATCAGTATAAGGGAAGATAAACTACTCCGACGTCATTAAAAATTGGCGGGAAACTTGTTAATATGGGAATTACAAGGAGCTTCGGGACATGTCAGCGACTATTTGCTCGATCGTTGTAATGTTATGCCAAAGTAAGTGTATTTTAATTATTGCAGTATGTATACTCGAGTACGTAGAATTACCATTTCTAGGGTTTGATTCATTCGTAGGGTTTGATATGCATGCATATTTTGAGATATAAGAAATGTTTATGTATATAATTAATATTGTAAATCGCTATTTGGTTATTTTGTAGCAACTCGTGCATTTATTTATTTGATATTATAGATTTGCACATGTCGAAGTGAATTACAAACTTTGTGTAGTGGTTGCAGTGTACAACAATAGTTAATAGGGATTTGCCTATCTGTGTATACTTTGTAGAAGTATCATGTGTAAAAATATATAAGCGCATGAATATGTGCATATCTGTGTACACTTTGTAGTGCAATGTACAGAAATGCGTCTGATTATGTGACACTGTTCTGTACAATAAGATTGAGGTCTATTTATACCGTGTACACATATCCGAGAGAATGTGTATTTCGATAGGCACGAATGCGTACCCAAAGAAAGTAATGGCTTATCTGATGATATTGTTGTTTAGTGTGAGTTAGATAGCATGGGGAATATGCTATGCTAATGTCCTTGTCCTTGTATGTTAATACAGGAATATTTTAAGGACCAGAGGAACTGTAGGAGACAGAGGGAAATACCTTAGTGCAGTTCGTCTGTGGTAGAAGTTAGATGTTCTGGAGGGAATTGGATTACCAGTCCAGAGAAAGATCATACTGATGAGTAGGGATACAGGACAGGATGAAATCTATCACACTAAATCCAAAAGCCATGATACGGTGACTTAATGTTACCTATCACCTTGACCAAAAGCCATGATACGGTGACTTCATGATACCTGTCACTTTGAATTAATGATGTATATCACTTTGACCAAAACCCATGACTCGCGACTTAATGATACATATCACCTTGACCAAAAAGACATGATACGGTGACTGAATAATAGATATCACTTTGACCAAAAGCCATGGCACGCGACTTAATGATACATATCACTTTGACCAAACCAATGATACAGTGACTTAATGACACCGGTTACTTTGACCAGTAGCCATGACACGGTGATTTAATGATACCTATCACTTTGACCAAAAGCCATGACACGGTGATTTAATGATACCTATCACTTTGACCAAAAGCCATGACACGGTGATTTAATGATACCTATCACTTTGACCAAAAGCCATGACACGGTGATTTAATGATACCTATCACTTTGACCAAAGCTATGGCAAGATGATTTATCAGAAACAGTCTACTAAAAGGAGAGCATTGTGCTCTTTCTCATTAGGAATGTGTTTAATTCTCAATGTACTTATTTTGATGATGATAAAATTCTGTTAGTATTTGGATGAATGCATTAGTTATGCAAAATTGAAATATAAATACGGAAAACTGAAGTATTTTATCTAGGCAATGTTAATCAAACAAGGTGGATTTTAGACGATAGATAACGTTTTGAGAAAGAAGCTTTTTATGCTTATGCTACGATCATCAACATTTATATATGTGTATAAACCGCGTTTACGAATTAGTTTCCTTTTTTGCAAACGTTTTATCCAAGCTTAGCAACATTATTTTTGCTTTGACACTGTAAAATATAACAGAAAAACAGTTTATTTTTCTGTGCTTTGTATATAGTCCGACGCTAAAACTAGGCATGTCAATTATTGCAAGTAAAAAAATCAATTCTTTTATTTTCCAGACATACAAATACAGCTTATTGCGACTATAAATATTTATTGTGTACTCTGCCTCTCCCTTCGGACTATAATTATCGTGTACACTACATTTGGACTACCCCACCCCCTGGCGGGTTGAGAGATAGAATATGCCCGATACTAGTCGTAAGAGGAGATTAATGGAGCAGAAAGAGTGCGGCTTCGAATCTCATCATCAGATCAGCCAAGGTAACAATTGTTTCTTGAGTAAAGCACTTTACTCATCCTATTGCTCGGGACAAAATAACCTACTTATATTATATTATATACTTACATTATATTATATACTTATATTATATTATATACTTATATTGTTGTGCCATTAAAAAAAACACCAGGAAACATCTGACTGAACATCCTTCAAATTCTCAGGATAAACTCAATTATTGTAACAACTTACAGACACGTATAGGAAAGGAAACAATATAGAGACAGTTGCAGGCAGATTAAATATCGCTGTGTCATTACGGTAGCCATATATAATTTATGTTGCCATTTGAATTGCGTGCGAGTTAGAAAAGTAGTTAAGGCATTAAGACATCAGCTTACATGTGCGTGATTACAGACGTTCTTGGTAATGTACTAAGTCCGTTTTTTGTTTCATTTGGAGTTTGTCTTTATCTCTGACATACATTGCAACCAACAATCATCAATGGTTGTGTATAAGTTAGTTATTTATGGGCGAAAGCTTCTGTAGTGGTTAATAAAATATGACGAGATATGGGGCATACAATAGTCAGAAATTGTATTGATAACGTTTCCTTGTATATCTCAATCAGTCAGCTAAATCAAGGGTCAGATTGACCCCAGCATATAACACTATCGCAAAGCGTGTGCACTAATAATGTCAGGAAACTACTTTCGATTATCACTCATAGTTGTATGATGGTGGAGACCCTCTAAGCAAACAGATGCAAAAAACGCGCAAACATTATAGAAATGAGGCATGCAATTGAATCTTACTGTGTGTCTATGTATGTAAGTATGTATGTATGTATGTATGTATGTATGTATGTATGTATGTATGTATGTATGTATGTGTGTGTGTGTGTGTGTGTGTGTGTGTGTGTGTGTGTGTGTCCGTTTTTGCATTCAGGCATTACTTTTTTTAACGAAAATAGATGCAATATAGTTTATGAGTGGCGAAGAAACAAAATATTATTCTGATTGCCAGCCGGTGTTAACCACATGATATTAAATCACTCATAAAGTTATCATGAATATTAAAGGTTCCTGTACCAATCAATAACATATACAGCCTTTTTAATCTCTCAACCATTTCCAACTAGTTCCCACAGGGCATAATTGGTAAAACGTCGCTTGCTTCCTTTGCGTTAGTCATAACTATATTAGTTACAATGTTTACTTGCCTAGTGACATAATAACACCATTGATTGCTATATTTCAGACACCATGCCTTCCGTTCACAAACAAAATGAAAATTTGGTATTTATTATATTTTTAAAAGAAAGAAAAGGAATGAAAACATTACTAAAACAGTATGTGTTGCTGGTTACAATCATGAATCTATGTATTTTGTATACACATCAATTTGAGTCACCTTAATAATTATTGGTAGTTTCCGATACATTGAAATAAACACAGTCAGCTAATATATCTTAATACTTAATGGTATTTTGCAATGACTTTAAATAACACATATTTAACTAATGTGCTTTAATACTTAATGGTATTTTGCAATGCCTTTAAATAACACATATTTAACTAATGTGCTTTAATACTTCATTGTATTTTCCAATGCCTTTAAATAACACATATTTAACTAATGTGCTTTAATACTTCATTGTATTTTCCAATGCTTTAACTAATGTGCTTTAACACTTCATTGTATTTTCCAATGCCTTTATATAACACATATTTAACTAATGTGCTTTAATACTTAATGGTATTTTCCAATGCCTTTAAATAACACATATTTAACTAATGTGCTTTAACACTTCATTGTATTTTCCAATGCCTTTAAATAACACATATTTAACTAATGTGCTTTAATACTTAATGGTATTTTCCAATGCCTTTAAATAACACATATTTAACTAATGTGCTTTAATACTTAATGGTATTTTCCAATGCCTTTAAATAACACATATTTAACTAATGTGCTTTAATACTTGATTCTATTTTCCAATGCCTTTAAATAACACATATTTAACTAATGTGCTTTAATACTTGATGGTATTTTCCAATGCCTTTATATAACACATATTTAACTAATGTGCTTTAATACTTGATTGTATTTTCCAATGCCTTTATATAACACATATTTAACTAATGTGCTTTAATACTTGATGGTAATTTCCAATGTCTTTAAATAACATATATTTAACTAATGTGCTTTAACACTTCATTATATTTTCCAATGCCTTTAAATAACACATATTTAACAAATGTGCTTTAATACTTCATTGTATTTTCCAATGCCTTTAAATAAGACATATTGAACTAATGTGCTTTAATACTTAATGGTATTTTCCAATGCCTTTAAATAACACATATTTAACTAATGTGCTTTAATACTTGATTGTATTTTCCAATGCCTTTAAATAACACATATTTAACTAATGTGCTTTAATACTTGATGGTATTTTCCAATGTCTTTAAATAACACATATTTAACTAATGTGCTTTAATACTTGATGGTATTTTCCAATGTCTTTAAATAACACATATTTAACTAATGTGCTTTAATACTTAATGGTATTTTCCAATGTCTTTAAATAACACATATTTAACTAATGTGCTTTAACACTTCATTGTATTTTCCAATGCCTTTAAATAACACATATTTAACTAATGTGCTTTAATACTTAATGGTATTTTCCAATGTCTTTAAATAACACATATTTAACTAATGTGCTTTAATACTTGATGGTATTTTCCAATGTCTTTAAATAACACATATTTAACTAATGTGCTTTAACACTTCATTGTATTTTCCAATGCCTTTAAATAACACATATTTAACTAATGTGCTTTAATACTTCATTGTATTTTCCAGTGCCTTTAAATAACACATATTTAACTAATGTGCTTTAATACTTGGTTTGAAAATCTATGCACTAGCAAGTCTGTATATCAGGAGATTCTGATTTACCTATGGACATGGTAAGATAACAGCACCATCAGTTTAACAAAGTTTGGAAAAATGCAACCAATGAGGTATGACCTTACAAAGCCAATTTTATATAAACACCAGACAGGGCCTTAGAAACCAATAATATGTAGAACAGTACGTATCATATGGCCATACACCACAATTAATTTTACTATATGTTCTCTACATATTTTCTCAGCACTGACCTTTCCACAGTGTGACAATCAATACAAATCATATGAAAATCTAAAATACCCCCAAAGATGACTTCACGGTGAAATTCTTGTCAAGGGTTGACCGGCATTTTTTTGAGCTGCTGCACTGTAAACATAACAGCATGTACACAGACCACATATTTAACTTCCGGATCATCACCAATGCCTTATTACTCCATGTGCACTGTCGCCAAATTACACACTGACAATCACTCTTTCTGCTCATATTCTCAAGAATAAACAATTACCTTTAAATCCCTACCAAAGATGCATCAATATAACTCTTCTATCACCACCAAAATGAGAGAGGAAAAAATGTTCTAAAAATAGACTGGAACTACATTGTGATGTGATTCCATATAGAGACAACAATATATAACCGGAACTATTTTACAAAGCCAATTTTATATAAACACCGGACAGGGCCTTAGAAACCAATAATATGTAGAACAGTACGTATCATATAGAGCCAACAATATATAACCGGAACTATTTTACAAAGCCAACAATATATAACCGGAACTATTTTACAAAGCCAACAATATATAACCGGAACTATTTGACAAAGCCAACAATATATAACCGGAACTATTTCACAAAGCCAATAATATATAGGACAGAACATGGTCTTAAAAGGTCATTTGTAATAACATTTTCTTTCAAAATAAAGGCATTTGTCATATTTGTTTGACTTTTTTTTATAAACGTGTTTACTTGGTTCTGAATTGAATATATTGGCGCACTCTTTGGAAATTCCTGGTGTACCTGATATTTTGACGTGCTCTTTACTAAAAGTGCAGTACTTTGCTTACAACTAAGCATGTTCTGGAAATGAACGTCTGGCCTTCCTCCTGGACTCTTATTGCATCATGTTTTTTTATAGCAATGTTATTGTTTACATCAGAGATTATTTATTCCTATTTTAACACTTGTTGTATTCAGAAGATTTATCGAAACCACTCTTTTCATTTCGGACGTGATTCTGGCACGCTAATCAGTGCGATGACCGCTCTCATTAAGAGTATCTTCGCCAAACAAAACATGAGTTGGCCAATATGAACTAGACGTGCAAGTTTGAGTTGGCCAATATCAACTAGACGTGCAAGTTTGAGTTGGCCAATATGAACTGGACGTGCAGGTTTGAGTTGGTAAATATGAACTGGACATTTAAATTTGAGTAGGTTAGTCATCAGGAGGACTCGATGATTATTGTATGGTTTAAATTCAAAGAAAATGTGGTAGGGTGTTTTATTAGATTTGAAGAATCTACACAATGGATTGGTAACAATGTAATTAAACATACCGGTAGATCCATTTTAAGCACTGAACACTTATGTATGTTTATTTTACACATGGTATAGTAGGATGGCAATTGCTTCTTCTTATGTAGCTGTTTTCGGAAAACATATATAAAATGTAAGTTTCTTATAGTGTGGGTTACAATTTTTTTTAAATTAGGATTTGTAACGTAGCTTTTAAAGAAAATTCAGTCATATCGCTGTCTGCAGTGAGGCAGTTTATAGTGATGTCTAGCACTGAGGCATCATGCGGCTGACATGTAGCATGATGTCCCACCCAGTCACATTATCCTGACACCAGGCCGACTAGTCCTAACACTAACCTCTTAATGCTGAGCGCCAAGCGAGGCAGCTGTTAGTGCCATTTTTGTCATTCTTTAGTATGACTCGACCGGGGATCGAATCCACGACCTCTCGCTCCCGCGGCGGACGCTCTAACCACTCGGCCACCAGAGCAACACATTGGTAATTTATAATTGAAACAATTTCTTAAAGAATATATCTGGCCCCACGTTGGGTAACCTTTAGTGGGATAATCTGACATTTTTGGGTAAAACCTCTTTGGGTCGTTATTTTGTTTTCTACTGCTATCAGACGTAATGCGTTGATAGGGTGAATTTTTAAGATCTAAGAGACTGTACAATACTTTACAAACTTGAAACGGTGTTTCTTTAATATAAAATGTTAACTTATCGAAGGTTCTGTTAACAAACATGCTTTTTCAAAATGTAAATACTATAGTTTAAATACATTCGTATCAGCAATATCAGCAAATCCACATGATGTGCAATGAGTGCTAAAATCAATTCTCGTCAACGTCGGCTATTTCAAAGAGATGCCACAGTGCTAAAACCATGTATACTTCAAGAAAATAATTAACAGAAAAGCCTTAATATCGATCCTCTTAGGCAGAGATGTATAACTAAATAATTTAAATTGAACTGGTAGTTTCTTTGCTACTTTCAGTCAAGTGTATGTTTAGCGATTTTGTAAGCGTTCGTAGGCAGTAAGCAAACTAAGACATTAACAATTTAAACATTGAGCTTTAAAATGTATGCCTTCCAATCAAGTGTAAATCAAAGCATATACTCAGATCTACGGTAGTTTTTGGTTGGGCCAAACTATTACTGTAAAATATACCTATGCGTATACAGTGATGTGTAATTAAGTCACATTCGGCAGCAAAAGATATGTGCTGCTCATAGTTGTTTGCAGATGTGACAAACGTCATGGCTTCCTATTCAAGTATCAGAAGTCTTCCGAATGATACAACTTTCATGATTTGACCTGCAACCACCCATTGGGATATGCAACAAATGCTAATTTATGGTAAGAAAGTACAAGAAGGGGATTCAATGCATGCAGTGTTAACAGCTTGAAGTCATCCGATTGAGAGTAATCAATCTTGATTAAACGTTATGGCAAAACTTAGCAGATTCTATATTGTGCCATGTAATTTTATCTGTTTTCACGTATAATTTATACATTTCGTGTGTAATATGCTGAAAATATGCGTCCTGAGCTTTTAAAGTATTTTTATTTGAATTTGTATCTCACCAAATAAACGTCCTAATTATTAAACATAATTTAAAAATAATAACAATATCATACAACTTAACATGTAAAACGTTAGTTTTGCTGATACAGGGAAAGAATTTTGGAAAAGTATATTCGTCAACATATATCATATTGGATTTTTGAGGTCTTTCCATCTAGTGTGATAGTAAGAAACATATATTAACATGCACGTACGGATCACTCTCTCAAACAGAAACTTTTCCTCACTATAATAGCTTATATGGGGTATAATTTTCAATGGTTGAAAATGAAACGCATTAACATTGGAAAACCTAGTATATACGTCATTCGGCAGGCAACATTGAATATAAATCCAGTATATCTTCCATTACCGGTTGTACCGGAAGCAGTCTATACCACTGTGAAGAAGACAACGTGATAATCTCTTAAAGTAGTATGAGATAGGCTTGAAGATAGTCGCTCCAAACATTACGACTAAGGGAAGTATTGAAAGTCTTCCGAAGGCCTTGCACACCTTTAAGACACAAGTGTATCGCGTTACTAAAGCTGTTTTGTTCATTTTGACGAGATAAAAATCTTATAGTGCATACCAGAAAGATAATGAAGTAATACTCCCAACTTCGGAATAGGATGCCAGTTATGTTACTGAAATACAACGATGAAGCTTGTTTTTTCAAGTCCCAGCATGCAGTGGCGTCAATAGGGGGGTGCGGGGGGTGCGGACCGCACCGGGTGACATCATCTCAGAGGGGTGACACTAACATGAAAAATTGCAAATTTCACAGAGCACACACTGCTCGTTAAAGTAAGTTTAATGTAAAAATAACTATAGCTTAACGTTGCTACAGTTCTTAAATACTTTTACCTTCTGACCTTCAATTAATTTAATTTTGTTCTTGTCATTTTTGTATTGTGGACTTATTTTAAAAAGAAGAAATTCATGGTGGAAGTCTGGAGGGGTGACACCATGAGTTTACCGCACTGGGTGACACCAAAACTAGCGACGCCGTTGCCAGCATGTTTACTGGATAATCTTTAGCGCATTAATTACCTAAATGTTTACCATGAATTGCGTCCATTTCACCAGATTGATTTTTTGTACATAGCAGAGATTAATCAACTATTACTATTTTATTCCAATTCATCAAATGTTTCCATAGTTTCTTATAATGTCGGCATTGATGCAGCGGTAACTTCTGCTGAAATTCGATGTAGGACTGGAGCAGTTTTTATATTTAATAACATGGGTATTATTAGGTATTCGAGTTCCAAAGTTCGATGAGTAAAATAGCATTTTAATACTTGTTTATTCATTCAGATTCGTAACAATTATGCACTTGAGTCTTCAGTATTACATATATATTATTATGTGATATCAAATGAATCGTACAGGTTATGTAATACACCGATAAACTCTCTATCAGTATTTGTTACTAAGGTTCAGAAATATCCGGCGCGCGCTGTAGACGTGTGTGTGTGTGTGTGTGTGTGTGTGTGTGTGTGTGCGTGTGCGAGCGCGTGTATGCGTGCGTGTTTTTCAACCGTGGACTCTCACACTTGTTCAGTGATTTGGTTCAAATTAAAATATGTACGCAGTTGTACACTAAATATTCAGTTGCATGTCATTATTTTGTCAAAATGCGGATTGAAAACAATATGAAATAGAAGGCCACACAACGCAATATATGAGTTGGAAGGTTCCAAAAATCGTATTTTTGACAACTACTTGTTAACTTTAAGATGTTTAATGCTGCCTAAAATCTTGCACTAAAATCATAGATGTCAGGTCAGATTGGGAACATTGAATGCTACTGTCCACTTATTGTTAGCATTTACATTTGTGAGCATTTGTGTGAAGTTTGTAAGTGGCTTGACTATGTATTTCCCAACAGCTTGGGTTACATTTTAGCTATATGTATGTATGTATGTATGTATATATATATATATATTATTTGACACTAATACTGAAAATAATGACCTATATGTAAAAATATATATTATATTGAGCGTTTCTTGGACGTGTGTTAGTGTCGACTTATAACATCAACATGATAAAACGTTTTGCGCTCCTCAGTAAAACCATAAAAGCTCACTAAACCACTTGTGTTAGAAAAAGCTGAAAGAAAAAATACAACATTCCTTGCGAGAGTTCTCCAAAGAAGATTGCATGATACAGAAATCAATATCTTAGCATTGGGATAAAGTATAACTGACAACATCTATTTTTTTTATTTGACGAGATGGAGTTTGAATCAAATAATGCTCAATCTTGTATGCTATTATAATGTACTTTAATAAAGTTAGAAATTACAATTGCCGTAAAAAAGTAAGACACAAAATGTGGAACCGTATAAAGGTTATTGCAGCTAAATTCCATTTGTTTCTGGTAAAAAAAAATTATATGCAACAGACAGCATATTCGACACTGGAAATATTAGAAAAAGGAATCTAATACTTGCGGGAAGACATGTCCGTGTGGACAATACACTCGGCATTATGGTCAGAAATATGTTTCTTTGATTCCAAAAGATAGTAATTGTGTTGTCCTTTGGATTCAAAGGGAAATAATTGACTATAATTCACATTAACTGTTTCTTATCCACTATATAGTTTAGTTTGAGTACGAATATAGACATAATGATGATCACGCAGCAAGATTTCCACGATGTTTAGAAATACCAAAGTTAAAGTATCATTAACTGGCGCACAGAATGTCACTTGTTGGGAAACAAAACATCATGCTTAATGAAATAGTGTCTCCCGTAAATTACGCAATCGTGCCCACTTCGTGCTTGATTCGGTATAATATTAAACTTATTGCCCTTGTTTATTGAGATATGAACTTCAAAAGTGAGCATACATATCGATAATAAAACAAAATGTACACATAGTATATCTCACCAAGGTTTGGCATCTCAACGAAGGAAAGTCAATTTAGACTGTAAATGTAGGATCCGGTTAGTTGATTGCCTTTTTTGTACAACCGACCTTGAATTTCAGACAAGGACATATAACTATATAATCTGATTCAAGTTGATCAAATCTGGTAATTAGACATAAAGACAGATTTTAAAATAGATCCACAAAATACTTTCTGCTAGTAGATTTTCTTGTTGTTTTATTGGTTCTCCTTTTCTTTTCTGTCAAATGACACCTTTGGATTTGTCTGGAAAGAGACTATGGTAATACCTGTTCTCAAACTAGCTAAGTATATCACAGATCCTATTAACTACCATCATTGCTTTGACGAGCTGTCTGTGTAAAATGATGGAACGAATGATCAATACAATCCTTGATATTACTTGGAGACTAATAATTTAATATCTCCTTTCCATAGTGGCTTCCGATATAGCCGTAGTACCAACGATCATCCGGTTAGATTTGAAATGTTTATTAGCGATGCTTTTATCAATAAAGAACATTTAATAGTTGTTTTCGTCGATCTTAGAAAGGTCTTTGACACTATATGGAAGTACAGGATAATGACTGACCTGCGGGATCTCGGTCTAAAAGGTTGCCTACCCACTTGTATATCGAACTTAATCTCGAAAAGAAAATTCAAGGTACGAGTTTGGTACACCCTTTGTAGTATGTTTCCACAAGAGATGGGTGTGTTCCAGGGCAGTATTTTATTTGTTATGCCTTTTTATATCAAAAGTAATGGCACTACTAATTGTTTTGTTCCTGGTGTGGATTGCTTCCGATATGTTGATGAATTCTTACTATGTTATCCATCCAACAGACAGGATATTGCTACAAATTATAAACAAGGTTCAAAATTGGATCACTGTCAATGGTTTAAATTCTCAAAATCCACAACGAAATGTGTACATTCTGTCAGCTACAAAGACAACTGTGTAATTCTAAAGTCACGTTTGACGGAACACATATACCAATTATTAAGGAAACAAAATTTGAGTGTACTGTTTTCGATGGAAAGCTTGTCTTCATTTCACACCTTAAGAAATTGAAAGCTAAATGCTTGAAAACCCTTGATTTACTCAAAATAGTAGCACACCTTGATTGAGGTACTTATATAAAGGGTCCTTAACCCCTATATAACCTATATTAGATCCCAACTGGTCTATGGTTCCGTTGTTTATAGTTAAATTAAACCAATTTACTTAAATATGCTTGATCCGATTCACGATAGATCAATACGATTCGCATTGTGAGCATTTAGAACATTCCTGTGTGAAAGTCTTTCGTTTGAAGCAAATGAATAATCATATCACATTGCATAGAAATATTATTTGTACAATGTGCCCTAAAATTAAAATCCAACCCTTTCAACTCTGCTTTTGCATCTATTTTCCATCCCAAATGCAAATCATTATTCCAAAATACACCAAATGCAAATCATTATGCCAAAATACACCAAATACCCATCATTATGCCAAAATATACCAAATGCAATTCATTATGCCAAAAATACCAAATGCAAATCATTATGGCAAATATACCAAATGCAAATCACTATGCCAAAATATACGAAATGCAATTCATTATACCAAAATATACCAAATGCAAAGCATTATGCCAAAATATACCAAATTCAAAACATTATGCCAAAATATACCAAATGCAGATCATTATGCCAAAATATACCAAATGCAAAGCATTATGCCAAAATATATCAAATGCAAATCATTATTCAAAAATATACCAAATGCAAATCATTATGCCAAAATATATCAAATGCAAATCATTATGCCAAAATATACCCAATGCAAATCATGATGCCAAAATATACCAAATGCAAAGCATTATGCCAAAATATATCAAATGCAAAGCATTATGCCAAAATATACCAAATGCAAAGCATTATGCCACAATATACCAAATGCAAATCATTATTCCAAAATATACCAATGCAAATCATTATACCAAAATATATCAAATGCAAATCATTATGTCAAAATATACCCAATGCAAAGCATGATGCCAAAATATACCAAATGCAAACCATTATGCCAAAATATATCAAATGTAATTCATTATGCCAAAATATACCAAATGCAATTCATTATGCCCAAATATACCAAATTCAAATCATTATGCCAAAATATACCAAATGCAAAGCATTATGCGAAAATATACCAAATGCAATTCATTATGCCCAAATATACCAAATGCAAATCGCTATGCGAAAATATACCAAATGCAATTCATTATGCCAAAAAATACCAAATGCAAAGCATTTGCAAATCATTATGCCAAAATACACCAAAAGGCAAATCATTATGCCAAAATATATCAAATGCAAATCATTATGCCATAATATACCAAATGCGATTCATCATGCCAAATATACCAAATGCAAAGCATTATGCCAAAATATACCAAATGCAAAGCAATATGCCAAAATATACCAAAATTAAATCATTATGCCAAAATATACCAAATGCAAAGCATTATGCCAAATATATCAAATGCAATTCATTATGCCCAAATATACCAAATGCAAATCATTATGCCAAAATATACCAAATGCAAAGCATTATGTCAAAATATACCAAATGCGATTCATCATGCCAAAATATAGCAAATGCAATTCATTATGCCCAAATATGCCAAATGCAAATCATTATGTAAAATATACCAAATGCAAATCATTATGCCAAAATATGCCAAATGCAATTCATTCTGCCAAAAAAAGGAAATACTTGGCCATTATATTCTTGGTTAGAGAACTGGCTATTGCAAACCATGCTTCAAACACTACATACTACTTCAAGCATCTCACATCCCAGAAAATAAAAGTGTTCTTGCTGACGCCCTTTTTCGCTTACACTCCTTGACTGTATCTTGACACTAACATCGAAAGCAACTGAAATCTATATCATGCTTTCATTGTAGAATATGCCATAGGAACCTTAATAAATGTCTTGGCGATGTTGTCCCTTTTCATTTCTCATGCATTAAACAAGCATCACACACACACACCATGGAAGCCAAGAAATAAAGAAAAAGTTTTGTTTTAAACAAATGAAACATTAGAGTTAGCATTCACAAACAGGAAACCAGCGATAATTCATAATAATAGTGCATTGGTAGAGTGTTGCAGTTTGAGAAATGAAAATCAGGTGATTGGTGGACTTGTGGACATGTAGCAACTATACTACGTCAAGGCTTACTAGTTCTGTTTTCTTTAACAGCTTTACCATAATAAATAATACTTATAGAAAAGATTATTGCAGTCCCCATTAACTTTTCTCTAGTTATACGATCTTGAGTTATAACGTTTATCATGCGAAACTCTTGGTCAATGCTTACACACGCACGTACACACAAGCGTATATATATATATATATATATATATATATATATATATATATATATATATATATATATATATATATATATATATATATATATATGGAACCATAAACTAATGAGTTTTGAGTCAGGTCTCAAGTGATTAATAACTTGTTTATATGCCATGTTTAACTGAAACAAAGGTTCAGTCAAAAAATTTCCCGCAGACTTGCAAAACCTAAACAGAAAAGAAGGTATTGCGTGGGAACACATACTTAAATGCATTTTAAAGTAAATGAGGCAGGGTTGTGTGGCGTCTTTTCAGCAGCGGCATGAAATTCGAGACAGGAATAATGATATGCAATCTGTAGCATGTTACAAAATGTTAGTTCGTTTACATAAAATCATGACTTGGTTATAAATGCATATTGCTCGCGATGATGGATGACGACTGATTTATGTTGGCTTCGTGCCTTTATCAGAGTAGACTAGAAAATGATGACGGTTTGTATATTGAGTATCTGGATTTAACCTGTTAATTTATTTATCCATTCGTTCGCCATTCCTTTCATTCAGACGTGTCAACCAAAATAACTAAATAGCTATCTCATAAAGCTATTCGGGAAAAATTTCGATGTAATGTGCCTGGATTTGATTTTAGAAAATCAGATGTGAAATTCAAAGTTGACGACAATATGTAATTTTACAAAGACGACTTAGACGATTGTAAAGATTCACTGAAAGTCTAAATCTGTATTCTGGCCTAGTAAATATCGCTTTCTGAAATTAAGGTTGGCATGTTGTTACCAAATATAAAGGTCACCTGGATAGTACCTGAAACGAGAGAGAGAGAGAGAGAGAGAGAGAGAGAGAGAGAGAGAGAGAGAGAGAGAGAGAGAGGGTGTTAGAATAATTTTACACTATAAGTTGTATATATGTGTGTGTGTGTGTGTGTGTGTGTAACTATTCTGAAACAAGAAATGAAAATATTGACTTTTAGCACAGAATCTTATTAACCAATGGTTTGCCAATGTGATGTGATGGTCACTGTTTAATTAAATGGCAACCCTTATCGACGATACCGAATTCTACTGCAAATAACATAGATCCCGATCTGCCGTTGCCTGATGTATCGGCATATCCGGGTCTGTGTTATTTGTCCTACTGATTAAATTTAAGAACTGCATAAACCTAGAAATGATGAGGTATTATGCGACGGTAGATATGTGTCTTTGTAATTTGTAACTAGACTTGACTTAAAAGCGAGTATAAAACGAGCTTTCCATTTGGCCTGCTTTCGTGACCCTGGATCTAAGATGACGTATGAACCATTTATAATGCAGAGGTTACTCTAACTTTGACGAAATTTATTTAAGGATTAAATATAGTCGGTAGTTCGAACAAATTAGTACACAAACATCAGTTCTGGTCAGGCCAATTTGGTTGGCGATATTCTGTAATTAGATACACCCGAATAAACTAAACATGGCGTGGGTTTTAGTTTTCTAAACTTTGGTGCCATGTTAAAGCGCACAATTGCTGATATATGTCTAATGACGTGAACGTATTTCTGATATGTGCATGTAATGTATCAGGGACTTGGAGATGAAGAAATCTTAACATGCCATCTCTGACATGTTAAGCACACATATGTTTCAGTTACAAATACTTGTGTGTTTATATATATATATATATATATATATATATATATATATATATATATATATATATATATATATATATATATATATATATATATATATATATATATATATAATAAACCCAGGTTCATGTAAAATATTGCCGGTCGAAAAGACAATGAAAGCTCTATACATTCTTCAGTTGAGTTTATATTGTTGTTTTTGTTTTGTTTTGTCTTTTGTGGGGTTTATTGGTGGTGGGGGCGGGATTGATATTTTTCAGATTTCCTTTCAAATCATTTTCCTCATACCTTTTTCATTCCGAACAAGTAAATAAATATTTTAGATATTTTTTCTAAAGAACTGTGGAAATCACAGTTTCTCCCGACAAACATCATTGATTTATTTTAAAAGCATTCTGATGTTATTGTTAATCATATACATCAACCAGCTGGTGAAAGTAGCTTTAAAGAAATAACTGACTGTGATTATCTAATGATAGGTCATTACAGATTATTTTATGTAAAATCAAAACGGCGTTCAAATTTCTTATGATAAAGCATGACACGATTGCTCGAATTGTTGGTCTCAGGGACGAGATAAGGAGTTTAATATCTAGACATTATGCTCAATTTATCGAAAGGCCTTTTTCCATTACTTTTTTCGATTCCATTTCAAAGGTTTTCTCTCCAACAAGGACCGTTAATTTTCAATAACAAAGCTCAGTGGTCTATTCTGTTATAATATTCCATCGTTGTCTGTAGCACGCCTTTAGCCTCATTTTCTATCAACGAGATAGTACTATAACCTGCGTTACGTTTGTTTTTAGCGATTTTGAAACACGCATATTATCACCTGCTTCATTTATCACCCATTAGCAGCCTGTAAGTATTGAACGCGTTAATAAGATGGTATTGTAATTACAGTAACTCACCAAATGTCTTTAATTGTGAATGACGGCATTACAACATTGCGGAAACGTCTTCCAGACCTTATGTTCAAACCAGGATACTTCTGGCAAGAAACATTATGCTTGATGTCAATTGTCAAAGGCTGATTAATACCTTTGTCGGATGCTTCAGCGAATATTTAATTAATTACTACAATAGAAGTACAAGATAATGCTCTCCGATATTTTGGAATTTATTTTCTGAAGCTGTGATCTTTGTGAACCTGGATTTTGTTATCCACCAACAAAATGCAGCTAGCGAACACTTTTGTTTTTACCCATAGCGAACGCTCTTTTTTTTACCCCTTTAAGAAGAATTAAACATTTAAATTTAAGATTTTATATATATATATATATATATATATATATATATATATATATATATATATATATATATATATATATATATATATATATATATATATATATATATATATATATATCCAAAAGACACTGTTATCTTAAAATGACACTGATACCAATAATAGTGCATAGAAACTCATAAGCTTACTTGATATTCAACTGTAATCTTTATACTCATCATAAATTCAAATCCTATGCATCTCTACCTTCTAGTCAAAACATAGCTAAGGACACATATGAAACTTACAACAGGCCCTGATTGGCTGGTGATCACAAGGGCTCAAGATCTCCTGATGAAACTAAGTCAGGCTGGCAGTATAGGGGTCATTATTGTTATCTCGTGCTCGTAACTGAAGATGTTTACGAATACACTAATATCTGACTCTTGAGTCAGTCAGAGCGATAAAAAAGGGGCCAGATAATAAAATGTAGACAAATGATGCACATCGTCACAAAAATCCTTCCGTAAGAATAGCATTTAAAACACTGGTTTAGACTTTCATTTTCGTTCCGTAACTCTTTCTTTTCTTTTCTTGGTGTTGATAGTAAAATGACTCGTACAAAATGCTTAAGCTTGTCATCCTTGCTTATCTTATAAAATGTATATGTATGTGTGTGTATATGTGCCTGAGTTTATTTGATTTGGTGAACCGCACCCCATAGCTACAAGTAGGTTCCTAAGTGATGTGAAAGGTCACGCCTAAGAATACCTGAGGCAAATAGAGGTATGGAAGATACATTTTATCCAGGTGGAAATTAAGTAAATGAGAGAAATGTTTAAGTGTTTTGCACAAAATATGATTGGAACATGTATCACACATGTACTGTGCTTTTGGAAATAACACATACAGAAGAAGTAAAATCACTGTACACAAGTATTCGCTTCTTGCGGTATTTTGAGTTGTACTTAGGTATTTTTAAAGCTCATTGTGATTCAGAGAAAATACAATAGCTTGTATTTGCATTTGTCTATACGTGTGCGTTTATATAGATAGAATGTCTGAACAAGGAATACAAAGATTATATAGTGTGAAGACTGAAGCGATTAAAACAAGTTAGTAAAGTGTACTAGATAAGGAGCAGTATAACCGCCGCTAGTTCGATTTCACATGGTCTGTACAGCAAGTGATCGCCATAGTAACAAGGATAAACACTCACTGAGCAACTAGGCTTACTGGAATAAAACAGAATTTGTAGTGTCTGAATGGAAAATGTCTTTTGAGATGAAGTTCGCAAGAGAATTGCAGATCTAATATAATGTCAAGCAAATGATCATCAGGTTTAAAAACGTTGGATTAATAGCTGTCTACGTGCCTTACTCGCTCAGAAATGTTAAGGAATAATTCATTTTCATAATTTTATAAACTATAATGAGATAGAATATGTAATACAGTTTCGAAAGATTTGCTTCATTTTACAAGGGAATTACAAAAGCGTGGTCAAAGGTAAACGAAACAGCAACATATCGGCATGCATTAAATAGATATAGTATGTAAATATGTGTAACTTCAAAATATCCAAATGTTTCCACACGAAATATGAAATATGTTACCCAATAAAGCATTGTGCAGGTTAGAAAAAGAGACATGCAATTACAATGTTTGGAGAAAGTACAGTATATTTCAACACTGTGTGAATAGAAAGTCACTGTGTATATAGAAAGTAAGTACGTGCGCTGGCCGTATGAAACGTACAGCTGGAGTGGTAGTCAGAAAAACCTGGATTAAGCTTTCATGTAATAATGTATTTCACACCTGCAAGTAATACGACCACTATTTGATATCTAAGCCTTTTGTCGTCGAATGTGTATAGAATCCCCTCATTCCTGAGTTGATCTGCGGATTGCATGATTCTGCACAAAATTGGATGTAATCCAGGTTTGCAAATGAAAGTACAAGAAATAGAAACATTAATATGAAATATTTTAAATTTGCACATACATTCTGTTGTGTTCATTTAATTTGCATTGCTTGTTTTACAGTTATTTTATTCATTATATGCTATGAGTAATGTAAAATTGTAGAAAAGTTGACCCTGTCCAAAATCAATGACAGTTTTGTAACCAGCATTGTTCAGCTTTTGGCTGATGGATAAATATTAACATTTTTATCTTAAACTAAGTCAATAACAATGTTGGTGCCGTTTTTTTTAATTATAATCTTAGCAACAGTCTTTCTAATTATAACTACAATTTTGTCTTGTAAACGTTTGGAATCTTCTAGAATTCAATTTTCCATTAGGTAATATGTTAATATATCTTTTTATATTTAGAATTACTCATTGTGACCTAGTTCAAAGAGAGGAGTATACAAACTCGTTTACTGGGGGAAAAAATAGTTATTCCTGTAATAACATCTGAAGCAGAAATCAGTCTTACTTTTGTGTCCAGCGTTTCATTTTGACTGGAATTTATTTATTCAAATCATTTATTCATGGAAATACAAAGTGCTCATCTGATATAATAAACTTGGAAATAGAGACTTGGATCAATAGTGAAATTCAATCAAATATTCTTGTTTATTGTGATTAAACAAAAGACGATTGGCATCCAGTTTGACGCAAATCAATCAGTGCATCCAAGTTCCAACACACAAAATTTAGCATGAGCAAAGTGGCGATCAGTCGATTATTGAATGAGGAAGGTGCATAGTGACTCATCAATAGTAACTCATCAATAGTACTTCATCAATAGTAACTCAATAATGGTAACTCACCAATGGTAACTCGCCAATGGTAACTCATCAATAGTAACTTACCAATGGTAACTCATCAATGGTAACTCATCAATAGTAACTTACCAATGGTAACTCATCAATAGTAACTCATCAATAGTAACTCACCAATGGTAACTCACCAATGGTAACTCATCAATGGTAACTCACCAATGGTAACTCATCAATGGTAACTCACCTATAGTAACTCATCAATAGTAGCTCATCAATAGTAACTCATCAATGGTAACTCATCAATAGTAACTCATCAGCATGTTTTTATGTTTTCCAATTTCATTGTTTTTGTCATTTGTTGTTCTGTAGTGTAGGCATATAATTATTGATGGTGTAAAGCGCTTAGAGCTTCGAAAGATTAGGCGCTATTCAAAATCCTCATGAATATTATCAATAGTAACTCATCAATAGTAATTCACCAATGGTAACTCGCCAATGGTACTCATCAATGGTAATTCATCAATAGTAACTCATCAATAGTAACTCACCAATGGTAACTCACCAATGGTAACTCATCATTAGTAACTCACCAATAATAACTCATTAATAGTAACTCATCAAATAGTAACTCACCAATATGTGGAAAAACAATATAGGGACTCTTGAGACCACATGGATAAAGCTTGTAAATGATGGAACTTTATTGTCCGCATACATTATTCGAACGGAAGTAGACTCTGTGCTCATTGATTGTTTTGTAGAAAAGTATTGCACATTCTGACAAAACAGTATTGCACAATCTGATAAAACAGTATTGTACACTCTGATTAAACAGTATTGCACACTGTGAGACAGGAGCGAAATCCCAACAATCGAAGCCATATTAGCAAAGAAACTGATTCAACGCTACTTTTTATATTGAAGGAACAACTTCTATTCTGCTCAAAGATGGAACCTACTGGCTTTTTTACATGGTCATATCTAACACATTACCCAAAATGTATCTGCTTGTACACCGATTATGTGGAACCATTTCTAATGAATTAAAACTATCGATACGACAGGTTATAGCCAAAATTATTTGTATTTTTATAAAACAACAACATCCACAACAAAAGAAACCTCTCCGGAAATATAATGGTATACAAATAGCAGAAACATGTATGGCTTTGGCATTATTGTAGACATTGATATTTGAACAGTTTCTTACACGTTGCATCAAATCAGGATACAGACTGTTTAACTTGTCTGTATATTATTAATAAAAAAGAAATATGATGTTGACATAACCTCACACATAATAGCAATGGATACAACTTAAATAGAACATTTTAAAACTTCCACTGAGATATTTTTATATTTATATTTCTAAATTCCTGGAAACTCAAACTAACGCCATAACAATAAATTCGATCAAAACATTAATGTAGCATTTTGAAATATGTAACCGAGAAGTATGGTTGAACAGATAGTATTTGTGTTAACTTTTCAACACACGCTTTATCAATTAGCTAGATTGTGTTCGGGTTGCTTAGGTACAAATATCTAAGAATGTTCAACGAAACCACTATATTGTTATAATAGAAAGAAGAGTTTTTTTAATTATAGTACAATGGACCGTAGAGGAATACATTTCCTTAATTTGTTCGGTTGCCACATATAAATTATTAATGACATTTTGCTAGGAGGCCAAATTCGTAAATACACTTCTGTTCCACACTCTAAGACGTAGTAATAAAAGCTGCTTAATTTTATGTACAAGTATATTTTATACATGTCAATTATGATCTTAAACGTTTATTATCTGATTGCCATTGTAAACTATCATTCAGACTACTAACAATGATTGAGAGGGACAAGGACTCGGTTGTTATTGAAAATTTTCCTTCAGACTACTAACAACGATTGGCTGAGACAAGGACTCGACTGCCATTGAAAACTATCCATCAGACTACGACTGACAGGGACAAAGACTCGTTTGTCATTGAAAACTATCCTTGAGACTACTAACAACGATTGACTGAGATAAGGACTCGATTGCCATTGAAAACTATCTTTCAGACTACTAACAATGATTGAAGGAGACTCGATTATCATTGAAAACTATCCTTCAGACTACTAACACCGACTGACATGGACAAGGACTAGATTACCATTGAAAACTGTCTTTCAAACTACTAACAACGATTGACTGAAACAAGGACGTGATTGTCATTGAACATTATCCTTTAGACAACAAGCAACGATTGACAGGGACAAGGAGACTCGATAGTCATTGAAAACTATCCTTCAGACCATCAACAACGATTGACAGGGACAAGGAGACTCGATTGTCATTGAAAATTATCCTTCAGACTATATTAACAACGACTGACTGAGATATAGAATCAATTGCTATTGAAAACTATCATTCAAACTAATAAGAACAATTGACAGGGACATGGACTCGATTACCATTGAAAACTATCTTTCAGACTACTAACAACGATTGAAGGAGACTCGATTGTCATTGTAAACAATCCTTCAGACTACTAACACCGACTGACAGGACAAGGACTAAATTACCATTGAAAACTGTCTTTCAGAGTACTAACAACGATTGCCTGAGACAAGGAATCGATTGCCATTCAAACCTATCTTTCAGACTACTAACAACGATTGACTGAGACAAGGACGCGATTGTCATTGAAAATCATCCTTCAGACCATTAACAACGATTGACAGGGACAAGTAGACTTGATTGTCATTGAAAACTATCCTTCAGACTACTAACAACGATTGACTGAAACAAGGACTCGATTACCATTGAAAACTATCCTTCAGACAACTAACAACAATTGACTGAGACAAGGACTCGATTATAATTTGAAAACTATTCTTCAGACTAATAAGACCAATTGACAGGGACATGGACTCCATTGCCATTGAAAACTATCCTTCGACTACTAACAACGATTGACTGAGACAAGGACTCGATTACCATTGAAAACTATCCTTCAGACAACTAACAACGATTGACAGGGACAAGGACTCAATTGCCATTGAACACTATCCTTCAGACTATTAACAATGATTGACTGAGACAGGGTTCTCTATTGCCATTGAAAATTATAATTCAGACCATTAACAACAACTGACAGGAATAAGGACTTAAATGACACTGCAAACTATCCTTCAGACTAATAAGAACGATTGACAGGGATAAAGACTCGATTATAATTGAAAACTATATTTCAGAAACCTAACAATGACTGACAGGGACAAGGAGACTATATTGTCATTTGAAAATTATCCGTCAGACCATTAACAACGACTGACAGGGAAAAGGACTTAATTGCCATTGAAAACTATCCTTCAGACTCATAAGAACGATTGACAGGGACAAGGACTCTATTACCATTGAAAACTATATTTTAGACTACTAACATCGATTGACAGGGACAATGACTCGATTGTCATTGAAAACTATCATTAACAATGACTGACATGACAAGGACTAAGTACGATACTAGCAGGCGTTCAGTCATACAAATTCAGGCTGAAATACAAATCTCAGATAAATATCAAAAGTGATGGCACTGAGTACGTTACAGAAAATTGTCATTATATTATCTTAAAAGTGTAAGCGAATATAACAATGTGACGGAGACAAAATACTAAATGAGGTCGACACAATCGTAGTTATAAAAAGGAAACACGAAATGTGTATCGCGAAAATATTGTCTTTCTATACATTTGACCCATATATAAAATGTAACTTTTACATAATCTATAGGAAATATACCAAACACAGAATACCATATATTAAGATCAGCTATACGTCCCACAAACTACTAGTCCTAACGCTCATTTGGAATTAGTTGATTCCTTAAAGGATCGAGAGGTTGAAACAACTGAAAAATGGATAGATTAATAAACATCGTACAAATATTTTGCTTAACATTCCAGACTATTACATACAACGAATAAATGAAGTTGACAACAAAACTTACGAAGTATTGAAACAAAATATTCGTTCAGTATTTTAGACTACACAATAGCGGCCCCAGTTGGCCGAATACTCTAAGACACTCGAATATACAGATCACCTATCTGCGTGGGTTCATGTATCTGGCTTTGCCAACGTTGGTATCGGAGAAATCTTGCCAGTATCTTACCGTGGGTCGGTGGTTTCTACCGAGCTTTTTCTCCTACCAGATATACAGCCTGCCATTCATAGTATATCGTGTGCTGAAAAATAGCGTTCAGCCCACGAGAAGAACAACAAAATTCAAATGACGAAGAAATAAAAAATATATATATATATATATATATATATATATATATATATATATATATATATATATATATATATATATATATATATATATATATAGTAACGTTTGAGGCATTGATTGTATTATCAATATTTGTTAGCAAGAACATGAACAATTTGTTTCAATTGATTATTCATTTATAAATAACACCAATTTAAAAACCAAGTGATCCAAAAGTTACCCGAAAATGTGTGTGTGTGTGTTGGACTTTACCAATTTTTTCAGTAACTACGATGTCTGCAGTGTAACAGTTTATATAGATTGTCTAGCACAGTGGCATCGTGTCTCAGACATATTAGCATGATGTCCCAACCAGTCACATTATCCTGACACCATGCTGACTAGTCCTAAAAATAGCCTCTTAATGCTGAGCGCCAAGCGAGGCAGTTGTTAATATAATTTTTTAAAGTCTTTGGTATGACTCTGCCGAGGATCGAACCCGCGACCTTCCGAATCCAAGGCGGACGCTCTAACCACTAGGCCACTGGAGCGGTCCAGATGTATATCAGTAATCTGAGTGCATACATTAGTATAGGTAAACTATTCAATACTGTTCTGTTAGAATTGGAATTTTAAATTTATATGCTTGTTTCATTGGTTATAGTCTAGGATTTGAGGCAGTCATTCACTGTCTGTCAAATCAAAATTAAACTATTTCAATGAGTAATTAACAGCCACTTTTCATCTAAAATTAGAGTTCGTCGATGGGATTTACTTGGCACTAGTTTATTAAAACTTGTCGGATCATTTACATGACTGTTTATACTAAAATAATTTACTTCGCATACTTATTATACTTGTTGATTGTCTACTTTATTCTCATGATCTAGTGGTTGACAAAAAGAGCATCACTTTAGTCACTTAAGGTATTCTGCTATTTTAAATATTGGTGTTTAAGTAGCAACATTTATAAAGACGAAAATAATTTCCAATAATAATGGTAATTTTTATAGAACGGATTTACACTACGTAAGCACTTAATGCGCCAAAATTTTTAATAATTACTAATAATCTTTTAAGTGCCTGGGAACTTCCATGAGGTAAACAAGCATATCTTTTTTTTTAAATCATTCAAAATATTCCGATTTAACATCAGTTTGTGGTTTACTGCACGTGTTCGACAACATGGAAAAATCTATTCTGCTTCATAGCAGTGAGGTAAGAAAAACATTTACTATGTCAATACAATACATGGCATCTAAATTTTCCAAGCAACAATATGTATAGTATCTCCGACGTCAATAAATTACACACAAAAGCATTTAAATACAGCATTGCAGTAAATAGTGCTCTTGCATTCTCTGAGCCTGGGCATTTCCCACTGCATTTTTTTAACACAGTCAGTTCTATATTCTTAGTACTGGATAAGACTCTTCTAATATCACCCTCTGGTTTACCCCCAAACCGACTGTCCTACAAGCATACCATCCAACACGATTGGAGCCAGTCTCTTCAATAAATGTTTATCAGTAGCTGCATTTATTCCGTATTATTGGCATTGTTTCGCTTCGCAGATAATGGTGCAAATCTTAAAGAATGGGTTCAAAATAGAAAGAGAATTCAATTATGCATTCTGGATCAAGAATAATTCATGAATATGTAAGACTGACATATCAAGGAACTCATCTAGGCCAAAAACGATTGTTTGCTGCAAGATGACATATGTTCATGAGATTACACAATAAACGGAAAACATGCTGTTGTTGGCAGCCTTTTGAAAAAATCATGCAAATGACGTGAGATCAGACTGTTGATCAACAGCTTGTTGTCTTTAATAACCTGACACGGTCGTTTGCGTGATGACGGTAAGCCGTATAAACAGATTGACAATGTAGGCATATGTCCTACTGACGAGACTGTGTTCGTTGCATAAGGTACTAATTGTCCACAGTATGATTCTTTGTAACGTCGTAGCAAGAAATATAAACATAGGCTGGATAACAATTAGCATCTATAAATCTCAGTCTACAATGTTGATGACTCTTCAAGAAGGATGTCTAAAATATTTGAGGAAAAACTTGGACGTGTAAGTTATTTATCACTGCTCTAATATCATAAATACAATAGTATAACTAAACTCTACATTAACGTGCACTGCGCAAGAACTGAAAGTGGTAGCTTTGGGAAAATAAGGGATGAACGCAGTAATTTTATTCATTCAGATGGAGGATATAGTACACGTAAATATTATACATTGTAGAAATTAGAAAACGAGACGCCATTTATCATCGAATACCCTATAGATGTAAAAGATAGAATACGTTTTTTAATTAAATTTTAAGTGTTCTAACTTTCCTCATATTGATGACCAGAGACCTTTTTCTCAGTTTTACAGTGGAACTGAAAAGTGAATTAAAAAGCGAGAGAAAGAGCTAACATAAATCTGAACTAGCTGTCAAGCATTGACAAGAATTATGTAGTCATCATTTATTTTTATATTGTTGCATGCTCCAATCATTAGTAATCAAACTTGATAATTAGTGTCATTTTGTTTTAAAACTAAGAAAATTATTATATTTCAGTGTGTGCTAACAATTGATAAATTTTTCATCTCTTTATGGTTACATGGCCAAAGAAGAATCTTAGGTTTTTTTCTTCGTAATAATCTGAAAATTTTGTTTTAGTTCACGTAATTATGGAAATGACAATGCTTCTGCAAATCCACGTAAGTCTGGTACAATTCTGCTTATTTTCGCAAATGGATTTTTGGGACATTGCAGGTTTATAAGTTACTCAATAATCCCCGAAATGTTCAACTGTAATTGATGATAGATTCTTAACACCAGCATACAATATTACTTAGTCTACAAATCGCATACCATTGCATACCATAGTACAAACCTTAACTGTGCCGCAGTAAATTTAAATGCTGAAAAGATATACACAACAACACATTTGATATACTGGAAAGGCGCCTTCACCGTTTAACAAAAGAAACACATAAAGTCATCATTTCGTATCAGAGATGTAAGTGCGCGTAGCCAGAGTTCGGGAAGTCAAGAAGTTGATATAACAAAAATTATGCCATTTACCATAACACACTTTGTGCTATCTGCTACGAATAAGCGGAACACCGTCGAAGAGTAAACACTATTGAACATATGGATACGTTAATTTTTTTGTCCAAATATTATTCTCTTTATCGTTAATTTTGTTTTACAACAATAAGACAATATTAAGACGCTCTCGCCGATTATTTTTATAGTAAGAGCAACTAAGCGTTGCGTGGTATCCCTTAATTAGTAACCAATCCTATTTTGTTTTCTTTTAATCATTCAACAGAAGCTGGGAATGTTGTTCATTACAAAGAAATTTGAACGGAATGGTGTGGGATCACGAGAGTCGTTAACAACTAGCTCTTTGACAAATGTACAAATGCTTAACTTCTCTGAGTAATAAATTTCTTCGTAAGAGCTTGTTTTTAGAAGGGTGTGTGTGGAATTTCAGCGAGTAAAATGTGTTCCCAAGAATAAAAATTATGATCACGTGTTTGTATTAAACTTCTTCGTCCTGTTAGAGCTTTTTTGTAGAGGTATCTATCATTTTTCAATCAATAAACATGTTTCCATACATGAAGAAGTATGGGTAGGTATTGGATGCAACTAAATCATTATTTATATATATATATATATATATATATATATATATATATATATATATATATATATATATATATATGACTTCTTTATGTCTGTAAGGTTTATGCCTAAGTTTACGTTAATTTGTGATTTTTGTATAAAGACCATACGAATGGAGAACAACACATAAACCACACGAATAGAGGATTACATAAAGACCACACGATTAAAGGATTATATAAAACCACACGAATAAAGGATTACATTCAAATTCAGTATCGGTATATGTTTTCTTTTCGTTTCAGGTCTTTTACTTGACATGCGTGTTACGATTAGGGATCGACCCGTAAATGTGCATGGAGCGGGATTCAGGAAAGTTCACGTCAGATCATCGATCAAACTTTTTGAGTCCCTTGTATATAACTATCCAGTCATACGACTACAAGATGGTATTTTCAGCAAGGTTGTAGTAGAGATTAACTCCAGAGTGTTGATAAATATGATCACAAACACATTCTCGCGTAGATGAAATGCAATCTTAGGCTTTTCTCCATACGTTAAGATAAATTTACTTTTTCATATCAAGACCAAAGACTTTCTTTCATACTATGTCTTGATATGTTGTAATGTATTTTACATATTTTCATACTATGTCATGATATGTCGTAATGTATTTGATATGAAATAACGGTAAATAAAAGACACTCACCTGGAAAAGAGACTTAATCCAATTTCCTTCCACTAAATTGCACGATAAAAGGACATATATAGTGCAACACACACACGTGTTTGATCATATCCAACAGTAATTAAGATTTATACATGTAGAATCCATTTATTAGGAAGACCATTCACTGTAACGTCAGAAGGAGAAAACTTTTTCTTCCCTCTCTAGCTCCCCCGCAAAAATATATCACTATTAAATCTCTGTTAGCTCCTTTAACGTCATGGTAAACGTGACTTCCTTTATACGCAAGATTGATAAGTGCGGACAGCATTACATGACGATTCCATCAGGAACGCTGGAATAGTCACATTTGTTCGGTCGATTTTATCTTGAAATACGCTCACTCATAAGCTATCTTCATTGCCTACATCGTTATGCCATTTCCTAGTCGATTTGAGTGCCTCTCGCACCAAACCAGTCTTAAAAATATTATTCGCAGCTTGCGTTTTTTCCATCGGTAGTGAGATCAATCGAATTATTATAACACACACACACACACACACACACACACACACACATGAGAAGAAAACGTTACATTAAATTTATCTTTAACGTAATAATTTACAGCATTACTTACATGGAAAACCTTTACACCAATTTTAGTAAAGTACGAAGTACTTACAAAAGGTCTAAGTTATGAATAAGGTGTATGTTTTTAGATCCTTTCTATCAAGTTCCTTGTGTAGTTTTTATGTCTATCCAGACATTTTATAATGGGCGTAGCAATTTCAAGTACTTATTTTCAAAAATATGTTACATTAAGAATAGCAACCGCCCTGTATAATCCGAATTTTCATTATCAAAAAAAGATGGCAGTAAATTGGATAAAAAGTAGTCTTGATCTTAAAAACCTCTGCCCATAGATATGGTAAAATAAATAAAAGTTAATATATAAATCTGAACGCTTCTCATCTTCTCCAATATAATCGTTGACATTGTTTTATCATCTAGCTATTACAAATGTAAGATGTTACTGCCATCACTGGCGTTGCAATTATCTTTTTTTGTGCAGAAGTCGTCATCGTCATCATCATTACGATCTTCAGCAGCAGAAACAGAACGAATACAATGATTAACCAGAGGAACGTTATTGATAATGGTATCGGTACAGCTATTGTTTAAATTTGAATTTGTTCATTATATTAATGGTTACTTAAACATGATATAGTTCCAAGCCACGCTGTACAACGAACATAGGTAAATTAGTTCAAGCTACTATACGTCTTTCGATATAGCAGACGTGTTTCTTTAACACATAACATAGTGCTTTCAACGGTGTACTAAATTTGCTTCTCCAAGAGAAAGGTCCAGTCGTCTGAAATCAATGAGAAAACATTAGATATTTAACATTCACAATATTACATGAAACACAAGCAATATTCCAGTGAACACCAAATAACAGCAATTCCTTTGAGAACACTATTCATTATATATTTACAAGAGGACACTGAACAACAGACATTCGCTAAAGAACACTAAATAGTAGACATCCGCCAAATAATACTTAAAACAAATTTCCGCCAAAAAACATTAATAGCCAAGAATTCACTAAAGAACACTTAACATAAAAGTTTTAACAAACGAAATTAAATACCAGACATCCATTACACATTAAGCCTGCGAGCAGAAAACGCAAAACGACAGACATCTTCGAGAACACTAAACATCACACAAACGACAGGCATACACTGTCAAGCATTAAAATGCAAGATATCCACTATACACACTAAATATTGCACAATTATCAGAAAGCATTTGTACGCCATTAATTAAATAACGTAGACAAGATGTGAGAAACTAGAAACCTAAATCATCCACTAAATAACACCTTCAATACGAAAAACAAATATCAGTTATGTGGTTTTAACTAAGTAGCATGCATAAGGGAACGATCAAGCTTATTGAGATCAACAATTACATTTACTTCACTAATTTATAAATTAAAATTTCATGAAGAACTTGCAGTATTGTGAATTAAATCCAAACTAAACCTCGAAGTTCTTAAGAAATCCAAAGTAATGAGTTTTCAGAAAGAATTCCGCTAATCTTGAAGGTGTTGCTGTACCAAATGTCTTGAATGCGCTGATATGGCAATAGTCTTGACGTATCACACTGATAAAATCCAGAATTTCTCTTGGAATGAATTCACGATAATCCCGAAAAAGTGTTTCAGATCAAAGCTTCAATGAGCACTTTGCAAATCTAGTGAATAATTTTTTAGATAAACAATTCATCTCATTATATATATATATATATATATATATATATATATATATATATATATATATATATATATATATATATATATATATATATATATATATATATATATATATATATACACATACACACACACACACACACACAACTGAAAAGGATCTTACACACTGATTTTATGATAGGAATGAATAATTTTGGTTACGACAAACTTATATAAAAACCTAAGACACAATAACTTGACCAGGATATGTGGCACAAGTTCACTTCCAGAACATTCTAAGTTATAAATAAGGTTTGACCTTGAACTGAGATACAAGTAAACAACTTACTTATAACTTACAAACATGAAGAAAAAAAACATGAGAATAGAAAGGCGGGCTAACTTCGACTCTCAATTACAAACAAAGGTTAAACACACAATACAAACTGAATATATATAATATTCATTATGATACACTAGACATCTACTAGAAAATACTAAGTACCATGCATCCATTACAGTACAGCAAAAACTAGATATGTATTAGATAGCACCAAACATATCCCTGAAAAAAAAAAGAAACAGAGAAGAGTGAAAAGCAACCAGCTTTGTAGAATTCAACAAATAACATTTTCCCCACAAATTGAAACTGAAAAATTTAACTTAGGTATTGCGAATTAAATCCCAAAATAATACTGTAATGACAGACACAGCTCCTAATATTAGATGCTCTGAATAAACTTGAGTGGAAATCCAAATAAAATCCAACGCTGTAAATGTTGACGTGTCTCTGGCGGCCTGTGTCGTTGTTTTGTACCGACAGTCTTTTGTATTAATTACAGTAAAATAATTGCATGTTTGAATTCACTATAAATCTCATTTAATGTCTTTGTCCAACAATACTTTGTAAGAGCAGTTAGTATTTCCAGAGAAACAACACTTGAATAATTTGAAGAAATACATTAAAGCCCAAATCAATTTTGGACACGACATTAAAAAATGCAAGAATTTAATGTACGAATAACTGATTTTCAAATAAACAATATTGCTAATAAACAATATTGCTATTTTAAATTAAGACGTAAAAGGTAACCCCGGATAAGCATCAAATGTACATTTTTTTTATAGAAAGATCTTAGTTACAACTAGAAAGTGCCTGATCAAAATCACAATAAAACATAACAATCATCGGATGGCCAGTCTATAAAAATACAATGTCCTTGACCTAGCTTAAGTTATGATCCTCACTTAGAGAAAACATGTTGTTTACAATAGTGTCACTGGTTTTGACAAGGTCAGCAACTATGTACCATGTTGGTTGCCCACAAAATATAATGTAATAAATATATAAATATAATAAAACTATCTAAAAAGCAATACAAATTAAATATACAAAACATATCCAACTTGAGTTTGGCTACATAGGCTATATAATTTATCTCTTCATAACAACCTGAATTAGCTACAATGGAATAGTCCAAATTATGGAGCTCTGCATAACAATTTGTCAGGAATAGTCCATATACTGAACCTCTGCATTACAACTTGAATTTGGCTACATTGGACCTCTACATAACAGAAATGTCATTGTTTAAGTTTTTTGCAGAAACTCTAGTTGACTTATTGCGACTTGGTTTCCTAAAATTTGCACCAACGACTAATTGTTCTGGAAGGCTTCATCCTTACATAGTATTAAAATGCCCTAAAGGGTGCAAAATATTTACATTCTTTGATCTGATATATTATCATCATTGATTTCCACATAAAAGAACAAATTATTGATGGTATTTGGATGAATCTATCCATCAGACATCCACCCCACTCCAACCCTCGCAAACAATAATTACTGAAAGAAACCAATTTCCAGATGATAGGCAGATGGACTATTAGCAAATGATTTTCTAAAGCATTTACTTCATCTGTTTTATTACTAACTTTGTGTATTATGAAAACATATAGCTTTTTAAAATATATTTATTAGATGCTTCGATCACCAATGAGACTGGCTTAAACGTGAATGTATGTTTCTCTTTGTCTGCATGCATGGGTGCATAAAAAAGTCCCACCCAGTCACAGTATCCTGATAGACCCAACACTAACCTCCTAATGTTGAGTGCCATGCGAGGCAGATGTTATTACCATTTTTATAAAAGCATTTATATGATTCGGCCAAGGTTTGAACCCGCGACCTCCCGTATCCGAGGCCGGTGCTCTAACCACTAGGCCACCACAGCGGTCTAAAAGATGCAGATAAAGATATAATAAAGGTTATCCGATCTAGCCCTAGCTTTTATCGCAATCTTGTTTGTGCAACTAGTCCATCATTTTTCACTGGATTGGCATAAATCTTTTAAAAATAGTAGGGTCATTACCTTTAGATGCACGCGTCGAAAAGTTACTTTGCTTCCGCAATGTTTATTGGATTCATTGCCCTTCTTGCCTCTTAGCTTAATGACGTGCATGACACAATTCCGCAGGCTCAACAGTTACCGCACTTTGTCCTGCGTTTGATTTTGTCATTGATGGATTGATGTGAAGCTGAGTATCTGAAGATAACAGACAGTAAATATATGCTTTGATCCATTATTATCATACGAACTGTTGTCCTCTTTTATTTTTGTAGTTTATGACAGACTTTTTGTGAATGCAACTAATCTTGTATTTTGAAAGACTTGCCGTGAAGCTCAGATGACATTATGGTTATCATGAGGAGATATGCACTCTGACAAATCATTGTACGAACACTATTTCGGAAGCATTGTGCGTTTTGTTTTAGTGTATTCATTTTCATCATGGGTATATTTATGTGAGCAATATGCTTACCATTCCTCTGATTTTTAAATATTATTTCTAAAATCAATGAACATATTTCCTATTTCACACCGTTTGTTGGTAAGTTCCTATAATAAACATCGACATAATGTGTTGTAAGGTTACAGCGACAGTTCTCTGGGTGATGAAACAGCGATATAAATTTCAATGGTAACACTTTTCAAATGCAAAGTTGCCAAAGACAATGTCAAACATGACCAGTTTCAAAAGATATAATTTAGTAATGTCGTAGTTTTACATGATTTCAGAATACGCTTGAGAAAAGAAGCTTTGTGATACCTCAGATTCCTTTCAAAGCTTTGCGCAATAGTGATGATAAATTTTAAATAAAGTATTTAACTCGTCTAGACTTCCACAGATCATTATTAGATATCTGGTTTGTAACTTTATACCACAATATTAAGTCTCCTGTAGACCTAACTAGTGTTTGGAAGAGAAAACATTTACTTTAATTGTAGCTTTTGTCATATCAATTATTCATAATACCGTCTATATTTGAGTTTGATTTACTTCAAATGCATAAAGCTCAGACAAAGATGTGACATTGCATAATGCGCTCGGCAGATTGAGATCTACTCGGAAGGTTCTAGTAGTTATTTCAAGCGAACAGCATCGACCATGATGTTCTTGCGCATCGTGGCACGCAAATATGGGTACACAGTTTGGTGTTCATTATGAGTAAAGATAGTACAAAAAGAGTTGTTGCGTTAAACATGATGTTGCTCATGACTCTATATAATTTCAGCAAACTGTTAGAAAAAAAAATAGGAAAACAAACACAGCAACTTAAGAATGAGATGAAATAAATATTTACTACGAATTAATTTGAGCGATCGTTCCTTTAGAACAGAGTAATAGAAATATAGGCAATTAGTGTTCATTTCAACGATAGAGCATGGTACATATAAACCATATACGAAAAAGTATGAAGTTTGACAGCGTGTTTGATAGCATAATTTTTCTTGGGCTTATTACTTACGAAGCAAAGCGTTTAATGCATTGATGTACCTGAACATCTATCTTTACTTCCCTGCGGTTAATAATTTTTTATAAAATGATTAAAATCCAGACAGTTATCGCTCTTATCCAGAGTGAATATATCTCCAGGTTTCCCGTTAAGTCAACTACCTAAGCTGTCTTCCGTTTTTTATATCAGCTGTGTATCTCCCGCCTAATTCAAACAGCAGTTTACGTCTGCTCTTGTGTCGTAGCTCGTACGGGTCATTACAATTTGTATATATGGCGGTACACATCACATTAGGTTTTATTTGCAATTAGAACAGACACATATTACATTCGCATAGCTCACTAAGTGAACATGTAATGTGTACCATCTTCATATTGTTTAAACTGAAGAAGAAGAAAAAGAACTCATGATTACTGCGTTTTTGTACGTATGAATTTTCTGACAGTGTATAGTTGTCAGAAGAACAAATCACAGAAAGTACAAAATTCGAAATGTTCCCATCACAACTACAAAAGAATGTTTTCAAAAAATACCTTTTTATTTATCAAAGAAGTCAATATACCGTTCCATGCAGAAACTCCTACATTCTTACTATCGTTATGCAAAACATTTCCGGGTCTCAAGGTGATACCGACGCTGCATTGTATATTACCTATTATGTATTGTAATAAAGTTAAACTCAAATTTATGAAGAAATAAACTATACTAGTTAAATATTTTAGCTTAAGATAAGGAAAGAAAGAAATCTACCATCCTTTTCTCCCAAATTGAATTGACCCTCATCCACTGTCACTCCAACTTCTACTACCAATGAATCGCGAGTGTAACAATATACGATTTGGAGGAAGGTAAACACAAATTTAGTAATTATATACACAAAGTAAGTGTATGGTGGTAACACTAATCTCTCTATCTTCACCCATTTCTTATTAATTTTGCATCAAAATATTTTCTTCCGTCGGTGAAATCCATGAGATTTACAACACTGGATACAATAAAAGTCAACAACGGTGACACTAATTAGTCATTTTATTGAGTGGAAGTCAAGAAGTGGACATGATTTATAGAAACATGTCAAAGATCATTGTCTTTAGCTTCACCAGCATTGATGCAGAACTCCTATAACCGTATATGTTTATAAGTATAGAAATCTGCACCCAACATTGATTAACAGAGACCCAGATTTACGGTCACTGTTTGCTCTCCTTACAATTTCAATCAAACAGGACAGACCCCGATCAGTCAGTACATTCTGAATTGTATGTTGTTTGTAACTGGGTGCGTGATCTACACCGGTGGATACGGTAAAAGTTGAATAGCATGGACTAATAATTACTATTCTCGGAAGTTGAAGATTGGCAAAGTTGGAATTATTCATATACCAGCCAATCAATATCAGTCAAAACTTCATTGTCATGTTGTACTGTATATGATATGGAGTAGACCGCCATACAGTGAAACCCGTCTTATAAACTGAAGTACATAATAATAATAATAATAATAATAATAATAATAATAATAATAATAATAACAATGAGGACTTTGTATAGCACCTAATCTGTTGAAGCTCTAAGCACTTTACAACATATATTATGATATGACTACAAAAACAAAAACAAAAAACATACCATGAAATTAGAAAACATAAAACCATGCGGAAAATAATTAAGGTAGGAAACATTATTAGGTCTTTAAGTTTGTTCTTGCAGTCGAAATAGGTGAGTTTTAAAAGCACTTTTGAAAGAGGGCACTGTGTCTGTCTAATTTCAATGGGCAATTCGTTCCACGTTGTTGAACCCTGGTATGCAAAAGAACGTTGTCCATATGACTTAAATTTCATAGTGGGAATAATGTGTATAAGATTATCAGAAGATGCGCGTAAGTATCTTGCTGGTGTGGCCAGATGGACATAGACCACGATTAATTTTACTTTATGTTCTCTACATATATTTCTCAGTACTGACCTTTCCACAGTGTGACAATCAATACAAATCATATGTTAATCTAAAATACCTCCAAAGATGACTTCACGGTGAAATTCTTGTCAAGGGTTCACCGGCATTTTTTTGAGTGGCTGCACTGTAAATAGAGCAGCATGTACACAGAACACTGATTTCACTTCCGGATCATCACTAAGGCCTAATTACACAGTGTGCACTGTCGCCAAAATACATACAGACAACCACTCTCAGAGCTCCTATTCTCAAGAATAAACAATTAACTTTAAATCCATACCAAAGATGCATCAATATAACTCTTCTATCACCACCAAAAGGAGAGAGGAAAAAAATGTTCTAAAAAAACGACTAGAACTACATTCGTACTGAGCTGGAAGTATTAATTGTGAGGCGAGTCCAGATAGGTATGTTGGACTGGAGTTCCTCAGTGAAACGTAGCACAGACAAAAAATAGTGTTTTAATCTGGATTGAATGGATAGCCAGTGTGGGGTACAGAGCCACGGGGATGTGTGCTCTGATCGTGGTACTCTAAAGTTGATCTGAGCAGCTGTGTTTTGAACTTTTCAAACTTTCTGGAGAAGATATTGAGACGAACTAGAGAGAACTGAGTTACAATAGTCCAGTTTTGAAAGTACTAATATATACACAAGTGTTTTAGTTTCATCAACTGAAAGATATTTGCGAATGGAGCTGCAGCTCAAGATATGCAGCCTTGCATATTGTTACGGCTATTTGATTTAATTTATTTATTTTTAATTGTTAAATCCAAATTTATCATTTAGGGTTTAATATCCATTAATTGGGAAATTATTCTAGAAAAGTTTAGGCTGACTTAGATTGTAAACAAGTTTTTGACCTTGGCTTGTTTGACCTAAATCCTGACCTTGCTTTAGACATTGTCAACAAGCCTCTAAAATTATTGGTCAATTTCAAGGACAACACTTTTATTGAGGGTGGGAAGTGAATGATTTCCTTCTAGAATATTCCATTATTACGTGATTTGGAAAAGGTAGCTTCTTTCTATGACTTTCCAGAATCACATGATTCCTCTTGTTTACGAAGGAATTACAATATATATAGCTGTGTTTTAGAAGCTAACTTTAGTAGATGTTTGGGCTTTATTATTATTATTAAGTTGTGTATTTCCATGTTTGAGTGTTATGGACTTTGTGTCAATTCATAGAAGAAAGAAGAATTATTCTATTTATTTGGAAAAAGGACATCATTTTTCATAATTTCATTTGGATGATTTAAAAACAAGAACTGCATCACGTGACATTGTCAGCCATTTTGGATTACATCGTCAAGATTCGAACCTGGAACTATTAGAACATTTATTTATCAGGACTTGCAATTCTATTAGTGGATTATTTTGTGAATTCTATACTTGTTGGATTTGATTCTCTAAAACCGTAAGTTTAATTATTTTATGAAAATAATTGTACTAAATAAATCATTGTTAAAGTTTTACAAGCTTGTTAGTTTTCACTCTTTCTGTGTTGCTGCTTATTCGAGCCTAAGCACGTAACATAGAAATTGGTGGCTATCGTCTGGGATTGAGATTTGAGATAAATTTGAATTTAAATTTGAATTTCCCCTAGTTTTTGAGAATTTTAAATCTTTAGTGAGACTGACACGCTTGTATCAAAATGACATCTAAGGTAGAAATATTTCTTTCTAATCCTACCCAGGAGCAATTAGATCTTTTCAAAAAAGATGAGTTGGTTCAACTTGCCAGGAAATACGATCTTTCCGAAGTGAAGGCTTCTTTAACGAAACAAGATATCAAAAAGATTTTGGTCCAGTATTTGGTAGAACAGGATGTTTTGGAACAAAGTGCTTTGATTCCAGTCATTAAGTCTACACCAGACTCTGACCTTAAACTGAAGGAATTAGAATTAAAATTCAAGATGGAATTAGAGTTGAAGAAGCTAGAATTTCAGGAAATGGAGATAGAAAAGCAATTACAATATGAGAGAGAGGAGAAAGAGAAACAAATTGAATTACAAAAAGAGCAAATGCGTATTGATAAAGAGGAAAAGGAGAAAGAGAGACAGGAAAGGGAGAAAGAAAAGCAAATTGAATTACAAAAAGAGCAGATGCAGATTGAGAGAGTGAGAGAGAGAGAGAGAGAGAGAGAGAGAGAGAGAGAGAGAGAGAGAGAGAGAGAGAGAGAGAGAGAGAGAGAGAGAGAATTAGAGTTGAAGAAGCTGGAATTTCAGGAAATGGAGTAGGAAAAACAATTACAATATGAAATTAGAATGAAAGAAATGGAGCTGGCAAGTGAGAATCACCATCATACTTCAAATCAAAATTTTGATTTAGCAAGGAATATTAGATTAGTGCCCCCTTTCAAAGAAAAGGAAGTAGATAAATATTTCATTCTTTTTGAAAAAGTTGCAGAAAATTTAAAGTGGCCAAGGGAGAATTGTACTCAGTTACTACAATGTGTACTTACTGGTAGGGCTAGTGAGATTTACACTTCACTGTCTGTTCAGCAAAGTGGTGATTATGACGTAGCTAAAGAATGCATTTTAAGAGGTTATGAGTTAGTTCCTGAAGCTTATAGGCAAAAATTTAGAAATTACAGAAAACAAGCTGGACAAACTCATGTCTAATTTGCTAGACGAAAAGAGCAATTGTTTGATAGATGGTGTTTAGCCAAGAACGTCGAGCAAGATTATCAAAATCTCAAGCAAATTATATTAATTGAAGAGTTCAAAAACTGTGTCCATAATAATGTTAAAACTTACCTTGATGAGCATCAGATTGAAACCTTGGAAAATGCTGCTCGAGCTGCTGACGAATATTCTTTGACACATAAAGTTCCTTTTGTTAACAAGACTTCTACTCAACAATTTAATGGCAGAAAAGTATTTCCGCCTAATTCAAGCCCTTTTAAAACTCTAACCAACACAACTTTCAAAGATCAGACTTCAGAGAAGTTTGATTCTAGATCCTTGTCTCTTCCGACGTGTAACTTTTGCAAGAAAAAAGGACACGTTATTTCTGATTGCTACAAATTGAAAAATAGGCATCAGAATCAAGACAGGCCTGTTCCAAATGCTCTTATTTCCAAGAGGTCAAGGTCACAGTCATGTATTGAAAGCAATACAATTGTTGGGTCTAATAAATCCCAGTCTGATTTTGATATGGAGAATTATGAACCATTCATATCGAAGGGTTCTATATCACTCTTGGGAGATTCAGCCAATCCCACCCCTATTAAAATTTTAAGGTACACAGGAGCCTCTCAGAGTCTTTTATTATTAGGTACTTTGCCTTTATCTGAGAAGTCTTCTTCTAATGAAAGTGTTCTTATTCAGGGGTTGGAGTGCTGCTTTGTTAATGTTCCTCTCCATTGTGTAAATTTGTCATCAGACTTAGTGTCAGGACCTGTGACAATCGGAACAGTCTCGGTTTTACCTGTTGAGGGAATAGATTTATTGCTAGGCAACGACTTAGTTGGAGACAAGGTTGTGGTTAATCCACTTGTAACTGACAAGCCTAATTTGGATCAGAAAGTTGATTCAATTAAAAAAGAAATCCCTGATATATTTCAAGCTTGTACAGTTACTAGAGCTATGGTAAAGAAAGCTCTTGAGAATGAAGTTGAAAAGGGCAGTATTCCCTTCGTTGACACATGCATGGGTCAGGCTTATGTTGTTGAGGGCAGTATTCCCTTATCTGATATCTGCGTGGGTCAGGCTTATGTTGAAAAAGCCAGTATTCCTTCAACTGACGCTTGTAAAGGTCAGGTGTTTGATGAGGTCACTTTTACTCTTGGTTTAGATCAATCAGAAAGTATTGATCATAGTGATCCTCTTTTGACAACTCATTCTCTTTATTTTAATCAGGGTGATGATTTTGAGAGTGATGTTACAGAAGACAGCATTCCTTCAACTGGCACTTGTATAGGTCAGGTTTTTGATGAGATCACTTTTACTCTTGGTTTAGATCAATCAGAAGGTATTGATCATAGTGATCCTCTTTTAATAACTCATTCTCTTAATCAGGGTGACAAACGACAGTCACTTGTCGTTGAACAGGAAAAAGATCCTGAGATCTCCTGTTTGTTTCAAAGGGTCATAAATGAGACTGAAGCCACTGAAGTTCCTGTCTGTTATTTCATTAAAAATGGAATTCTTATGAGAAAATGGAGACCTCCCGAGGTACCTGCTGGTGATAAATGGTCAGTGAACTATCAAATAGTAGTTCCAAAACCTTACAGACAGGAAATACTTAATCTGGCCCATAAAACTCCTTTGGCTGGTCATTTAGGGATTAATAAAACTTATCACAAGATCTTGATTCACTTCTATTGGCCAGAAATCAAAAGTGATGTTGTCAAATACTGTAGATCTTGTTATGCTTGTCAAATGGTAGGAAAACCCAATCAGAAGATACGTAAGGCTCATCTGCAACCTATTCCTATGTTTGATGAAACATTCAGTGGAATTATGGTAGATTGTGTAGATCCCTTACCTAAGACCAAGTCAAGTAAGCATTTAAAGTTAATAATGAAACTATTGTTTGAAAGAACTGAAAGGGAGAGAACTTTTGAGTCTGATAATGGAGTTGTGTTACTCTTGTTCATTCTTCTTACTTTTCTTCGGATTAGATATTATGGCCCGTACAAGGTTAAGAAGAAAATGAATTAGTTAAATTATAGTGTTAGTGCTCCTGGGATCTAAATTAATTATAGGAGTACCAGTATATTGAAAGAGATAGCCATGTTAAATATGTAATTAATTTAGTTGTATCTGTTCCACTCGGTGAAGAAATATCGTCGGATTCTACTGACATTGGAGCGACAAATTGTTGGAATTCAGAAATTATAAACAAATCTAGACCAGAAACATTCACAGTTGAAAGTGCAAGGAAGAAATGAACTGAAAGTTATTATTATATGAGCACTTATGTCCAGATATTCTTACCAGGACAAACAAAATTTTCATGACGTTGAAATTGAAAATTTCAAACAGCATCCATGCAGGATGAGTCCACTCAAACAGGAATATTTGAAAAAGGAAATTCAATATTTGCTGGAGAATGATTTTATCAAGCCCAGTAAAAGTGATTGGAGTTCACCATGCATACTTCTTTCAAAACCAGATAAAACTTTCCGTATGTGCACTGATTAAAGGAAGGTGAACAGAGTGACAAAAACAGATTCATTCCCATTACCAAGAATTGACAATTGTATTGATAAAATTGGGAATGCCAAGTATGTCACCAAAAGTTGACCTTCTGAAAGGATTTTGGCAGATTCCACTACGGAGAGAGCAAGGAAAACTCAATATTGTGACTCCAAAAAGGACTCTACCAATATAAAGAAAGTCCATTTCAACGTCTCATAAAAATGATCATCTCTGGTCTAGAAAATTGTGACGTCATCATCTACAACGACACCTGGAAAGAACATCTAGCAACAATTCGATAATTCTTTAACAGACTCACTAATGTATGTTTGACAATTAATTTGTCTAAAAGTGAGTTCTGTTGTGATTGTGTGCCTTTCCTAGGACATTTTGTAGGACATGGACAAAGTTAAAAATTTGAGGCTATTTCTTGATAATATAATTGTAGACACTCTTTCCCGTGAATAATTTATTATATTGTGTAATTTGTACTAGTTCTTTTAATCTCAGATGTAAATTGGTTTGTGATAAAAAGAAAGTTTTATCATATAAACCTTTCTTTTTATTTTATGGGGGAAGGTGTTACGGCTATTTGATTTAATTTATTTATTTTTAATTGTTAAATCCAAATTTATCATTTAGGGTTTAATATCCATTAATTGGGAAATTATTCTAGAAAAGTTTAGGCTGACTTAGATTGTAAACAAGTTTTTGACCTTGGCTTGTTTGACCTAAATCCTGACCTTGCTTTAGACATTGTCAACAAGCCTCTAAAATTATTGGTCAATTTCAAGGACAACACTTTTATTGAGGGTGGGAAGTGAATGATTTCCTTCTAGAATATTCCATTATTACGTGATTTGGAAAAGGTAGCTTCTTTCTATGACTTTCCAGAATCACATGATTCCTCTTGTTTACGAAGGAATTACAATATATATAGCTGTGTTTTAGAAGCTAACTTTAGTAGATGTTTGGGCTTTATTATTATTATTAAGTTGTGTATTTCCATGTTTGAGTGTTATGGACTTTGTGTCAATTCATAGAAGAAAGAAGAATTATTCTATTTATTTGGAAAAAGGACATAATTTTTCATAATTTCATTTGGATGATTTAAAAACAAGAACTGCATCACGTGACATTGTCAGCCATTTTGGGTTACATCGTCAAGATTCGAACCTGGAACTATTAGAACATTTATTTATCAGGACTTGCAATTCTATTAGTGGATTATTTTGTGAATTCTATACTTGTTGGATTTGATTCTCTAAAACCGTAAGTTTAATTATTTTATGAAAATAATTGTACTAAATAAATCATTGTTAAAGTTTTACAAGCTTGTTAGTTTTCACTCTTTCTGTGTTGCTGCTTATTCGAGCCTAAGCATGTAACAATATGTTCATGACATGTTGGTGCAATGTGAGAGTACTGTCTACAGTAACACCTAGGTTTCGTACTGACTGTGAATTTAATGTTGGTGTTGCTGGTATTTATTGTTTGAGGTAAAGGATGTGAACGATACAGTCTTTGTGTTGTGATCAGAATGGCCTCAGTTTTATCATCATTCATCTGCAGCTTGTTACATGTCATCCATGCTTTCACATCAGAAATGCACCTCTCTACTCCTTGGATGGTAGCATCAAGTTCAGTTCAGTATCTAGATTTGTACATTTTAATGTCATCAACGTACAATTGTTGAGACACTGGATGATGATCTATGGTACTTGAGAGAGGCTGAGTGTATAGAATGAAAAGAACAGGTCCAAGAACAGACCTCTTTGTAACACCACAATAAAATCAACTGGGCTGGAGTGTATTCCAGTTGCCGACATAACGTGTGTCATGTTGACTAAGCAAGACTTGAACCACAATAAGGCTGTATTGTCAATGTCAAATACATGCTGGAGACGGTGAAGTAATATATCATCATGGTCTATTGTGACAAATCTGACGACTGTAATCTTTTCGATACATACATACATACATACATACATACATACATACATACATACATACATACATACATACATACATACATTTGGATATTTCAGCACAACTGTCTCATAACTAAAAACGGGATGTAAGGAATGCCGCTGTAGTAAGGGAGTGTTGTATAGGCAAGTGTAAAAGAGAATCTAAATATTGCTTTTATTTTTATCTATCGGGAAAAGTGAGACCTTTGGCGTAGTCCATTAAGCATATACATATTCCAGATTATTAAGCATGTTTGACAAATTTTGGTTTCTTCAAATTCTGTTATTATAGCTTGTTCCAACTGCATAAATCTTTTTACAAGGTACAATGAACATACATACAACTGTTTAGTAGACACTGAAGGCCATACTCACCGAAGAAAAGAATAAATTCAAAATTAAAAGTAAAACTTTGACGTAATTTTTAATAAAAGATTTATATGAATTTGTAAATCTGAACCATATTTGATAAAATGATCCTTTACAAAAAAAGATCTGCTATATAATAAAATCAGACATATTAGCATCATATACAGATGTGAAATTGATAATGTCATTGACCTTTTCTTATTATTTGGGGTGCGGAGTGGGGGCATTTTATAAACCAAATTAAGATCGGAAGCAAACGAAAAAACGAAATGAATTTTTAACAAGACAGAATATGTAATGTTGCACATAGTTATGAGCCACTCCGATGAAACTCGTGTATATATTTGCCTGAAAGTGATAAGGACAAACAAAGCTTATGTCAATGAAAACAAATACAGGTGACAAATGCTTCTTTTACGCTATCAAGTCAATTTTAAATATTCCGACCAAAACCCCACATTCATTATCGAATTACAAATTTAGATGGATACACTCTTTGACTTGCCTGAAATTTCATTCTAAAAGAAATGATTTCGATAATAATGAAAGTAAATTTGACGTATTTGTAAATGAGCACGTAATATTACAAGAAATATATGCTGTTCCGACTTGGTTAAAACAGACTAGCCTCTTACTGATAATTTGCACAAGTCTCAAATAAAACTATGCTTTTCTTATATATTCCTAAACATCGGTGTGTGGTTTACTAATATTTGATCTCTTTTTTTATCAATCAAATATGTGATAGATTAATTGCAGGTTGTTGTCATAGATATGATTATGTCGTCCTTCACATTCATTTCAGTTTTTATTGCATCTCCTATCATTTCAGTTGTCTATGCAAAATCATATTTTTTCTGCAATCCTGACATTTTAATAGTATTACCTGTTACCTTGAATTTCAGGTCAGATACCTTTTGTGCCAAAATAACCATCTTTTTAATTTATAGAACCTTCTCGTGAATTTCAAAATTGTTCAAGTTGAGATTGTTCAGTACCATAGTTGTCTTGAGTTTTAGAAGATTTTATAAATTTCACTGGCCAAAGTGTATATCTATGTGTTTATCTTTTTCATTGATGGATATTTTAAAACTCATCTGGTTTTATAATTACTGTTACAAGACGCGTATAGCATTGGATTAGACACTGAATAAATGTCAGAACAATTAATGAAAATTTAAATCTTTTTAATGTTATTATTAATTGGTGGCTCTGAGAAATTGTAAGCTCTTTCAGTACAACCGTGTTCAAAAGATTTTAGTTTATTTTCCATCCAATTCTTGGTATTGTTTTAACTGGCATCATGCAGACTCTCACTTATTTGATTATCAACTCAGTTTTATACATATTGTATATGTGGTAGCATAGAGTTTTCAATAGTATCTGCTAACATAGCATATTGTAGACTTTTTGTCAATGTCAACTGCTTAGAACTTTCACTTTTTGAATTAGTTTACGGGAAGACAGTGTGTGTGTGTGTGTGTGTGTGATTTGGATTGTTAATAAAGCTTTAACAATTTTTCCAATCACGATGTCTGCAGTGATGCAGTTTATAGTAATGCTATAGCACTGGTATATCATGCCGCAGACATGTAGCATGATGCCCCATCCAGTCACAATATCCTGACACCAGGCCGACCAGTCCTAACATTAAACTCGTAATGCTGAGCACCAAGCGAGGCAGCTCTATGTACCATTTGTGGAGGTCTTTGGTATAACTCCGCCGGGAATCGAACCCACGACCACCCACATCCGAGGAGGACGCTCTAACCACTTGGCCACTAGAGCGGTTAACAGTATGGCTGTATTGAAACAGTTATAAACGGATGAATATGCACCAGAGGAAATACATACAACATTTCAACAAGCAACAAGCTGGAGGGAGTGTGTAACATGGCCCAGAAGAATCTCCAGGACCCACAGGACCGTCACGACAAGTATTACAATGGAAAGACGAAGAAACGACATATTCGAGGCTGGTGACAAAGTGTTGATGTTGTTGTCATTAGCGCACAATGAGCTCATCAGATTTTTTTTAAGGGAATCGATCGCTGTAACGGAGAAGCAGGGTGGACAGAATTACCGAATCCGAATAGGAGACAGGAAGAAACAGTATCACGTCAAACTTACTTCAGCGTTATCGTGAAAGACACCCACACAGTTCGTGGATCCTACAGTTATGACTGAAAAACACGATGACAACATAGAAGATGCGGAAGTACTTCCTAGATGTCATTTGACGAGGGAAGATATATATCTAGACTTTGTCCTTAACGTCACAGCAACGTTACGATATGGAGCTGATAGTCTAAGACAGAGCGACCTGGCAAGACTGATCTGGAGGAGTTAAGCTATTGGACGCAAACCAAAGAAATTGATTTTCCTATATGGGGATTTTTTTTAAAAATTTGTTTTAAATAATATAGAAGTCACATCTTTATAAAATATGATCGCTTGTGAATAGGTTTTAAAAATAGATAAGTAGTCTGCAGCAATATGACATCACGTGAGAGGGAGAGATTTGGGGGTGGGGTGGGGTGGGGGTGGATTCGGTTTACAGCCCAAGGAGGAGCTGGTACCAGCCTGAGCGCGGGGTTTAACCCCTGCCTCATTTCTTCACCCCATGGAAAAATAAGAGTTAAATTAAGTAGAACTAATTTAAAACTTAATGATACATAATTTCAATCATTGATCCTTCTGTGCCTATAATCAGCTAACCCAACAAATTGAAGGGGAAATACGCCTTCTAACTGAAACTGCTAACTTTCTCAGACTCTTTTTGCAGTTTACTTAGAAGGACAGGGAACCTGCGGACTAGAAGAAATACGGGACATCGCTGGGCTAACTCAACAGGTGCCACGCGAAGTAAACAAGTCTGCAATGGAATCTCAGAAAACTCTGGTCCCAGGAAATAGAAAGACGGAACAAAAACACGAAGAAATCAGGAATAACTAATCCCAAGCTTCCCCTAACTATATATATATATATATATATATATATATATATATATATATATATATATATATATATATATATATATATATATATATATATATATATATATATATATATATATTCCCCCAGTTATTTTGTCGTTGGATTATATATATATATATATATATATATATATATATATATATATATATATATATATATATATATATATATATATATATATATATATATATATATATATATATCCAACGACAAGACAACTGGGGGAAAAATTGGGAAATAAAGCAGTCCTAACATAAACATGAGCAACCCTTTAGACTATTTAGATTACATTTATTTTAGACTACATTTATTTTAGACTACATTTTGAACAAAAGTCTTTTTGAAATAGAAAACGCAACACTACACACATTAGAGGAATACATTAACACATGAAAACACTTCTTTTTTTGGGGGGGGGGAATTGGTGGATGACATTTGTCTAGTCCCCCCGTCCAGAAAGAAAAGACGAAATATGACATAAAATGAGTGAGAATATTGTTCGATCCCAGGAAGGGAGGGTGTGCTAAATATTAAGGTTATGTATTCTATTTATTTATATGTGTAAAAAAGCTCCATATACTACACAGTGGGAAGTGGTGCAGACTACAACCAGGTTATGGTTAAGGTTGGAGAGAGAGAGAGAGAGAGAGACAGAGAGACAGACAGACAGACAGACAGACAGACAGAGCAATAACGTGGTTGATCATCTTCATGTATTACAAGATTCATGTTTTATTTCCAGTCATACATTTTTTAATAATTTTACATTTCATTGTGCCAGCAGAAGATGCATATGTTTGCTAGCTGTTTTCTAGTTTACATATTAGAATTTATTAAATCCTTACGATTTTTAAGTAATTGTGCAATAGTGTTAATTTTGATTATTTCGATGCCATCAAGAAATTAAGATAGGATACTTTACAAGTATAATTTTTAGGATTCATAGTAATATAATTTAAAAACATAATAATATAAAATTACAAACGATGATAACGAAAAGTCAAGATCGGCTATGACATTTAAGTGTAGAGAAAGTAATTTGTTGCTGCATTGACCATACAAAATAAATTTAATTAAAATTGCTGGTTTTAAGTATTTCGATTGTAACTCAGGATAGAAATAAACTCAAAAGTATACACTAATTCTGATAAAGAATATTTGGTTTTGATTTCAAATATTATTTTGCAACACAATTTCTTTTTCAATACTTTTTGCATCATATTTGACATGAAAATAAGATACAACAGTAATTCGTTTGAGAAAAATATATACAAGTGAATACATGTAATATATTGATAAGTTTTGTGATACCCTCTTATTAGCGTTTTCATAATACCATCTATTACGATCTAACGACAAGATATTGACTGCCATGATGAAACAGTTATTTCAAATATTTTTCTTAATGGTAACCATTTCAGAGCACAGCACATAAATGTATGTCATGCTCTTTGGTCGGGATTTTTCTGCTTTGTAATAAATTTTGATTAATATCACTCACACATTTTATTCCTCAATCCCCGGATAATTTAAAGTCGGTGAATTATTAGCAAAGCTAACGCTAGCGAGATTACAAACAAGTCATTCAAACCTACAACCAGCTAGCTCTCTGAATGTGATGTATTGACGATTGTCAAGCAGTGCACAGAAAGATATCATTCTACATCACTAGTGGGTGTAAATATTGCAGGCAAACTTTGAGAGTTGACCTTTCGTGGAATTTCGCATTAAGGTCCGCCGCATGTTGCACTAGAAATACCTTAAGCAAGCATGTACTCTCTCTCTCTCTCTCTCTCTCTCTCTCTCTCTCTCTCTCTCTCTCTCTCTCTCTCTCTCTCTCTCTCTCTCCGTCCTTCAAGAGACTTAACAAAATATTAATTTTGGAGCCGAAATATCAAGAAAAAAATAAATCACAATTTGAGAATTGTCTAGTTCTTGTTCGATAAAAATGATTTGAGATTTTGCGCCAATTCTTGGCTGAAATGGGAACATGAAAATACATGCTGTTCTTCACACAAACTTTCCATATGTATTAAAAGAAATAGAAAAAGTTTTTTTTTTAAATTTAAAAAAGCTTACATCCATGTATTCCACTTCCTCTGCTGGGTATACTTAAGCTAACTAGAAGCATGCCGGTAGTTCACATTCCACAAAGAAAGCTGAGGGAATTCTGGTTGTTTTATACCTTGAGACGTGAACCATTTAATATTTGTAGCGTACAATTTTCCATTACAGTGTGTGTGACGGTTACAGTATGTTTTTATTATATCTCTTTGCGTATATATGACAGGAAGTTGTCTTCTGCTAATAAATAAAAAAAAAACATCTTCAAAACATACATTAGCCAAAAACTATCAAATCAAGAGTACACTAGATCATCCTCATCTTCGCTACTTTATGTTAAGATATCTGAACAAATCTCCATATTGGCGAATCGATCAGATATTTCAGTACTTCGAGTATGTGAAATTGTTAGGATGCGGTGGCAAGTTGTTAAAATCTGAATACTGTTGCTACGTAATTGATACAAAGGTAAAACACACATGGAATGGACAATGTTCCATTGTAGATACCTACTAGCACTAATACATTATTTCCCACAAATACGCAAATAATAGTTTCTCTCTGGTACGTTGTCATACCGTCGATGTTTCACTTACAAAGTAGCCATGTGAAGTCAATTGCCTCCATCATTTCGGCCGATGTACAACGTAACGCTGTACACGCTATTGATTTGTTGACATTACATATTAAGCAAAGCAAATGATGAATTCACCGCTCCGGTGGCCTAGTGGTTAGAGCGTCCACCGCGGAAGCGGGAGGTCGTGGGTTCGATCCCCGACAGAGTCATCCCAAAGACATTCAAAAATGGTACTAACAGCTACCTCGCTTGCCTCTCACCATTAAGAGGTTAGTGTTAGGACTGGTCGGCCTGGTGTCAAGATAATGTGACTGGGTGGGACATCATACTACATGTCTGCGGTATGATGCCCCAGTGATAGACATCACTATAAATTGCATCACTGTATATAGAAATCGGAAACTCAATGTATAAAAAGTTTTCCAAATATATGTCCTAATACATTTTGATGTCCGTAAGCCTTAAAACCCTCAGATTTCAAACTCTTTCTGGTGTTTCTCCATTGTGAATGTATCAATGAAGAAAACCCATTAGTTATATATATATATATATATATATATATATATATATATATATATATATATATATATATATATATATATATATATATATAGTTCGGGTATTAAACTTAATCATATACAAAGTTGGGATTTATTTAAAAATGACAAAAATTAACTGTATTATACTTGCTATATTTTTTTTAAAGTTCATATAAACAGAGCTATTCAGATCAAACAAGGAAATGTTGATGAGAGTTTTATCTCTGTAGTTTGCTACAGAAATTAACAATTCTCGTGTTGTTTCTGCCGCAACCGTAATACATTAGAGGGCTCATAATTTTGTTTGTTCTTTAAAGTGAACTAAACCTGAGAACACAATGGAAAACACGAGCCCATGATTGGTAACTGCTAACTCTCAGACATGTTTTGAAAAGGAATAGACTCCGGAACTAGAAAGAGGTACAACAAGTGTTTTATCGCTGTTTCATCCAGATAATTGGAAAATTGCATGTTTGTTAAAGAAATTAACCCAGATGAGTTTACTGTTATCATCCACCATAATGATCTCCTCACAGATTGCTCATACCCAAATGAAAAGATTAACTAAGAAAAGATACCTAATATGAAAACGTCCAAAGCAATTAGCATTCTCCGAAGAATTGGCCTCGATCCAGTCTAATAACTGCTACCATTTATAACATACCATAAACAACACTGAGTGATGAGTGCAATCACGTTATGCATATGCCAACATCAAGCCCATTCACTGTCATGAAAACAACATCTACAACATCACAGTATTATGAATAGAAGACTGTTTACAGATCCTCTGTTTCTAACCCTGCATTGCTGATCTAGAAATCAGCGAACAATATTATTTTGTTTGCGTATTTAATAATAAAATTTGCTGCAATGAAATCATTTCAACGGATTACTAGAGGCTTGGTCGACATTTTCTTTTGAAACAAAGCAAATATAGCATATATCTCCTCAAAATAATTCCAAAATTAGACCAGTAATCCACAGAGATATGGAAGAAACGTTGGAAATATTAAATGTTTAAGTTAATGCGAAAATTCAAAGTGTCACAAATAAAGATGGCACTGAAAATGTTTGTATATTTGCATCAGAGTTGCAAGATACGGGGACATAACACCAGATGTTAGGTATCTCTGCATATATATATATATATATATATATATATATATATATATATATATATATATATATATATATATATATATATGGACAGGAGCTCCTACTTCAATATGTCCGCTGAAATGATGCTCTGTTTGATAATCGCTTCCAAATTTGACAATGCCTAACCCCACGTTGAGATTGGACGTGTCCATATATCAGAAAGTGCATCTAAACCTTGGGGTTTTATTCTTTGAAATCATATTAGTTATCTAAGTGTAGCCAATGTCCAGACCAGCAACTATAAAATCGTGTTAAGCCTTATTGACATTTTGCTTGGCATCTGGAGACATTTGTATTTAGCAAGTTAAAGATGTGATAACTATTGTAAATGAAAAAGAATCGATCTGTTTTAAATGATAGAATCAGTTCATCATAGACACGAGTGAACAATCGAAGTCTTTGCCTTGTATACCTTCATAACCTGTTTCTTCCCTGTTCCCCTTGTAAAATAAACAGTGAAGCGACCTAAGTCTTATATCTGATATACTACTGGTAATAGATCATTAATCACCTCTCGTCATGTCAGATATCGTCCTATCGGAATTCGACGGATAGCAAAGGTAATAGCACTATTCTCTACACACACAGAGAGAGAGAGAGAGAGAGAGAGAGAGAGAGAGAGAGAGAGAGAGAGAGAGAGAGAGAGAGAGAGAGAGAGAGAATAGGAAGACGGTGATACACTGGTCAAGAGAGAAAGGTGATGTACTCAGTCATCGACATTATTATTATCGTGAAATAAATCCAAATTGGACTGCTATTAAATTATGTTGACATAATTTAGATTGGAGTTGATGCTATTAATTTGTTATTGATTCAATTTTGTTTTTTTTTATTATAATCTAAGGGTCTGGTATTGTATTGTTTCTTCCAAAAAGTCTTGCTTATTTCACTGTTGACAATTTATCTATCCCTAGATAATGCCATCCAAAGCTCTGAACTACACCTCTTAGTAAGAGGGCAACATTAAAAACAATGCCTAAGATATACAAGGTATTTTTAATAGCAAGTGAGGAAACCTAGGGAAATTCATTTTCTTTAAAAATCTAACGCTATGCAAAATACAAAACTATAGAGCACCACCAAAGTATTCCAATGATGACTTGATGGAGCCCTTGAAGCATTTCTTCTGACCTTACTATTGATAGCTTTCCCCATTCTGCGTGTCATCGAAGACAAAGATTTATTTATAGTCGGCATGATTTAAAACAACAATTCAACATAGAATCTAATGAACTTTTTATTGACATGACAGAGAAAGTAATGAAGACATAAAAACAAAAATGACTTTCAAGACATACAACCACTACACAATACACAGAACTTGACACAACACATTGTGCATAAATTAAATTATACGAAAGCAAAGCATTCAAAGATGCCAGTTGATAGTTTTTTTTAGTATTTAAGTAATTAAAATCTCCAATTCTGGTGATTAGAAAAAATTAAAATTATAACAATAATTTTAAAGGATTGTGTATTAACATTATAGATTCAAATCTAAATTTAATTTAAACGCAAATAGCACCTAAATTAGGACTAAAAGTCTGATATAGAAAGTGCTTCCAGTATAATTTTGTAAAATCCACAATCTATCAAAAGCAAGATTGACACTATCAACACCCCTAGAAGTACAAAGGCGCCAAGAAGAAAGCATCAAGTACACATGTGTGTATGATGCAAAATGAGTCTCAAGGTTTTAAACTGCAAAGCCTAGACACTTGGTGGGTGGGGATAGCTGTTCTAATGACTTCAATTTATTTAATGCAATTATTTCATTACCTTGAGGTTCCCCCCTCCCTCCTAAAATTTGGTTTAGTAAGCCCTCTCCCCTCTGCTGTTTGATAGAGTTTTGAAATAGTTACACTATGCATAAAAACTAATTCTGCCTATCATACATGCACAATTGCCTGTTTTAAGATTTACTATCATTGCATGCAAATGATATTGTTACTGTCATGGGTAATGATGGATTTAGGTCAATCATGGAAAATACAATGTTCACGCATTTTATTCAGTCCATTAGATAACCAGAAAATATATCTCTTGAAGATTATATGGGGGTAAAATCAGTGTACTCTATATAAGTTCTTTTCTATACATGCACATTTTGACAGGAAGAAATAAATAGGAAGAAAACACAATAAACAGTTACTATATTGCTGTTGCATTTATTCCAATTCCCTGTCACAAAACAGTTCCAAATCCTGGGTTGTCCTCTTTCTCTCTATGTATAATATACACACTAAGAGAATGTTAAAAGATTTTAGGGGGCCCCGAGTGGCCGAGTGGTCTAAAGCGCTGTCCATTACGGACCACTGCCATCTCACCTCTGTCTGCGTGTGTTCGAGTCTAAGATTCGGCAAATGTAGTTATGTGAGAAAGCTTGCCAGTAGCTTCTCGTGGGTCGGTGGTTCTTTCCGGGGTTTGTCCGGTTTCTTCCTCCACCATTAATACTGGCCGCCATGTATAGCCTGTGCTGTGCTGAAAAATGGCGTTAAACCATAAAAAAAAAATTAAAAAAAAGTTTACAATATTAAAACAATCTGACAGAAACTAAATGTTTTTATTTTTAGAGCAGTCCACAAAGAAAAATGACATACCTCCTATACAAATAATCAGACTAACAAAATGTACTAAATATAGAAATGTATTCAAAACTGGGACAAATCACACATATCAAAACATGTATATGCTCCTTCAAGTCAAAAATGGGGAATTTAACTTTCACAAAAATGATCACAGAACTATGAAATGATATGTTCATATTCGTGTAATGATAAAAAGCCTACCAAAGATCTAAACAATCCATTTTAAAATTACATGTATACACAACAGTTCCTTACCGCTTTTAAAATTAAAAAGGGACATAACTATGGCAAAAATCATGATAGCTTTACTGTAGAATGATATACACACATCTTTTTATAGTATGAAAGCATATAAATGTCAAAGCAACTATTAAAAAAATGAGACTAGCTATACATGCAAGGTCTACATAACAAACCATCCCAGCTCTAGGCTGAAAAAAAAATCTTGTAGGCATGTTGCCAAAATCATAACCACACTGGAACAATATGCGCATTTTAATATTCTTGGGGTGGGTTTTTTATAATTATAAAAAAGCCTAACAAACATCCAGACAATCAATGAAAACCTGATAGTCTAGCTGTGCACATTAGAACAGGTTACAAAAATGGACAGACTGAGAAGGATAATTTCTATCTCCCCATACGTTGTAGCAACATGAAAAGGGAAAATGTGGCCATGGCATGCATGTGAAACCCAGCCCAAAGTTTTTGATGAATTGGTTTTGTACACTTCAAGCATACCATGTAACATGACTGTGGGCAAGTATACTTTAGAAAAAGACCACAAAACATTTAACACTGGGGGTAATAATGGGGTGTGGACAGACATTTTGATGGTCAAGACTGAATAATGAAGGGATACACAAGTGGACACCAAGTGATCACTACCTTGAGTTTCTACCAAGGCAATCATGTAACAAGAGACCCAAGTGGGCCAGAAAGTACTCATCCATTAATTAACAAAGGTAAGCTTACAAAGCACTTAGTTGCCACATTGTCCAATAGGCCAAGCAAAATATGTTTCTGGTATCATTACAAAACTAGTCCCTTAAAGGGTATGATGCTGTGATGTCTGAAAACAATCTCAAAATTAAAGATAAGACCATTTCGTCTTTAAAACTGCCAATTGTTTAAACCATTTTTTTATATTGTTACGGGACAATATGTTCAAATAAGTCACCATGAAAGCCATATCTGCTGTAAGATGTAACCATTCTTATTTAAGACAAACTAGACACCATACTTTCGGTGAAAACCCCATGCTCATGTGACTATACATTCAGACAAAATTAGTGACAAGACAGTCACATTCCAAGTCTTTATTGGCAGCCATATTTGAGGTCCTGTGGTGTGTCCTTGGGCAAGGCATGTTACTTCAAATGTCTCAGCACTAAAGAACCTACTTGTGACATTGTGCTATAAAGCACCAAACCACAGTATTTGAGATTACTACGGCATTATTCAGGACCAACAATTGTTATGTCGGAACTTATAGGTGCATTTGGAACATGCCAGAAAATGTAACAGAAATGGGAAAAAAAACTAAATAATGTTGAAGACACTATTTCATCTTGGAGGAAACAGCATAACAGGCATAATTTTTAATATAAAATATTCCACTGGAGTCCCCTTTTGTATCCCACTAAATATACATCTATCACCTGAATTGTGTTCTATCCACTGATAGTGTATGACCAGTCCAACTCAGAAAGTGTTCAATCAACCAGAAATAACACTGCCATCTGACTCATCTAACTGCTTCCTGTTTTGGAATGACCTGACACTTAACTCTTCTTGCTTCAACACATGCTTAAATAATTTGTTGTGCAATGCTAGTTTTTTGTTGTTGGTCTAACACCATTTTCCTGTGCAGGATAGGCTATACATGGTGGCTAGTATACTGGTGGAAGATGAACCCATGGGTTAAAACCTACAAGAACCACTGACTCACAAAAAGCTACTGGAAAGCTTTTCTCACTTATCCATGTTGGCTGAGCCCATGTCTGTGTCACGAAACACCAAAACCAAACAATGGGACTGCTCCGGTGGCCTAGTGGCTACAGTGTCCACCTCAGATGCGGGAGGTCGTGGGTTCGATCCCTGGCAGAGTCATACTAAAGACTTTTAAAATGGTACCAACAGCTGCCTCGCTTGGCACTCTGCATTAAGATGTTAGTGTTACGACTGGTCGGCCTGGTGTCTGGATAATGTGACATGGTGGAACATCATGCTACGTCTACAACATGATGCCCCAGTGCTAGGCACAACTATAAACTGCCACATTGCAGAAAACGTAGCGATGACTGAAAAATTGTTAAAGCTACTTTGAAAGATACAAAACAAACAAACCAAACAATAGCCATAGCAGATGAGATATCAAGATCATCTGTACAAATTAAAAAGGTCCTCAAGCCAGAATTTTTCTAACATGATCAGATTTTGTTAAGTGGTTTTTCAAAGTTGTTAAATTTGGTAATGGCCCTCTAAATGATGACAGATCAGCGTCATTTGCTGTCAGATTTACTCCAATTGTTAGCCGTCTTTTAGAAGTCCATGTTTTTCTATTTTATGTAACAGTGGGTATATTTCATGGTACATGGTCATTATTTGTTTTGATTTGCAAATCCTTCATGCCAGGATGATTGTTGGTAGATTTGGTATAGTACTTTCAGTGGTTTTGTGAGATCAAGTTGTTTGAAGGTTTTCTGTTTTTGTGAAGGAAACCATATTTTCTGATGTAAAGGAAAAAAATGTTGAACATCTTCATGCTAGCATTGTCAAATTTAGTCAAATTTTATTGAGTGTTTTTTGACAAGAAGTTTCCATGGCTATGTTTTATGGAGGACTGTCATTTGATACGAGAATACATCATGTAAAATTATGTGCAAACTGGTCTAGTGGTTTTGGAGGACTTGAAAATCACTATTGTGAATGGGTGATGTATGATGGATGACGCACAGTATATAAAGGCCTTATGACTGGGGAAGCTACAAACATTGGATCTCTGCAACTGGATAAAGGTTCAAATCAAACCAGTTTCAGGATTATTGTAACATTCTTTACTCATCTTACATATTAAATTTCAATGACCAGATCTAGTTGGAGTAAAACAACTACATTTGTGGTGTTGAGTTACAGCTCGCTTTTCAATGAAAAAGAATTCTGCAGAATGTTACATCTCACCTGCTCCACTGACACATATTACTAATACCCAACAATGTCACTGGCTATGTTAAAAGAAGATCACCAAACCTCTTTATATCTTCCAAGATGAATATATATATACAATTTTCATGATTGTACTTGCAACAGTGTCCAAGAAAATGAGATGAATGCAAAAACTTAATACCTATGTCAACAACAACATACAACTCCAGCTGAACAATGACACTTATGCCTAGCTATTGAGACAAAACCTTCAAAGAATAAAGTGACTAGTTTGTTCTTCAAAACACTTGTGTTCCTCACAAGAAATTCTTAAAGTAGCTGAAATTAAGATAAGTCTAGGTTTGAAATAAAATTTACCAGTTATAACTGAAAATTACTATGGATTGGACCAGCTGGGATGGACTTCAAAAGAAATGATATGGATAATGCTCAAAGACCTTTGTTGTTGTAGGGTTTAATGCTATTTTTCAGCATACGATAGGCTATACATGGCTGCCAGTATTAATGGTGGAGGAAGAACCCAGGAAAACCCACAGAAAAAACCACCAACTCACTAGTAGCTTTCTCACATACCCACAATGGCCATATCTAAGACTTGAATCCATGCAGATAGAGGTGAGATGGCAGTGATGTGTAACGGAGAGTGATTTAAACCACTCACCCCCCACCCTCAATGTTGTAGAGTGCTGAGCTTGTACTAGAGTGACAAACCTGCAAGGCTATTTTATGAACCTAGAAGTAAACATAAAGATTGAGTTGGTTTGAACTGGCAATATTTTTTCTTTATTTGGCTACAGTGAAATATATCTTGCACTTGTTTAGAATGGGCATTAGTTTAGAAATATACATTTTACATCAGATTAAATAATGTACATACATGTGACAGGTGAAATGTTATCGATAATGTCCACACCTACATAATACTTTGGGGCAAATCTGTGATTCTCCAAAAGTGATATCTATCTCTGGCATCGATCAAAAGAGGAATACAATGAAAAAGTTGCAAATTGATTTTCATTCTTTATTTGTAATTGTACATGTATGTTAACAAGACATATTAGTTACATTTCTTCTGCAATAGTTTTTAAATCTGTCAATATTTGTCCCAGTATTATAACTTTTTTAAAATAAGGTTCTAAGAGTTAACTAACATCACTCTACTGCCTTCAGCAAAGCTTCATAGCATTCAACAGCTACCTGAGCCTCTGCACGAGCCTTCTCATTCGGTGCTGAGCTTACTTCCTGTTGGGCTTTATTTGCTCCTTCCCTGATAGCCTGTAAAACACACAATAGATAAATTTAATATATACAGAAGAATACATTATGTATAACATCTAATCTCCATTTTTATTTTGCCATCTATTAATTACAGTTGTTCAGTAATATCAATATCAACTGCACCTTTGTACACACACCTAAAAAAAACAAAATTTAGATTTCTAACAACTGATATGAATCATTGTAAATCACAATTTTAATGAACATACAATTTTCAGGTATTTGGTAAATTGAACTTACTTTATGCAAGTTTCATGATGCAAAATATTCATGTTTAGAGATTATTGTTCTCCTTGTTCTCCATGTCATGCAATTAAAATGATGTTTGCCAAAGAGAATGGAAGAATAATGAAACCTGGTATTACTATGACCACACACTTAACAAGGACTTTGCAAAACTTTTAAGAATATAGAAAATATTGAAAGCTTTTGAAGTCTTAATGTAACAGTTATAATTTTACAACTCAGAATTCCTGTATTTTCACAAAGGCATTTATTTTAACTGCAATAACTAATATGAATATTGAACACCTGGCTGACACAAGCTTCGAAGTTCCCCAAGTTTGTTATTGATGAAAAAAGTTCTTAAGTTAAAAACAACATTCAGCTTAAATAGTACTACTGAGCATTAATCAACTTCAAATACTTTGTTTTGATGAAGTTTTTGTTAACTACTTCAGGCCTGAAGTCATTGGCCATTGTTACAGTATAGTTGTGTTTAAAAATATTTTTTGTAGTGACAATGTTATGAAAGGTTTCGACAATAACGGGAAGTAACTCTTGTACAGCATTCCCTTCAATTACTTTTATGCATGGAATGATCTGGCCTTTTTTTTTTTGTCCCAACCTGTGCACAGAGATGTAAATATCATTAAATATATGCCATAAAACATACAAAGTTCCCCAAGCCCTTTCTAAAAAATCACAAGCCATTATTTTCATAAATTGCTACATTATTTTGCTTTATTAAAAGTATCATGCAAAAACCATTACCATTTCTAGTCCGAGACCACTCAATAACTACCAGATAAATATAGAGATAAGAATTAGTTTGACAAGGAGTTTTCACATAATTTTACTGCCTGTAAGATAACTGTTATCCAGTCTCACAATGTATGCAAATAATTTAATCAAAAGAGAGACAGTTCTGAGCACAAAACTCCTATACTTATGAGCAAAGCAGCATCTTCCAAGAAATGAAAAAGTGGAAATCTTGCCTTAATATGAGATAAACTCTGACAAATTTCATTATTAAATTAAATTTTATGCAAAATATACCAAATTAATTGATGACAATTTGTTTTCCTTAACAGAAGGGGAAAAAAATATTACAGGAAAAAGAAAGTTAAACCAACAACCCCCACCAATTCAATTATATATCTGTTCTATGGTAAAATGACTAGGAGTCAAATGATTCATCAATATATTGATGAATGGATACTTTTGCCATACCAATATACATACTGATACAAGAGGTGGAGAATTGACACAATCATATGGAATATAGTCTATACTGAATCAGCAGTCATTAAGAAGTTTTTTCCTTGTTATTCTTTAAATTAAAAATTCATTTGGTTTTTTTTGTCAGTAAGAAAGGAATGTTTTTTACTGACAACTTCAACTCACTTTTTAACACAAGGTGATTTGCTTCTAGTCTCTACCCCACCCTGCCAATACCCTGTTAATTATCTTATCCCAACAGCATCTTCAGCAAAAGTGATACAATTCCAATGTATTCCCAATGTATAATGAAGTACATTACTTGTTTAATAAGCACTTTTATGTCAAAGTTTGTTGATTTAAATTTTGTCTACTTAAATCACATATTAAGCTATACTTCTGGTGTGTCCCAGTGAATTATCTTACATTGATTTCTCCTTGGTGGCCATTTTTGTTCCAGACCATGGTAAATAATAACTACTAATCAAAACATATTGCAGCTTATTCCCCGAGTGGGATTGACAAAACAGAAAAGAAACTGTGAAGCAAAAGTGACTTAAATGATCCATAAAGTACTTAATCATACATGGGGAACAAATCTGGAATGTCTCATCTTCTTTGATGCTGAGATGTTTAACCAGTGAATGAACGTTCCAATAGGATAAAATGCAATTAGCACAGAATTGATGAAAGGAAAGATTATCAAATCACACAAGTTTGTCACCTTGCATAAATTCTGAAAAAATTTACAGAAGGTGAGTGGTCAGATTTCCATCTATACTAACAAAAACAAGTGCCTGTGGCCAAACCAGATGTTTTGCATTTAAAGGAAATATATTGCTATAGATTTTGTTTGCCTTCATCTCCACTCCAACACCTGGACTTGTCATAGATGAGAAATTTTATGCATGAGGAAATTGTACTATTTCTTCTATTTTGAAGATAACATCAAAAGGTCTTCCAAGTTTACACAAAACATGAAGTTAGTAACAAGACATTTTAAAACATTTATGCAGTGCAAAACAAATGAATGTTTGATCAAATGTCTAACAGTCTGAATTAAATCATTGATAATGGGTAGTCTGTCTGAAAATACCTGTACCAACTTTCATGAGGTTCATAATTTTTAGATACAATTATTCAGCAACAATGCAATAAATTTAGAATAACAATGTCTTATGTATATTTAATATGTATTATTTTGTTGCCTTTTCTTAATGTCTGTATGATATGTATATCTGTTGTTTCAACCTGACCTTGTCCAAAATCAAGTTCAAAGTGTACCTAACCAGCGACATTTATTTAGTAAACAACATAACACAAAGCTCAGTATGGATTAAATATTCAGATCAGTATTAATGCAAACAGGTTTACATGAGTTTCAGTTACAAGAGTCTGATTCTTAATTCTTAATTCTGATCTCAGAATCTTCTAGAATGGAAAATTCCATTGTGAGATAGCATTTTCAGAAAATGGTAAATGTAAGCTAGGTCAACTAGAGGGGTACATAATCCTGTTTATCTAAAAATTACTCATTCTTGCTTAAACATCTGAACCAGAATCAATGTTACTGCTGTGTTCAGTTTTTCATTTGTGTGGATTTATTTATTCAAATGTATACTGGAATAACAAAGTGCTCAAAAATATTTTTTAACTGGAGTCATAATCTTTAATTATAATGAATTATGATTTAAAACATCTTGAATGATATTACTGATACAAGTGTGTGCCAACCCAAGGCATGTGGTAAAACTGCAGTTTATCGGTTTATGAATCGTGCGACTGTACAAGGGTCAAAAAGCATATGTTGCTCCAATTGTTGTTTCATTTGGTACATTTGTAGTTACACGAGATTATTTTGAATCCTAGTTGAATTCCAGGAGATTTGTGAATCTTACTTACAGTGCAGAACATTAGAAACATATTTGAAAACTTGAGATTGTTTGAATCTCAATCCTAGTCTATACGTGAAACTGTGAATATCTTACAGTGTGTACTATTATTTAAACTGAGGTTTCTTGAATCTGTATATCAGATAGATATAATATTATTGGTTTATTATCAATGTGTGAATGTTAGCATAGAGTGATTGGATCAATTATATGTTGAGAGCGTGTGAGAATCATTGTATTTGTACTTCATATATTTTTCTTTACTAATTAAGTTAATACATTTTCATCTTTCACACATTGTGTTTGAGTTATTCATTCAATCCAAAATCCACTCGGTTTCGATTCTGCAACATAACACAGCAAAAGACTTAACAGATCATCACAATGAAGACAATTGGCACATTAGCATATTTGAGACTACAGGCATATCAACACATTCAATATAGGATATTATTTGGAATCCCAATGAAATTTCAAAACTGTAAAGTTCTTTTTAAATTTTCACTTTGTCTTCTTGGGAAATAAATTATTTGTTGAATTTACAAAACTTGTTGGGCTATGCTCTTTTCTGTTACTTAATTTAACAATGGAGTTGTAACAAACATACATGTTTTTAATTATAGAAGACTATAACAAAAGTTATAACACAACCCCCTTACTTGACCTTGATAAAAATGTCATTTTATGACAAACATAGACCAGGAAGGCAAGAAACCATAATACAGCATTTCCCTTGTTCATACACTAAGCAGATATGTGAATACAGATTTCAGAAATGATCCATAAAATTCTCAAGCCAAATAATAGTACTGACATGGGCATCCAGCCGGTCTAAAGGATGTGCCTCTTCAGCCAAAATCTGTACCGAGGAATCTGGATTGACTGTTACAGACCCACTGCTCACTGTAAAAAAAATATAGCTGTTATTCTACATATTGTGATGAATGTAATATATATAAAAATGGTTTGAAAGAACAATCTTGCCCATACATTTAATGGCTAGTCCCTTGCAGCACACGTGTAGTTAAAACTGAATGAGTAAGTATAGTCAGCCTTGAGACCATGTCATTACATGATTTTGAAATTTGCTCTTATTTTTTTAAACAAAGCTTATGTCATGAAAAGAGTAAAAAAACGAACATAGCCCAATAGATGGGCGGCAAGTTTAAAGATTTAGAGTGGTTGTTGAGTGGTGGGAGAATATGCTGATATTTACAATGTCTGAATTCTGGCCAAGAAGACCCAGAGATGTACATGTGGTCATTATAAGAGTACAAGAAGTGAACAACTTGAGCTTTCATTAACTTGTTCATTTCCTCATGTAGCTGAATAGATAATGCATATGACCTCGAAATCAAGACATATCAAGACTTAGAAAAAATGTGGTTTGCAAATCTGGATAAGTATTTTGGGGTTAAAGAGCAAATTGACAAAAAATTTAATGAGATTCAGAAGAGTGCTAAAGTTGCTAGAACTGATAGTTCAGACGGAACAGTAGCCAAGTGTAAGATAGTGTGTGATGCCTGTCTTAGTGCTTGGAAGAAGACCTTTCCTTCAACTGACAAAATACAGCCTCACTCTAATAGACAAACAAGAGCTATATGTCACTTGTGTAAAGAATTTGGAAAATTAACTCAATGACAACCACTGGTTCTTCTCGGTCATAGCCACTGTAATGACCAGGAAGGGATACCAATATCTTGCCATGTGGTCATAGCCAGTGTAATGCAGATAAATTACGGACAAAAGGGAGAAGACAAAAAATGATTCTACTGAAAAATTTGTGACATTGCCACAAATAAAAATTCCATGTGGAAGCCAAAAGAATGATGAAATCATTTAAAATACGACAAAACAGTTGTGTATTTGTATTGTCCTCCAAACCGCTATGTGCTCTTTTCAGCTTTGCCAAAAGATCCTTTTCCAAAATTGTTTCCACATGGCAAAGGTTTGATCTCTGTTTGTCACAGCACATGGCTACATTCTCAGCTCTCAATTTTTTGGACAGATTTTGTATCTAAAACACGAAGGACCATTTTGTTCTTTAAAATGATGAACTTAATTAAACTTGATTCCATACAGCCTTCAGGATGAGGTTAAATTCACTGTCCAATATTTCAAAGTCAAGGCATAAATAAAAGGTTCATAGAAACACTGTTTAAAAACAAACATTACACGAATTTAATCTGATGAAAAAAACAACAACACTGTATATCATGAAGAAAACACAATCATGCAAAATGATATGAATGGTTTAAGAATGATATGAATTACTGGAAATACTTGGAAGGAATGAAAACCATTCTGATTATAATGGCATATTATATGCTGGAAACTAATCCTATGTCACAAATTACCTTAAAGTGATACCAATGTCTTGCCATGAGCCTAAACCACTGTGTGATACCCGTTTCTTGCCATATGCCAATGCAGACAATACAAAACTATTTAGTAAAACCTTTCTCTTCTTCAGTATGTCTTGAAGCAGAAGTCTGAATCCTTACCAAAGTATTTCTTTGCATTGCCATCCTGATCTAAAACTGTGAGAACTCCTGGTCTCAGCACGGCTAAGGTTGGCACATGGTCTGGGAGAATACCAAAACTACCATTGAATGAAGGTACATCCACCTGCTTTACCTTGGCATCTCTATAAAAGACCTGAAAAAAAGAAGCAAAACATCAAACACAAATTCATGTAAATGTGATGAGATTGACACTGTTGTCCAAATAAAGAGTCAACAACATATCATGCTTTGGAAAACAGTATAAAATCCAAATATGACAAAGCATTTAGGTATCAGTATCAATATTAAGTGTTTGTTTTCTGTACATGTAAAATCTCGCACTAAGTTTCATTTTTCCATGCATCGTGGTAGAGGTGGGGCAAAATGTGGAAAGGATTTAGAAAAAAGTCCCTTCATGTATTCTATGCAGTTGATGTGACTTCATACCGAGAATACCTTATGGAACTGCATTTGCCAAACATGGCTGAGTTGAGGTAGTGTCAATAAAATGGGTATGGTTTGATGCTTATGACACCAGCAAGGTTGTGCTAAAGTGTTTTGCAGAGAGATTAGTTGTAGGGTTTAATGCCATTTTTCAGCACACAACAGACTATACATGGCAGCCAGTGTTAATGGTGGACCAGGGAAAACCCCTGGAAAGACCACTGACCCACGAGAAGCTACTGGCAAGCTTTCTCATATACCCACGTTGGCCGAATCTGAGACTGGAACCCATGCAGACAGGTGAGATGGCAGTGATCCATAATGGAAAGCGCTTTAGACCAATCTGCCACTCGGGGCCCCTGAGAGAGAGCAAGAAGAAGTAATGTGAATCTTACAAATGCCAAAGATCTGAACATATTAAAGCAAAACTGTTTATTCGACTGTTACGAAATATCCGATATGGCGTAGAGTGTACACCATACTCCTCTAATCTATTTTTAAGCTTATCAGTCCTGTAAATTTTGTTATATAATTTGTCTGTCGTTATCATGTATCTAATGAATTATTATTTTGAAACTCGTAGTTATGACACTGTTACGAAATACCCGATATGGCATAGAGGGTATACCATACTCCTCTAAGTCAGTTGTCCTGTACAGCGAGTCGCACGTATAATGAAGGTTTCGCATGAATCACTTTTTACAAGTACGGCATACTACTATATAGGTATAGTGCAGGGTCATTTTAAGACGCAGTGGACATTAGAGCAGACCTCTAAATGTTTCATTTGTCGGGAATTAGAGCCAAAAAGTTGGGTGAGTCAAATGCGTTCTTTTTGGTTAATATTTGTTTCGTAATAGCACGTTCGTTTTATTATGTATTGCGTTATTTCGCTTTATTATTTGGAAAACTATCCATTTTTATATTCAGCTCGCCGGTCAACGAGTGAATAGATGAGTATTCCAGTCCAATGTTAACCGGTGGAGAGGAGACGGGCAAACATTAACTACTGCCGCACCGAAAGGAAGTGCAGTGTTAACGTCCGTAGTTTTGGTTTATTGACTATTTTATGTAAGACACGAATAGCGTGTTTATAGTCAATTGAACCCTATGTTTTGATTTATTGACTATTTTGTGTGAGACACGAATAGCGTGTTTAGTCAACTGAATGGTATGTTTTGTTTTATTGACTAATTTGTTTGTGACACGAATAGCGTGTTTATATATATATATATATATATATATATATCATGTTGATTTTTAATATAATTTTTATTTAACCGAACGTGTTTGTTATTTCTTTAAAATAACAGCCTAGTCTCAAAGGGTCGGCTCGACAACGTTACATCGACACAATTTCAACATAAAAGTCCCTCAAATGAATTGACACTACTGGCTGAAAATGAAATTCATGTATTCAAGATACCATTTTTTTTTAAAACTGCAAACATCTCCAATATTTTATATTTTTTAAACAAGGTTTTATATTAGCTGATGTGGATGCCAAACTAAATGTAAGATCAGCACCATTTTCATTTAGGATCAATTGTATATCCTAATTCTTTGGGTGAAAATGTATCCATTCCTGAAGAATAAGATTTTCAAGATGGCTGCCATGGTGGACATGTTGGTCATTAGACCAGCACCATTTTCAAAATCACAAAACTTATTTTAGTGGTTATCACCATCAATCTAAGAGTAGCAGTATGTAGTTTTATTTCACCATGTGTGTTAAATTCTTTGTAATTATATAATACCTGCTACTGTTGCACTGCTTAATAAGGATGAAACGATACACCTGTGCTGTTTATCGCTATGAATAATGATACATGGCCTGCAATACGATATGTATATCGATACACATAAACTTGATGGTCTTTCCATCTTGACCTCTCTTGCATGTTGACATACTAGTTGTATTTCCATTATGCAGATTGTTGATCAACAATGTTATCATATATTTGTATGCAATTCTCATTGACAAGTACATTCAAACAATCTGTTTGCTTGTCAGTAAGTTTTGTTTAACATTTTAGTCCAGTTTAAAGCTGTACCGATGTCACTTTTTGCCGATTATGCAGATACTGTGTATGGCCGATTATTAAAATTGTCGATACCGATTATGAGGCCAATTATTTCATTATCACAGTATATATACTCGCGTATAAGCTTAATAATATAGGAAAAAATAAAGACCTGGAAGGAGGGGAGGAGGAGGAGGTCGGCTTATCCGCAGGCCAATGTGTAAACTTTACCATTTTTCGGTCTTTTTGTTGACTACTGTAACGGCTATAAATCTTGGAACATGAAACAATAATTTTTTCCATGTCTTAAGACATAGGCATCTTAAAAAAGTAACTTTCGGTAACCCAACAATTATTAAACTGTTATAAAATACTAGGATTGATTTTGTTATTATTTTGCATGTCCATATTTTCTGATTTCTCCAACACGAAATTAAATAAAGGTAAATACAGACTTCATAATTTGTGAGTTGTGGAGACCATGTACTATAATCTACAGTACTTACACAGTGCAAAGTGTGCATAGCGTCACTTAAATCCATATTTATTCCCAAACATATTGGATGCAGATTTTGCTTCATTCGTTGTTTCGACCAAATTGCATTCTTCTAGATACCATTTCAGATAGTCCTTAATAGCTATATAATAAGGGTATTTCATTTTGTCAGACATTTCACCGTACTTTATTGATAAAACGTCAGACTCCTGTGCCCTAGGCTATAGCGGAGTGTAACACAAGAGTATACTAAGCAGGGAACTAGACTACCTGTCCACAAGGTAGGAGATGGGGTAATAATATTAGTACATCCGTTAACTCGTAGATTAGTATGTCCTTCTACCAATACAAACAACATCACTCAACCAGGGAAATGTATGAAGATAAGTATAGTACCCAGCCGTAAGAAACGAGAGGGACAATTTAATGATCAAACATTTTTCTCTTTAAAAACTCTTAAAATTCTTAAACTCAGTATAATAACATCACTGTAATATTTTAAAGTTACCAGACTGTTTTCACAATGAGAAAACTGTTTGCCTGGTATTCACCTTTTGCTGACATTGGCAATACTTGCATACCGTACAAATGCAAGTATTGAAAGCATTCTATTTCTCTTCTCAGGCTCATTACACTCCCCCATCCTAGACCAACAAATTGTTCTCCACCATTTTTCTTTTTTCTTATCTTTTTTTTTTTTTTTTTGGACTGCCGTCAGTCACAAAATTAAGGTGGAGAACAATTTGTTGGTTTATCCGCCACCTATACCCTGCAACTGTGCAAGGTGACCCTTACGAATATATGTAATTTACAAGTGTAAACATACTTCATTGGGTGATGCAAATGTAAAAGCCATGTCAGCATAGTTCCTCTTCCCTTGAAGATGTCTAACTGCTAATCTATGACACTGCCGAAGCAAAGCCGGCGCTCTCGCAAGTTGCCGTGGAAGCGCCATTGCCGTTCCGTTTCTGTTCAAGATGGCCAATGCTACCAAAGGCCAGTAACTCTATAGATATTAAACAAGTACAAATATTTCATAAAGATTAAGACATCCAAAGAAAACACAAACACACACCACCACCACCAGCAACAGCAACAACAAAACATAACAAAACGGATAGACATCAATATATTAATATTAAATAATAAATATATATCTACGTATGGCTAAAATTGAGCTTGCTTACGATTACAATTCTTTTTTAAAATATAAAATGTATTACTGTCAGATCAACACGGATAACATTATCATAATTGCCAATCTAACTGACCGAGTATCCACTTTAAGTGTGTGTGTGTGTGTGTGTGTGTGTGTGTGTGTGTGTTCCATTTGGTGCAAAGGGGTCAGATATGCACATGACACGAAATTAACTAGAATGTCTTCCGCCTTTAGATTTCACTCTTGAGTTTTAGTAGAAGGGTTGGTAAACACGGCAAAATAATATTTGCAACAACTCTCACAATGTTAAGAAAGTTAATTAGCACGAAAGTGTCCTTTGCGTGCATGGAATGACATTAAATTTTCTAACAATTAGGACAAATTTGCGCTGTCTGAAGCAGAGACCTGATGAACACTAAATAGTCCCGTATGCTCAGTATGTGCGTAACATACTAAATAGTTAAAAATGTGCGAGTTCTGTCAGCTGTTGTTGTTATTGTTGTTGTTGTTGTTGTAGGGTTTAACATCATTTTTCAGCACAAGATAGGCTATAAATGGCGGCCAGTATAAATGGTGGAGGAAAACGCCGGAAAGAACCACTGCCTCACGAGAAGCTACTGGCAAGATTTCTCACGTACTCACATTGCCGAACTGGAGACTCGCACCCATACAGACAGAGGCTAGATGGTAGTGATCCGTAACGGTAAGCGCTTTAGACCCCTAGGCCACTCGGGGCCCTGCCAATGTCAGTATGCTGAACAAATTACATATATTAGCAATTCTAATTAATGCATATAGATTTTAAACTTATGTTCAAACCAAAACTCTGGTGTGCCAAAAACCCTAACCTTTCTAGCTACATAACTGACACAGTCATGATCTTAATGATCATCAAATACGTTATCTTTTGAGTATGTATGTATGTATGTATGTATGTATGTATGTATGTATGTATGTATGTATGTATGTATGTATGTATGTATGTGTGTGTGTGTGTGTGTGTGTGTGTGTGTGTGTGTGTGTGTGTGTGTGTGTGTGTGTACGTATGCATGTATGATTCAGTATCAGGCGGACATCCACTCCGTTCAAGAATTGCTTGTCTTGCAACCACATGTCGAAATGCAGACTATACACCAGATATAAACTGTACCCTTTTTTAAATTTTGTTTCGACATTAGTTAAATCCCGCATTGTGTTGTTCATCAACTTTTGTAAATTCTGTGTCGTTCAAGACCTCCGTGGTGTCAAGTTACCCCATACCACTAAAGCTTCCAAATTCGTGTTCTTTGCTTCTTTTTTGTACGTCAAAATATTTTGCAGGTACGCGGGTAAAGATAAATATCCACGCTGCTGCTGACTAGTTTGTTGCTCATGTGAAAATCCACTTTGTTGACAAAAGAATTAATTCAATTCTTGACAGGTGCCACCCTAGTATCGACGCTTGTTTTTGCTGTTGTCCACTTCGAGAATTTTATTTTGAAATACAAGTAACTGTAATTCAGATCAATGTAATCTTCGGTCTGTCCATTTATTTCAAATTCTTTAGAGAATGGGGCAGTCAAAGACTACCCGGATAAAATTGTACCCATTGGAATTCTTCCATCTTCATTATGGTTGGTGTCATAGTAAACAGACCCTCTTCTGATTTGTAAAATTCGGATGAAAGCCGATGCAATGTTTCTTTAGTAATCAAAGACGTCTAATTCCCTGTATGTTCTGTTTTTAGTCTTTCTCGGAAAGTTTTAATGAGCTTCTGAATTAGTGTCGACATATCTTTCTGTCTTGTCTTTGCTGTGTCGTGGAAGAGGAAGCAAAACCTTGACAAGTAACGTGCAATGCATTTATAGAGACTTTTGGCGAGCCAACAGATCTTTTATAGTTGGAACAACACGTTTGCTCTATCGATGGTTTCTTTGGAGTTTTGTTTGTCGATGATGAGATTTTGGAGAAATTCTTTTCTTTGCGTCAAAACTACATCTTGCAATGAGTGCAATCCTCGTGTCATCATCGGGTTTAAGATGGGTGCCACCGTACGAAAGCAGATGAGAGCATTTATCCTAAACAATGTATTCGTTGTCGAGCGATTCCTTGGTACACAGGATACATGGGTTACAATTTACGGTACACAAGTTTTCGAAAATGTGGTTTCACCGTGACTTGCCCTTTCGTGAATGAAATATTTTGTCCCATATCTCCTTTTATACCAATGGTGACGCTGTCGAAATACGACATTCCGACAATTAAATAGCGAGGATGTGCAAATTCACGCTGAACGTGACACGAGTTTTTCACCCTCTTCTTAATCAACCATGGCAGAATCCACTTTGAAAAGAATGACTCTTAGTAAACGAGCTGTTGTGTTTACCACAATGTTGTACTCCACCACATCAGAATACACAAAGATCGAATCAATTCCTTCGTTCAATTCCAAAAGTGATGAAATTGCTTGCAAAATCGGTCGTTGTTGTTCATGTTGTATGAATTCGCGGCTATTTTGATGTGCCCATCCAGAATACCAAACAAACAGGGAGAAACAGCGATGGACTACGTTTTGGCATCCAAAAAATTTATCTTGATGGTGACATCTCTTTATTTGAACATAAAAAAAAATACTGAAGTGAATTGCCCGGCACGCTTAGTTATATTCTGGCATTCGTCTTCAGTGATTGCCAGTTCTTCTTATCAGTTCATGCTAATCATCACTTGACGCCGAGGTGTTTACAGCGGATTAAATCGTGACATTTTTATAATCTTTATAACACTTCGTTTCTCTCTTAGATTTTGGCCTTGAGGGAGGGCACCTTTTTAGCGTATGCAGTTGCTTTTGGAGAACAAGAAGTGGTCGTCGCAGTAGGTGAAGTTCCTTTAGAAATATGTTTCTTATTTTTCATCAAATTTGGAAAGACGTGTGTTAAATCGAGTTTAGCCTTCATCATGGCCAACGACGAAGTCCAAGAGACTCGAGTCACATTCACCGAGATATACGAGTTGGAGGGGTACGGTTGTGTCTTATCAACAGTGACCATTTTTTGGTAGAAGGTGGTTTCGTCTTGGAACTGTTTTGGGGTCCTTTATTTTTCTTGCTAAGTGTCCTGTTAGTGGCAGAAAAGTTCTTGGAACGTCTTCTGGGAGAGGGGTTTTCTGTGCGCGCGCTTGGGCATTATGATCCCATTTTAAGATGGAGCGAATGATGACACAATCTGCATCCAGTTTCAGAATAACAATATTTGGTTTGAGCATCTATTCATGGATCAGCCAGTTGTGACAAGACCCCCTTTATGTTTGTTCGAAAAAGAAGAAGAAAAAAACCCCGCTGGTTTGAATAGGGATCTGAATGATGCCTTGAAGTAATTGACGTAGTATGAGTGAAAACAATCATAAGACTTATTTGCGACTGGCTTCTAACACACGTGCAAGCATTTGTGGCTATTGTTTTCGCGCCTTATGCCGCCCAGGGTACGAATCAGTTTGGCAGGTAGATGAGATAGAAAGAAACTCATTTAGACGACTGTTGAACAGAAAAGATGTGTCGGAGTCTTCACTATAGACATTTTCATTTCGATGAGAACGTGTAAATGGCGTGTCATCCTTCTTATCAGCGGTCGTGAAACAGTTGTGTACGAAATCGCAAATAATCGAATGTGGTGGGTTTTAAATCGACTAGTAAATATGTATGAGGTGCTTGAGTGGTATCGTCGTACGCGCAAGTCAGTTAAGGAGTTCCTAACTGTTTGGCTAACACTTGCACTTGAGATTTATCTTTGAACTTTTAAACAAAACCACCTGATGAGAATTAATATATGTGGTACGATGAGCTTGACTTTTTTGAAACAAATTTTGTATAATATAAATGATGCTAGAATACGTGTAAACGAAAGTTTATTAGATGACCAGATGTGTTTGACTCGTATCAGATACGATAGATTCTCTATCACTATCTTGAAAGTGGGTGTAAGCTGACTGCTACTCTTCGTAACACCACACGATGAAGCTGGGATGGATGATCCTTAACATGCGTTTGCGTTCGATCACGCGTTTGACAAATTCGGGTTTGCCTAAACCTCTCGGTCCAGCAATCAACATGTTAAAGTGATGGGAAGACACAGTGCCTCCAAAACTGGATCGATGTTGGTTTTCGTCAATGACATTGATAGCAGAGGTACAGAAGGTAGAGGAGGAAGATGTAGCTATTCTGGATGTGTTCAGAATTGTGAAAATAACATTGTCCACACAAGGGATTTTATATTTTGAGGACACGTTTATTGAGTATTCAAAGAGTATGACAAATACTAAACTATAAAAAAGGCAAATGACTAAGTGTGTCAGTAAGATGCAAATCAAAATAGAAATATCGGAATGCAAACAAGCCAATGTAAAACGTTTTTTTTTTTTGGTATCAAAGTATTCCCTCAGGATTTATAGGAACTGGCTCAAATGTTCTTTGAGTCTCTACATCATTGATATTCTCTAATGTTTCATCCAAGAATGGTCTTTCATTCGTGTCGATGTGGACGACTGTACTATGTTGAAGTTGGTTTTCCTAAGTGTAGGGTTCCTCTACCACTATTTCTAACACGGATGTGACTTTTATGTTGACTTTGGGTTTAAGTCTATTATAAATGTCTTTGGCATAGTCAGCCACTTTTTTCGTCCAAGCATCGAAGTCAAAACGTTTCCAGTCACATACAACTTTCCAATGTTCGTGTAACAAGCTACATACACACCTTTGCCAGTATTGAAGAGTCACGATCACAGAGGTAGAGAAGTATCAATATGAATGACCAACGTTTTTAACAGAAATAGTCTCTCGTGCACATTTAAAGGTGCAGTGACCATAATGTCTTTCGTAACTGTTCGTAAATAGTAAAGTGAATCTGCTGATAAGCGGAATCTCTGAAACGTAGTTGCTAATATGCACACTACAGGACGTCTCCAACTCAATGGAAACAAATGCTGCAAAGAATGTTTGGTAATTCTCAAAGATATGAATACATTAATTGACTTTTTTCCACCGAATTTGTTGGAACAGCACTGAAAAAGATCGTAGCATGGTGGTAAGCTTTTATATCCTATTTTATATCTGAAATTGAAATAGTGTCCTACAATAATCAGTCTTCTTTTGCTCTGTTTAAAAATTCGAGAAATGATTCAGTGTTTACGTATCATTTGAAATTTTCGAAACTATGGTAAATACGTTCAGCTCCAAATACAAATTCTGAGGGTGTTTTTCTTAACTAGTCTTACACAATAATGTATTTCTTTCAAAGGTAATACATGTACCTTTCGCACAGGGCATCTCTTACTCCAGTGTAGGATCGAAATGTTTTAGTCACTAACTAGTACGCATCACGTCTAAAAGAAGTTTCGTCTTGAAGTGAAACTAGTTCTTGTGAAAGTTTTGTAATCCTCTAAGTCTTCGTTTGGAATTCACAATAGAATAGTCACCTTGTTAGTAGAATCATAGCATACAAAATGTTCTGATTCTAGGGCAGTTGATCAGTGTCTAACCATTTTAACACTTTCGAAAGAATCAATGATCTCATAACACTCGAGCACCAGTGGCTACAATATCAGTGCCGAGAGGATTCAATTCTTCTTTGCATTTCGATTGTGTCTTGACAAACCCTCTGCAAATGCATTATCTGAGCTCCAAAGGTAAACCACAAATGTTCTCATGTAGAGTATCAATAATAATAATAATAATAATAATAATAATAATAATAATAATAATAAATGTTAACAATAATCATAACGAGGACCTTGTATAGCGCCTAATCTTTAGAAGCTCTAGGCTCTTTACAACATCTATAATGATACGAAAACAAAAAACAAGAACAAACACCATGAAATTGGAAAACAAAAAAATGATGAAAATATTTAAGGTAGGAAACATTTTTAGGTCTTTAAGTTTGCTCTTGCAGTCGAAAAAGGTGAGTTTTAAGAGCACTCTTGAATGGGATCACTGTGTCTTTGTGTCTAATTTCAATGGGCAATTCACTCCACGTTGCTAGGCCCTGGTATGCAAAAGAACGTTGTCCATATGACTTCGTTTTCATTGTGGGAATAATGAGTATACGATTGTCAGAAGAGGAGCGTTACTTATCTTGCTGGTGTTTACACAAGGGTGTGGATAGATAGGTATGTCGAGTCCGTCTTACGAACATAGCACAGATAACAAATGTTTTGCTTCATTTTGGATCGAATGGATAGCCATTGTAAAGTACAGAGCAGCGGGGAGGTGTGCTCTGATCGTGGTACTATAGATGATTCGAGCAGCTATGTTTTGAGCTTTTTGAGTTTCAGGAGTACATATTGAGATGAACCAGACAGATTTGAGTTACAGTAGTCCAGTCTTGAATGTATTAACTAAAACACAAGTGTTTTATTGACATCAACTAAAAGATCTTTGCAAATGGAGCTGATGCGTCTCAGCTCAAGCCATGCAGCTTTGCACATGTTCATGACATGTTGCTGCAGTGTGAGAGTACTGTCTAGAGTAACACCTAGGTTTCGTACTGACTGTGAAACTTTGATGTTGGTGTTTCTGACATTTATTGTTTGAGGTAAAGGATGTGAATGAGAAAGTCTTTGTGTTGTGATCAGAATTTATTCAGTTTTATCATCATTCATCTGCAGCTTGTTACATGTCATCCTGCTTTCACATCAGATATGCACCTCTCTACTCATTTTATGGTAGCATAAACTTCAGTTGGCTGGCTAGATGTGTATATTTGGGTGCCATCTGCGTAGAATTGGTAAGACAATTGATGATCTATGACACTTGAGAGCGGCTGAGTGTATAGAATGAAGATAACAGGACCAAGAGCAGACCCCTGTGGAACACCACAACATGGATCAACTGGTCTGGAGTGTATTCCATTTGCAGATACAATTTGTGTCCTGTTGACTAATTAGGACTTGAACCACTGTAAAGCTGTATTTGAATACCAGATATCATGGTCTTCTGTGTCAAATGCTGCAGACAAATAAAGGAGAATGGGAGCTGTAATCTTTCCGCCATCCAAAGCAGAGAGAGAGAGAGAGCATCATTAAATAGTTTCGGAAGGATAGTTTCAGTACTGTGGCAAAGGCGATATGCAGACTGTACATTGTTAAAACGACTGTTTGAATTCAGATGAGATACAAGTTGGGTTAGAACAACTTTTTCTAAGATTTTGTGTATGAATGTGACATTAGAAACTGAGCTAGAGTTCTTTAAATTGTTATCGTCAAGTGTTGATTTCTTCAGCAGAGGCTTTACGATGGCTGTTTTGAGAAAATGATTGAAATTCCCCGGATGAAAGATATTAATAACATCAGTTAGTGAAGGCAATATTGGGTCTAAGCACTCAAACAGCAGTGATGTTGGTATTGGATCAAGTTCACATGACTTTGGTGCACTCTTCATCAAGATTGTGCGTACTAAATCCATACAGACAGGTTCAAATGCTCCTAATAGTTGTCGCTGAAATTCTGTATCGTAACAGTATGGTGACGACGAGTCAATTGAAATTATGTTGTCTAGTGTATCTCTAATGGTTTGTACTTTGCCACGGAAGAAATTGGCAAATAGGTCCGGAACGTCTACTGGAGAGAAGGTAGTTGGAAGCAGTTCACATTTGTTCCTTGACATTAGCTTGTTAGTTATCTTTGTAGCTAGAACTCTCCGTGACCTTAGTACTGTAGTGGGATTATTTGGTTAATTGGACTTTGTTTGTGACGTTCTTCATAGCGGCTACACAGATTGTTTATGAATAGCGAACCTGGTAGAAAGCCAAAGCCTCTCTTCATTACGGCGGTGTCTTTAGCAGTGCGAAGCTATCCCCTAACACTGCTATACCACGGAGAACACTTTTTAATGGATACTCTGCAGTAAGTTGCTAGGTTTGTTTGGATGTCATGCATTAATTTTTTCTTTTTATCATACGGAGGTTTCTCTTAGTAGCAAATAAAAGTGGAGGGTTAGGGACTGATACGTCGAGATGGCATATAATGCAGTGGTGATCTGATACAAGTTTGTGGGATACAAGGGTGGATTGCAGATTATTATCATCAAGTCTATGACGAAAACCAGTCTCAAATGTGACAAACGTTATGGGTGGGTTGGTTAACTGACTGTTTAAGGCTGAAAACATGAATGGAATACAGTTGCTTTGACGTGTATGGGTTTACAGGACAGTCAAAGTGAAAGTTGAAACCTCCAAGAATAATTAATATGCCTCCTATAGAATTTCCATACTCCAGACGATTCAGAAACTGCTCCAAAAAGAGAAATTCAGTCCGCTTGTTTTTTATTCTACTAGGAGGAGGGCGTTGGAGACATAACAAATGTACTGACCTTTTTCCAGTGTGAGTGTTATTTCGACTAGTTGAAAAGATGTGTGGCTGGAATTGAAGGTTGTGTTGTACTTAAGACATTTTATCACGGAATTCTTCGTGATGACAGCAATTCCACCTCCGTGAGAGTGGCGTGGAATGACTTGATGAAGTAAGCGGTGGGTATTAAATCCGCTCATTTGGGCTCATCGCTTAATGTTTTTAGCCATGTTTCGGTCAGGAAGAAGACGTCGAAATTCTGGTCGTTGATAAAATTAACTATTATGTGCGCTTTTCCAGTGGTCCTACTGACTGGGCGTTGAATAATGCAATACGCAATGGTATATCTGGGAACGTTAACACAACGTATGACGATTTAAGATGGATTTGTACCATGTTATCAAAATTAACTTCCAATCTTTTAGATTGTTTAGCTATAAAGGGATAACTGGAATTCTTCTTCATGTTCTACGCCGGCAAGCTTTGAAACAACGTTTCTTTTATCGCTTCCGTTTACATTTAAGTAATGATGAATGTAGTCCCACTTAGTTAAGTCTTGAGCACAATGTAGTATGAATAGTCAAGGAGTGGTCATTTAAAGCAATTAATGAGTGTCCATCATAGCATAAACGGGTTGACTGGCGATCACGTGATGGAGGCTTATTAAAAACAAAGGACGTCTTAACAGTGGAACAAGAAAGCTGAGAAAAATTATAATTATTCTCGTTTCCAAATTAAGAAGATGAAGAAACACATACGAACTGAACAGCCAATGCATATGAAACACAATAATGTAGACGAAATTAGACAACAAGCACGTATATCATGAACAACAACACAAATAACGGAAGAGGTGCTTCAATCCGGTTAAGCGATAGTAAACATCTTTCCGGAAGTCCATAAAGATGAGATTACTTCTTGGTTCTCACCAAAGGAAGAAAGTGACAGTGCAGAGACCATCAAGCATTTTCCAGATATGTGTCGTCATTCTGTTCCCATTCAAGAAGTGATACACAACAACTGAAACACGTGACTTCATGCCATTCTCCTAGGTAGACAAATCTAGCTCTGGCTAATGTTTAAGGTGTAGGTCCGGTCAAATATTTAGGTAATTTCTCCTTAAACGTTTAGAATCGACTTTCAAAATCACAGTATCCGGGCAAAGCCATATACAACGTGTATTCTTTATCAACGGTTGCATGTAGTTAAGGTGGGGTGACATTCTGAGATTTTTGTACACGCACGGCATCACGTTGAGTATGAAGACCAGTAACGAGTCAAAGTACATCGTAATTAACGTCGTCGCTTTCGCCTCAGTAGGGTTTTACACGCATGGCATCAGTTTCTATGGCGGTAATATTAGTTAAGTGCACATGTCGTGCTACATCGATGCTATTGCAGGGTATGGGTTCGATGCAATCTTAAGGTACAACTTGAATTTATCACTGAACCTGAACCATTTGTTCTTTGATGGTTTTGTAACCGTACTATAATGTGGTCTCCAAGATAATAACGCGAAAAAATTGATTCTCTCTGGACTGTAAAACATCTTTGACCACGTCAAGGTTTGCCACTTGACTCGCTGGACAATTCATTGTCAAACCTTTGACTTCGCAGTTGGTATTCATTTCTCCCGTTGCTTCCGGCAATGCTAGCCGCTAACAAAATCTTAAGCTTACCCTACTGGCCAGAGAATTAGCACAACAGAACGCTGAAATTTAGAGAAAGTCATTCAAACGTTTACTTCATAGAAGACGAAGGACTACTTTTCACAATATTAAAGTCAAGATACTTACTATATCTGTCATGAGAAAGGTAATTCGTCTCCAGAATACCCATACTCAAATCAAAATAATGACAGGAGAGAAGAGAGATATAGGTCAATATACATGTTATCTTGTTCGGAGAAAGGACATTGATCTTTAGAGTGTCCAAAGTTAAACTAAAACACACACACACACACACGACATGAGGAAAGAAAAAGGCCTTCAGAAGATTGAAAACCATTGCAATGTCCAAAGTTAATTAGAACACACACACATACACACACGCGCACGCGCACACACACACGACATGAAGAAAGAGAGAGGCCTTTAGAAGATTGAAAACCCATTGCAGTCAAGAAATCCAAAAAAATCCAAATCACGAGAACAAACAGAAGTACCCAAGCCATTAAAGCAATTCAAAAGGAGAGACGAGCAGTGAAAGAAGAAAAAGAACTTTTATGATGTGCTATGAAATGTTCATTGTGCTTAGAAAAGAGAATGCACCCAAACAAAACTAGATGTCTTTTGTCTTGATTTATTTTAAAAAGAATAAATACTCACACACAGCAACAAACACACCACTGAATCCTGGGATAAAGGGATATTGAATAGTGTGTATCGAATGTTGGATTGTATAGATGGTGTGATGGATGGTATGTTTGCTGGTCTACATGTAGTTTGTCTGGACCTTTACCTGTTTAATCTAATAGTTGGTGTGTGGAGACTGCACAAGGCATTTGAGACAGTGCGTATAGTGTGTTGGATGATAGCGGTGCTGTGATGCATACTATCTTTGTGAGATTTCATCTCTTTATTCTAAACTCTACGCTTAAAAAAGGTGTTTGGATATAGTGTATGTGGAGTTCGATGGTATTGGTATGTTGGGATCATAGATTTGTAATTTGTGCACCCCTTTTTATTAAATGTTTGATGACAAGTCATATATATATATATATATATATATATATATATATATATATATATATATATCACTGCTTGAAAAGATGTCTTTACTAGCACTTAAAAGATAAAGAAAGACAAACTTTGCTTGACCTTTACTTAACTTTAATACAAATTTTTGGAAAAAGTTAAAGGTATTAAAGATGATATTTACAAGCAATTTTAGGGCCCTAAAATGCAAATAAATGGCCCACTTTTCCCATGAACAAAAGGTGCATGAAAGAATAACTTTTAGTTTGTAAAGATGTTGTAAATTGTTCCATTAAGTAATTAAAGGAAATAATTCCATTTCTTAAAAGGTGACAAAAAGACCAAATTTAAGTCGTAAAATCTCATTAAAGTTTAACATTACATGTCTTTACGTTAATTAGTATATACTGCAATTTACCTTTACAAAAATTAAAGTTGTAGAAAGTATTATCTTTTATTAGTCATTACTGGCAACAAAATAAGGATTTTCTACTGTAAATGTGATAATAACTTTGATTTGCATCAGAGTATATATTGTGTGTAAATCCCTGCAACAAGGCATTACATTACACATTCAACACCTTTAACCAGTGAGTCTGGTTTTAATACTCCATCCCAGCAGTGGTGAATGGTGATTCAAGTTTGATGGTTTCTTCTAGATTTTATAATCTCCATTGCAACCAATGCAATACCACCATATCCCTATGTATACCAGTTATCAAGTGCACAAAAAGGACAGTAATCTTTTGCATGAAGAATTTACAAATCAGGAAAACTTCATGTCGATGGATATGTCTGTTCAATACTGTAACCTTGGTTAATAATTTAGTGTAACGCTAGCACTGAAAGGCACGTCTTTGTTGCATCCAAGCCAATGTATCACTGCCTCAAACCAGCTAACGAATGTTAGATCACGTGTTCTAATTCCGTCATCTGATTGGTTCAACATGAACATAGCTAAAATTTGTAACTGACCTCGTGTTTGGCAGAACCATCACAGACAAAGAGGGGCCCAAACAAGGGGTCCGGTAAGGATGCATTGTGCGTTATTCAAACTATATCTAACCAATTAAATTACAATTTAAATATTACACAATACATAGGTTAAAATACACTTTTATTGTACATATAAAATAATCTTTGGCATAACGGGGGCAAGTCCTGTCACAGAACATTGCACCAACCCAGCTCTGAATTTTTTCTTGTTGAAAAGGAATGCCTTAGGAGCCTCTGGGAGTTAGAGGGTTGTAAAGGATGTCCGACACCTGTACATGTATATGTAGCCTAAAGTTCTGATACGTATACGAGGTATATAGGGACCAAGAATCACATAAATATTCTCTTCACCAAGCAAATGACTCATTCAGGATTTACAAAGAATAATTCATTGATTTTAAGAGATGGAACTGATTAATGTGGCATTGACTAGTTGTTAGATATTTTTGGCAATATAGATATTAATAAAATGTATTTCACAAATAATTGCTTTCCTTTAATAGCTATTTAACCCCTTTGTTGTTCTTTTATAAATATTATCATGTATAAAAATATATCAATTAAGATACTGTTTGATTCTGATGTTAACTGTACATTTTGATGTAATGATTGCAATAAATTTATTTAACTATTGATCATTTGTAATTGTTATCATTGTCACTTTTATCTGGATTTCTTGTATCTTTGATGGAACAGTCCGATTAAACAAATCTCTCTGGTTGACCTAACTATACCATCTGTCCTTAAGTTAAATGAAACAAAGTGGACAAACTATTTAAAGTATGTAAGCATGTGGCAGAAAGCTTGCAGTTTAGTTTGGATTTAATATCTGTAAAGTCAGATTTTCAAAGCCTTTCATTTTTGTAAAGACAACTCAACTGCTTTCATAGTCTTTACATTGACAAAAGATGAACTTTCATCTTTTTGTTATGTAAAGATATTGTAAAGGTGATACTGATATATTTTACATCTTTACTTGTATTTAAGTATAACTTAAATATTTGTAAAGGCAACTTTTCATACAGTGTATATATATATATATATATATATATATATATATATATATATATATATATATATATATATATATATATATATATATATATATATATATATAATACATGCTAGTAATCCTACGGCTCAAACACTTTGTGTTATTTGTATCCATTAATCTTTCAAATATGAAGAGAGAAAAACTAAACTCCTGCAGCCATTAGAAGACCTTTTCCAGAAAATTAGATTTTGTTCATGTTTCGCTCATACACTTTATCACTTTCTTTGTTTAGTACTCGCAGCTTCAGTTTTAAATTTTTCTTTTAAATTACAGGTATCAAGATCTTCATTTTTCTGTGTTCTATCTTTTAATTTTTGTCTTTTATCTTTTTTTGTATATATAATTGGCTTTGATCAACATATGAAAACTATCTTGATACCACAATGTGATCTGATTAAGCGTAGTCATCCATAGCCCTATTGTCAAACGAAAGAAAAAATCCAGAAATTATTTTGCTTCCGCTGTTTGCTATCAGTTTTGTATAATGTTGTTTAGAATCCATTTGTTGTTCTATTTTCTGCATTTGTGTTTCGCCTTTACCAGAAACGCTTGCTTCAAATTGGTTTACTGGCCTCATTTATGCTGGCAAATGAACGCCAAAATGTTTTTTTCCCCCGACAAATTCCAACGATCTTTGCCTGTATAATCTGGTGCGTTTTCATTAGAAAAATAAAGCGACTGTTACATTTTTCGCACAATATATACTGGAAAAATTCATTTAATATGTCCTCTATTCGAATTTTTAGGTGATCATGAACAAAGCTTGATGTTATGTCCTATTTAGAAAGCCATAATTATGTTATTTCAGATATTGTTGCAGCATCCAGCTTTTGATTTGATGTATTATCTTCTGTTTTAACATCTGTATTTTTATAGATTCAAATAAAAATATAACTGTATAAAAATTAGCTTAAAATGGAACTTGAATTTGGTGAAATAAACATCACATTGTTTGACGAACATTTGGATAAATAGTAAACAATATTCATTTGTTAAACAGAATTTAGACTATTTGGATATTTATAGATGTAAGGGATTGCGTTTTTATCTTTTAGCTTTTATCTCTTCTTTAATTCCATATATGATAATATTGTTGTAAGGTTTAAATGCATTTCTCAGCACAAGATAGGCTAAGCATGGCAGCCAGTAGAACAATGGTGGAGGAAAAACCCGGGAAAAGCCCCAGAAACAACCACCGACCGACGAGATGTTACTGGCAAGCTTTCTCACATACTCACACTGGCCGAGCAGACAGAAGTGAGATGACAATGATCCGTAACGGTCAGCGTTTTAGACCACTCGGCCACTCAAGGCCCCTTGTGTGATACCGCATAAGTATGTTTGAGTGCATAGTCTGTATATTTCTATCTTATTTTCATCATTGCACATCCCTGTTAAGTTATAGGATTATAGTGACGTTATAGACAGCATAGAAGTAGGGGATCACTCTGCATTTGTAAGGACAACAATAAATCATTTCCGTCACAAGTTCTAAAACTCCATGTATGGTGTACAACTTCAATGTACTAAAGTTTTCCCGTTTTGAAACTTTAACAACAACAGTTAGTTAAAACTTGAACGTAAATGTCACTACTTTGCAGTAAACGATAGCTTCAAGCCAAATTCCGAGAGTTACCTTGACAGTATGGCTAATTTAACTCAAAAGATCCTAAGTCATATTTCATTTTACATTTTTTTTAAAAAAACATTTGGAAAAAAAAAACACAACAACGATAACACTATTTATAATAAAATCTAACATTTGGTGATATAACCAGCGAACTAATTCTTGGTTTGCAAAGCGTAAGTTTGTAATAAATTGAAACCAAACCTGATTATATGCTACTGGACATCTTTGCCACACACCTTTTTGCCAGTATTTATTGAGCAACGCAAGTAGCCGTTTAGTCAGAAAATTAAAGCTAGAATCCCATCATTTTTCAAAACTGCCATTGTAAAGCCTCTGCTGTAGAAACCAACACTCGACCATAACTATTAAAGACCTACCGCCCAGTTTCTAATCGACCATTCATATAAAAAATATTCGAAAACGTTGTTCTATCCCAACTTGTATCTCATCTGAATTCAAACAGTCTTTTTTTAAAATAGAAATGTACAGTCTGCATATCACTCTTGCCATAGTACTGAAACTACTCTTCTAAACGTTGTTAATGGCATTCTCTCTGCTTTGGATAGTGGAAAGATTACAGTGCGACCATCCTTGATTTGCTGCAGCATTTGACACTATATACCATGATATATTACTGCACCGTCTCCATCCTGTATTTGTTCTTCATGATACAGATTTACTGTGGTTCAAGTCCTACTTGTTCAACAGGACACACATTATGTCAGTAAAGAATACACTCCAGACCAGTTGATTTATGTCATGGTGTTCCATAGGGGTCTGTTCTTGGTCCTTTTCTCTTCATTTTATACACTCAGCTGCTCTCAAATGTCATAGATAATCATCCAGTGTCTCGCCAGTTGTATGCGGATGACACCCAACTATATAAATCTAGCCACCCAACTGAAGTTGATGCTACCATCCAAGGTGTAGAGAGGTACATTTCTGATGTGAAATCATGGAGGACATGTAACAAGATGCAGATGAATGATGAGAAAACTGAAGCCATTCTGATCACAACACAAATACTTTCTCATTCACATCCTTTACCTCAAACAATAAATATCAGCAACACCAACATCAAATTCTCACAGTCAGTAGAAAACCTAGGTGTTACTCTGGACAATACTCTCACATTGCACCATCATGTCATGAACATATGCAAGGCCGCATATCTAGAAATGACACGTATCATCTCCATTCACAAATGTCTCTCGGTTAATGCCACTAAAACACTTGTGTGTTCATTAGTACTTTCAAGACGAGATTATTGTTACTCAGTTATGTCTGGTTCGTCTCAATATCTATTTCAGAAACTTCAAAAAGTTCAAAACACATCTGATCAGATCATCTTTAGAGTTCCACGATCAGAGCACATCTCCCCGCTGCTCTGTACCTTACAATGGCTATCCATTCGATCCAAAATCAATCAAAAAATGTATTCTCTGTGGTACGATTTTTACTGAAGGACCTATCTGTCCTCACCCATGTGTACACACCAGCAAGATACTAACACTTTTCTTCTGACAATTGTATGCTCGTTATTCACACTATAAAAACGAAGTCATATGGACAACGTTCTTTTGCATACTAGGGCCCAGCAACGTGGAACAAATTGCCTAATGAACTTAAACACAAAAGCACAACGATCTCCTTCAAGAGTACTCTTAAAACTCACCTTTTCCGACTGCATGAACAAACTTAAAGACCTAATAATGATTCCTACCTGAAATATTTTCAGCTGGTTTTTATATTTTATAGTTTCATGGTGTGTTTTAAAAAAATATATATTTTATGTTGTAGGTGTTGTCTAATGTTGTAAAGCGCTTAGAGCTTCTAAAGATTAGGCGCTATTCAAAAGTCCTCATTATTATTATTATTATTATTATTATTATTATTATTATTATTATTATTATTATTATTATTATCCCAACTTGATTCCATACAGTATTAATGTCAGTGTTGGATATGTTTTAACACACGGCCTGATTGTAATTGTAAGCCAATGACGGTCTTCACGTGCATATTTGTTGTTCACTCTATCCCAGTATATGTCGATATAAAACTTTTTGTGTGTATGTGTGTAAAAACTCGTTATATTTTCTCTCATTTCACGTATGATAAGGTATAAATGTGATTGTGTATGCGTGAGTAAGTATATTTCAACCATGTTTTTCTCCACACATTACACTGTTTCGGCCATAGGAATTATAAGATAATGGGGGCGTCAGTTTTGTTTAAGAGTGAAGTTATAGGGGCTAGTAGGTATGGATATCATAGGGGGATAGGGAAACAATTTAGTTGCTAGTTAATGTGAACTGCAATGTGTTTTACAAAGTCTTCTTATGTTATGAGATTGGATCAAGATAGTGCATTTTTGCCATGAACAATGGATTGGAATTTCTGAAGGATTCCTTGCATGCTATTATCTTAAACCAGTCGGTCGGTTGTCTTGCGATCATTTTGTCAAACAGTTTTAATTATTTTTGTTATTGTTGATATCTATGGATGTCAGTCATATGGTTTTCATGACCTGGTTTAACTGTATTGTTTGGATAGTGAAGTAAAACATATCACTTATAAAGATATACAATATTAGAGGCTACAGTACTGAACCTTGCGGTACCGCTTTGAAACTGTTTATCTCAGTTACTATGTGGGATACCACCAGTTTCAGTAACGTGGTTTGACAGCTATACCCTTTTCAAGAAAATTATGATAACTATGATCAAATTGGAGTTGGAGCTGATTACAAAGAAGCCTTTAATAATGTTGGCAGTACAAGATCAGATGCTGACTGGACCGTTACAGCTATTATCCGATCCAATCTTTGTACGGTTACCTGTGGTTCTTCAAGAGGATCTAATTTAAATTGGTCAGTACAATGATTAAAGAGTGTACTCTAAAAGGTCAGCATAATTTGAGAATTTTGTTCAACATCTATAGATTTCTTCATAGTAATGTATTTCATGATGTCGCAAGCTTGTTTTGACACTACAGGTTTAGGTTTTTGAGTTTGTTATTATTATTTGATTGTCGTTACTAGCTTGCATTGCTAAGGGGAATACGTAGATTTGTCTAGGAATTAATTTATCCATTGTTGTGTTGTTGTTGTTGTTTTCTTGGCAATGTGAATGCATTATGCAGTACTGATCAAATTTTATTTACAGACTTTAGAACTTCACTACGTTGTCTGTTTTCACTCAACAATGTCAGTTTATAAAAAGCTGACCTTCTGCAGCAATTTTATCGAACGGATAGGCCTATATCACACATGATTCGACTTGAGGCATCACAGTATACCCAGTAAACCGCAAATTGAATTTAATACTGGATAAAATATATTTGCAATGAAAATCAATCGGAGCACCGTTTGATGGTGTTTACAATACCGAGTCATACCTTGAACTGCAGACGACAGACGTTTGTTTTTGTGTGATATTAAAATCAGATGCAGTACAGAGCTTTTATTGATGTTCCTCAGCAGTATTAATTAATTATTATTAATCACCTTGATAATTTTCAACATTTCAGAAAAGATTGTTTGCATTTCTGTCTCTTGTATATGATTTTTGCTTAGGTTCGATTCATAAACGTGATTTCCCTTCTTCAGTTGCAAAATCACATGCCGACAATGGACTGATGAAGAAGGGGTTAGATTCAACTTAATCCCCATCCTACCTCATTTCCTTTTTCTATCTTAAATCACCGTGTATACTCAAGCGCTGTATTATCGTAAGCTTTATTAGTTTATATTGCGGCCAACTGATTGGTTTTCCGATTAATTTTGGACATGCGATGTCTACAGCTGAGCTATAACCATTAACGATGCAAATATCTTGTGTCACAGTTTACTTTAAAATGTCAACATTTTTTAAAAGTAAGTTGACATTGAAAAAGAAGGAACATCACTTTTTAGTGAAGTGCATGCAATTACGTTGTTCATAATATTAAAAAATCCAGTCGAACTTGTTATACCTGTATTGGCTTTATTTACAAAATATATTGAGTGTATCGTCTGATATTTGATTATTATATGTCATAACCAATGGTGAGTTATATGTCCATACAAGGTTAAGCTTGGAATTTCATTTCATGGTAGTCAATATGGACCAGAGTTGACAAAACGTTGCTTATGTTATCATCTATATAAATAATCATAACAGTCAAGCTTTCATGAAATGAGTAATATTTCAATAATAATATTTATTTATACATTTATATTTCTTTGCCCACATCGCATTTAAAATTCATATAAAGTTAAATAATAATTGCTTTTTTGTATTTTTTAATGTTATTCATGGATTTCACATTAATTACATTTGTGTGTTTGATCAGAACATTGGATTCTTTCATTTTTTTTATGGTACAAATATTTTGCCAGTGAAATATGTGTATGTTACTATACCTAAGTTTGGTAAATACCGGTACTGCGATAATATAGAGTTGTTCCTCCATGGTACGTTAATCACAGTCAGCCACCATAATGCTGTTTTATTTACAATTATATGCTTTGATTGACAAAGATTTTTTATAGGAAAAGAGAGAAGTCATAGAAACTAAAAAAATGAAAAGTAAGCATTAATAGCATAGCAGTTTTAATAGGTACAGAGAAGAACATTAAGTACCGCGATAATACAGAGTTCAGGGGTACCATTCACAATTATAAAGAAAAATGTTTTTCATTTGAAGTAAAATAAACTGTTCCATTGAGTCATCATATAAAAATACAGTTTATAGTATTATTCCTCAAGAATTCACATACATTCTATACTTTCAAAATTTATTGTAGTCTTCGAGGTAATAGTATTCACCCAACCACCACCCAGAAGTTTGTACCCATTCCCCTACAGATTTTAAAAACAATAAGCATCGAGATTATAAAAAAAAATACACAAAACTTAGTCATTTCATTCATCAATATAAAATTTATTACCTGATCATTGCCATAGTATCCATAACACTAGCATCTTGTTTGAATTCCAAGCTGACAGGAGTTTCTTTTCTGAAATATTCTGCATATTTACATGAATGAGTGAATTTTTTCAGGCAACAGAAACAGATGTAGTTTGCAGATTTTGATAACCTCTGAATAATTCTGTAAATTCAGTAAAGTTACATCACTTTCAACACATATAAGAGTTATAACTTTTTATTTTCTTAGAACTAAAAGATAGAAATGGTAAAACTGGATATTGCAAATATTGAATGCAGTTAGCACAGTTTTTGTTGAAAATACATAGACAGTTTCTATTTGGTTTGAAACTCGAACAAAATGCAATATTAGGGGGCTCCCTAGTGATAGGTTAGAAATTATAAATTGATAAATGGTTGTTGTTTTTCATTTTTATAATTGCTAGGTGGGGGGTACAAGTTTCTTGGAGTGTAGGTAGATGCTATAGAACCACGATGGATGGGTGATCCAGAGGCTGCTATAGGCTGGCTAAAAATGCCCAACATGGACATGAGCATGGGGCTAAGTCAAAGGGGAAACTTTGAACCTAATAGTTTGCCTATAGCACAGTAGTTTCATGCACATATTGTCATTCAGTATCCTTGTTCTTTAATATTGCAATGAGCCCATTTGCATATTAACATGTTTGGATGCAAATTTGGTGCAGTGAGAACTGATCTGTTGATGAAGTATTCTGGGTTTTGCTGGCACTAAACTTAGCCATTTGCATTCTTTTATAATATTATCTGGAAGAATGATGGTTTGTATTGGTATGAAACATCATAATGCATGAATTTACTTCAAGTAGTGTTTCAGTCTCGATTTTTTTTTGTGCTCAACATAATTCAGATGTCTATGTTTTCTTAAAATAAGTGAAAAGTCTGTATATTTAATTATATATTTTATTTTTTTTAATTAGGAGTCCAGCTATAGAGACAAGATGATTTATAAAAAAGATAAATAACTGAAATGGTGAAGTATCTTGGAATAGATTATTTGCAAATTGTGAGTATAATTATGTAAGTTTATAAATTATTTTTTTTTGTTAAAGAGAATTGAAAACACTTTGAATTTGATGATAAAAGTGATAGCAAAGTTAAATAAATATGCTAAGAATTAATGCTTCATTCATTCATCAGGGCAAATACAAATGAAAAACTTATTGCTCATGTATTTATGCTTGTATGTTACAGCTGATGTTTACAAATTGTTCTGCATTTATAATTGTGTAAATAAATGTTAGTTAGTAATTAAAGTTAGGACTCTTCAGAAGGTACAGGTTTTATTTGAAACATGGAAGTGAATGTTTTCTTAGTAGTTGTTGTTGTTGTTGTTGTTGTTGTCATTATGCAGCACATGATAGGCTATGACAGCAAGTATAACTGGTGATGAAGAACCTGGGAAAGCCCAGGGAAGAATCACTGGTCCATTGACAAGCTTCACACATACCTACATAGACTGAGTCCAAGACTCGAACCAACATGTTAAGGGATGAGAGGGCAGTGAGTAGGAAAGGTGAATGTTCTAGACCACTCTGCCACACAGGGTCCCCATTTTGTCTTAGTATTAAGCATATTGATATCATATTATATGGTAGATATCTATCAAGTGTACTGGATTATCTGCAGACTTTTTCTGTGAAGAATACATCTCAGTACTAATTATTTGTTTCATGTTCCTTACAGTGAACTGAAAATGGACTCCAGTTGCATTATTTTTGGGCTTGATGGCCTATACCACTATTAAATATTTTGAAATCATTAGATTTTTTTAAGTTGAAGTAGTTTTCTCTTGGCATTTTATTTGATATTGGTTTGTTTCTGAAGATCATGGGCAGAGTCGCAATCTAATTCTGTTTCTAGTTTGTTATTTTGCTAGTTATTGGCTTCATCCGAGTTACACAAATCAGAGTTAAATGCATGAAAAAATAAATTTTTATTTTTAAAGAAGAGCATTGGTAGTTTGTCAGATTTTGCATTTTTTCCTCCAAAGAGTAAGTTTATTGTATTTGTTATTAAATTGAATGAAAAAAAGTAAAAAAAACACTTGTGATTTTCTTATATATATATATATATATATATATATATATATATATATATATATATATATATATATATATATATATATATATATATATATATATGTATGTTTCAGGCTCTCAGTAAAAGAAGGACCTTCTTGTCTCAGACTCTTCTGACCATTCCTCATCATCTGGAACTTGTTGCAAACTACCCACACAATGGAATTCTTCAAGATGATACATATAGAACTCTATGGATTCAAAGTATTTTTTTGTCAAATATAGTACATAATTGTTTATAATCAAGGCATATTGTTACCCATGTTTTTTTTACTGCTTCGGTACACATGTTCTGATTGATGAAGAACGTTAAATGAATGGTTTGATGTATAAAAAGACAAAGAAAATGATAACAGGTGATTCTTTCCAACACAGTGCCAGATTTGAGACATTTGATGTTAGCAAAAGTAGACAAAAATAGCAGTTATAAATTGATTAAATCTAAAATTGGTTTTGCTGCACTTTTTGGACAATGAAAATATATTTAGTCTCAATTCTTTATTAAATGGGCAGCAGGTCATATACTGTAATTCATTATTCAACAAATGAACTGTAAGTCATGGTGGAGATAGAACAGTGTACTCTAGTACTTCTACTTTTACTTAAATACTGGACAGGTAACTTACACATGCATCACATCAAGTGATACCATCAAGATTGAATATTTATTGATGTTAGAATGTTGATGTTTCATTGTTTGGAGATGACTTTGTGCATGGTAGGGACCTGTGTTTTTGTCTGGTGTCCTGATTTTTCTCATTAACACATGTTGTAAGTTTAATGGCAGTTTTGCCATTTATAATTTTGTATAATGCATATGTTCCAGAACATAATGTGTCATATGAAAAATATTATTTTTTACTACCCGAAACCTCTGACATGGTAAAGTTTTGAAAAACATGATTTTCAGACATTTTAAGAATGAAACCAAATTTCCTTTATTAAAAGCATTCTTGGATGAAAATCAAAAACATATTTGAAGGCATACAACCTAAGATTTTCGACTTTTTTGTTCTTGCAAATGCATGATATTATGAAAAGTATAGTAGAAATAATGAGCAATTACAGGTCATTCAGTTTCAGAAAATGTACATCTGTAAGTTTAATCAATGAAAATATAACGATTTTCTGTACGGATTGCTAATTAATTATGCAGAAACGGAATTTACCGATCTTCTCCATAGTCGCAGTGTCACATGAAGTCGAGGTAAGCATAGGTTTCGCTTTTGAGTAATTATTGCCCTATTCTTCGTCTGTCCTTCTCCTTAGTTCATTATAGTCACCCACAATATATGTATTGCTTACAGATTTCTCATTATATATGATAAATTACAAGAAGTAGGCAAAAAAAGTCAATACGATGGAAAATCTTGACAATAAGAGGTTCCTTTAAGGGGCGATTCTTGAAAGTGTTTATTTGTCGTGTTTGTGAGATTGTGTTACATTGTAAGATAAACCAACTAAAAATGTGATAAGTTGTATCATTGTAATCAGAACCACTATTAAAAGGCAGCAGAAGATAATACCACCGGGGGAAATGGCATACTGCTAATAGGCAATTTATTTTATGGACTTAATGGCTACCTAAGTACTGGCAACAGACATGTCATTCCAAGCTGTTGTGTATGGCGTATAATGGATAAATAATTTTGGCCAGTACCATTTTGGATTTACTCAAGGAAGACTTGGGTGATCTATCCAATGATATGATGTGTGAATAATGAAATTTATGTTTATTTTAAGTTGTATAACGCATTTCTTTTGTAGTATGCAATTCTTTTTTGCATGAACAAGTTTTGTTAAAAATTGTTTTAGCTACCTACCCACTAAAGAATGATTATATGTATGGCCATGTTTTGAAAGCAACTGTGAGGAGACTGCTTATTAAAAACATGAATTGAAGTTGACTAGCATTGTCATGGGATGCAAAGGATGTAAACAACGAAAGTACACTGGTGAACATGATTTTAATTGTGCATATACAGTAACACATTAAGTTAAATGATAAATAACACATAGTCATGAGTTGAGAAAGCAAAACTTGTTGCAGTGTTTCATGAATAAAGATTGGCTTGTCAATATCAACAGAACTACAAACACTAGGATACTATTCTATCCAGATACTGCTCATTAATTTCAATTACATGTGAAAAAAATTGGCTCCGGAAACAGAATAAGGTTTTTAAGACTTAAATATTAGTTCATCAAAAGCAACATTGAATGCTTATATCACATAATATGTGCATCATCAGCCGTCTTATTACAACTAAATCAAATATACTTGACACCAATTAAATGCATCAAATTTTCAGTTTTTTAAATGTGTTCATTTACCATAGAAATAATTATACCCTTTATATAAATACCCAGATGAATGTACACAGCTGCATACACTGTAAAACTGTTATATATTATGTAATGTACTAAACTTATATATGTACAAATGTGCATGTACAGACATAACTTTAATTCAAGAGTACAGGCATAAAAATGAAGGATATCATCTAAGAATAATTATGGCAAATAATATATAGAGATTTTCCTTGTTATTTAGGTTGGGAGGGGTGCTCCCAATATTATTTAATTTTTACAAAAGACCTCCCGGCTTATTTTTATGAGGAATTGAAGTAGTGATAGAGAGATGCAATGCTCAGAGCTCCCAGTCAGTGGTGCCGACAGTTAAATTAATGAATACACAAAATGTGAAAGTCAAAAAAACAACAATTTAATATCATTAAATAACAGTCATCTCTCAAATGAAACTCAAATTAAAACCCTATCACTCGTCTTTAACTCGACCAAGTTATGGCCTATTTTATCATCTGACTGTAATTGATTTTCCTCCTGTCCTGTGTTGCTACTCATCTGTATGATCTTTCTCTGGACTGGTAGTCCAATTGCCTCCAGTCTGTCTAATGTCTGCCTCCGTTCTTCCTTTCTCTTTGTCTCTCAGAGACATTTTATATGAGAAACTAGTGTACCATTGCTATAACAGATAGATTACAGACATCCCATTCCAAAATCCTAGACAGTTCTATAGAAATTACATTGATGTTTTAGTATCTTGTGCTTGTTTTTTATACTTTTGACAAAAGTGATTACCATTTACTCAATGCCAAACTTTATTACATCACCTAAACAAACTACTGCAGAGAAACAAATATTGAAATTAAGCCCATGCCCTCACCCCCATGTATGTTTCCTATTGCATTTCTTTTAAATTAGGGTAGCTAGGCACACACACACACACACACACACACACAACACACACACACATATACTGATTAGTATATATAATGTATGAAGTACAATGCAAAACTGGCTCGGATATACATATCAAATTCAGGAATGCAGGGGTCATGCTACCAGTGTTGATACTAATTATTCTACACACAAACAAACTCTTGCACATTCACAAGGGTGTTTTAACTGCTAACTGACCATTAACCCTGTTTGCAACAATATTTCACTGCTCAAGTTCATGAAATTGGGCCTACTATACAGTGATGGAAATATGCCAAATTCTGTTTCAAAATTGTAACAGTGTGTGTGATTTTGATTTTTAACATACCTTGAACAATTCTTGAGTCATATTGCTATGATGTTTGAAGTGTGGCAGTTTATAGTGATGTCTAGCACTAAGGCATCATGCCGTAGACATGTAGCATGACATCCCACCCAGTTACATTATCCTGACAGTAGGACGACCAGTCCATACACTAACCTCTTAATGCTGAGCACCAAATGAGGCAGCTGTTAATACCAATTTTATGTGTTTGGTATGACTTGGCCAGGGATCAAGGACCCCAACCTCTTGCATATGAGGTGGATGCTCTTAACACTAGGCCACTGGAACGGTCAACACCAGTATGTAAATAGTAATTTGTTAACAAATATAGTCGGTGAATATCATTAATAATTTATTTATTTTTTTAATTAAAAAAAGACAGAAGTTAACAGCATTATTTTCTTTATAAAATCAGTTTAAAACTGTATGTGAACCTTTAATGGCATGTTTAGCGGGAGCAATTAATTCAAGATGAAGAGTATGGATTGAAGTCATTTGCTCCAATGTACATTTTTTTCTTTTTCAAAGTATACTAGAAATCTTTCTGACTGCAATTTTACACAAAACATTTAGAAAATAAAATTATTAAAAAGTACTTTATTATGCAATAATACAGACTTGTAATTACATGATTTTAATCTTGTTACTTCTATAAGATTAAATGATTTACAATGTATAGCCTCTGCTGTGCTTTTTTTATACATCATATGGCCAAAATACACTGCATTTACCTCAATCTAAACATACATATAAGACAAGTATAAATGCAATGGGTATGAAAAGTTAGAAAAGGTCTTACATCTTGTTGTTAAAATGAATGTTTTTTTTAAAAGCTTTAAGAACATAATCAACAATGGTCTGAAGATATACTGCTACTTGGAAATCAAACAGATGCTGGACTTCAGCTCATGGTAGGCACTTCAAAGTCTATATGGGTCCATGGTAGGGAACATTTCTTACCATACAATCACTAGAATAGTCTCTCCATAACAATTTGATATCAACAGGTATTACCTGACTAAAAGGCCTAAATCATTTTAACTTAAAATGAGATTTCTGCTTTGTAACAATCTCTTCTGTAGGTGGTGGTGGTATTGGAGCAAGTACATCAGATATTCACCTAGGATCATTTATGTCCAAAACAACTGGCTGGTTCATGCCAACTCTATCATCTAACCTCATTTCAATATTTTCATATTTATTTCTGGAATATACAGGTACTGTTGATCAGCTTTCATTGGGTATGCAGACCATCTCTCACTTTTTTGCTGAATGACCTTTGGTATCTGACAAAAAAATGCAAACATTTCACTGACAATGTCATTTTATATTTTTTTAATTCTCAAAAGTCCAAATAAAAACTGCATACAATTACATGTAACAAATCATTTTCTAATTACATTAGACTAATTCTAACCAAAATTGGTTTTTGAAATTTATTTTTAAAACATGTCTTCTGTAAAAGATAAAATTGTACCACAAACAGATGGTTTATCAACTTTCAGGTAAAGCATTAATATTTTAACAAAGATGAATTATTACGTTAACAAGAATAAAGTTTATTACCTTATTGTTCCATCTGTGTTTACAATCACATCTCTGTCAATATGATTGTTATAATCAAGAGCTGCCAACAGATTCCTAGCTCTGAAAGCTGATGGCTTATATGAATGTCTTTTGGAGGCATACAATAAAATCAAACTTCTGGAAATTCTCCAGTCCTGCTGTACTTCTGAAACAAAGTAAAATGACTAAATAAATAAATTGATTCAGATGCAGAGAACTATTAACATTTATAAATCCCCATTAATCTGATTCAATGAAAATGCCAATGTACAGTAGCATTATACAGGCAGAGAATAATCAACTCATTCCACCCATACTATTTTTTTTTCCTTGTCACCTGGGGGTAGGGAGCACATTTGTGGGCTAATTTTGAATACATTGAAATACATCTGTTTCCAAGAGATTTGATTAGATATACACCTAGGTGTGCTAGAAACATCATTCGGCATAAGGGTAAAAGTGGGAGTTTTTTCTTCTTCTGATCCATCATTTTCCTCCTGGCCACTTTTTACTTCCATCCCCAATTTATCCTACTTTTGCAATTGTTCACCTGTATGTGTATAGCTCAAACCGGTGTGAATTAGATTGCAAGCAAAAAAGTAAAAAGTCCAGAAACAAAATCTGATTCCAACTATGGACATGTGTGCAAAAATCGGGCAAAGCTTGACCCCTCCCTCCCTGTACACATGCATACTTTTTATTTACACACACACCATCTGCATACATGCGATTGCCCTCCCCATTCTGTAGAACAGCCAATATTTAATCCACACAGAAAAGATCAAGGATTAACAATAATATGTATTTAATGTAACAGATAGTCCACCAATGTTGAATGTCTGGCTGCATCAAAGAAATAAGCAGCATAACTTTAAAAAGTTTGTCTATTGTCCACTAAAACTCAAACACCAACTGAACCCAGTCAAGCAGGTTACATATTAGACAAATTACTATCGAGGTATATGTGTATGTATATTATCAGTAGACCACCCACCCCATACACAAGCATATGCATTTGGGTAAACCCCCCTTGCCCTCTCCATGTGTATTAAATGGACAAACCATAACTATGGCCTCAGTGTGGTTTGTATTTATAATACAATGTATTCATTTTCTTTCTGTGATAACCAGTATATCTTCATTATTTCAATGATGCATTGATACTATATTTAAGATAAATTGTAAATACACAATTTTTACTTTTTTGATAATACACAGAAAAGAAAGCTTTTGTGGGAGCAACTATCTGTTTCATACACAAATACCATCCACAAATACCAATACAATACTATACATTACTTTTAGTTTAGTTACATATATCATGCATGTATCATAATGGTTGTTTTTTTAGGATACTTAACTCAAATATTCCCTTTTATGTATGTATCACAAATTTTTTGTTAGTATACTTTCTCAAATGGGTTGATAAAACTTTTAGACTTTTCCATCAACTTCAGACAAGACTGAATCCCTTAAATAAAATTTTGAAATGTGTAAATACTGATGTTGAACTTGGGAATCTTTAGTTTTGTATCAAAAAAAATTATCATTTATCTTGGTTATCAGGACCTGAATGATAATGCTTCAAGAAATAATAATAATAACTTATTTAAAGGGGTGACTAATTTAGTCAAAGACTATTCTCCCTTGAGGCCCTTTAACTAAAATACATACAGCATGATGAGGAACATATCAATAACAAAAAATAGACATATGCCATCAAACAATTTACAACAAAAATATTATTCTAAATAAAACAAACCAGATTTTAACAAAATGTATAATCTTTACCAACTGCAAACTATTAAACTAATATAGAATGATACATTTCCAGGTAAATCCTTAGATGTGCATCTACCAAAATATTTGTAAACAAGTAAATATACATAAAATTTTTAAAAAAATGTAGAAATACTTGCACAGATGCCATATCTGATTATGATGTGGTTATATCAGACACAGCAGGAATTTGTATCCTATGAATTGTTGGCCCAGGTGTAGAAGTTGTGGCCATGTCTTCTGTGACATTTTTCTGATGTTTTCCTTGCACTGCCATTCAATTCATTACCTAATATAGCAAGGGAAAATAAATGTTTTATTAGACACAATAATATTATATACTTTACAAATAATAGTATGCATAATATATACTTAACTGTATTGCATTACTTTCATTTACAGCCATCACCATTTACATTATACATAATTTTTTTAATTTAAAAACAAAAAAAAAAACAGAAGTGACTGCTTGCCTCTAAATAAAGTCTTATGGTTGCGAGCGAAAATGATGATCATTAATACCCCTTTGATGGCCTCAAAAATAGCAGCAGTGGTGTACATACATGCGGTTTTCAGCGATATTGTTGCAGGGCTGTGACATTTTATTTCAAGCTAAATGGAATAATGCCAGTTTATATAAAATATGTTATTTTAAGAGTTTTGATAAAGAGTTAACAATACAGATATAAAATAGCGGTATAAAAACTTGACTGTTCATTACAAAATTGAGACTCACCATGACACCAGTATCCAGCAAGAATTTGGCGACCTCTGGATTAGTTTCCAGGCTCAAAGTGGACTTCTTTTTATTCCATCGTTCATGCTGGTCACCAATACATATGCGTGTGCTGCCATAATTTGCCCAAAGAGCTTTTTTTTCCCCCTCCTTTCAGAATCTAAGTTTTGGTTTTCGATCTAGTTGTTAACATGCCATTATTTTTGTAAACACGTGTTTGCGCATGGCTAAAATTCTTAATCTTCGGGAGAGGTCAACACAGAGGTTACATGAATATAGGCGTGGCAAACAGCGAATTTTTGTCTGCAGACAATAATTCAGAATCGCGTTTTTTATCACAAAATTTCCGATACTAGCCTGATTTCGGCCTCAGAAACAGCCTGAATCGTAATTATTCATCTAATTAAGTAATCGTGAACTGAAAAAATAAATATATAATTTCATTCGTTTTTACTTAGGTTGTATGCCTTTAAGGAAGAGAGAGGGGTATATTGTTTCATTATAAGTTTCAAATAGATCTGAGTATGGACCAAAATTATTGTTTCAAATCTTTGGAAACTAATACTGAAACTTCTAAATGAATTAAGTGTGGGGCTGTATAACCAGAATGTCTACTGAGGCATTCTGGTTATACAGCCCCACACTTAATTCATTTAGAAAACTATTACCACTGGGCACTTTATAAAGTAAATTATAATAAGATTGCATAATTGAATGACATTAGCTTGGGTGATTTTGTTTTGTGAGGCCTATGAATATTGCTGTGGGAGAGCTCATTACCTTAATTTGCTTAGTTCAAGTACATGAAGTGGAACATGAAGTGGGGTAATCAGAGATGTGTATTGGAGAAACAAAAGTTTTTGCAATTCATTTCTTTGATTGTTAATGTTTAAGCCAACTTTGGATTACTGGCTTCCTCTTTTAAGTCAGATTTTCCCCCAAACAATACCATCAAATCCTCTAATGAACTAATGAGATCAGCAGTCTTCAGCTGGAACTTGATACTGTATTCCACCTTCCAGTGGATTTTAAAAATAGAAACTTTGCATGATTTTGGGGGGTATTTTGTGTGTGTGTTTGTCTGTGTGTGTGTGTTTGAATGTGTGGTTTTCTGAGTGGAAATGTGTGACAGAAAACATTTTATTTTCTTTTATTCAGATTTGAATTCTTGGCCATTTTCTGTATGCTTATTGTCAGTAGATAACTAATTGTTCTTAATTGCACAGCCTTTGCCTATTTAGTTCATATACACTCATCCATGCTTGGAACCACAAAACCACACAAAATAATCACAGGAAGCAGGCATTGCAGTCTGGATATTGGCATTCTCATGGCATATTACCTAAAAAACATGATATTTTTTTACTCCCAAACATCCAGATACAATTTCCATGCTTATGGAGAGAGAAGAGAAAAGATAGGCTTATCCCTACACTGCCTGTAGCATGTAGCCAGTGTAAAGAGTATACAGTAGAGATGGCCACCACAAAAAAATGTTGTACCCTGGTATTTCTGAATTTGCTGTGATACATATCACAATATACCACAGTGACAGTTGTATTAAGGACCAACAATTCAATGTTCTGATACAAGGGCCTGAGACATTCGTATTTAATTTCCATCTGTCAATAGCTGGAAAATATCTTGCTCTGATTTATAGCAAAAGTAAAACAGTATTAATCATGATATTATTAGAAATATAATATCTTGAAATAAAAGGAGAAACAGAATTTGATCCAAAGAAAATAACAGATCCCTTTGCCTTGAAAATTAAATGGTCATTCCCTTATATTAGATGAATTTGCTATGTGTATGTTAATTGTTGTATACATTTGATCTAAAAGCTGTAAATAAAGTAAGATAACTGAGCGTAGACTGTATCTGATACTGTAAAAGACATTATGCAAACATACAAAAGACTTGATAAAAAATAAGAAGCTTTTTATATTGAAGCCTACATTTGTTTAATTACACTGTTGGTATAATAGGCAAAGAAGCTTTGAGTATGATGCCATCACCTGAGCAAGATATTTGTTGGAGAGAGACAGTAAACATAGAACAAACTTGCTTAATAAATGAGAACATAATTTAATTGATTTGAGAAATTATGTAAAGTTTGGACTTAAAAGGAAACTTCAGCGAAGTTTAAACAATAGTACCAACCAGTATCCAATGTTTGCATAAGATAAACACCAGTGCCATTTGCATTACCCTCCAGTGAGCTACTGAAAAATACAAGTACTTAGGAAAGGCTGAAACAACAACACTGTTCCACTTTCCAGTGGATTTTAAAGACAGAAATTATGTATTTTGTTTGATTTAATGCCTGCATGTTGTGATTATGTATGCATGTGTACAAAAGCATGCATGTGTTGATATATGACAGTGCTTAGTCGATTAGCTTCTTTTGTTTGGAAGTGTATTAAATATTTAAAAGGAAACATATATTCACTTTTAATCAGATTTTATTTTTCAGTTATTTTCTGTCAGTTTATATGAGTACATGTATATAACATATTCTCAGTTGCACCACATTACTTATTTAGAGTATGTGCAACGACACCCCCACACTCCTATCAACAAAACACTTTTAATCTCAAATACCTCCCAGCACTTTATGGAATATTGGCAGGTATGGCTTCTTTTTAATAAAATGCTCACTTTTAACTCTTGATTGAAGGATTATTACAATGCAAGCATGCAGGAAGTATCTAGTAGAACATCTACAGAATGGACAGGTAGGAGTAGACACAAGGCAAATAATAGGATTTTTTATTTAATAAAACTAATCAAAGTAGATGCTGCCATTTTGGATTGATAAAAGGAATTGACCTATTTTAATCCTAGAAAATCCTGCTTAAAAGCTTCTAAACATACCAGTAAAACATGCTGATAAAACTTCTGGACAATGACAAAACTAAAACGTTTGGTATCTATTCAATATTTGTATAAAAGCAAATATAACATCAATAAAATCTTTAACAATAAAAGATTTACTCCTCATCCATCTGTTATGTTATAGATGATTGGAACACCTAAAATTGAAAGATAATTCTCTACATTACAAAAATAAAAAAAATTATATATTAATGTCCTGTTTTAACTTTCCAAGCATAAACCAATAAATCACAGGCTTCATAAAAGTGCACCTGACATCTTTTGAACATGTATCTTAGTCTCTTTTAGAGTTTAAAATTAAAACAGAAATCAGTCACAGCCTTAAGAGTCGCATCTACCAGGTAAACATTAGTTTAAATTAAAAGTTTTAAGCAATCCTTAAATTATTTTACTCTGGTGTGCTTTTTTGGATCTAATACAAATGAAGTTTCCCATGGGTCAGTATTACTTCTCTGGGTTCTTCCTCCACCAGTTATACTGGCTGCCATGTGTAGTCTATCTTGTGCTGAACAATACCATTAAACCCCATAACAACAACAAATGAAGTTCATTTAAAAACTACTTTGATATAAAAAAAATAAAGTTTTAATTGACAGTTAAATTTGTAATAAAGATGATGGGTGTGCTTTCTTCATCTTGTCTGCTATGTGGTTTCAACATATATAAAAAAATAGAACACTGTCAGATTTTTCATGTATTTTGTAAATAAATTATTGGTGTTTTTAAATTTTTATAGGTAAACAGGACCATTCATTAGATTTAAACTTGGGGAAGTATATCCAAATTTGATAGGGGGATTAGGAACCTCCCCCAGCAGGGATAAAGTTGTTTTTTTAAGTAGCCAGGTATAAAGTGAAGCCAGGTAGGTAAATCACCTGGCTCCCAGCTGGCAAAGAAAATTTTGTAAAGGATATATTATAATTGTATTAAGTACCTTAAGTTTGCACATTTTTAATAGGAAAAGTGTTCTCTGTGTAGAGAAATAGAGCTAAATTATAATTATGATTACTATGATACTTTATGATAATATAGAGTGTAGGAAAAATTACAGACATCTATATTTAATTCAACTTTTAGATTAGATTGCATTTCAGTTCCATTTGCAATTAATCGTAAGATTTTTCCATGTTTTTTTCAGAGTCTTTTGATAAGAATTTTCTCGCACAGCAAATGGAAAAGGTTTCTGTGGATATGCAAGAATTGGTGAAATCTGTTGCAGAAGTGAAACTTGAGAAATATGAACAGTAAGAAGCTGAATATTAATGAATTATTGGTATCCTGAAAACATAACCATAGTTGAGGAAGCAAAATTGACATTTAAAATATCCATGTGAAAAGATGTATTAGTATTAGGAAAGAGCCATCTTTAACTTAGTCGCAATTTGTATGACTGCTTTTCAACTTGAAAATGGTCCTGATTATATCAATTTTTTGCCATCAGTCCAACTGTTTGTTCTTTCATCTCTGTATGCATCACAGGACTGATTATTTTGTTGGTACTATGTTTTGACCTCCATATATGCTGCATATTATTCACTTAAAATCTGAAGGGATTTTTTTTTCTTCTGTAGATTTATGCTTTTATATTATTGTACATCTATGCCTCTATTAAGTTATATTACTGTGTTAAGGAATTTATTGCAGTAAAGTTCAAGCATCCATTATGACATTTTAAGTGCCACCCTAGTCTTAATTGAAGACAAGGAACAGTTAGATATTTTGCAGTAAATATGGAAATTGTTCTGTTATTTGCACACCTCCCTATTTGTTTGTTCCCCCCCCCCCTACAGAAATTAAAAACAAAAAGCATCAAGTTTTTTTTTTAAATGTATAAAACTTAGTCATTTTATTCATCAATTTATAATTTCTAACATGAATGTCATCAGGGAGTCACAAACACTGCCAACTTGTTGGCATTTCAAACCAAATTGGAGTTTCTGTAATAACATGATAACCATTTTAGCATGGGCAAGTCTATGTTATCTCAATAATTTCTGTACATTTTGGAATTCGAAAATGTGTTATCCAATAGTTCCTCCTCCTTATTTGCTCAGTTTGTTTTTGAAATATTTAAACTAGAATATTAGATATAGTTAACACATATTTAACTGAAATGGACTGTTCTAGAAACCAGAACAGGTGAGTTATCAGTCGTCTGTCTGCTCGTTTATATATCAAGATCTTCCATTTCGTTTGAAATACCAATATGTTGAGTTTTAAGTATGATGTATTTCATTGACTATCATGGATAAGAGTAGTAAAACCAATAATTCTGATTGGTTGATGAAAAAAGCATAATGTTTGTGAGAAGATCGGTGCAATGTTATGAACACCTTTGTAATAGGTTTAGAGATTGAGATTTAGAAATTCACTATTTGGAGTAGCAAGTACCCTGTTATGACTTGTTCATTAGTGAAATAAATGTTATTTTCATGTGACCATCAGGACTGGTATATAAAGCTTATATCTTATATTTTTATTCACTTTCTTTTAAAAGGGAGACTCTGTTCCAGGGAATCAGTTTTGATCTCTATGACATAATACCAAGTTCAAGTTCTGGTTCCCCTGACATACCATGTAATAGTGATGGGTTGGAACTTTCTGGTACTGCCAATTTCCAGGAAGTGTTTGAAACCGATATATTTAAAGGTACATAGAAATTGGTGCATTTTACAAGTGCTTTAAAGGATGCTGTGAATTTAATATTTTTTGCTAGGTACCACTTCTCATGGATGTTGTGGTTGTTTTAAGTCATGAATTTAAAAAAAAAAACAGTTTGAAAAATGATACCTTAGTGAAGACCAAAGTGACTCCTTCCCTGAAGCTCAAATTTTGTACCAAGGGAAAGTGTCATTCTTTGCCAAACCATAAATACCTTACATACTGTGATAAGGATTTCTTCTTAAGAAAGCATATTCTTTTTGTAAGAAAGTAATCAGCTGAAATATGAAGTCAATAGTAACATTTTATGTAGATTATTATTTCTTAGAAATCTGCTACATACCACCAAGGAGTATTGAATCCCATCACTCGTAATCTTTTTTGTCTATTATTTTTCATTTCATCAGAATGTATTGACTATTCATTATAGAATTTTACAATGCATAGCCATTTATAGTTTGGTTTTTACTTAGTTTCTTTTTATTTTACTTTTTAAACATTGTCTTTACATGTGTTTACTTTTCATATATAATAGATCATAAGCTGGAGGAAGTGATCACAAGCAACTATTTAGCAGATACCATGAAAAAATTACCATCTCTCAAGAGACTTCTTTCACGCCTTGTTCCATGTCCTGTAAGCGATCCACTGTTGCTGAAAGCTCAAAAACCAACAGAATTGTGTATGTTCAGGTGAGAAACAAAATGGCAAGTAGGTCCTGTTTCCTTTCTCATGGGTTCATCAAGGGATTTTGTATTCTTTCACTGGTACATAACTATTACTTTAGAACTAATAAGGAATCCTGAAATCACTGTATTGTCTGGTGAATCAAAGGTTTTGTCAGGGAAATACTCTACCAAATGGACATTACTATGCAACCCCATATAGTACAATGGTCAGGTTCAACAGTGTGCCATCATGCTATGTACAATATCATAAATGGACAAACAAGTCAGTTAACTGAGGGGAAAAATTTGGTGATGTCATAAAAATGCTCCCATGAACTCATTAAACCTGGAGGTTTTTGTTGATTTTGCCTGAAATGCAAATGGGAAACACATTTTTGGTGCTGTTTCTGAATACATTCTATCACATTGACTTCATATAGATTTGCTATTAACATAATGCCTAGTTGTGTTAGAAACATCATCGTTCATTAGTTAATTTGCTTGCACATGAGCAGACTGGTAAAAGTTGGAGTTCTTTTTTTTTGTTTTTGCTTAGGTCCTTGTCATTTCTGTATCGAGACCACTCTTTATTCCAAATGGTCATCTTATCCTACTTTCTGCAAAGGTTCACCTATCTGTATGCAGTTCTGCATTACATATGTGGCCATAAAGTCTAAAATCCTGACATTAAATCAGATTCCAACCATGGGTGAATTTGAAAATAAATTGAGTCCAAAACATTTAGTTGTTCCCTCTTTATTTTGTAGAACATCCAGATTGTTTGCTATCATTGTAGAGATTACCTGTTCCTTGACCATATCTTGAGGTCAGCTTGTTCTGCCATTCTGAGATAAGCTTTATATTACCGTATTTTCCGGCCTATAGGTCGATGCGGAGTATAAGTCGAATTGACGAATTTTGTAAATTTTCCATCCTTCGTCCATATATAAGTCGATTCGGAGTATAAGACGAGGCCAGGTCAATAACTTGGCTATGTATTTTATACTACCGGTAGTAACTTCCGGTTGCATGAATATTGATGGTATCGTCATATAATATTCCATATTACCGGCAATATCCATTGCAACAAGAGCTATGATCATTCCTTCCAGTTGAAAGTTTAAACCTACGGTAATTTATTTGAGAAATTTTGTCAAATACAATTACGGTACTTTATTCAGAGAACCATGCATTGGTACATACACGTGTCTAATTTATATATACATGTATAATCTGTTGCATGAAAAGAGTATCAACACCGTGTACTCACCAGCGAATCTTGTAACATACATTGAATCCATAATACAAATATTTCCATCGAAAATATCCACACACGGATGTAAAATATTCAATAATTTTGTCACTGATCATTATGTGACTGAATTCAATGAAAAGAAAATAACAACAATTACGTAACGGGTGTACGTAATGAATGATGAAATAGTACATGTACGTAGATTAAATAATGGAAGCTAAAGCACATTTTCCCACACAAGCTGCTAGTCAAAGTTCTTTGAACTTGTCGCCCAGCTATTGCGTCATGTTCTTTTGATGTACTCTAATACGCGGCACATTGTGTCAAAACATAGTCTTCTAATTTATCCTCAATATTACTCCATCTTGCTTTGCAGCCACGATTTGCTTTCTTTGATTTTTTTGTAGCGCATAATGCAACCTTAGCTTTACGCCAATCCCGGACACATTTTTCACTTACACCATATTTCCTGTGAGCAGCCATATTCCCACCATTCTCTTCAGCGAACTTTACAACTTCCAGCTTAAAAGCCGTTGTGTAAGACTTGCGTGATTTTACGGGAGGCATTGTGAGAGAAGTTGTATGATTTGTAAGGGGATATTTATATGAATGATTATGACTGAAAAAATTGATCAAAATATACCGAACTCATTAAAATGTGCCCGTACTAAAGCAATGAAAACAATGCCCATGGCTAAATTCATTATTTACATCGAGAGAAGGGAGTGGGCATCATTTCCTGTTGTACTTAATCCCATTGATATTAAACACGAGTAGCGTAATTGATGCGGATTAATGATAAAGAACAATGGGGTACCGGCGATATGGTAACTAGTATCGGTAGCTAAAGCCAATATCAAGATCAAAACAATTGAGGCAACTGGCTTTGATTGTTGTTGGAAAATACCAAATACCAATTTATCAACAACCGATATAATCAAAGAGAGACACCGAAACGTCAGCTGGTTAAAAATGAATATAGGTGAAGTGTTGACATTACAATTTGCTTTAAACTGAATTGCGAAACTAAAAATCATTGATCACTGATGATCTATGTGTACTGGTAGTCCATCCATATATCTGATTTTAGTGTAGTTTAAACCTATGGTAATTTATTTGAGAAACTTTGTCAAATACAATTAGAAACATATGATTTGGGGGATTCAGTAGAATGCATGATCTACATTATTTTATAAATAATCATAGAACACTCGAGTTAATATGGATTACATCCCTTTGTAGGATCAATTGGATCAATAAAAAAAAAGCTATGCCGGTAATTGCTCACGTGTGTCCAACATTATACTGGAAAATCAAATATTAATGGACCAGTTATTTCATATCTTTTTTTTTTTTTTTTTAGGAACAAACAATATGCTTTGAATTAGTACAGTAAACTATAGAGTATAGACCGTAAGTGTGCTATGCGGCCCGGTGAAGTTTTTACCGGTAATTGTTTTCTTTTATTTTATGTTTGAGAAATAAGAAAAAACACGCAGAATGCAAAATAAATAATGACAAAACTTACAAATATAAATGCAGTCATATTATTTTATGACAATTTATTGACATAGTAATTTAACATGAATTTGTACTTCTATGTGACCTGTTTTCGATTATGCCGATTATAGAGCAATATTAATAAAATACCAGATACTGTAATCCATATATAAGTCGATGCAATTTCAATGACAAAATCCATATATAAGTCGATTCGGAGTATAAGACGAAGACCGAACTTTCAAGTCAAAAAGTCTCGACTTATAGGCCGGAAAATACGGTACAACAGTTATAGAGTTTGTGTTGTACTTTTTACTGTAATTATCATCATCAATATTTAACAATTGTTTTATGGAAGTGGTATAAATTTCACTTCTAGAGAATCCAGAGAAGTGAAGTATTTTGAATCAAACAGAGTAATTTGATAGAGTTCATGCATTGTATTGAAAGAGAAAAATAATGTTAAAGAGTCATAAAAAGAAGTATTATGTAGCCTTTATGTGAAAGATATTTCATGGATGATGAATTAAACACACAGATATTTATGGATTTAACTGTGACTGCAATTGCACTACTTCCCCCTCCTAGGTATTTATCTCAAAGAGGAACAAAAGGAAATCAGTAATGGAAGTTACAGAAGGATGAATAGGATCATACCATGAGATATACCATGAGACCGATAAGTGATAGATTGATAGATTCATAAGACCTTGTCTTTAACTGATTTATACTCTGTGCATCATGGGTGTGATGTTTTGCTTCCCTAACAGAAGGAGGTAACAAGTTGCCAAAAGCACAATATGTATTACTGTGCTCAACCTCCTTGATGGGAGGGGGTAACCTACCTCCCAGAGGGAGGGCACAATCCACAGTTTTGGAGCTCAGTCTCCTTCAAGGGAGGGTGCAACCTGTTATTGCGGTGCTGTACCTCCCTAATGGGAAATGCCTGCTATTAAGGCATTACATAATTTCTTGGTAGTAAGAGAGTTTGTTGTCAATTAATTACTAATTTTAAAATGTCAGGTCATCAGTACCTGCAACAATCAGTAACAGTAGCTGGTACTACCTGTGACTGTTGACCCAGAGAGGACAGCTGCATCTGGTTTCCTCTGGAAAGTCCTTTCCGGCAGATCAGGTGGATGAGCAAATATGCTTGTCCCCAGCTTTAGAGGCAGATGGCAAGAGCTGTATGGACAGTGCAGGGGATCAAGCTCAGGTGCAGTAGGAACTGATGGCCATTCACTACATCTGGACTCATCTCCAGATGTCTTGACATTGTTATGTCACTGGATTTAGACAGCCCCGATGCAAGAGTGAGGGTGACTCTGCTCACCTTTCCCTCATTAAGCCAACTTGTATACAAGTCACAAGATTATTCTCCTCCCCCTATAAGATACCTTCAGGTCCTGTGTTGATGGGTGAGTAGCATATCAGTTAATGGGGTATCACTGGTAGCTGTCATTGCACAGGTGTATCAGGATATTGAATAACTTTTCACTGTACTGAAGCATCACTAGAACTTCCTCTTGGTGACTGAACAGCCATCAAAATTACCTGCTGCACTTTAACTCTGATCAGCATACCGCATCTGACATGGATCCAACCTTAGTGGTTGAAATCAAATAAGAAAATAAAGGTGTTAAAAATTACTAGTGATGCCTGCAACATTCACAAGCTAATTAACCAGAAAAAATGGCTTTGGTTAGAGGAGAAGTTTAAGTTATCCAGATTTTTTTAAAATGATGGCTGTTTGGCAATTCCATGATGGCAGGTGCTGTTTTGTAGTGGACAACATCTGAACCATTCCCAGTCACCAGTGGAGTCAAGCAAGGCTGTTTATTGGCTCCATCCCTCTTCAGTATGATGTTCTCTGCTATGCTTACTGATGCCTTCTGTCTCTATGACACTGATACTGGGATTGACATAAGATAAAAGACTAATGGCAAGCTCTTTAAAGTAGGTGACTACATGCAAAGACAAAGTTACTGGAAGTGACTATTTGCAACCTACTTTTTGCTGACAACTTTTGCCTGCATGCCAGTTCTAAGTAAGATGCAACAGAGGATGTATTATTTCTTTTTATCTTGTGACATCTTTGGTCTCAAAATCAATATCAATAGGACAGAGATGGTGCACCAATCTGCCTCAAGAACACTTATATTGAGTCTACCATCACATTAGATTTACCGACCCTCCTATCAGTGGATGAGCTCAGCTGTCTCAGCAGCACACTGTGATATGCAGTCCAGATTGATGATGGCACCAATGAAGAATTGCTCAGACAAGTGTGACCTTTGACAAAAAAATGCACAGATGTGTGGGTTTGCGTCAGTCTACAAACAGACTTGAATGTTTACAAATCCATTGTGTTGCCAACCTGCAGTATGGATGTAAAATCCAGATGGTGTGCAGACACCATATAAAGATACTTAATCATTTTCACATGATTGCCTGAGGAAACTGAGGAGATTAAAGATTGCAGGGCAAGATCCCAGACACTCAGGTTTTCAGATGGACAGGTATTTCAAACATCCACACTCTGTTGATGAAATCACTGATGCAGTGGGCAGGTCATGACACCAGGATGTCAGAAGATTGACTACCAAAGAAGATATGTAGTGAGCTCAAAGATGCATAATAATCTCAGCATGCCAAAAGGAAATACTTCAAAGATTCCTTCTAGTTATCCTTGAAACGCATAAACATTGACCCAAATCTTGCCAAGATCTCAGACAGCATCACACCACCCGGCATAGTCTCATTCATATTGCAGCTACAGACTTTGAACTGAGGGAAATTACAGATGTATAGCAGAAGCATGAACAGAATAAATCTCTGAACTATAGCATGTTTGGTCTCATCAGACATTCACATACAAAAACCTGAAGCCTGCTAGTGTGGTCATGTTCATCTTTAAAATTGAAGGATGAACAACTAACTAAACTTACCACAAAGTTTGAAAATAGTAGAGTGGAATAAAATATTGTTATTGTATGAAATTCTAATTCATAGTTTTCTGAAAGAAATTTTTTTTTTTTTATAAGTAACTAGTTTGAGTGGAAACTAGTTAATAATGGAAGGTTAAGACTAACAGCAAAGCAGAAGGAAATCCAAAAATTGAAAAGCCATGTTAATTTTAGGAAAAACATGTTCAGGAAGAACCAGTAGAATTTCATGAATTTTCAAAACCCAACAGAATCATACCAAAGACTAAAATAAATGGTACTAACAGCTGCCCAGCTAGGCATTCAACATCAAAATGTTAGTGTTAGGACTGGTTGGCCTGGTGTCAGGATAATGGACCCCTCTACCAAGCATTTGTGAAGGATGAGGGGCATTAGTGGAGTAAAGCCAGAGGAGGCTGAGCATGTATGCATTGGATGTTACTCTGTCATTGGCCAGAAACAGGCTACCGTATATACTTGCATATAAGCCCGTTCACATATAAGCCACCCCCCCCCAACTGAATTGGTAAAACTGTTATAAAGTGCATGACCTGTGTATAAGCCGACCCATAATTTCTAGACTACCGGTACATCACAAGATGCACAAAGTGAGTTCTGAATACATTTTTTAGGCAAATCACATTATTAAATAAAATGAAAGTAAGAAAGCTAATTTATATGTTGAAATAAAAACAATTCTAAAGTTTTAAGTCTTAATGGAAATTTAATTAATCCTCTTTCTAAAATCATGAATTACTAAAGTTCAATCACTTTTAGAATCCTTTTAAAATCAGGCTCTGTATCAGACTCGCCAAACAGTTCACGAAACTCGGCTTCTGTTACGGGTGTGCTTTCATCATATACGTCGTCATTGTCATCATGGTCATCCGATAGTCCCATTCATAAAACAAGAACACCAGCCAGCTGATGCAACAAATTTTGAATCTGCCAACTTATATTTATAATTTTTTGCCATCTGCATAGCACGAACACGAATTGCAATTCCTATGAAAATGTATTTTGTCGACGTTCTTTTACAAAATCACTGAGTTCTTTCTCCAATTCAGGGAAAGAGGCAATCCCAGTTCGACGAGCCTTCTTGGATTTTGGCATTTCTTCTAATGCTGCTTTGATTTTCCGCCATTCCTGTACTTACTTCTCATTCACAAAAAATTTGCGTGCTGCAGCACAGTTGTTATTTGCTTCTGCATATTCAATAACTTTAGTTTGAATGTTGCATCATAAGCAGAATGCTTTCTTTTACTTCCAATACTATTCATTTTATCTGATTGAATTGAGTATAAACTTCTAGAGAGATTAAACTGAAATAATTTCTTATTGTGGTAGTATACTATTTATATACCTTATCCTGTAATTATTTCCATGTGTGGTTGGGTATCAATTTGTATTTGATAATTATTTATCGTAGTTGTTTATTTGTGTTGTTTTTTTTAAACTACCGGTAGTATGATTCAGTTGACTGGTTTCAGTGTGGACATTATTTAAGTATTGTGACAGTTTATAACTTTGAGCAGAAACCATGTCCACTACCATATCTCAGTAAATAATACATCTGAGAGTCAGCACGTATTAGTAAAGTCATTGGCATTGTACAACAAAACAAACCTATTATCCCCGAGGAATTTACCACAGATTAAGCATATGGTAGCTATTGTACAACACTCTACTGCAAACAAACCACTTTGCTTTACAAACAACTAAACAACAGTAGTATATAAACTGTGGCTGCCTATTACATCTAAAACACCTGTCAAAGAATTCCAACAAATTATATTGTTTTACAATTATTCACACTGACTTGTATATTGCACTGTTATTTATCCTTTTTAAGCGTGCGCGCAACAAACCCCTATGGAGCCTCTCGCTATTGTTTCTTTAAGACTATCGTACATGTATTTCTACTCTCAATCAAAATGTTTGTTGTATATACCTTCAGTATCGTAATTCTTTTATTTTTTTACGTAGATTCTTTTTATATTTACACTGAAATAAGCTAGCGTGCATTTGTACGATACTGTAGAGTTTAATTATTACTGATTAGCTGAGGGTTAAATACTTGACAAGAGACTACGAATATGGCAGTTCTTTTGGAAAATACACGTATTTCTGTGGTTCAAATAACACATATCTGCATTTTCTGGTGAATGGACATCTGTCAAATAGACGTCAAGTACGTTAAAACATATTTTAAGTTTAAGTTATAAAACAAATATTTGTTTGACTTCACAACAGGACAAATTTTATGAGCCATGTGGCATCATTAGGCATGTGATCTCATCTTCGGCGATCGACAGAAACAATAAATACTGGAAATAGAGGGAAAAAACCGTTAAAAATTTCAGACTTTGACCTTGGCCCGCAGATAAGCCAACACCCCCCTTCTTCCAGGCCTTATTTTTTCCTAATTTTTTTGGCTTTTACGTGAGTATATAAGGTATCTTAAGAGAAAAGGAATCTTTTTTTTTATCAGTCACATGATATGTCAGTTGAGGTATCCTATATAAACAAGCCACCCACACGATATATCTCATAGTTTAAAGTGAAGTGTTTTATTGTCTAAATAGGACAGAAAGGGAATACCTCATAGTGGTGAAACCTACAGCAAAGAATGGGTGGGTGTATGATGAGGGGTCCATTATTGTTTGTAAAGCCTTCATCCTCACATCTATACGCAGCATTTTTAAAGATTGACAACAAAACATCTGCTAAAACATCAATAAGAAAAGTAAGCATATGTTAAGTGTTACGTGCTTATTCTTGAATAAACAGTAACATAGAAAGAGTGAAAATAACAAGCTTGTAAAAACTTAATAAACAATTTATTGAGCACAAATATTTTCCAGAAAAGAAAAATAAACTTACGGTTTTAAGAATCAATTCCAAAATTAATCCAAAAATAATTCAAAATAAAATCCACTAGTGAAATTGCAAAAGTCCTGGTAATAAAATGTCCTAATAATTCCCAATTCGAATCTTAGTGAAGCATCCAAGATGGAAGACGATGTCACGTGATGAAGTCAGTTCTGGTCTTATGAAATTCAATGAGCACAATTGTTTTCTAGATATATAACAAAATAAATCCTCTTGATCCAAATGAATTGAAATAATTTCCAGTACAAGGTAATTTAAAATAACTCAAAAGAACACAACTTAATATTCTAACAGCCCATCTTCAACTAAACAGTTCGCTCCAAAACATAATTTATATACCTATTTTTACGTAAACAAGGAAGGGGTCACGTGATCTTCTAGAATCTCTAGAACAAATTTACGTTCAAAAAATCTTGTGCACACTGTATGACCCAGATGAGAATCAGTTATTTTTACTCTCAAGAACTAAAAATAGAAAGATGTTTATAACAAAGCTCTATAATGTCCTTGGAATCAACCAATCATTTTAAAAGCTTGTTTACAACTCTGAAGCTAAGTCATAAATGAGGTCAACATGTGGTGTTTATTTGTAAAGTACAGGTCATCCCACTTTTTAAAAAAACATCTCCCAATGAATGAATCTTAAACTTAAAATATCAAATTTGAATCTGACAAACAAACAATTAAAACAAAAATAAATGACTTAAATCAAATATACGTAACATAAGCTGTAAATCATAATCAAACTGAAATTATATGCTATTAATAACCACTTCAGCAAAATCTTATTAATCTGAATATCCCTTAGATAAAATTTGTGAAATATCTTCACTGTTGTCCAGTCTCCTGTTTTCAATATATTGTGTAAGGAACAGCCTTCTCTGAAAGCAGCTGATGCTGCAGCAGTTCTCTAAGAATGCACTTTGAATTTAGAGGTACAAGTTCCTGAGTAATTAATTCTAAACCAGTTTTAACCATCTTGGAATAGTACTAGATATTGCAACCTGATTGTTCTAAATCTATTTTTAGCCATCTTGCAATACTTTAGTGCTAGATGTCACAGCTCATAGGAACAATGAGATACCAGAAATAAGTAAATTTTTGAAAATTTTAAGTTTTGTCAAGATAATGCAGCAAGGTATGCATAGCACAAAACTTGTCATCCTGATAATGTAGTAGTTCCAACTGGAAATTCTTATCTTGCCCTGAAGTTTTTCAACAAATCCAAAGAATTTAAGACTATTTTATCTATCATACAAGTCATGTTAAGTAAATTCAAGGATTTTAGAGTGTACTCTTGGAGCTGTAGTTAATGCTATAAGAGCAACCAGCTTCATTGTTAATAACTGTAAAATATAGTTTCCAGAGGAAAAATGGGTATACATGTATTTTAAGTCTAGGTTTACATCCCAAGTATCAATATATCTTGGTTTCGGCAGACATTTGTTAAACAGTCCCTTCAAGTACATGTATCTATTAATAGATAAAGGATTGAAACACCTTGCAGTATCAAACAGTCTCAAATTAATAAGTAACATTGCCTTGTGAGTATTGACATCACTATGACTTACCATTGGTTATCAAAGAATCGAAGTAAGAAACAACTGTTACCTTAGAGACAAAAGGGATTTTTTTCCTGATTTTACACCAAAAATTCTATTATTTCTATGCCAAATTATATTGTTTAGTTGTCCGCTCTCCATAAATTATTAATGATGTCCACAGTTTGTTGTTGGAAGTCATTGGTTCTAGAGCAATCTCCTGATACAGTCACTGTGGTTAAGGATAGTATTTTCCCTAGAGGATGAGTTTGACCATTGTGTGGATGAGTCTGTATATTTTGTGCCTTGGAAGTCTAATTGGAAGAGAAGTTAAACATGACAATAGTAAGGAAACCAGGATTTGTGATGTCCAATGTGGAACAATTAAGAGTGCTTTACTAACCTAATCAGCAATAATTTTATTCAATATTTCCTAACAGAATTAAATGGAAAAAAATGTATGGGATTAAATCATGCCAGGAGAAAGAAAAAGCATCAATTTTGAAAGCACCTGACAGAAAATAGAGAAATCTTGAAACAACTGTTGTCTGAGCAAATACATGTATGATCAACAGTTTAGAAATAATTTTTCACATGATGCATCTTATTCACTCAGACTTCTTTGCTATCTACTTTAAATTGTATATATATGTACACATATTTTTTCTATATGGTTCTTTAACACATTAACCCCTGGTGCTGCATTTATGGGGCAGGAGGTAGTAGCCTACTGCCAAGCACTGTATAGTGTCAAAGTCATGTATGATACACTAAAGTGTGTTGTATTATAGAAAGGTAGACAGATTTATCTCGACAATGATACCAGATAATCTGGACGTTTTAGTTGCACTACAAAATAATGGGAAAAATCATATTTTTTTAACCCATATTTTTTTCAAGCAAAATTTGCCCGTGGTCGGAATTTGATTTTGTATCCAGATTTTAGACTTTTTGGCCTCTGATCTAAGGCAGACCAGTCCGAACTGCACACAGACAGGTAAACCTGTGCAAAAAATAGGATAAGGTGGGCATTTTTTTCAAAAGAGTGGTCTCCATATGAAAATCATGGGTCTGTTAAGCAAAAATATATTTAAAAGAAATAAAAGAACTACAACTTTTCCACTTCTGCTCATGTGCGAACAAAATAACCAATGAAAAACAATGTTTTTAACACAACTAGGCATTAGGCTAATGGAAACTTGCTTGAAAGTTGGTATTATAATGTGTTCAGAAATAGTCTCTAAAATGTGTCTCCTACTCGCATTTCATGCAAAAACAGCAAAACCTCCAGGGTTTAATTTGTTAAGGCATATGTCAGCCTTGTGAGCAGATTCCTTTTTTTTGCCTAACATACATTAAGATATTCTTGGTGCATCTGAACCTTTAAATAATGCACTTGATATCATAAGTACATGATAATCAAGGAAATATATAAGGAACTTAATTGGCGCAGTGATACCTTAAACATTGTAAAGCTTCATGTTCAGTACTAAATTTTGACAGTTATAATGTATTTTGAGACATTTCTGCATAGCATTATGTGTAAAGTATACTAATTTATGAATATTATCTTCAGAGATGTTGATGAGCTTCAACAGGAGATAACCATGGGAACCATTAGCAGTACTTTTCAAGAGGAATTTGAGAAGTATATTGGAATCGAATACAGAGATATGGTAATAATCTTTTATCAGCATAATTTTATGCAGTTAGCTTTATATTTAATTTTATGATTTTGTAATTTTATATTGTAATCAGCATGGCTCTGCAACTATTCAAAATGACATTATACTGTTTGCTATGTAATCTGATTCAGATATATGGAATTTGAGGGACCTTTTTGTTTCTTTGTTTCTTGTTCTGACAGAGATGTTGACTTTGATCTTGAACAAACATGTGCTCTTTCTTGTAAACACCTTATTGAACCAGGTGTACATATTTAGCAACAATTTCTTGTGCTTATAATTTTTACTGATTTAAATAAATGATTCTGATAAGTGTTTGTGAAGATAGAACTATGGTCCTTCATAGGGAAAAAAATTGAAGATATTTGGTTAGGTTAGGTTTTAGGTTAAACTTGATAAATGACTGTAATGTATGCTTACTTCTTTTGTTTCTTATATTGTGTGAAGCATGATAAAATATACATTGCAAACCACAACCAAGGATACAGAGTTAGCCATTTTGTTTGAAACTGTTGTGTGGGTTTTTTATGCTCATTGCCCACATGTTAACTCCAGATTGGTCATATTCTGTTCCACCACATATTTCTTGTGGAAATAATAGCTGTGTGAAAACAAGGAAAAGGAATTCATTTTTTTTACCTGCTGAAATGCTTAAATTTTTTTGTTTTTTCTTCAGTGGCATGTTTGTGATCTCCACCATAAATTGGCATGGTTTCCTGCTTTTGTTGTTTGTCAGTATAAAAAAGAACATTCAAACAAGTCAATTTGAATAATAATAGGTGCACTTTTGATTGGTCAAAACTAAAAATATCAGTTTACAGTATTACAGTTACTGCTATTCATTTAAAATGGGCAATAGTAACAGTCAAAAATAGTGATCAGATGAAAAAGAGTTCTAGGTCATTTTGAACAGCCATAACTAACAATATCAGTATTTTGCTTGTCTATCATCTATCACCTGACATCAATCCATCCTTCTGTATGTTTGCACAAGTTTTTTTTATTGCTACTCCTAAACTACTTGGAGGATTGTCTGATAATAAGAATGTTAATGAATATACACATGCATTCATCCGTAGATCTAGTTGGTTCTAAAATGAAAATGGTTTTGCTGGGACATTCAATATAGCAGCCATGGTGGTTATCTTCAGCATCTTATTATTGCTTCTCCTCATGAATGGAAAGTCATATCAACTTTTCTTATGATATCCCATTAGTCTGAAATGAAAAATGGTGCTACTCTGACTTTCCATATGGCCATCAGAGTAGCCATTATACAAATCTTGTTTTTGCTACTCCACCTATTAAATAATATCAACATGGGAATATACTAAACAACATTTTAAGCTGTTTATTTGGCCCTAAAATGAAATGCTGACAATCTGAAATCTAATATGGGCACCATATCAGCCTTCTTGAAAACCTTGTTATTGTTTCTGCTTCTGAACATCATCGAAGCATGGGTTTTTCACCATTAGACTTCTTATGATGTCAAGTTGGCATTGAATACAAATGGTCACCATGTCCAATATGGCCACCACAGTAGCCATCTTGAAAATCTGAAACTCGTCCCAACTGGAAAGTCATTTTAATGTTGTGTTATCACCAGAAGAATGTGTATGATGTCTTGTTCATACTATATGAAAATGGTGCCAATTTGACATCCAGTATGATCACCATGGTAGTCATCATGAAAATCTTGTTATTGCTACGTCTCCTAAATGGAAATAATAATACATGTAATAATAATATGATTGTCTTTATTTATAGATGATAACTGAGTTCAGTGCAACTAATCTCCCTTGAAGCCCTCTAACTACGATCAGTCATCTTGTGTACCAAATGAGGATGGAATTTACCATTCCTGATCTGTCACTTTAATTATTACCTATTTTTACTATTATTAACTAACATTTCCTTCATAATTTCCTTCCTTGAAATTATCCTTTTCAAATTAATCCAAGTTTGAGTTGTTAAATTATGCATTTATCATTTATACAACCTCAAAATATATTACACTAGTGGACATATATGATTTTAAAGCAAACATTTGTTGTCAACAGCACGTCATTAAATGTTCACTCATCAGTTATGTTATGAAATAAATCCCCCATCTGAAATATGATTTGGTGATTATTAATATCTGCATTATTATTTATCAGGAAAAGCCATATGTGGAAATATATCATTCTTTTCCAGTGTTTCTTTGGACTATAAATTGTTCCTATGCATATTTTGTATTTTATACATGGTAATATCATTTGTGACAAAATTATATTTATTTGCAATATAATAAATTTTAAAGGAGCTGGAGGAAATTTTGTCACCATTTATAAGGAATAACCATCTGAAAGATGTCATGGAGGAAGCAGGAAAACGGGTTCTTCAGCAAGCAGCTTCCTACACAGACGTCGAAAAATTAGGTAGTAAAAACTTGTCTGTCATTCATGGAGTTCAGTTTACAAATGGGAGGAGCAGGGCTGTAATCTGAATCCACTCCACATGTTACTACAATGCATGAAGGTTATCTCCCTTCCCCAAAGGAATTTTCAGAATAATTGGGCCCAAAGGCAAAGACCAAAAAACAGCTAGGACATATTGTTGAACAGTAGTCAGTTTTTGGAAGTATATATGCATTATGGTGAAGACTCCTGGAGAAATTCATCAGGTTCCTTTTTTATTCTACTAAGCAATGAGTAACCTACACATATTGTCTACTTGTTTTTCCCATTTAACCCTTAAAGTGCTGCATTGTTTTGCAGTAAAAGGTCCCTCAGTGCTGAATTGTTTCAGGGGAGAAAAGAAGAAAACTGCACAGTCTTTAAATTGCATGTATTTCATTAAATATACACTATTGATAGACAAACCCTACATAAAAAATGATGGTATGTGTCTATACTTTAAGATTAGCATCAAGACACATGTGTAGGTTTAACATATTTGCAGGTACAGGTGTAAATAGAGGTAAAATGACAAGTTACAATTGTATTTCATCAGTATTTTTGTTTGTTTTTGATGGAAAAGTTCAAATATATCTGTGAAATGTTATATTCTTTAGTAGTCCAACCATGCACATGTTATGTCTGTCACAATGTTATATATAAATTGTGAAAATCACAGGTAAAGGCAGGGTGACAGTTTTGCAAAAATCCACTCCATGAATGTCAGAAGTATGTTTAAATCCTCCAGTCAGCAATTAATGATCATGAAAAACTATCACCTGTTATTTATTATAATATCATCAAACCGAGGTCCATATATGGTGATTAAACCTCAGCAACGGCTTTATTTTTGTTCAGTCATTAGGCTGATTTTGTGTGAAGAGTCACCTTAATTGTTCTCATTGTCTGACAGGTGTAAATTGCTTGGAATAGCTTGAAATCTATCCCATACTTATTTTTTTTGCTGAAGTATGCGGTTGATATCACATCATCAATAGCCCATTAGGAATCGAGAACAGACATATGTACCAAACCCATTGTTTTAATCGATGCGAAAACGTTTTAGATGCTCAGATAAGACAAGCCGTCATTTCTTCATGCGACTTTTTTCGTTCAAGTCTGCCCCATAAACTCTCTGATCTGCATTACGATTTGTTTGATCTACTATCAGATGCAATAGCTCGTCATCTAAGAAAAAGTCTTCAATAGTCCGTAGGTTCATTTTTCACCATCTCGACATTTAATTTTGAATTACCAGTGAATGGGGGTTGACAGGCGCGCCATCTTTTCACGTCAAGCAAGCATGTACATCCGACTCCAGTTCCACGTAAATTACTGGCTCAAAATCATTCATGTGTATTTCCATCAATACCTCGCTTGCTCCAATAATGTCATTTTTCTCAAATTATTCAAAATCACTATTAGCATCACTATCAGAAGTGAATATTTGTTGCAAGAAATCACCGTCGTATTCAGCGCAGGCCATTTTAGCTTTGGACAAGTACCATGTGTTTAGAAGCGAGCATTTGTAAAATTACATCGTTAATAATATAGTAAAGTACTGCAGAATGCTTGTTTCGGGCCTTTTTAAACCAATCAAATATAGTTTTACAGGCATTTATGGCAAGATGAAGTTATAGAATGCGATCAGTGTTGCTCACCTTGAGCGTGACTATAGTCGCAACATGCACTACGGGGACCAAAAACAACAGCGCGACTATAGTCACGACACGCACTTTAAGGGTTAAGACTTGTGTCAAAAATTACTTCTAACAAATTTGCATGTTTTTTTCTCCAACTGCCTTCTTATTATTGTACAAATATATGTCTTCTTTTATTTTGTAAGTTTGTTAGGTGTTCGCATAAACATGTATTTTGTCTTAGATTAACTTATTACCATCTTATTTTGTTTTGGTCTCTCCTGAGTTAGTGTAAAGTCTGAACATAGTTTGCAGTTCAGGGTATAAACATTGATGCATGATGAAGAAGTTGTTAAATCATCTGCAGACATGTCAGTAATTGTAAATTAAAGAGTGAAAGGTAATTGCTAACTAAAGAAGAGAATGGGACTCAGTACAGAGCCTTGTGGAATTGTGGAATGCAGTGCCTTATATAACAGGGAGTAGAGTGAATATTTTCCATAGAGAATAGTTGATTCCTATCACATAAATATGAATTAGACCAATTTTGTTTATGGTCATGAAATCTGTAAACAATGTTGTTTACTTGGGAGGATGTCATTTGAAACTAGGTCAACTGCTATCTTAAATTTTATTATAATTCCAGTTACGTTACCATTATTCTTTCTTTCAGTCATTGATCAGTTAATTTTGTAAGAGCAATTTGAGATGAATGATCTTTTAAGAAAACCAACTTATTCTTGTAGACAAAGGAAAAGCAATTAAAGTAGTTATAAACTTATTTTGCCACATGTTGTTAAAATATATTTGATAAAACTGGTAGTTTAGAAATGGGTCTGTAATTTTCAGGATCACTTCTGTCATCAATGTTTAAAAATAGGAGTAATTATAAGTCACTTTAGTTCATTTAAAAAACTCCTGAAGTAATAATGATGTTAATAAAGTAGATAAAAGATTGTACTTTAACTTGTGCTGATGACTGTAGCACTTAAAGTCCCACCCCTCTGTACCATCCAATGTTTTTGTTTTGATTTTTTAGATCATTAGGAACTTTAACCCTTACAACAGTTACATGGGTTTCAGGAATACAACTATTTTATTCCCTTTTAGAATACAGTATATGCTTTTCCTGCATTGGTAAAGAACTGGTTAAACAAAATAGCTATAACCTGCATTGAAGAAGCAATGCTGTTGTTATAACTGAGTTGGAATGGAATGCTTTTTTTTAATGAATTGAGCTCATTTAGATACTGCTACAAGGAGCTAGAATGCTTTTGTTATTTTAAAACAATATGCATAGTAACTTAGACTCGTTTATTAAAAGTTACTTTATTTTGCCATTTTCTTTAGCTCTCTCAGTCATTAGTTTTATGAAAATAGTTTCCTTTATTTCAATGGTTATCCATCTAGGTTGATTTGCATTTTTTTTATGTTGGGTAAAATAATTTTAATTATCCAGTACTTGTCCTCTGAGATTGCTTTTCAACAGCTAGCAAGTGTAGCTTTCAAACTAGTGATCAGAAGGTGTTGTCAGCTGGGCCTGTCTAGAGCAAGCTCTTCCCATGTGTTGACATCGATGTCAAGGGCTTTCATGACACACTTGCAGACATACTTGAAGCGGAGATATGGCCATCTGATTGAATTAGAAAGGTCTTTGGGGATCTGTCCATCATCCATCCGATGTCCATGGCCCAGCCATGTGATGCGATGTTGGCAGAGGAGTCTAACTATGTTGAGAATCATGGAACGTTCAAGCACCTTGTTGTTTGTTACTTGATCACACTAGGTGATCCCGAGTATGCATCATAGACATCGCATTGGTCTTTTCTTTTGTGAGCCATACAGAGTCCAGGTTTCACTGGCATACAGGAGAGTGCTTAACATGCAGGCATGGTCCACAGAGATCTTAGTCTTCAGGGTCAGCATTCCTTTAACACTTTTTAATGTTATATATACCATATATACTCGCTTATAAGTCGAATCTACTATAAGTCAATACACACCCATTTCAAGTCTATAAAAGCCTATGTCTCTTTGACCCTCCTATAGGTCAGGATGTATTTTATAAGTGTGATCCATCTAAAGGGTGACTTGTCATCAATGAGTCAGAGATGCACTTTGGAAAAATAAACAAGCCATACTGAATAGATAGACAATGACAGAATCAGTGTGAAATATAGTAGTAGAAAATAACCAAACATCTACTACTCGGCACTGAACAAATATTAAAACCATACTTTGAGCAAATGGTTGTCACAGTGGAAAGCTTTGCTGCCTTTACAAGATAGGGGATTAAGGATAAACATTCACTGAAAGATTTAGAACTTGGCATGAAACAAGTGCATGTATTACATTTATGGCATGATCAAAAGGGATGTTAACTTGAAAACAAAGTGAATACTGCCTAAATTACAAGCCAATGGCTTATTGGGCCATGTGCATTGAGAGAGAATTTGAAAAATAACACCTGGGAATTAATTCTCAAAATTTGTATTGTATCAAATGGTGTTCATACTGTACCAGCAGAGCAAAAATATTAATTCAAATATAGGTTGTTAGTCCTTGCACACAAAATTGGAAGCAATATACTTGCAGTAAACACGCCCAGTAAACAAGATTGATGGACACTTTACTTTCAGGTGGGTTGTATTTAATTTACTGGTAAAATTTTCAAAAAATTATTACAAATCCAAATTAATGAATTAACACAGTGCATATAACACACACCACACAGCCTTCTTTTGGAAATTTTGCTTTTTAAAGAATCCACACAGTAGTGGCATTGGTGGAGAACTCTTGTTTTCTGATTGTGTTGAGACATATTTTGCACAATTTATTCAGACAGCATTTTCCATAACAACTTCAATCATCCACCATTAACTGTGGCATGTGTTATGGTCCTACGACACATCTTTAGGTATATAATGTGTCGGGTTGTATTATTTAAATGAGAATTTGTACATGGTGAGAGTGCTGAGGGCCACTGAGAGGTTAGGCTGGCCCTTAGGACATATCAGTTTTCAGTCTTTGTTTAATAGGTTTATGTTCATGAAAGTTCCTTCTTATAATAATTGAAACATGCATGGTGGTTTCAGAAAACAGTCCTGCATGCATCTCTTTTACCTTGAATGAAATTGAATGTCAGCCCAAGAGATGACACCTGTCTAATGTCACTGATATAAATAGATAATGTAGAATATTTCATCCTCATCTTTACTCTCTTCTTTAGTAAGCAAGCAAGCCAAACTTTTAAGGCAAAATTTTGTTCAGAGGTAAAATATGTATAGAAAACCCATTGTAGCATGTCATAGAAAGTAAATCATTATAATTGCAGTCTTAGGTATAACCAATTCATAAATGTATATGATATGAGGCTAGGACAGATAAAATTGCTCAAGATTATCATTTCTGAAGATGGAAGAGTTTTAAGATCATTATTAGTTTTAAAAAGTCAGGTTGAAAAGACCCGATAAACATGGGATATTGTTGTGAAAGAAGAATTAAATTTTGAAGAAAGTATCTTGAAGGATGCAGATTTTCTCCACAGAACATTGCACAGTCATGTTTATTAAGCAGTGTGTTTCATTTTATTTTATATTGTCAATCATGTATCTAAATTAACAGTTTGTTTTCAATATTTTCAGGCCCATGTCTGCACGATCTCATTCAGACAGAGATAAATTCCAGTGACATAATGCTGCTGATTGAAAAAACAGACTTGGATAGCTCCAGTGAAATATTAATTGAGAAAACCTTTTTAGAATTGAATGAAATAGGTACAAAGAATTCATTCATACAAGAAATCCCCTGTCTTTAGGTTTTGCTCATTTTGATGAGGTTGGGTTTAAGCACATGTATAGTATCTACTACTTTTTAGTCCCCTGCTTTGTCATATTTCTAGGTAACATTTTTTTTAGCACTTTGAACTTTACATTACTGTTACCTTAATAAATTCTTTCTTGGAAAAAGAATGAAAACTTATAGTAAATGTGTCTGATAGATTGTGCTATATTCATTATAATCTTCAAATTAATTTGGGATGGGGTGGGAATAAGAGCATTTCTAACACATTGTCTTATCAACCAGAGGATATGGGAACACAGTGCATTTCCCAGTAACGCAGTGGCAACTGACCAAGGCTGGCAAGGGCTGGTATTGAATCTATGTCCCTTGGGTTATGATTTCATTGCTCCACCAACTGAACCACTGTGGCTTCCTTAGTGGGCATTTTATTGGATTTTTAAATGGTGCAGACATCCATTTGTTTACTGGTAGCTGTCTCTGTGTTTGTGTGTATCTGCATTTCTATGAAAGAGCCTGTCTCTGTACTACTTTTATGTTTCATTTTACTTATTGCCATCAAGCATGCAGTTGGCCAGAGTATGCAGTAAATGTGTTAGTTAAATAGCAACATTTTGATTGTATACTGTGATATTTTTATCCTTGTTAACTCCTTGATCATCTTTAGAGTGCCACGATCAGAACACACCTCCCCACTGCTCTGTACACTACACTGGCTATCCTTTCGATCCAGAATCAAACACAAAATTTGTTCTCTGTGCTATGTTTCACTGACAGACTTCAGTCCAACATACCTATGTGGCCTCACCCATGTGTATACATCAGTAGGATGCTTACGCTCTTCTTCTGACAATTGTATATTCATTATTCCAACTATGAAAACGAAGTCATATGGACACGTTCTTTTGCATGCAGGCATGGTACACAGAGATCTTAGTCTTCAGGGTCAGGATGTGTTTAACACTGTAATGTCATATGTACCATATGTACTTGCTTATAAGTCGACTCTACTATAAGTCAACACACACCTATTTTAAGTCTATAAAAGCCTATGTCTCTTTGACCCTCCTATAGGTCAGGATGTAATTTATGAGTGCGATCCATCTGAAGGGGTGATTTGTCATCAATGAGTCGGAGATGCACTAGGGCCCAGCAATGTGGAATGAATTGCCCATTGAAATTAGACACAAAGACACAGTGATCCCTTTCAAGAGTGCTCTTGAAATTTGCCTTTTTCGATTGTTAGAACAAACTTAAAGACCCAATAATGTTTCCTACCTTAAATATTTTCAGCACGTTTTTATGTTTTCTAATTTCATGATCATGTAGAGTACCATATGATCAGTCATCAGCGTAGCACCAATCATACTTGAGCTGGGATCAGCCCAAAATACACTTGAATGCTAGGATCAGCCAGGCACTGATTTTACTGGAGCTGGGATCAGCTAGGCACCCATTCTACTTGAGTTGGATCAGCCTAGCACTGATTCTACTTGAGCTGGGATCAGCCCAGAATACATTGTAATGCTGGGATCAGCCTAGCACCGATCAGAAATCATAGTCTTGTACATTCAGATTCTAGCCCATGAGTAGAACCCAAAGAGAGAGCCAAATATTTGTAATATTTTAAGTATTGGTGTTATTTTAGTTATGATGTTGATGTTGTAGAATAATGGTATTAATGTAATGGCTTGTTTGAGAGATAAGAAGAGAGTGGGCAAGGGAGAAAATGAGTGCATATACATGTACTTGTGTTTCCTATATTTTCTTGCAATGCATGTATTAAATTTTTCCTCTTAAAATTCGGAATTTATAGTTTTGCAAAATATGTTATCTTATGTATTGTTCATTTTTTTCAGCATTTCATATATTCAGTGCTGTTATTCTCAGATCATCTAAAAAAATATATAATAACCCGAAATTCTTTACTTCTGTAACAGTTCTAAATGTGATTACTAAGAGTAAAGTCACCCATTACCTAGAAACAATCCTTAGAAGGTTCATAGTTGATTCAAGCTACTCAGATAGTGGGACTTGATCCTGCTTCCTTTTGGTTATGTGTCCAACACATTAATCACTGAGCCACTGCATTTACATTGTGCATTGTTCCCAATAGTTTCCAGATTATAATTGCATGGGCAAGGCCACCAGTGGTATGTACAAACAGGAATCCAAGTTGATTTCACAGAATAATTCCCCTTGTAATGCATTTTTATGCTTTATGGGTGGGGGTATGAAGTTTTAAAGTTAATGACTTAGAGCCAAGACTGCAGGTGGTAGGAGAGATCCAAGGGAAAAAGCTAGATGTGTAAGTGACTTGTCTAGTTCAAGCTGAGAAAGTGATCTTTATATAAATATAAAATTTAGAACAACAACAAAATTACTCCTGCATTAAGAGATAATACAGTAGCTATGTGTTTCAAGCTTTTGGGTCCTTTGCAAATTTCTGTTTATGTATGTGTAAATTTGCATTCAAAGCTGATGTATGTTAACTTCCAGTTCAGTGTTATCACTCACCAACTAGGATCTTATGTGTTCTAAGCATGTTGATGCATATCATTTTATATTTTTTGTTCAGATGATAATGATGGTGATGACAAGCTTTTGAAAAGAGCAATTCTGGATTCTCCACTGACATCTTGTGAAGGCAGGGCTATGGTTGATTGTTTTATATTTGAACAGTTGACTCTGCAGCCATTTGAGCTGTCACCATTATCAAGGTAATTATGTTTCAAAAAATGACAGTTTTAATTAATAGTATAGCTGATGCGCAGGGGTTTGAAAGATGTCTTATTGTTTGTATGAAGAGTTATAGTCAGGTGAAATTTTTGGAATGTACTAATTCCATCAAGACAATCGTGATTCACAAACATAGCGCCTTGAATTGTTTGGCACCAAAAATTGGATTCTCAATTACTTTTGCTATATATTTATTATGTACATGAAATGTAAAACATACCAAAATATAATCTGAAGGGATTAATATAACTAAAACACGTTCCTTATTATATCCCTGCTTCTAGGCAGGTGTATATAATAAACTTTGTGTCTGTACATTCATCATTCCTCTTAATACTTGTTAGTTCAACTAGTTCTGGATAGTTGCACATATTGACAAATCACTTGGTCTCACAATTTATATTGGAACTAATGCCCATTTTATCTTGTAGTTTACTTTACTGTGTGACACAATCTCCTAGTACAACTAGTCTGCATTTTGTCTTGTATATGTTTTGATGGATTGTGTGAAACTTGGTACATATTATGGTCATCATCTAAACATGTTTGTATTGACAAATCTTTGTGCTTTGTTTATTTTTGCCCTTATTGACTTGCAGCTGGATGCAGTATGACTGAATTTTGTAAATGCAACTACTTTTACATTTATTTGTAGACTCCTGTGAAACAACCTACATTGAAAAACATTGCAAATGCATTATTTTCTTCAGCTAATTGACTTGTTTGGTTATAGCATGGTTCAGTCTATAATACAGTTGGATTCTATGGACCCCAGCTACTACATTTTAGTGGGGTCACACTGTATACCAGTAAGTGAGATATAATCTCATATGGCCAAATGGTCTAAAGCACTTGCCTTTACTAATCTCTGCCATCTCACCTGTCAGCATGGGTCTATGTAATTTCACATTTCAACAGCTTCAAAACAATATCAATGTATAAATTAGATACATCAAACAATCAGTGTATTGTTTTCTAAGTATATGTTTGATTCAACAGCTTCAAAACAATATCAATGTATAAATTAGATACATCAAACAATCAGTGTATTGTTTTCTAAGTATATGTTTGATATCATCTCATGAAAAACTTAAATGTGTTAACTTCAGGCAAGTTTTTAACTGATGCATATAATAATAAAGGGGGAGATTAAGGATTAAAAGAATTCAGGATGTTTTAGTCATGGAGAGAGTCCTTGGCTCATGTTGTTTTGAGGTGGTAATTGTTTTATTAAAATTGAATCTACTATTATACTTTGATCCAGCCTTCACTTGTTGCATTAATGAGGCATATAATCTCTCGATGTCATTACAATATCTACTGCTATTCATTAACACAGAGCACATTATTCTTCTATTACAAAATATATACAGACTTATTTAATCCTTTATAGCCATGATTGGTGAACAGAGTCTGCAGATAGATCTGCATAAACAGGAAATGTTGAATCAGGTTACTGGTTTCCATAAATATATAGATCAGAATTATGTACTACTGGCAATAAACCTGAATTTAATATATGTCATAAACTGCAATTTTAGTGCCATGGTAATCTAATCTAAGTTCTTATTACAAGTTACTATTCCTTCTTTAAAGGAAGCAAACTTGGATGCATAGTCACTTCCAAGGTTTATACTGCTAATCTCTTGTGAAAAGCCACTCAGCACCAAAAAGATCATCATGAGAGATACTCATGCCCTACTTTGATTATTGTGCACCAAATACTGAATGAAGTAAATTGTTTGATTGGAGTCACAATTCATAATAATTAAGATGAATAATGTCTTTGTCTTGCTTCTCCTTATATGTTATTTGTATTTTGTGGATGAGTGAATTCAATAGTTGCTGTAAAAGTTCATGTTCTTGGTTGCTTTAATAATGTTGCAGTTATTAAAATCTGCCAAAAGTCCCGGAGTCTAAGATCTCATCATTTGTTCACTCTTCAACATCTGACACATTTTTTTTGTTTATTGATCAAATTGATTATTTATATCATGGATGACTTGGATGTGTTCTTTTGGATTCAAAGCAGTTTACTGAGTACCGTATTTTCGCGCATATATGACGCACCCAAATATAAGACGCACCCGTATATAAGACGCGGGTTTTGACGATTTGTGTAAAAATATTTTACATAAGACGCACCCATATATAAGACGCGGGTTTTGTCGATTTGTGTAAAAAAAAAAAAACATAAGACACACGCGGCCTGCCATCTGCCGCACTGAGCAATTTATATCCAGTGGTTTCCTTTCCTTTATCATAAACGAAAATTTGTTCAATGTTTCATCACCCGTCGGATGTAAACAAGGCTTCATTACCATTTTTAGTTTAGATCAAAGAATTGTCTGAGACAGGACTGCAACGATTATTGTTTATTCTTATCTGCCGCTGGGCCAATTGCGGATGGGTTGAGTACCTGGTATCTAGATTCTAGAACAATAAACACCAGATGTAAAGGCGGCTTCATTGATCTGCTAGGAGGCCAAGTCTTCAGCGAGTGGGATTAGTACCGTACATAGACCAATAAATGCCTGATGTATGCGGTTAGCTTATATAAACGTGGGAATAGTATCTTGTTACCGGTATACATAAATGAGAGATCAATTTGCATTTTTAAAATTTATAAAATTGTCACGTTGCCAAAGCGAAAGTCATATACAGCCGACTTTAAATTAGATGTCATCAAGTTTGCCAAGGAGCGTGGCAACAGAGCTGCTGGAAGAGAATTTAGCTGCAGCGAGAAAAATGTACGTGATTGGAGGTTGGATGAAGAGGAGATTAAGAAGATGAATCCAAGGAAACGAGCTCGTAGAGGTAGAAATGCAAGATGGCCGAACTTGGAAGAAAATCTAGCCAACTGGGTGCGTTCGGAATGTGAAAGTAACCGTGCCGTTTCAACAATAGCGATCAAATTGAAGGCTCGAATTATTGCTACAGAAATGAAGATCACATACTTTCGTGGTGGAAGTGCAAACTGGGTGTTCAAGTTTATGAAATGGAACGATCTTGCAGTCCAGTCACATACAACTGTTGGACAGAAGCTTCCGGACGACTGGGAAAATAAATTGGATGTTTTCCATACCTTTGTTCAGAAGGAAATGAGTGAACTGAAGTTGGCCCATGATGATATTATCAATATGGATGAGATTCCAATGTCATTCGATGTTCCAGCTACTAGATCAGTGGCAGATAAAGGAGTGAAGACAGTCACTATTAATACCACCGGACATGAACGAACCAACTTCACTGTTGTATTGGCCTGCACTGCTGCAGGAGGAAAACTTAAACTCATGGTTATCTTTAAAAGGATAACCATGCCAAGAGAAACATTGCCAGCTGGAGTCGTTGTTGTCTGCAACAAAAAGGGCTGGATGAACACAGAGGTGATGCATACCGGGACTAACAAATGCTTCAGAACAAGAAGAGGCAGATTATTCACGAAAAAATCTCTTCTGATTTTTGATGCAATGGCTGCCCATAAGGAGACAACTGTGCAGAAGCACATCAACAGTGCTGGAGCCCACATAGCCATTATCCCAGGTGGCCTGACTTGCAAACTACAGCCCTTGGATGTTGCCGTCAATCACCCGTTTAAGACTTTTGTTCGTGAGGAATGGGATCGTTAGATGACTAGCGGTAAACACACATTCACGCCAGCTGGTCGACAACGTCGCGCAACGTACGTAGAGGCATGTAATTGGGTTCTTCGGGCATGGGAGAAAGTGAAAATTACGTCAATCATCAATGGCTTCAAAAAGTTTGGGATAATTCCCGAATCGGCTAGCTACATCAGTTCTTCGGATGACGACTCAGCTGCATCTGATACTACTGACGCCAATGAGGATCGATTAGCATCAGTTATGGAGTTTTTCCGCGGTAACGACAGTGAATTTGATTCAAGTTTCAGTGGATTTGAAGCCGAAACTGATGACGATGAAAATGAAGATAAATAGAACAATACGGTACATCGATTTTTGATCAAGTCACACACTATTTGGTAACAGTTTATTATATTGTGTTTAATAAAAATTTTAAATATATGGTATAACTGATTTTCATATTTAAGTCCAATATTGAATAAATTCTTGTCTTGTTTTCGAACTATTTAGTCTTGTCTTGTTTTCGAACGCACCCACCAAAGATACTAAAAATTTACCGGTAAGTATCTTTGAACCCAACCGAATGTATAGGTAATATAGCCGCCGTAGTTTTTGCTGTGATAATTAATAACAATAAACAAAACTATTTAAACATACTATATTATATAAATTTAAAACATTTACTCCGACTAAACGTAGATCTGCAATAACTACGGTATACAAAACATTGAAACGACAGGATTTTAAATTTGAAGTGGCCTGCATTGGATTGGTACATGTGGTAATTACTGAACACTTACCCAATTGTTTTTACAACTAGGAATGAAAATCGTGAAACGTAAATATTGACCGCAAAAATCGTCCTTCAATATCCCACACTGTACCGTTCCTTCATGTTAAAAAAATACTTACTGTATTTTTGCGCATATACCCATATATAAGATGCGGGTTTTGACGATTTGTGTAAAAATATTTTACATAAGACGCACCCATATATAAGACGCGGGTTTTGTCGATTTGTGTAAAAAAAAATTACATAAGATGCTTGCGGCCTGCCATCTGCCGCACTGAGCAATTTATATCCAGTGGTTTCCTTTCCTTTATCATAAATGAAAATTTGTCCAATGTTTCATCACCCGTCAGATGTAAACAAGGCTTCATTACCATTTTTAGTTTAGATCAAAGAATTGTCTGAGACAGGACTGCAACGATTATTGTTTATTCTTATCTGCCGCCGGGCCAATTGCGGATGGGTTGAGTACCTGGTATCTAGATTCTAGAACAATAAACGCCTGATGTAAAGGCGGCTTCATTGATCTGCTAGGAGGCCAAGTCTTCAGCGAGTGGGATTAGTACCGTACATAGACCAATAAATGCCTGATGTATGCGGTTAGCTTATATAAACGTGGGAATAGTATCTTGTTACCGGTATACATAAATGAGAGATCAATTTGCATTTTTAAAATTTATAAAATTGTCACGTTGCCAAAGCGAAAGTCATATACAGCCGACTTTAAATTAGACGTCATCAAGTTTGCCAAGGAGCGTGGCAACAGAGCTGCTGGAAGAGAATTTAGCTGCAGCGAGAAAAATGTACGTGATTGGAGGTTGGATGAAGAGAAGATTAAGAAGATGAATCCAAGGAAATGAGCTCGTAGAGGTAGAAATGCAAGATGGCCAAACTTGGAAGAAAATCTAGCCAACTGGGTGCGTTCGGAATGTGAAAGTAACCGTACCGTTTCAACAATAGCGATCAAATTGAAGGCTCGAATTATTGCTACAGAAATGAAGATCACAGACTTTCGTGGTGGAAGTGCAAACTGGGTGTTCAAGTTTATGAAACGGAACAATCTTGCAGTCCAGTCACGTACAACTGTTGGACAGAAGCTTCCGGACGACTGGGAAAATAAATTGGATGATTTCCGTACCTTTGTTCAGAAGGAAATGAGTGAACTGAAGTTGGCCCATGATGATATTATCAATATGGATGAGATTCCAATGTCATTCGCTGTTCCAGCTACTAGATCAGTGGCAGATAAAGGAGTGAAGACAGTCACTATTAATACCACCGGACATGAACGAACCAACTTCACTGTTGTATTGGCCTGCACTGCTGCAGGAGGAAAACTTAAACTCATGGTTATCTTTAAAAGGATAACCATGCCAAGAGAAACATTGCCAGCTGGAGTCGTTGTTGTCTGCAACAAAAAGGGCTGGATGAACACAGAGGTGATGCATACCTGGACTAACAAATGCTTCAGAACAAGAAGAGGCAGATTTTTCACGAAAAAATCTCTTCTGATTTTTGATGCAATGGCTGCCCATAAGGAGACAACTGTGCAGAAGCACATCAACAGTGCTGGAGCCCACATAGTCGTTATCCCAGGTGGCCTGACTTGCAAGCTACAGCCCTTGGATGTTGCCGTCAATCACCCGTTTAAGACTTTTGTTCGTGAGGAATGGGATCGTTAGATGACTAGCGGTAAACACACATTCACGCCAGCTGGTCGACAACGTCGCGCAACGTACGTAGAGGCATGTAATTGGGTTCTTCGGGCATGGGAGAAAGTGAAAATTACGTCAATCATCAATGGCTTCAGAAAGTGTGGGATAATTTCCGAATCGGCTAGCTATATCAGTTCTTCGGATGACGACTCAGCTGCATCTGATACTACTGATGCCAATGAGGATCGATTAGCATCAGTTATGGAGTTATTCCGCGGCAACGACAGTGAATTTGATTCAAGTTTCAGTGGATTTGAAGCCGAAACTGATGATGATGAAAATGAAGATAAATAGAACAATACGGTACATTGATTTTTGATCAAGTCACACACTATTTGGTAACAGTTTATTATATTATGTTTAATAAAAATTTTAAATATATGGTATAACTGATTTTCATATTTAAGTCCAATATTGAATAAATTCTTGTCTTGTTTTCGAACGCACCCACCAAAGATACTAAAAATTTACCGGTAAGTATCTTTGAACCCAACCGGATGTATAGGTAATATAGCCGCCGTAGTTTTTGCTGTGATAATTAATAACAATAAACAAAACTATTTAAACATACTATATTATATAAATTTAAAACATTTACTCCGACTAAACGTAGATCTGCAATAACTACGGTATACAAAACATTGAAACGACAGGATTTTAAATTTGAAGTGGCCTGCATTGTATTGGTACATGTGGTAATTACTGAACACTTACCCAATTGTTTTTACAACTAGGAATGAAAATCGTGAAACGTAAATATCGACCGCAAAAATCGTCTTTCAATATCCCACACTGTATCGTTCCTTCATGTTAAAAAAATACTTACCGTATTTTTGCGCATATACCCGTATATAAGACGCGGGTTTTGACGATTTGTGTAAAAATATTTTACATAAGACGCACCCATATATAAGATGCTTCATGGGTGCGTGGTGTGTAAAACTTTGTATAAGACGCGTCTTATATACGCGAAAATACGGTAAGTGTTATAATAGCTAATCTTATAGTTTATGGACAGGATAACATGAAATGAAAGATGTAAATGTGTACGAATTATGTTTTTTTTATTGCTATACACAAAGTTTGTTTGAGTTTGAATGAGTAAATTATTTGAACAATAATTGGTAGTATTTTTCATTCTTAAACTCAATTGAAATTTTACCTTGAAAAGGTGGCCAACCAATACATATTGTTATTATCTTGAGAGACCACTATATATTGGCAGATGGGGTGGTCTCTCTTCATTAACTGTTTTATTTTAATTCAGATTATTTAGAACAATATTGGTATCACAGTCATAAACCAATTAGCATGCAATACTATATCTCAAGTTATGTTTATTCCCTCTCATCCAGTATCACATGAATAATTCCATCAGTATTCTCGTAGCTTTAATTCTTCTGGTGACATCTTTTTTTTTAAAACTCGTTTACTGGCAGATCCTTTATGCACTTAGATGAAAATATCAGTGACTTGAAAATGATGCGGGAGAAGGACAAGTATTTTGATGAAATAACTGCACTGAGATTACCAGGTAAGTTGATCATAATTTGAATGTATGGATCAATTCTACAATGCAGTGGTCTTAATTGAAGATGAAATGTTGTGTCATGATTGGCAGATGGGGGGGGGGAGGCAGGCATAACTGTTTTGTATTGTTTAATGGAGTCTACTTTGTAAAATGAATTTTTAAAGGTACAGTTTAAACAACAGCAGATGTCAAATTAATGGAAATAAAACAAATATTCCCTTTGTTAGCAATCCAAAGCAATACAAATGAAGTTTAGTGTTAACATAACTGACTTATAAGTTTGCTGTGAAATCTATTTTATTTTAGTAAGGTAATAAAATAGCTAATACCCTTCAAGACAGAAATGTTGGTTCAGAAGTTTTGTTGCGCATAGCCAAAACATTTTTGAAGAGAATAATTACACAGAGGATCCACCCAGAATATTTAATAATAATTATTTATACTCTGGTCTTGATAAAACAAATTCAGAGAATATATTATGAACAAAAACCTGTATAGATCACACTGCTGCTTCTTTTTGTCTTCCTTACCTCTTGCTGACATTAATTGCCCTTAATAATCAAATTCATGTTAGTAGAAATGATGAAGAAGATGCATTTTCAGATCTAGACATTAGCATGTGTTGGTTCTGATGAGATCAGTCTTGGGCTCCTTAAAGAAAGTACTTCTATATTATTTCAACATTCATCAACAATTTTGAACAGTGCATTCCAATTTTTCCCTAGAGGTATGGAAACAAACATTGTTAATCCTGCCCTAATTATAGACATATTTCTGTACTAAGCAGTGTGGTTAAAGCTATTTAAACAAATGTGTTTTGAAACACAGTTGAGTGAAGATTATAATACTTTTTGCAAATCAGTTGATGAAGACAAAGAAATTAGGATGGAAATGTGTTATGTAGGTCAGGTCCTCAAGAAAATCCGGCATGAAGGGAGGTAAGGTCCTCAACAAACTCTGGCATGGAGGTTCTAATTTATAAACTAAGAAATATTGAAATTTGTGCTAGGTTAGCTTATTGGATTCAATAGAACTCCAAAAGTTGTTATAGAATGATGCACTTCAAATTAACAGGATGTCAGGGCTGGTGTTCTCCAAGGATCAGTACTTCAACCAACTTTGTTTTAATTATTGAATGATATTTGTATCAGATGTTTACGTCTGTGCTATTTATAGAAAAAGGTCATGTGACCAATAGCCAGTTTCCATAGTGCTCGCTAACCAGAAGATTGTGAATGGTGGATTAGTATTTATTGGCGGCATATGCATAGCAAAACATTGGAATTATGGAATAAATTGACCATGTCCTGGTTGAATTATACACGATACAAGGTAATTTGATTATATTGACCAGTAAAATGTGTAAAATATGCACAAAATAATCATATGATGTTACAATACATACCCAATCTGTTCATCACATGATGTCAAAACATCATGAGTCAGCATGTTCCAATACATAATGCAGGTAACAAAATTTACTTGCTAAAATGCTGAAAGACATGTCCTAGATAAGTACATTATACTTGTTACAATACATAAAGCACACCTCTCATCTAGGAAATGATGTATAGTAACTTATGCTGAGGCTTCTATTGATATCACATAAAGGAGCATTCATAGTGGACATCCATGTCTCACTGAACTCCTAACTGGAAATTCCTTAATTAGTGCTCCATTTATATAATGATTTTTGTATACATTGACTTTAACTTTTTTGTAGAAGTTCTCCCCAAACCCGTGTTCAGAGTAGTTTCAGTGAACCTATGTTCTATTTGATCAAAAGAAAGTAAACTAATTTATTTTGAAACTTAATGTAAAAGTCAATGGTTATACCATCTGATCTTGGGATTTCCACTTAGATAGGTGACCTTTATAATTTCTTCAGAAGTAAAAACATTTTTCACACATAATTTTAGCATCATCTGGTATTTGGTTTAAGCATGTTCATTGGATGTAGTCTTCAGTAATATATATATTTCTTTATATTAGTTCTGTATTTTGTTCAAAACTTGTTTTCTGTGTATATTGTATTAATAATTCTTATCCTTGCTGTTTTCTTATCCTTCCCCTTTTAACCTCTAATCTTTTATATATGTCCCTTACCTTTGTATACATATTAAATGTACCTGCTTTTATTTTGGCCCCTTGTGTCATGCCAAGATCAAGTTCCTTCATTTTTTCTTCTGTTCATGTATCCTCATATCTGTTTTCTGACCGGTGTACTTTTTTATATTTTGCTTTAATCCAGTCTCTCTGTATTGTCTTTGTTTTGCTTTGGAACTTGCTTTTTCTTTTTATTTCTTCTTTCAAATGTTCCTATTGATTTAATATGCATGTGGTTCATACATAAATTGATCTAGTTTATGTTGATATTGTTATGGTTCTTATCAATTTACATGATTTTAATAATGTTGAAAATAGTTTTAACTTCTGATACTGTTATTGTTGTTTTGCTTTTTTTCATTCTATAGTCCTCCAATAAGATTTTTATCTTGGCTTTGTCATCCTTTATCAGGGATATTGCGCTTCTTCTCTCAGGACATTCCAGTAAGTCCAATCATTCTGGGGATTTTTGTGCTTTAATAAATTCTTCTATTTTCTGTTCTAGGAATCTGGGGGCTCTAATAAACTCTACTACTTCCAGTTCCAGTACTGTTTTTGAAGTGGATAACATTGTTTAACATTTTTTCAGTGGTTTAGGTGTCAAGGTTTGCAATGAGAGGAAATGAGTAGTTTGTTCTCCCACTGTATCATGGGTTTTTTGTTCCTTCATGTTAGAGTCTTTATTTTTTTAAATTCACTGTTGGTGTTCTTTTTCAACATTATGGTCTGTGTTTTTGTTTAATGTTTTGGATATGATGTATTACATGTTGAAATCTCTTGAAATCAGTGTTAGTTGCATTGATACATCAACATTCAAAAGTTGAGATTGGGCTATTATGCTATCTTCCAGAACCGAATTATCCTCGGGGTTTATTTCTGTCTAGATGGCTGATTCTGGGAGTTTTATTTGTTTGGAAAGCTCCAAATCTACACATTACGGTAATGGCTTCAGCTTGAGATTTCACTTTGTCTTGAAATTTGGTTCCTCAGTAACTTAATATGGCGCTTTGTTTCTCAACATGTATGAATTGTTGTTTTTTTTACCTCTAGAGCTTTTTCTTTTGATTACTGTGTATCTAGAACCAAATAATTAATCACAGTTTTGGGTTGTGATTGGGTCTTGACTTTTTGGGGTGTTTGGGATTCCTGTTTGGGGTCAGATACTTGTTCCTTATCTTCCATAGAATCTGGTATCTCTTGAAGTTTTGTTTTGATTAACTCCTCTATTTTTCTAACTGTGATGCATATATGTGATACGACACATCATTTGTTTTAATCTTTCGTTGCATGGCCGGTTGTGCTTCACTTGTAACATGTACAATGTTGATAGCAACCCAATCACAATACAACAACTTCACTAGGAATCTCATAACGTACATGAAGGGAGGGACTTTCTTAGAACATTCCTCATCCATTAACAAAATTCTTATTCCTGTATAGATGGTGGAGAAGCCTTAAAAAGTGTCCATTTTCTTTCTTATAAACTTTTACCCCATTTTTTATTCAACTGTTTTTTCAAGTTCTGTAATTGCAATCTCTAGGGCTAATCCAAAGAAATTGAACTCTACTGAGTTTGCTTTTTTCAAATGCTTTCACAAAGAGTAGTGGGGCTTGAATGCCAATAATTTTCCTGATTTTAAGGTGTATATCATTTCAGAAAAGAAGGATATTCCCATGTACATATAAGAAATACTTTCTTTTTCCTGTTTTGCAGCCCCCCGTATGACACTGACTTTTGTCCCTTTAGTAATGAGGTGCTGCAGCACCTCAGCTGGTCTGGGCCAGTCAGCTTCAAGAATTCAAACTTGACATCCTGGTTCCCTCTGTGTGAGATGGACAGGACCCTCTTCTGTTGTGTCAGCTTCTCAGTTAAAATAACATTTTAACTTTTGCCTTTTCACTTCCATTCTCTAAGAGGAAATTGTGATTTAAGAGAATATTATAAATACAGTATGATAAAAGTGCCACTCAAAACATAAACCTTGAAAGCACTATTCCAGAGAAAATTTACAAAATACTAAATAAATAATTCCAAACCTAAAGAAAAAACCATTAATAATGGGAAAATACTATACCTTCAGCATAAGAATCTGGAAGTCCAAAATCCTATTGTGCATGCAGAGCAAGGGAGTGAGCCGTACTCCTCGCTGCTTACTCCATGTTTTTTCTCCTTCTGAAGAGCTGTGTACATCCGATTACAATAACAGGCACTTACAAAATAACAAGCAATTCACAGTGTATGATATCAAAGTAACAAAGTACACTGTAAATGACAGAACACTGACTATTCATTTATTTGGACCATCATTTATATAGAAGTTTAGCTTGGGTTCTGTAATAGACATTTTGATCACATTGTTTTTGAAATATTGTCAGAGTATTGCCATAATGAACAGATGACAATTCTTTGATCAAAGAGATTCAGCATGATATTGAACAAAGTGTCAGATTCATGACACACTTAAAGGCATGTTCACTGGGCAAGACAATGCAGTACTGTTTTTACACGCTAAAGATCAAGTTTTTAATTATCAAATTAGCATCAAAACATTGTGAATTGAGAAAACAATGCAAGTTTGCCTTTGCAAACTAAGGGAATAACTTCAGATTTTTTTTATATCTTACTTTCAGATGACCCCTACTCTCCATTAATAATATTTTTAGTAAAAGAAAGTTTGACTTATAAGCAAGTATAAATGGTATAGGACTTGTTATTTTGAGAGCCAAATCTGACCTTAAACCTCAACAGTTGCAACCATCCAGATTGTTGCTTTAATTACTCTCCCAAATTATGTACCGTATTTTCGGGCCTATAGGTCGATGCGGAGTATAAGTCGAATTGACCAATTTTGTAAATTTTCCATTCTTCGTCCATATATAAATTGATTCAGAGTATAAGACGAGGCCAGGTCAATAACTTGGCTTTGTATTTTATACTACCGGTAGTAACTTCCGGTTGCATGAATATTGATGGTATCGTCGTATGATATTCCATATTACCGGCAATATCCATTGCAACAAGAGCTATGATCATTCCTTCCAGTTGAAACTAGTCTTGAGTGCAAGATTCAACAGATGAGATAAACTCAGTGAGGCTAACAATAGGGAAATAAGGCATTTCATAGGGAAATCAGAAATGTGAAGAAAATGAGGAGACAGAAAATAAAAGTTGCAAACAAAAAATAAATAAAAATACTTTTAATTATACTTTAACATATCAGTGAAATGCAGTATCAAATTTACACAAATGTACAGTTTTATAATACATATTATTAAGAAAATAAAATTAATCATCGCCAATATCTGAAAATCCCTCGAAGTCTTCGTCTTCCGTATCAGAATGAAAAATGGTGACTATATCAGGGCTCAGATCATTAGAAATGTTCTCATCGTCTGTCTCCATCTCATCATCCTCATCTGGCTCATCATCCTCATCTGGCTTCTCTATCCTGCTCACAATTTCTGCTTTAGCAAAACCATTCACAATAGCCAATTCAGGAACTTTGTCCCATGCATCCTTAACCCAATGCGCAACCTGGGAATATGTAGAGCGCCGCATACTTCTATATGACCTGTTTTCGATTATGCCGATTATAGAGCAATATCAATAGCATACCGGATACTGTAATCCATATATAAGTCGATGCAATTTCAATGACAAAATCCATATACAGTATAAGTCGATTCGGAGTATAAGACGAAGACCAAACTTTCAAGTCAAAAAGTCTCGACTTATATGCCGGAAAATACGGTAAAGACTATTCAACATTGTTTATTATATTTGTGGCTCAGTGCTTGAATATAGGAACTGTGCAGATGTTTGATAAATGTCATGGTGTGCTAAATTTTACTTTCAACCTGCTAATATATGTAATCATGGGGATTAAGACAGACACAAGCACACTGAAATTTTTCAGTGATTTGTCAATAATGACAGCCAATAATGCTTATGATAAACTGGATGTTATGGGATGTTTTATTAATTATTGTTGACAATCTTTGCATTAATATTACTGATAATTTTGATTGGTTGTGCATTAGGGACATATTTTAACAAAACTAGAAAAAAAAATTGGGAGCCATGACATTGTGATATTTATGCCAAAACCAATTTTTACAGAAAACATGTTATTGTGGTTTTCTCTGAATGTTTAGAATATTTGAAATCTCTGTTGAAAAATTATAATATAAGTGCTCTTGATAAAGATTATTTTGACAAATTTGGCCAATTCGAACAGTGGATTAGAGTCATTGTGTGTGATATGACTATGAAAGTGTACCTGCCTCACTGCATTTCTCTTTTAAATTTAAAAAAATGTGTGCAGAAAGGATTTACTGTTTGAGGAAAATACTGATATCCTTAACAATATATCAGAGCTTGTATCATTATACTATATAGACAATATATTCTTTTCCTACATTAATACCAGATATATTTCATTGTGTGGTACCCAAAACATATTTTAACGATTGGCAAAACGACAAGTTAAAGTATGTAGTTTTGGTATCACAAGATGAAATATATCTGGTATTAATGTAGAAAAGAATTGTTTTTTTTTTCATATACCAAACTTGCACCAAAATTGAAGCTTAGAAGATTAAACTCATTCTTTGGCACAACACACTCACCCCCACCCCTTTTTCATAAATTCACCTCACTTTCATAGCCTGATTATACAAATATATGTGACTTAAGAATTTGGTAGGATTGATTTGATCTAATCTGTTGCAGTAAATTATATTTTTGTAAACTATATAATAATATGTGAAAACAATACAAGTCTGATTCAGCAAATTACATCATTCTTTATTCTTTTACGCAAGCAAACAAAAATAACTTCAGAGAGATGTTATCAGTGTCTGGTCAGATATCACTATCTAAGATCAATTGTTATGTCTGAAATGTAAGGAAGTTTCTATTTATTTGTTCTAGCTCACAAAGTACTCATTTTGATTGTTGCAGGTACAACGGTTTTAGGCACACACAATCAATATATAGTGTCACATGGCATGAATGGAAATGTATTACATGTATTTTCACATGAAAATATATAGATATATTTTTCAGATGTGAAATAAAAGAATATGATTTTCATATGTGAAAATGTAGGAAATAAATGTGAAAATTATTTCATCAATGTCTATGTTTCACACTTAAGTATATAATAACTACTTATTTTAGAGCCCAAAATAGAAAAGAAGAGCCAAGGACAGCATGAGATATTGAAGAATGCAAGAGAATACTTATGCTTGAAGGAAGAATCTCAGCTTGGATCTCTGGAATTATCCTTACGCTGGGATGCTGTTTGGGTCACAGCAAAACCTGTTCTACAAACCTGCATGTTGTTAGGTAAACCAAGCTTTGTCATGGAAGATGTAAGCTTTGGGAAAAACAACCTGAATGAGGAGTTGGAGATATTTGAAAGATACAGCAGGGAGGAAATGTTAGGTAAATCAAGTGAGATTTTCATTCATTCATTCTTCTTGTTAGAGACTTTAAGAAATTTTTATTTGAAAACTTATTTGTATGCAAAAGTTCTACATGACAAATCCTTCTATCCTTAGGAAAATGGTGTAAATTTTGTGATTTCTGTCAACTTATTAGTCCAACAGCTTGTAATATGTCTGCCATTCTTTCTCCTTTTATATCACTAAATGGAATTGAACTCCTAACCTTTTAACATGATTGCCCATTTACATTATAATAGAATACAAGAAGGGCAGCACTTTAGTATAATACACAATACATTACTGCTAAATAAAATCAAACTGATTTTTATCAGATAAACTAACTTTGTATGAACAGAGGTTTTGAACAATGGATGATACAAAGTTCATGTGAAAAAAATTATTTTAAATCATGGATGACACAAGATTTGTGTCAAAAGTGATACAGTTGGTACAAAAACAAAAAATTGGCAAATCAGTTCAATTGATTTTTTTTTATTACAGCTATCAAAGAATTTAATTGAAAGATTTGGGTCAATGGGTCTTTTAAGGCACATAATTTAATTAAGTTTGGGAGTTTGGAGTAATCAAAAATGTGTTAATTGTTCAATGTTGACCAGTCCAATTAAAATTTGGTGGGTGGTGGAATCTTTAAAAAAGCAAACTGTCCCCCTTGTATTTCTCGAAAACCTTACAAATTTTAGGTGTGATATGTATGCAAAAAGTTGATTAATATGTCTTTATTTTCTTTATATTTCTCTCACTCAGAAAACCAGCCAAAATGTGTTGACTCTCTAGATGGTATATTGCCAGAGGAATGTCCAAGGACTACCTTGAATGATACTGGTAATCACATGATATGAATCAAACTTAATGCAGTACTCCCTCTTCAAGATGTTGCTTGTGTGAGCCATACAAATGACTCATGTTATATAAGTGAGTGAGTCCTATGCCGAGGAGCTGTTCCAGTAAGGCTGTTTCTTGGTAGCACATTTAAACACATATCCGTTTTATGATATCCAGTCAATTTCATTGAATCAAAACACTGGACCCTTTGAAGTTTTAACATTGATATGAAAGAAATTAAGAATAAAGGTCAAACTGGCCCTTCCCAAATACTCCACTGTTCTAAATGTGATAAAATCATTATGCTCGGTGCATTCAGCTTTAAGTTTCACAGTTACATTTGTTTTTGCATCCTTATTTTCACCATAGAAGAATGTGAAAACTTTAATTTGCTTAGACATTTTGAGGATATAGAATACAAGCTGTGACCATTATTGGATTCCACCAATGTGACTCAGTTTTTAAAAAAAAATTATTATTGTTTCACTCCACTTGTATTAAGTTTTAGCAGAGAATGTTGTTTTTGCTTAAAATAAAAATGTCAGTATAATTTTTACCTTTCTTTTACCACCAAATTTTTGCCTAAACCTAAGTGTTTATTTTAAATATGAAATTTAATTCACTTAGGGGCAGAAAAAGGATTATTTTATACCTGAAGTAAGAGTAGTACACTGTCAGAATTTAAAAATTAAACAAAAAGAAAATACCTAAGCATTTGCTGTTTTTTATTGTTAGCTAAATATATGCTAGTGAATAAAATTCACAGTCCTTAACATTATTTTGACAATTTCAATATCAGTATTTTCTACAATAAAAATGAAAAATTGTCAGTCACATCTGTAAAATTAATATCAGTTTGGAAAGGAAAATTTTCCCATTTTTTTCTATTGAAATTATAATAATACAGTAAAACCTTTCTTTAAAGATCACTGCTATAAGAGATTTCATCTTCCAAGAGATCATGATGTTTTGGCTGATGGTATGGTCTTTCAAGACAGTATCTACTGTACTAGTTGTTCATATAGGTATCAATCCCCGGACAGTTTCTTAAATTGTTAAAGTCTTATTTTCTTTGATATCATATAAATTGTACAGTTTAGTATGTGTAGTACAAGTCTTATTTTTCATTTTACTTTTGTTCAACAAAATCATTTTCAAGAATAAAATAGATTTTATTCTAATTTTTTACTTGTTTACAGAAAAGTGTGATGTCATTGAACAAAAAATGTATCCAGACTTGGCACATTTTGACCCATTAAGTGATTTCCTAATTTTGAGATCATCCAGGCCTGTCTTATCTGTGGATCAGGTGACAACTAAAGGTATTAGTAATCGTTTAGGTTTCTCAACTTTGCAATTTATTGGGCTTTTCCGATTTCAAGAGAGAGCTTATTTCTTTTATTATGGAAGAAAAGGGCTCTCTTTAATTCATTTTAATTTACCTGACTGAAGGCTACTTGTACTTATGCTATATCTCAGTAGCCAGCATGTGTCATATGTAATACAGCTGTTAATTCCATCCTGCCCCACCAAACCCAAACAAACTGTTTAACATGTACCGATAAAGATCAAAGTTGACAGAAATTTTGGCATTTACACCTTCAGTTTGGTATTAGTAATGCCAGTTCACCATTGATATGGCACCCATTGCTGAATATATCTAAACCTTAGAAAGCCTTGGCATAACTAATTTTCATGAAATTCACAGCATACAGAGCTTGTTTGTTTACATCCTACATGGATAAAGTTTATGGGCAAGTTATTGTACCCTGCCTTTTCTAATAAAACTTGAGATTATTGTATTTTGTTTTTCTGTTTATCTATCATCCAGTTGTCACATTTTCAATTGATTAAAATGAAAATGCATTGTGGAAATTCTTCCTTTCATTTCAGAATCACTGGATTTCTGAATAAAACGGGGGTGGGGATTCAACAAAAAGTTAAATTGTAAAACACATTTACTTGCCATTTTGTGCATGGAAATCAGTTGTGAACAAAATTTAACAGGCTTAGTCCAAGTTAAATATATGACAAATTTGCCTGATTTTTATCAGTTTTAATTACTGGAGGGCTTAGGAAATGGTCTTTCCGTTGTGTACTTCTTTGCTTTCTTTTGTACTCACTGTTGTCAGAATTCATGGAGTCATCTTCAACAATTGCTATGAAGGGTCTGAGTTTGATTTGCTCAGTTTTGAAGAGTTACCTACTGTTGTGTCTTCATGCACTTTGACATGCTGGATTTATGACTGAATACTTTCTTAGATGAAGATAAAGCATGGGAAAAATTGAAAGGAGCATATATTTTGTTAAAGCAAAATGAAACTGTCATCTATCATGCTTATGTGTGCAACTTTAAGCGAAGGCAGATTTATATTACATTACATAGTAGTAGAAAATTTCATACATCATCTGCGGTGTCTCAGTCAGGCATAAGCAGGCCTTATCAAATTTTGAAGAACAAAATCTAGGTGCAAAATTGGAAACTCGAGGTTCGTAGTATATAAAAAAATACTTTAATTCAAATACTTTTTAAGAAAATGAATACAGACTATAGGATGCACTTTCTTTATCTGTTTTATTAAGGTAGTCATTAGATGAAACTAACATCTACATTTATTTGGATTTTAATAATTTAAAATAGTAAATTTAATATTATTTGCCACAGAGTGAAGTGTACATTAATGTTGTTTGCCTGTGCGTGTTTACTAGTAAGTATATTACATCCATTTTTGTTCTGGCCAGAACAATTCACATTTGTATTGTATTTTGTGTTATGCTGTACATATTTTGATGCAATAAAAATTCTGATTTGATTTATATTTGCCTTTTTCACAAACCAGGACTGATTCTCAAGTAATATTTCCTTTGTTATCTGCCAGCACAAAGTCCTTAGCTAGTAATGGCAGCACTCCCCTTGTTTTCTCAACCCTTTGATCGAGCCACAAATTCGATATTTGCTCAATGACTGTGAGTCCTATAATCAATTAACAGTTTATATTAAGTTCTTATGATCAATCCACATATTTAAAACTTCTTTAGTTGCGGCATATGCTTTAATATATTTCACATAATGTATGCTCATAATGTTTCTCAGAGAGCCCGAATTTGATCATTAGGTCTGTTAACTAAATTTATAATAAAAAACATGGTAAACGCAATGTCCTTGACTCTGACAAAGATATTAATCCTGATAATATTTCTATATTGTTTACAATACTGTCACATATCTTGGACATGGTCAGATATTAGATATATTGTTACATTACCAAAAGCATATAATGAAATGCAAATTATACAAAAATTTGAACAAACATTGCAGTTTAGGGTCACATTTCCTGGCTTTAATATTATCATTAAACATTTTTATGTAGAGATGCTTATGCAAAGAAACATGGCAGGTTGTAATTTTTCACCAAATAGATCTAGTGCAAAGAGTCTTCAGAGGTCAGGAACCTAAGAGAGCTGTCACTAATGCACAGATTGATAGTGCAGTACCAGAGGCTGAAAACAACATTGTGCCAGTAAAAATATCAGGTATGTAAATTTATTCAAAATCAAGGACATGCTGTATTTTATATGTCATGAGCAATTACTTTTGCAATTGGAAATGTGCAGAAATGAACTGCATAGAAACTTCTGTTTACTGTTGCAAAGGCCTTGCTTGCAAGCTGCATCAGTATATTTATATTCATTTCACCTAATCCTACTTTCTTCTAATTCATATAATTTAGTATGATGGCTCCGATGCTATTACACAACTAGTATAATAAACTACAGTTATTATGATTAGAGATAACAATAAATTGCTCATTTGGTGTCCTTGTTTTCTGTACTACTTTAGAAATATCCATTGAAAATAATGAGCAGAATATAAACAAACAGACTATCAGAGAATATATTTAAGAATATAAGTGAAATCTTTCCTGAAATGGTGGTTGAAATAGTGTTTGAAAAAGTGGCTACACGTATAACCAGCTTAATGTCAAGGGTGCATGCATCAAAAGTATGATGTATTGTGAAAATATGTTTTGTGAAGCAATTATTCCCATATAATTAATGTATCAGTTAGTGGGGTGCATATGCACACTTGAGAAAAAAAATCAGCAAGATTTAAACAATTTTTTTTGTTTTAAGTTTGACACACATATGTAATTGCAATTGAAAACATTCAATACATAAACAAACAAAATAATTCACAGCTTATATCATTTTTAATGCAATTGAATGATTAAAAATTATTTTTAAGACATTTTATAGATTTAGCAAATACCGGGCTGGAGTTGGGGGTAGCATCAGGGAACTGGGCTTTTTAATGACTGATGAATCATTTTACAATCACATTGAAACAAATTTTTTATAATGTACTTTTTCTATCAGAAGATGTTTGTTATTCTGTTTAAATGACATTTATTTTCAAAGTGACCAACATGTAAAAGATTGTTCCACCTGGTTTCAACAACCGTCATGTGTATGCCAAAAATTTGTGTATTATGTCACTGATTTTTGTTTTCTTGACATGTCTGATTCAATTATTAGTGATTAAAAAGTTTTCTGCCAAATCAGGAGTGCACACGTCAGGAAACTAGACTAACTGTTGATACCACAAAACAAGATTACTTTTTTAATAAACAAGCAATATTTATTTCATGAGACAATCGTCGACACTCATTTTTTGAATTGTTCAATTAGTACAATATTGATATCATGATTTTGTTGGAAGTAATAATAAAACTTCTTATCATCCTTGATGATATCTCAAAGTGCCAGTTCAAGAATGTTCAGAAACTTACTTGCCCACTATGGTCAGTATCTGTGAAATCAAGCTCCTTATTTTACAAAGTATTCATTTCACTTGGCTGCCTTGCTATCTTTGTTCACAGTTATGAAAGAGTTGGTTAATTTAAGGTAGTTTATGTTACCTACACAATAACATTTATAACAGTGTTTGATTGATGAAATAAAGTGAGTTCACCCGACATATAACTGGGTCTGCTAGATTTTGTTTGTAGGAATCTATGCCTTTAAACTTTTTTTATATTCCACCTCCTTTATTTGATTCAAAAGACATAATTAGCATGATAATACAAAGGAGGCCAGCTTTTAATTCAGTGCAATAATGCAACAAATACTTCTGTTAGTCATTTATCAAAACATGGTTTGCATTTAAATAGGTTCTCAGAGAAACGCTTTCAGATACAGCTGTTATGGTAGATTGATGCATTTTACATTTAATTACAAGAGGATGCATTGCATTTATGATGAGTTCACTAAAGAGAAACTTAAAGATAGAACTAGAACACAAATTTCAATTGAATTTTTTTATATTTAATGTGTTTTTCTATTAAAGTACTGCCTCCACTTAGTATAACTGCCATTTTCATTGCTCAAAATATCCTTACAGATCGTTAATTGTGGTGTACTAGGAATGTCGTTTGAAAAGAAAATGTAACAAATTGTATTACCTATTTTTAAATTTGATGTTTCATAATGTTAATTAAAATTTCCAGGCCCTATCTAAGTTTCTGTTACCAATTTTTAGCAGGATTTTCTTCAATTCAACAAATAGGAATCAATTTTGGGAATATTTTATGGTTAAAAAAAATGGGATTAATGCCTGACCATGCATTATAAGCGGGTTCGCATGTTATCAGGGCATGAGTTATCGAGTGGTGTACTTACAGCAGCACATACCACGATAATATTAGGGCCCAACAATTTAATATTCTGGTGGAGAGACCTAACATTAATTTTCCTTCTTTCAAAAGCTAAAAGACTTTGTAGCAAAATATTACCATACTATATCCATTTTATTATCTGATAAAAAAATGAATTAATTATCTTGAGATAAAATTCAACAGCTCAAAAAGAAAATTGTGTCTCCCTCATCAAAAAATAAAATTAAATGGTCAGTACCTTATAGTTGATCAATGCTAATGTTAATTGTTATATAATTTGTAATCAGAAATTGTAACTGAAGTCAGATGAGTAAGTTTACACTGTTGCTGACACCCAATTATAAACCTAGTGAAGCTACAAAAATTCCATATGCACAAATATATTCATGCACATAAATACAGGGGACCTGTCACACTTAAAACTTATCAACCTAAAATGTACTATTAATAACATATGCACAGACATGCACATACTCACATTGATGAAAACAATAATTCTGTATATCTGCAAAACAAATTTGATGGAGAAATCCTTTGGAGAAAGTTCTTGAGATTAAATTGTGTAGCAATTTATGAAGATAGGGAATGTATGGGGTGTCCAGGGAGGGGTAGCACCTCTGGCAGGGTGAAGCGGTCATTGACATAGTAATTATTTTGGTTGCAGTGCATCCATATATTTATTGACACTGTAGAAGCACTTCATTGCTCAAGAGCATTTTATCCCATCCTCTTCACATTTGGAACATAACTTTATTATTCCCCAACCTTTATGGTGTATCATCCTGGTTCATGGGTCATCCTGTACAGTGAGAAATGTTTTATTTTTTCAGTGATAACATATTAAGCTTAAGATTAACCATGATGTTAAAGTTGTTTTGTTGTTTTTTGTTTTGGTGTTTTTTTTGTGCTTATACATCATAATGTGGTCAGTTTCTGAAATACGGTTGGCCATGAAGTTTTGTTACTTAGTTTGTGGATACATCTTAATGTTTATACAACAATAGTTTATAGTTTGTGGTCTCTTCCTTCACTTTTGATTTAGTTTTTGTTTACCATACCTCATTTTCTTATTTACTATTGGTATTTTAGTTGTACAACTTAGTGGATATATTTTGTTTTCTTGGTGGGTAAAATACCAAATTGTCAAAGATGAGTCTGTTTGACCTATATCTCATGCTTAAGTGACTTATTTTGTACTTTGTATTTTGGTCAGTTTCTTGGATAATGTTTTCCACAGAGTCATGGAAATGGATAATTCAATGTGTCTTTGTGAATACAACACCTTTCCATCTTAAGTAGGCCGTTTTTACATTTACTGTTTGCTTTTTTTACTTTTATCAGTTTCAGGTCTACTACTGGTGCAGTGATATGCAACTAAACATGAACATGCACCATTGTGAGTTAAACACCATTCTGTTAAATTGTAGAACACTATATAACCTGTTTCATGCATCCTTGACTTTCCTTATGTGTTTAAGTATTTTTGTAAAATGTATTTATTTTCTCGCTCAGTATATTACTGCCATTATTGAAGCTCAGTTGTGGGCTCAACAGTAAGGCCATGGCCAGCTTCATGTTTAGATAACTTGTCCAACCTACCTTAGAATGGGTTTGCCAACTATTAATCCTTCTCTGTTTCTTTTGGGTTTTCTTGTTTAGATGACTTGTCATACTTGCTGAAAGAGTTGGAGGAAGTTGCTTTGTCTTCCATGCAGACATTGAAAAATAGTGGTGGAATTTCAGCAACATACAGTTTTCACTCTTTGACACCAGATATCACAAGATTTTTCCTGAAACAGTTAACTCATCACCTCAAAGAAACTGGTTGTGATGGTAAATTTACATGTTATTAATGGCATATATTGTTACAAACATCCTTTTGATTTTCTGCCATTTTTTTGTTTATTGAATACATGAAAAAGTAGTGTTTGTTCAAAGTACATGAAATAGTGTATAAAAATTGTATTATCATGTTGGGGAAGATATTGCATATAAATTTAAATATCCTATGATCGTGACATGGTTCCTGAAATTTGAAATACATGTATGTGTAATTTTCTCGTACCCGGAAAAAGTTTTTTTCAAGTACAAGAAATAACGTGTAAAACATTTATTATCATTTGGGGGTAGTGTTAACATATGAATTCGGCTATAATATGATCTTGGCATGGATTCTGAAATTTAACAATTTTACCAAGTTCTTAAAGTGTTATGGCAAAATAAACATCAAAAATGCTTCTTATTACTGATCCATGAGTAAAGACAGTAAGTCATCTTTGTAATTGTCTTCAATTAACTCTTTATACAATTGTTGCTCAAACAATAGCCGTCAAACTTCACAAAGTTCACAAACGCAAGTCGTTCTCTGTACTTTGTGCAATGATTAGTATAGTTATTTTCACGCATTTCTTTTGATATTAGCAAAATCTGAAGTAAATGTTATATGCATGCTGAAAGCATGTGTTGATTGTTAATTATTCTTGCTGTATTCATTTAAACAAATAAGCATACAAGCGTTAATTATTGGAAACTTACAGTGGATAAATGTACACATAAACGTGTATGAAAAAAGTTCAGCAGTATGAAATTTGTTCAGACACCATTCATAGACCTAGAAAATAATTAATTGTTTATTTGCTTTGTCATTTGTAACCTAATTTTGCTGTTAATTTTTCCCATTGAATTCCGATGAGACACATAATGATCTGTGACAAAATTATTGAATAATTTAAATAAGTATGCAGTTTTTGCAATAGAATTACATCTATTATGGATTAACTTCAAGCCCTGATGGCATGATATCAGATTGCAAGTAATTAGTGTTAATATTCTGTTTATGCCATAAATTATATAACGAATTCCGACACAATGATCTGGGACAAAATTACTGAATATTTTAAATCTGTGCAATTGAAGGAATTACAGTTCAGTTGAACCCTTGAGATCTCCAGTAATAAAACAGAAGACATCATATTATGTTTAAAATACTGTTTTATTCATGAACGAGAACTCTTTTCAAAGGTAAAAAGCTGTAAGAAATGAAAATACAACTATTAAAAATATGAAGATTACTACATTTACATTAAACAAATGTAACTGTGATACTACAGCCATCTGCATATGTCAAAGGTAAATGGTTCGTTATGTCCTTCACACGTGTAAAATTCAAGAATGAAATTAATGTCCATTATTTGCTCCCATACCTTGAAATGCACTAATAAATTTATGTCCATCACATGCCTTCATACTTGTACATAACAATAGGGTACTTCCCAATAGACTTCTCCAGCTTGATTAAACAAAGATTGTTATTACAAGAATGTGAGTAATAACACATTCTAAATGGTTTATGATGAATCTAGCACAAAAAAGGGTGGTCATGTGTACTTACAGGACACATGACACTGTGTAAGGTTAATGATAACAATATCAGGTCTATCAGTTTCAGTTGATAATCTTAGCCAAAATTAAATCTATTCTTCATTAATTAGAATTTACAAGGGTACCCACACTGTTGTGGGCTTCAGAGTCAGTGATATGAACTGTGAAAGCGTGTTCATTTTTCTGCCTGAAGGTATTGTAACTGGACAGACATCACAATTAATTTTACTATATGTTCTCTACATATATTTCTCAGTACTGACCTTTCAGCTGTGTGACAATCAATACAAGTCATATGTTAATCTAAAATATATCCAAAGATTGAGTGGCTGCACTGTAAACAGAACAGCATGTAAATAGAACACAGATTTCACTTACGGATCATCACCAAGGCCTTATTACTCAATGTGCACTGTCACCAAAGTACACACAGACAACCACTCTCTGAGCTCATATACTCAAGAATAAACAATTACCTTTAAATCCCTACCAAAAATGCATCAATATAACTCTTCTATCACCACCAAAATGAGAGAGGAAAAAATGTTCTAAAAATAGACTAGAACTACATTCGTGGGTACTGAACTGGAAATAATAATTGTGATATGATTCCAACTAAAGGAAAGGAAAACATATCTTATGCAGAAGAGTTCATAAAAAGAGGGCATAAATTTTATAGTACTGCTGTACGGACACTGTTCCAATGCTAACAGCATAACTGCCACTGACTGTGCAATAACTATTTCTCCAAAGAGACATAAACCAGACTTGCTGGCAACATAAAATGTCAAATATGACACTGCATGTATTAAGAGACTGAAAATCAAAGCTGCATTATATTAATAGGTTTTTCTGGCTTAACTGTTTTGATTTTGAAGAAAAAATGTGTTGCAATTATTGCAAAAAGTGTCCCAAAGTGTCACATGTTGCAAATACAGCCAAGGACATTTTTCAGTGGAACTGAACTGACAAATTTAGAATTGAACCAATCAAGTCTCGTGATAATTCTGGACCTTACAAGGTTATGCATCACTGTAGCTGGTATGTGCAGAAAATCCCAGAGGTTAGAGTTGCTGACACTCCATTGGAAAGGCTATTTCAAAACTAAATTAGCCTAGCACATTACGGAAAACAATTCTGAAATGTAAATAATTATAAGAACAAATTCAGAAAAAGAGACTTCATGTTCTATCAATCGATCGGATATTGAGAGAAGATGTTAATGATGAAAGTTTTGAATTCTTTTTGAAGTACTGATGCTATCATATCAGAGCATGAAATAGTGCATATAAGATTTCTGGGCATAAACTCTTGGATGTATAAAAACATAAAATATCAACCTATGTTGAAGTGTTACATTTTTTTAAGAAATAAAAATATTGTACATTATTTTGTTCTTTCAGTGTATTAATGTCATAGATCTCATCAAATCTTAACAAGTGATTTAAATTCTTGAACAAGTGAAAAAGTAATTGGGACAAATTTTTTTTTTGAAACCACTTATCCTGGATAAGTTGTTGCAAAAATGATTTGCTCAGTCCTGCATTAAATTTACCATTTTGCTTGGGTCAAGTGTTCTTGGTACACCGCTCCCTCGATAACTCGTGCCCTTATATCTTGCGAACCCGCTTATAACGTGGTGTCTGGTGTGGATCCTGATTTTTCCCCAAAGAAAAAATATATATTAAAAATCTTTCAAAATATGCTGTACGTGAAAAAATTACGATAAGAATTGGTAATTTAAATATTTATACATTTCTCATTTTATCATCAAAAATGGTGATTAATGCCCATAAAGATTGATTCCATATTGTGAATGTTGCAAATTCTAAATAAGATATCATATGTTTTGTTCAGGTTTAATTGTTGATACACCATCATCAATATGCCGTAAATAAACAGTCGGATGAAATAGCAATCAATGAAAACACCCGGTATATGCTAACAGGTGGCAACAGATAATGAAATAAACAGCAGTTAAATATCTTGCTGTGTGAAAACCACATTCTAATCCTTTATTTCCGTTTCAATGTAAACATTATAATTGCAATTTATTCTTTTCTATGAAAACATGAAAAGAGTCAATCAACCGTCACATCGAAATCAATGAGTACTTCCGTGAGAACATAATTACCTGCCAGGTTTGTTTTGATCAACAAACTTGGTGAAGTGTTTGTTGCACTAAAATAATCTATTAAAAGAGACCTGTGTTGTTTTATCACTTATGTCTTGTGCATCGAATCAAGCAAGTGACGATTTTGCTCAACAGCAGCGAAATCAGGGAGTAGACACAAAAAAATTAACTGACTTTTTTTCTCCAAAAGTCTAGTCATTTGTCCAGCGTATCACAACCAGCATTTGTGATAATGTTCTAATTTACATTGTTTAAAATTTTTCATTTTACGTCTACCACAATCAAATATATACACTGTATATGAATCGATTGATCAACATTGTTTCTCGAATAGAGAGTAGATCTTTTGTATTAAACAAATACGTCTAATTTGGATCAAACAATAAAACAAGAATGTATCCAATTCAGCACAAAAACTAGTTACGTAATACACAATGTTCATCGAATGGAAACCACGTGGAATAATGTTTTCGATTAACTCCTCAATATACAGTAATTTATCCTGAAATTAATGTTATTCTATAAGGAAAAAATAAACTACACCATTATGAAGAGATATCTATTCACAGTTAATCACTGCACGATTTTAAAGTGAGTATTAGAAATGAAAAAGTCCGCCACCCACCCTTTTGCCTTTGTATCAGTTCTTTTGTTATTATAGGTCCCTTGATAACTCATGCCTCACTTATAGTGCAGTCGATGTTTTTGGACCCCGATGTGTGCAAGTTATCGAGGGAGTGATGTATTGTCCCAATAGTGGAAGTGTTTGTGGTGTGATCCAGTGCTTGAATTGGGTTCTGAATAATGCCAGACTAAAAAATGAAATTTTTCATAAACCAAGATCTTGAATTACTGCAAAATTATATTTTATTATAATGTTTCTTCACATTTTAAAGTGGCACTGAATCTGTTGCAATATATATCAAGATTATAAAGTAAAACAGATTAAGGAACTGAGAATTTATTAGAGGAACAGAAAATTTCAGAATCAATACCAAGTTCACCTTACTTTGATTTAAAATAAGGTTGATGTGTGTGATTATGTCATATTTTGTTCATATAAGTACAATAATAGTGTAAATAAAATGGCATGGTTTTAAATCTACTTTTCATGCTAAAGCCAGAACCACACAAGTGCATCATAAGCCTAAAATAAACCCCAACCCCAAAACAAATGTCTTGATCTAGGCCATGTGTGATATTTCACTCCACAGCAGGAAGTAATACTGTTGGAATATATTATCAAATCACCTAGACTGAAATATAATGATGACAAATTACCCATATTTATCAGATAATAAGCCTATTTTTGATTATCAACTCATCCATTAGTTGAGCATCATTTTGACAAATATTTAATTAAAGTATCTTTCTGTTTATAAGCCAACTTTTACAGTTTGAAAAATATATTATAATGGCCATCAAGGTGTATTAAGCAATGCATTGTAAAATGTAAATCTTTATATATTTAAGTGACTGTGTCTGAAAATTATAAAGCAGCAGTCATTGTACATGCGATGGTGGGAGCAGGTGATCTTCTCCTCAACTGCTGTCTAGAGTCAGCAATTGGCTTCATCTCTGCTGTTCAGGAGAGATACAACTCTATACTTAAAGGTAATAATATTATAACTTTGATCGAAGATAACTTTACATGATAGAAATGTAGATAATGAAAAAAATGTTTATTTTTAAAGTTCCTAATATGAAACTGAAAATTCATGTATTGAAAGATTTTTGTTGGATTTTATTACTATTTATATCTGATTTATAAGATTGTTTTTTTTTTTAAATGTGCTAGGAAGCATCTCTATTTTGGATTTACAAGGGAACTATTTCTCTCTGTTTGATAATTTGTCCTTCAAGGAAATCTACTTTCTTCTTGTTAAAAAAAGTATAATAGTAAAAGTTGTGATGACTGAATGCATAAAAAAAATTGCACAGTTGCATCTGGAACACCTATGAAATAATGCTGCTAATTAGAGTATCATTATATTAGGCTGGCAGTAGTTTCATATTACAACTAATAAGCCAATAAATCAGAGATTCCACTGTCTGTGTCATTTGATAAAGAAAACCACATTTATATTAAAATAGATTGTATTCATAACTTGTATGCTTTGAAGCTCTGATTGGATGACAATATATGAAGGCTGGATAAATGAGGTGAGTCAATGGAATCTTTGCAGGCAGACTTCAGTCAGTAAGGCAGAAGTTATGTGATGTTAAGGTCTGTATGCATCAGAAGCAGCTGCATCATCCTAAAGTAGTGGCTTTATGTCGAGAGCTGGATGGATGGTTCAACAAACAGACTAACAACCAAATAAAGGTAAAGTTGAGTCTATTGTGCAAATTCCTTTCTCACCCATGTGACAGAAATCTAGCTGTTTTGCTAACCTTACTTTACATATCTCAGTCTAGTAATCTCAGACCAATTGTCTCAGTCAAGGTATCCAAGTGCTCAGAACTACTTTTAAAAAAAGAAAACCATGTTGGCTTATGATGTGCCTGACCACAGGAGTCTGACGTTTTATCAATAAAGTACAACAAAATCTCTGACAGCATGAAATCACCTTATTGGTACTATTTGATTTCATGTTGTCAGAGATTTCGTCATACTTTTTATTGATAAAACATCAACAACAAATATATAACAAAAAACATAGTAATTTAAGGTAAGGTAAATCCAACCTTGAGAACACAACTTACAAAACATTTCTTGTAAGACACACATGCACACAATTTTTTCCCAAAGAATCCTTGATAGTTCAACACATGGTTACCCACTATGGTCCGTATATGGGGAGACTTTCATAAATGAGGATGATTTTACAATCAATATTAATTACAACACAAGTACAGTGTATGTAACAAACAGTTTCACCTTCAAAGAAAAAAAGAGTTATATATGATAGTAACACAGATCACTTATTATCCATGAATTAATATAATGCAACATTTTGCTCTTCGTTACAGCTTGTACTAAGTATAACTGCAGTAGAGATGTGTACCCAGCATCATTTCATTGTTTGCAATATAACTTTTCAAAATTGGAACTGATAAAAGTGAAACATTTTCTTGCAATAAATATTTTTTTTTTATTTTACTTCAAATAAAATTTGATCCATATATTAGTGTGTTTATACCTCATTACTATGAGCTGTTTTATGTTGTTATTTTTCTTTGCTCACGCGTATAAACTGTACTTCAGATGCAATGGTCACACCACAGCCCTCATTAACATATTTGTATTAATGAGCCACACTAAAGTGGGTGGTATTATATAAAGGTAGACATATTTACAGAAGAAAAAAAACTAACTTTTCAGATCTGTTTTTTTCACCTAAAATTCGCCCATGGTAAGAATTCAATTTTATGTCCAGATTTTACACTTTTCGACCTCAGATGTAAAACAGACTGGTCTGAACTGCACACAGACATGTTAATATGTGCAAAAGTAGGAAAAGGTGGGAATTTGGAATAAAGAGTGGTCTCGATTCAAAAGTGATGGGATAAAGAACTACAACTTTTCCGCTAATGTTCGAGCAAAATAACCAATGGAAAACAATGTTTTTAACACAACTAGGCATTAGGCTAATTGAAAATTGTTTGGAAGTCAATGTATTAGGATGTATTCAGAAATAGCCCTCAAAATTTGTTTCCTACTTGCAATTTGGAAAAACAACAAAAACCTCAAGGAGTTAATGTGTTAAAAAAAACTATTGGGTGAGAAAAAAAATTCACGTTGGGGTTTGGACCAAGACAAGGATATTCCAGTCATGGAGTTACAGTATATGCCTCTTCACTCAGCAAGCGTCATTGGGAGACAAATAATGTAACCCCTTGACTGGGATTTCCATGTCAAGCTCCAAAGTCCAAAATAGATTCAGTTTATATTTATAACTTGACATGGTCTTTGACTGTTTCTTTGAATTAAGCAGAGGTTACACTAGCTTTTTATATGACATTCATACATCTTCTGATGTGGGTAACAAAAACAAATGCTCTTACAAGAAATAAAAGGACATTCAGAAAAAGAGTTTAATGTGTTGTATTTGACACAGGCCTGTGAATAACAATGCATCTGTATATCATTAGGTTGAAGAAGTGGAAACTTCATATCTTATGCACAAAATAATATAATTTGAGCTCTGTACTAATAAATTATGTGAGAAACACATAACTCATTTGTTTCTCAAGCTGATCATGATTATGATAATTATTAAAATGAAATGAATTTTTAAAACTTTGTTTTGTATTTACAGACGTTAGTGTTGTTGAAGAGAGGCCTTCATACTCTGATGGAATGCCTGGAAGCAGCTTTATGCATGGGAAACACTATAATTCCTAAAATTGTAACAAGCTGTAACCCACAGTACATTTTGCAAAAGTATATACTAAATTTTTTAAGGAGAGAAACTTAAATTTAAGATAGAACTGGCTTGCTTGTATGTTTGATAGTCACCTTGAATAGATGTACTGTGCACAGTGATACAACTCTATGTTGTTATATTGTGCTTTGCTGTAATGTGATTCCATATTGAATGCAGTCATGCTGTGGATCTTGTGATAAAAATTAGAAGAATGTTGAATATTAAACAGTCATTAGTAGAAAACTGAACATGAAAACCATTATGCACCACTCCCTCAATAACTCATGCCCTGATTGCTAGCAAACCCGCTTATTAATGCGGGGTCAGGTGTGGATCACATTTTTAAAACCAGAAAATACCCAAAAAATTGATCCCTATTTCTTGAACTTTAAGAAAATCGCGATGAAATTTGGTAATGAAAGCTTTGATATGTTGTTCATTATATCATCAAAAATGGTAAATAGGACCTAAAAATTTTAATCAACATTATGAAATCTCAAATTTAAAAATAGATCATACAATTTGTTTTATTTTCTTCCCAAACAACATTCCTAGTACACCACCATTAACAATCTGTAAGGAATTTTTGATCAGTGAAAATGTCCCTATGCCAAGTGGAGGCAGTACTTTAATAAATAAATGCAAATTAAATAAATATTTTATCAATATTTTATCAATTGAGATTTGTGTTCTAGTTCTATCCTTTAGTTCCTTTTAAGTGTAATTTTCATAAATGCAATATGTCCTCTTGTAATTAAACGTAAAATGTGTTGATCTACTGTAACAGCTATGTCCACAAGCGTTTCTATGGAAATTTAATTAAGTGCTGACCATGTTTTTCTAACTGACTTACGGAAGTATTTGTTGTATTGTTGAAATAAATTAAAGCTGGCATCCTTTGTATTATAACATTTATTATGTCTTTTGAATCAAATGACAGTAAATAAAAACAAGTTAAAAGGAAAAAATATTCTACAAAACTTAAAATCTAGTGACCCTGGTCATATGTTGGGTTGACTCACTTCATTTGATCAGTCTAACACTGTTATAAATATTATTGTGTGTGTGTAACATAAACTACCTTAAATTAACCAACTTTTTCATAACTGTGATTTCAAGGCAGCCAACCAAATGAATACTTCGTAAAATAAAGAGCTTGATTTTACAGATTGTGGGCAAGCTAGTTTCAGAAAATTCTTGAACTGGCACTTGGAGATATCATCAAGGATGATTAGAAGTTTCATTATTACTTCCAATGAAATCACGACCTCAATATTGTACTAATTGAACAATTAAAAAATTGAGTTTTGACATAGACAATTAATTGTCTCACAAAATGTCACCTGTTTTTGAGAAAAAGGATTCTTGTTTGGCGGTGTATTGACAGTTAGTCTTGTTCCCTCCTATGGGGTCTCCTGATTTGGTAGGTCACTATTAAACACCACTACAAGAACCAGAATCATCAAAAAAGCAGCAATGTAATTCACAGATTTGTCATGTAAACATGATGGTTGTTGAAACCAGTTAAAACAATCTTTCGCATGTTGGACATTTTGAAAACAATTGTCATTTAAACAGAATAATGAACAACTTCATTAGAAAAAGAGCGTTATTAAAAGTTATGATCAACACGATTTTAAAATGAGGATTCAGTCATTAAACAGCTCAGTTTCCTAATCCCATCCCCAGTTTTTTCAATGTCAAAGCAACTTTTTTCAATTTGTGGCGGTCATTCAGTAACCAGCGCCTCACTCATAATGCGGTCTATGTTTGTGAACCCCGTTGTGCATGAGTTATTGAGGGAGAGGTGTACTTGATTTGCACATTGCCTGAATGTGTACTTAAAATCAGTGTAAGTCGAATTAGCCTTTTCTGTATTCAGTCAGTATCAGATATTGTATTACTAACACAGTTATAACACATGAAATTACTCAGGCCTTTAATGAGCTTTGTTTATAACTGGTCCATGTTAACTGTTACATTTGATGCCAAAGTTGTCTTTTGCATTGCAAGCCCTCCTGTAGATCAGCATCCGTTTGTCTCTAAACACACCTCCCTGATCATGCAGGTATGTGTAAGCAGTTGCAAATCCTTTCTTTGATCTGTTCCAGTCCAGGTGTCAGTAAACAATTACCTTCTGTAAACTGCTCTTTTGTATGTCATTCAAAACAAATTACTGAAGTGTTAGAATGCAGTCTAGTGCAATCTAGCATGCATTATCCAATCACCAGAGAGAAAGCAACAGTCACTTATTGGCATAATGTAGCTGTACATACTAATAAGATCAGTTAAAACAATTGTGGCAAGAAAGCTACAACACTGCCTTTGAAACTTATGCAACAGAGAAACATTGTTGATTGCACAAAAAGAAACAAGAATGATCAAAGTCTCAAAGAACATAAAATCATGTAATACTTCAAGTAACACATGATGGAGTGATATTCTGTGAATATTATACCCATACACATTAGATGGTTTGAAAGTCAAGACTACAGATCATGCTGAGTGAAGATTGTTAGTTCAACTTGGATTTGTACTTGTTGCAAACAAGAAATCTGCTGTTTTTGACATTACATTTTAATGAGTTACATACAAACAAGTTAGTTTGTTATTTTATGCTTTAGAATTGCAAATAGTGTGCTCCACTTGGTGTGACATGATTCAAATGCTAATCAGCATTATGCAACAGATTTTTTACTTTGATCAAACTTGATTAGTAGGTTTTTATTTAGATCTCAGATGGGTACAACAATGTGTGACATCCATGCATACTAATTAACTGATCTCTAGTTTGTATCACATTTCTGATTTGATTTTAATTGAAACCAGAATATTTTGTTTTATTTTATCAATATCTGTTGAGTTTAAATATGAGTGATATCCACTGCTCAAGGTAATCTTTTATGTGATTGAATGAAAGGTGAATATTAAAATGAAATCTTACTGTGATATAAATGGTATTTAATGAAATATTGCAATATTATTGGATTATGTTGATAAATTATTAGTAGCAACAGGTAGTTGATATGTATAAAATTACTGTCCAGTCTTTCAGCTATCAAATAATCGTGGGTTTCAGATTGTAATGTTTTTAGCTCACTTCTTGCATATGCTATGTTTCATTTGTCCCTTTGTCATTACCATTAACTTCAACAATTATACTTCAAAATTGTTTTAATCAGCACTGCAAGTTTATGGAAAAAATTGATACAAGATAAAAACAAATGACCTACAGTTGTAGCATTGATAGAAGTAAACCATTTTATTATCTTGTGTTTTGAAAACTGACATGCATCTCACTCAGTTTGTGGCTTCTCATCGTTTATGACAATTTATCTGTCATCTAGATTTCATACCTAAGTTATGAATAATTCTTTGAGGATGTTTTGTCCAGAGTATTTTGCAACTACCTTTATAAATAGAATAGTAAGATCTAGAGGTGCTTAATATTATAGTTTTACCAAGGTATTTGTTTCTGCTGGTAAATACTGAGAGTACTTTTTTTTACTGTATTGGTACTTCACTAGTTTCCATCAGTAAGGAATGTATGGAAATTTGTGAGTCAACTTATTATGAATTTAATGATATTTTCAGCTTAATTTCATTTGACATGACAAAATAACTTTGAAATAGTATTATTATTTTTTTCAAAAGAGTTGTATTTGTCATAAATTAATATTGATGTTACAAACATTTTCAATTTATTTATTTATCTTTTTAATCATATGTTTGATAGATGGTGGACAAATGGGATGTTATGAAGATATTTGGGTAAAATCTAACTTCTGGAAATTTTCTGGATGAAAATAACAAACTAAAACATGTCATTGTTTAGCTTATGTTAATGTGTCAAATACATTATTATATTCCTTTGTTGTTGTTGTTGTTATTGAAGGGTTTAATGCCATTTTTCAGCACACGATGGTGGCCAGTATTAATAGTGGAGTAAGTACCCGGGAAAACCCCCAGAAAGAACCACCGACCTACGAGAAGCTACTGGCAAGCTTCTCACATACCCACATTGGCTGAATCTGAGATTTGAACCAATGCAGACAGAGGTGAGATGGCAGTGATTGGTAACAGAGAGCGTTTGAGCCCACTTGGGGCTCATATATTTCTTTTTAAGAGTTCCGATCATCATAAGATTTTCAGGAGAGTGGCTGTTTTCAATTCCACAAAATTTTTGGTCATTAATCTAGAGTATGTTTGCTGGTCCTCCCTGATAAATATCTTTGCAGGGTGTTGGCATTCCACTCAAAGTTTCTCTGCCTATTATATTCAGAGTGCAGCTAATAAATTGTAGGATGGATTGGCACAAATTCCTGTTTTTATCACCAACATGCACTTTTATGTCAGCATGATGTATTTCACAAGGTGTCATCAATACACTAAGCTCCAAATTTAGTTGCATACACATAGAAAATTTATCTACTATATGGTAGCAACCATTTAATTTTGAGGGCATTGCTGCGATTGTCTTTTGAGCTGAGATATTTTATTTTTGTTTATCTTAAGATAATTATTTTAAAAAAATTCAAGAAAATTATGGATATGATATGTGTTTTTATTATAAATAAGAGGCAAGATATATTATAACCAGCTATTGACAGATATAAATTTTCACAAAAATAAGTAGCGGGCCCTTGTACCATAACATTAAATAGTTGGTCCCTTATATAATTGTGGTACACCATGGTATGTATCATGATATGTTCAGCAACACTGCACTATACCAGGGTACACAGTTTTTGATGGTATCCAGCTTATAGCAGGGTGCTGTAAATGATTTTCTTTCCTATTCTTTGTATGAGCATGCGAACATCATGTTGATAATTCATTTTAATAACCAAACTGCATTACTGATGTCAGTGCAGATACTTTAAAGCAGGAAATTTCCTGTTTATTCTTTCTTTGTTCCTAAAGTGGAGCCAGGAATTTTCAAGCATTGGCATAATGGAAGGTGGGCAAGCCAGTACCAGAAGAATTGCCCTCCTGCTTAAAAGGTTCACATGTTCAAAATGTTCTCTCATAAAGTAGTTTGAAACTTGTCTGGTAAAGTTTAATGTGCGATTCATGTGTATTTAATAGTGTGATGGCATTTTGAATTCACTTTGCATCACTATTGTCTGTTTTTAAAAATATTTTCTTGTTTCTTACAGCTTGAAAGATCACAACTGTCTGCTGATCCCTTGTGAACACATTATTGAAAACTTTCCCTGGGTACAGTTTTCTTTGGTGGTTGAATACGAACATCAAGATGACTCTCCCTGGGAAGGCATCTGTAAGTCACACAACATTTCCTGGATATGCATGAAGCTGGACCATCAGATTGATCGAAAATACATCAGTGCAGGTACCTAATCAAAGTTTAAAAAATTAAATAGAATTAACATTGATGGCTCACTGTTACAAATACCCATGCTTCTTGTCTTGCCTATGTCAGATGTCATTAAAGATGAGACATGGTCAGTGTCCATCTGTCTGTCCGTCTTATCAACTTTGGTCAGTTTGTTTAGTGTAAGGTGGAATATTCCATATTTAACTTCTGTGTTTGGACACCCTAAATCGATTTCTAACGTATAATTATTTTAGTGAACCAAATATTCAGGAAGAGATTTTTTTTTTTCTTTGTAAGTTGTTTGTTTCGGGACTTCTTTTCAATCATAATATTGATGCTTTGCTGCAAAAATGATTTAAACGGTTATTAATTGTAGGAATGAAAAATGATTTTTTTTTAAACTTGCAAAACTGAACTCGGACTAAAATTGTATTAAAATAATAAAATAAAAACAATACTGTACATTGTGTTTAATGCAATAAGAATTCTAGTTTGGTTTCTATTTGCCATTTTCATAAACTTGGTTTAATTCCCAGGTACTATTTACATAGTTATCTATCAGCAGAAAGCCCTTAGCCTTGTAATGGCTGTAACAGAATTGTTACCGAGTGGATGGTGGATTAAATGAACAACACAAACACAATATGTGAAAGATAATATAAATTTATGAAATAAATTATTAATGAAAAATAATGATGTATCAACACAATAACTTGTGCGTTCAACCCACGATCATACTCCACAACCATTCGCAATTCAAAACTAAATTAAATATTAATACAAAATAAACACAGATCCAAGGAATCTCCTGGACTAAACACAGATCCAAGGAACTTCCTGGACTACACAAATGTTTCAAATGAAATGGAGCCTTTACAAAAGTTGTATTAACGCAAGTATAAATTGCGATAACAAATACAAACATCAAACTATACTATCGCACATATGGATTGCGACAACAAGTACAAACATCTACATGTATTTTATCAAGTTGCTAACTTTTATTGAAATTCATATAATCCCTTGAAATACTACTGTGATTCAAACTAACCACGTGTAAATATAACAATGTATTCAATTGTAACTACAATTGCAACACACACATGTGTCTCGACCCTGTACAACCGTACGATTCACCAACTATTGAATCGCCGCCCAGCTTCTCCGAATACCTAGGGTTGACCCAATACTTTTATTGGCCACTTGACCTTCACGGATCCACTACAGTTATACGTACAGAGAGCATACAGCATCTACTAGAACCACCGGTCCCAAACACTAGATACTACCCCGGACGTTTACACCTCTAGACAGCTCCGACACTCGGACATTTAGACTTCTAGATTTCCGGATATTTACACATCTCGACAGACGTAGACGGACAGACAATCCGACAGACAGATAGTCAGATACCTCAATTTGATCGCACAATTAAACAGCATAATCACGGCACAATCAATCACATTCAGCTACAATCAGAGACATTCAGAGACGTTCAGCTACAATTCAGCTACAATAAAGAAACCAAACTAATAATAGTTGTTTCTGAAACAATCTAAAATTTAGATTACGCTATTGCATTTAAAGTCTAATAGTGACTAGTAATTCCAAATATTCAACGGTTTAAATCTGCATTGTAATAAAGGCATCATTGCATGAAATCATAAACTGAATAATATTCACAATAAAACGAAATATAAATTTAACACTCACCCCTTTGGCTGGAGAAAGAATGACGAGCTATCTCTCCTTTGATAAGATACTTTTGGACTCGTAATCTTATCAGAATTATTCTGCCTTATATATCCTCAAATAGGTGAGCAGAATTCACGGCAAAATTCCCGTGCACCCCGTGATTCTAATGTTCCTGACTTCAAGTGATTTGTAGTCAGGCACATGCAAAATCGCTACTCGTCACTTACCTTGAAAAACACTTATTCACCCCAGGTAACGCATGTACAACGAAACAAAAAAAAAAGGGTGAAATTAGTTTGTATTCAAGAAGAAATTAATTCAATTTTTGTCTAATTCTGTGACAATGGCAGTACCAGCCTTGTTTTCTCAATCCTTTGATCAAACTGCAAATTTGATACTTGCTAGTGCCAAATAGTCGTATATTCAGTTAACTCATTAACCCCTGGAGGTTTTTGTCATTTCGCCTAAAATGTGAGTAAGAAACACATTTTGGGGGTCATTTATGAATACATCCTAATACATTGACTTCTGAGAGATTTCAAATTAACCTATTTAGTTGTGTTAGAAACATCAATTTTCATTGGCTATTTTGCTTGCACTTGAGCAGAAGGTTAAAAGTTTGAGGTTTTTTTGTTGCTAAATGGACCCGTCATTATTGTATTGTTGCCACTTTTTATTCCAAATGCCCATCTTATCCTACATTTTGCAAAGGTTCACCTGTCTGTGTGCAGTTCAGACCAGTTTGCAATAGATCTGAGGCCAAAAAGTCTAAAATCCAAACACAATCAGATTTTGACCACAAGCAAATTTTGCGTTTAAAAAAAATTGGGTCCAAAATATTAGGTTTTTCCCTCTATATTTTGACGTGCAACTCGAACATCAAACTATCTGGGATCATTGTAGAGCTACATCTGTCTACTTTGTATACTTTAGTGATCATACATGACCTTGATGATACTATGCTTGGTAGTAGGCTACTACCTCCTGACGTGTAAACACGGTGCCAGGAGTTAATGAATTAATTTAGGATTTTGAAATTTTTTACAAATTGTCAAGGAATGGCCAAATTTGTAATTTATGTGCATTGTTAATGCACAAGTGATTAAATACACAAGGAATATTCAAGGTGATATCATCAAAATGCACCCATTAATCCATTAATGGTTTATTTCAGTTCCTGTATTACAATATATTATTGAAATCTATTCAGTTCAGCATATATGCTTTGAATCAATAGATTTCACAGATTATATGCTCAAAGCTTCACTTGCAAAGCCCCAGCTATTCCACTGTTTCAATTTACTTTCAAAATTCTATTGAATACTGCTAAAACAAAAGCAAAGTTGGCTTCCCAAGGTCAGACTGCTTTGTCTAAAAGATATCGGGATACTTTAAAAGAATCTAAAATCAGCTTCTGGGGTTGTTTGCTTTATAAATTAAATAATGTTTGTAATTGATAACAAAAGTTGAAATAATTGATTTATTTCTCTCTACCAGGTGTGTCTAGTCATCTCCCAAGCTTTCATTGTTTATCATCTTGTTACCATAACTGATACAAACAGGCATTTATGTTTGTGGGGTACAATAGCACACACAGCATTAATTGTCTTTAAGAATATGAAAAACAAAAAACTAAATAACTTTCCATAGTAAAAATGTTTTAGACTCCTAAGCGTATGACCTTTACGCAAGGTCTTCATCAGAGAAATGAAGTCTGGACTGGAGTTAAATCATCGTGAGACATACTCCTTCTGTACAATGGTGATAGTTCCAAAACAGAATCACAGTTCAACTCAGGCTCTCTCTCCATGATTTTAATAACTTTCCTTATATTTCTCTTAGTGTATTATTCTCTTTTCGAAGTACTCAGAGATGTTATCTCAAGAAAAGATATGCTTTGGTTCTTTGCAATGTTAACTAACTGCTTTATGAGATTCTCTGTCAGTTTACAAGTGTTTTTTCTGATTGTCATTTTTGCTACCATACCTGTTGACAAGGCCCTGTTTGTCATCCAGAATAGACTATGGAAATATACAGATTGGAATAAATGCACTACTTTGGTGCTAGAACACATAATTACTCTATTGAAATGGATCTTGAAAACTATCTCTTTTGTCTCTCAAAAAGAATTTTATTACAACTTTGGGGTAGCATTGTGCTTACTAGTGTCATTATTGTGGCAGATTTATATATGGAGGATTATAAATACAATATTCTTTCCACTGCACATTTTTCAGTAATTATATATATAAAAAGAGATCATTATATCATTATGCCATGAAATATGCTTGTAACCTGTAGCCTGTGGAAATATTCATGCTTGATGTTCATGGAAGACTATTACCTGTGGGCATTTTATACATTTGATTGTCATAGAATTTTAAAAAATAAAAACAACATAATTGCACATATTGCTATATTGACTGACAATAACTAGGGTGACTTTACTTTAAGAGTTCTTTGAGCTCTGTGGTAGAAGACCCAATTAGGTTAATTTGCATAAGGAAGCTGCATTGAATGAAACAACCCAAATAGCTTCAATTAGGTCTTCAGTTAGGTAAATCAGATAGACGCTTGCTGTAAATGCAAATGTTTTTACAATAATGTTTTCATGACTAATAATTTTTAAATAAATTGTTTTAAAATTTATTGAGTAGTTGTTTTTATCAGTGGTAATGTTACTTTGAAGTCAGATTTTACTCCATATATAAATGCAAATTATGAGAAGTGAGATTTATTCTTAAAGGCAAAATGTTAAAATATTGCTGTAATTCAGGGAAGAATGTGCCATCTGTACAATGAGCAAAGTCCACAAAATTGAATTTCACAACTCCTGGGTACATGAGTTGGATCACTTTGTGAAGCACAGTAGTAAGAACAAACATTTTCAAATACAGTAAATGTAATATCAACATTGGTCATTCTGAATTATATATATTACATCTGTTGACCTTGCATCACAACTCAGCATTGAAAAGAATTTCAACAAGATCCTCAGGAGAGTTCAAACAAAGTATCATCCAGTCTTAGATGAGTTAAAAAAAATGTTCAGTAATGATGTCTGCATCACTTTCAGATCACTAATTTATTGAGAGTAGCAAATAAATGTGCCTTTGTGTACCTACCCATTGATAATAACATGATAGCATGATTAATAAAATGGACAACTGGGTACCCCTTCAAAAAATAGTTTCCAGGTTCAGATCAAGGCATAGAGTAATGATTACAGTTCAGAGCTCATGTCGTGTGTCATGTCATGTCATGTCGTGTGTGCATTTCTTCATTGTCATTAGTTTTTATCATTGCTTATAATTTACTTTTCAACCATGCACTATATTATCATACAGTGAAGGACACTTCTCTCTATTCTCTAGATTTTGCATAGCATACTAAATTTGGCACCAGTATTTAGAATCATGCATTCGACTTTGTATGCCTGTCCAAAGTTTGGCTAACTCTCATACCTTTAAGGAATGCCAGACCATTTTCCCATGCTACCACTCTCGTGATCATGCCCACTTAATATGCAAGTGTAACTCTCTGAACAGAATACTGCCAAAGGAAAATGACTTACTGCACCTATTTACAACTTATTTTTATATTATTATATTGTACATATATGACTGATCATTTAATCTGAAACAACAATGTGAGCCTCTGTGTTCATTGTTTGACCTTCGTCTAATTTCCTTATTTTATTTATAGTATGTACATGTAACAGTTCCAAGAAAACAGACAGGTTTGAAACCATGTGTCACAGATTCATTCTATTTTGATACCACATATATAGTGGACCAGTCTAAATTGAAAATTAATGACCCCAGATATCATAATAAAGGGGCTTTATTGATGTGACTGATGGTTGTTTTATTACTGAAAAATGTTGGAGGAGAGGGATTTGCTTTTTTTAAAAATATGTTGCATCCGGAAAAAGACAAATGAATAACATTTTAAAATTTTGAAATAAGAATTTGACAGTGATGTTATACAAAAGTCATCATTTGTATACTTTAGGACTATTTGTAAAAGTTACTGTAGATATGTAGACTACAGTAGAACCTGTCTTGAAAGACCACCTCTTTTGTTAAAAAAAAAATGATGGTCTCTCAAGACAGGTGGTCTTGCATAACAGGTCACAATGCTATATAATCAATAAATTTGTGTATTGAGAATGTGGTTTCTCAAGACAGGTGGTCTCTCACATAGCAGTGGTCTTTCAATACAGTTTTACTGCAGTTAAAGTGAGTGTTATGCATAAATAATTTATTGATTTCTTTTGTGACTATACTTGTGTACTAACTACTAATCCACAATCCACATAGACATAGTCAATGTGTGACCATAACCACAGTTGAGTCTGCATGAGGAATTCAAATTGCTCATAATAACAGTTACATACAACCGTATTTTGACTACTGTAATACAGTATGGGGTAATTCAAATGATAAAAACATATCAAAGTTGGAAAAAATTCAGAAAAGAGCATTAAGGCTAATATCAAACCAGAAAGAAAGCAAGGAAAATTTAGCTGGTAAGTTAAAAATATTACCTATTAAAGACCGAATATGTTTAAGAAAAGCCAAATTAATGTACAGGATATCCAATAATAGTGCTCCTGAATATTTACAATCCCTATTCCAGTATAGACTACCTGGTAATACACCCAACCTGCGATCAATATCTACAAAACAGTATAAAATTCCCAAACCAAATAAGGAATTATTCAAAAAAAGTTTCCAATACTCTGGAACTTTGCTCTGGAATAGTATTCCAGTTGAGATTAGAAATGCCCACTCTATTTCCATCTTCCAAACCCAATATATCCAGTGGCTTCTGGGATGCTGTTGAATTAAATAAATTCCTTGTATGAGGGCCTCAAGGTAGATTAGTTCTTAGCTAATTGTGTTACCCTCTTTAAATAAAGTCATTATAATGCATGAAAAAAATTAGTATCAAATTTAGTCTGGTTACTAAGCCATTAGATTCATTAGACAAGACTATTCCAAATACATGTACCATAAACCAGATCCATGTACATGTCACCAGCTGCCATTGTAGTAGCATAGCCATGAAAATACTTACTAACTACAATTACCCATTCAGTTTGAAAAAGATTAGCAGTCATGGATGCACATAGTTAATAAATTTGGTACTGTTCGGGTATCAGTTATGAAAACCCAAACAATGTCAATGATATTATCATGATAGATCTCACCCATGCTTGATAGTTGTTGGCTTGAATTGTTTGTGATCATGCAGTATGTAATGACTGGGTTGAATGAGGTCTTTTTCTATTATTTTTCATCCTATAGTTAATGTAAAAATCATTATAGTTTCTTGCTTAATTAATATAGCACAGAAGCTAAAAGTACCATGGTCAGAGATTTCATCATCTGTTCAGTGTCCTTAGTGCATCAGTTACATCACTGTATTTATTGACCTGTTCCATTTGTTTTTTAAGTCATGGGTGACTTAGGTTTGGATGTTTGACCATAAATGCAGTTATTGAGCAAGTTTTATCAGATGGACTGGATAAATAAGGTCTTAACTTGTAGGTAACTTGCAGTTCCTATGGCCATCATGCTAAAAGAAACTTAATGCAAACTTCAGATAAAAAAATTTATGTTTATAATCAGTTTGATTCTTTTCCATGACCTGGAATTGCTCAAATAAATGAATGAATAAATTTCAAAAGACAGTACTTATTACAAATATGTAAATTGTAGTGTGTCTGAATACATGAAAGAACTTTGGAACTAGTCTTTTAATGGCTAAACTTTTAAATCTGGCAATAGTGTCAGATATTGGCCTCATTGAGATGACATCAGACACACTAAAGAATGTTTACCATTGGACACAAATGAAATGTTTGGTAATTTAGGTTAAAAGTCAAAGGTTTAGATATGTAGAGTAAACATCAAAATATGTCATGTGTCTATAGATAGGCACAAGATATCCAGTTTTTATGGTGCAGCCTAGGTGATAATGGATAAATGGCAAGAAAGGTATAGACCACAGGGTTAAATATTGTTTATTTTACTTGGGTAAATTATTAAGAGCTGTATGAAGGGCTTTACATTCTGTTTCAATATATCTTTTGTTATCAGGCAATTATGTGTTACAAGGACTGCAGCATCATTGCAAGCAAAACAATAAATTTACAGATTGTAATGCAAGTAATTTTTACTCTCCCTTCCCTCCATCCCACAGAATCTTTGTACCCCACTGTCAAAACCAAATTATTCTCATGAATGAAATGTCTTCAATTAATGACTGTGTATGTAAGTTTGATTAAAAGTAGTTGAAAAACATCATCGAATGTTAATTATTTATATTTTTGATCTTTAACCCCTCTCACAGACCCTAGAAGCTTGAGTCCTGATTAATACTTTCAGAGGGTGGGCATATGGAAAAAGATAATTATAGTAAAACATTGAATATCTAAACTTGCGGAGGATATAGATTTTTTTCATGTTATTTTTTGTTTGATTTTGTTTATTTGGAAAACACAATTCCTTTGATTGAAGCACTATGAGTCTTAAATTTGCTTTGGATTTTATCCAAGAAAATAGATTCCCCCATAGTCTGTTATTATAAATTTTCTCTTTTTGTATTCCCCTCACTCACACATTGTAACCTAATTACATTTACTGTTAATTTCAGAAAATAAGTTCATTATACCATTAAAATTGTATGAGATTGTTGTTTTTGTTTCTGACTTTAGTTACTGTGTTCTATGTTGGAGTTATATTCAGCAAACCATTTTCATTTATATATATACCCCGAGAGAGAGAGAGAGAGAGAGAGAGAGAGAGAGAGAGAGAGAGAGAGAGAGAGAGAGAGAGTGAGTGTGTGTGTGTGTGGTTTTTTGGGGGGGATGGTGAAAGACAAGTAGATAGGCAGATGTGGTAACAAACAAATACAATAGTGGGTGTGGGGATAAAAAGGAAAGCATATAGCTTCAAAGCAGTTTGTATCTCTGTTTTTCTAATTTCATACATCTCCTTCATTTCCAGTACTATCCATCACCTGTCCTGGTGTGGCTGGATCAAAAAAACTAAAACAATTAATGAGTAGAACCCTTCTCCAATACACACCTGAAATTGTGAAGAACCTTTCTTATTGTGCAGATGTTAAAAGTTGCTCTAAATTGGAAAGTTGCATGATATTTTATGTAACTTATTTTGCAGAACATACCAAGAACCAAATCACAAGAAACCAAGCTTTAAGGAATGATATTAAGCTAATAGGGTCTCAGACTTTTCTGTCTGATTCAGAGCTACTTCATCTGTTGGAAACAAGGTATAGCATATATCATTTTATTAACATATATTACAATAAAGTACTGTACAATAATATTGAAACTCCTATAAAACTGCAACTTGTATACATATGAACAACTTTCATGCTTGTAAACATTTACAAAATTAGCAACCATGTAAATGAATATGCATATGGTTGTTAGGTATGCAGGAATTAACTGTTCCAATTAAGTAGTATATTTCCACAGCTCTGCTAAATACCTTTGGACTGTTTATTAATATTTTTCTGTTAATTATTATCATAAACAATAATAATACAGATAATAGTAATAATAATAATTTTGTTATTTAAAGAAGATAACTCTGTTATATACATCATATCTCCCTTAAAGGCCATCTATCTACACACATACATTTACAAATAATGCAAATTTTTCTTTATTGAAAAAATAGCTATTAACAGGTAATCAATGAATAAACACATAATACAAACATTATGAAAGTATGTTTTAACTTCATATATAAATTTTTGTTTCATGTCTCCAATAACTGTTTTAAAAATGATTTTCATCAAGATCTTTCTGTATAAATAGCAGTTAATGATCACTTCTGCTTACTTATACCTTTATGTTATTCTGCAAGAATGTGGCATGCAGTAAGAGTATATCAGTATTATACTGACTCATAAATCAACATAAGATACAAAAAGAGAGACCTTCATAATACAAAAATCAAACTTTAACTAATATTTTCCAGTTTGTTCATTAATATAAAGGTTTGAAATACTGAAATATACTTGTTTTTAGGATTTAACTGAATTAGCAAATCAAATATGAGCAGGATTTGAGTTCCATATTTTTACCCTGAATACTGCAGACTTCCTTTGAATTGGTCAATACAAACTTTGATTATTATAAATTGCTCTTAAATTTAATCTTAGATTATAGGGAGAAGATGTTTTGTAGAATAACTCAGTCATGTAGTTTGGAACATCTTTGATAAATTGAAAAACCAAACTGCTTTCAGAAAATGTATTCTATTTTTAACCACTTTAATTCTCTGAACATGTTTGATGATGATGCATAAATGGAGAGCTGAGATGATCAGTTTTGAAACACGTTAATTCCATTTACAATTTCCCCATATTGTTGAATTCAGTCGTTGGAAATATATAAGCATTATAGTACAGAATGCTGGAGTACATTGTCAAGCACTTTTTTAATTCTACTAAGCAATGAAATTATAGATCTGAGTGACCTACACACATTTTCTACTTGTATTTCTCATTTAAGACTGTTGTTAAAAGTTACTCCTAATAGCTTCTCATAGTTTTCATTTTCAACTGCCTTGTTATTAATGTACAGTTAGTTATATGTCTTTCCTTTTTAACTTGGCAAGAAAGTATGAGTGATGTTATCATCTAAGTGGCATGGACAGAAACAAATCTGGAATGAATAAGATTTGGTTGTATGTCACATTTTCCAACACAAATTACATATCAGGATGATTTGCTGATAATGCTGACATAAATCGTTTAAGTAGATTAATTTCTTTTGTAAAGCCTGTTTGTTAAAGAACATTTGACAAGTAGCTACATAAAGAAACATTTCAAACTTGTAAACCAGTAAACAGTTTCTTAATAGTTGTAGATCTTACAAAAGCATCAGAATGCATGTGTGTGCGTGTGTGTGTGTGTGCATGTGTGTGCGTGCATGTGTGTGCATGTGTGTGTGTGCACGCGTGTGTGTGCATGCGCGTGCATGTGTGTGCACGTGTATGTGTGTGCATGTGTGTGTGTGCATGCACGTGTGTGTGTGTGTGTGTGTGCGTGCGTGTGGGTGTGTGTGTGAACAAAACAATATCATGAAGATCCTAAGAATGTTTCACCCAGATTGTCAAATACTTGAGACAAATACAAAATTTACAAACTCATTCCTGTAGTAGGGGTAAAAGAGGTAAAATTTTGTAGATTTTTCCATCCTTCATATCCATATATAAGTCAATTTGGAGTATAACAGGAAGCCAGATCAACACCTTGAATTCATCTGTTTTGCTAGTAATATCTTCTTTCATGAATATTTATGACTGTATGCTGTTTCAGATTAAATTGGAAATTACAGTCACTATTGCTAGCATGCTTTTCATCGGGGGCGGGGGGGGGGGTGAAGTTTCAAGACAGTTGTAAGCTGTATTGTTTAGTTTCCTGATGATTGTGATCTTCCTTGAGTACAAGTGCACATAAACTATGTTCCATTATCAATTGGCACATCAGAATAAACAATTTAATCTTGTTGTAATAGCTCTCAGGGGTTGAATGTGATCCCCACTCTGCTTGGTGCTTTGGTTATCATTATCTAGCAAGATGATCATCAAGTCTGTTATTGCTTTGATTGAGTAAATAGTAAAATTAAATATGAAATTAATGGATGAAATAGCTGAGCAGAGATACAGAATATAACAACATGACACATCGTATGTAAAATAAAAAATTTAATCAGTTACAAAAAACAAATGAAATTGAACATTGGTTCACCTTTTCTTAGAAATAGAGCCACAAACTTTATGTCAAATTCAATTAGCCATTCTGTTATACTGATAAAACAGATATCATCATAGAATCAACTGAATGATCAAATTCAAATTTTGGCATGTCAGCACAATCTGGTTGCTTCTGGTCCTTTCCAATCACTGATGGTGTCAGGTCAGCGTTGCCATATTTCTTTTCCTCCTATCTCATTCTTTAGCCTCCTATTGAAGTCAGAATAATTCTCTCATATCCACCTTTATTAATAACTATTCTGGAATATATCATTTTATGACATCTAGTTTAAATGACCCAAGATTCCCCAAAATGTTCTCTGCCTTGTCTCAACCTTGTAATTGTTCACTACTTAATAGTACATTTACATATCTGTCTGAGTGTTATTCAAACAGACTCTAATTAAAATTCAGTTATATCCCAAACAAGAGAGGTTAACCATGGCTAGCTACCAGCTACCAATTTATTGCCAGCCTAGCCCATATGTCAGTCTTAATGGTTACGTGTCATGCTGACCATGACATAATGTACTGGGGAAAATATCTGCACAATTTTACACAATCAGTTATCCATTGTAACAAGAACCATGTGATTATGCAGTGTCAGTTGCATGTTAATTGTTATACCCATTTTATCTTGAATATGATTATGGTCGTAATACCTCATTCTATCCTGAATATACCTGCGGTTGTAGTATCTCATTTTATCTTGAATACCACTGCAGTCATACTCTACTACATATGTGTATAGTGTCTCTAGAAACATGTATTCTAAATCACAAATATTTGTGTACTCCTTCACCAACACTAAGGTTGGTTAAAGCATGCATGCACAGTGAAATATTAAAAACACCATGGTCGGAAAAGAAATTGTTGGCTTAAAATTTGAGTGATAAAATGATGGACAACAACTCAGATGTAAACATGGATGTTGACAGCGAGGGTAGCGACATTGAAGTTGATGATTTGGATGATTCTGATGATAATATTGACTTAAATGATGGGTTAGAATTGAGTCAAGTTGATGAAAGAGATGATGCATGGCTTCATGCACTTTTCAACAGTAATTCAGAGAATGAAGCTGACTTTGAAGGCTTTCAAGAGGAATTGATCCAGGATGATTTTTCACCTCAATTGCAGCTACAATTTAAAATAATAATACTGACATAGTGATGATGTGGATTTCAAAACAATTACAAATTAATTACCCTTATGTTACTGAAAGATTTCTAGAATTTATTTGTGACAAGTTTTCATGAAAAACTGTACGCTGAAGCACATGTTCTAAAGTGAAAAATAACCAAATTGTTCCAGGTGTTTTGTTGTCCAGTTTTATTAAAATTATTATAACTTTTGAACTAACAGTGCTAAAAACTTCAAATTAGGACCAAAATACTAGAAATAGAATTATCTTTACTTATTCGCATACAATTAGGAGCATTTCATTCCTCTTTGTGAACAAAAGATTCATTGAACATCATAGTAACTTTTTTAATTTGTTTTCTTCTTCTTTTAAGTCATATTTTAAAATAAGTTGTGAGCATGTACATTGATAAATGATAACAAAATATATATCACTGTGTGCAAATTTTATTACATTTACAGAGACATATTGTTTTATGTACTTTAATAGAGAAATAACGATGTTACAACATTTTTAGTAAACAGGGTGAAGGTCATCACAATTTATGTTACTGCTGCTTTATGATGCTCCATTTTACCACAATGTATTTAAAATTGCTTCTCAGGAATCAGGCACTGCAGTTGAAATTTGTAAACAGGATGGGTTAGCCAGGTTATTTTACTTGACATATGTTTGGCAAATTTAGCAGATGAGATCAAGTTAGAGAGGCTACCAATAGTGAAATGAGACTTTTGATAGGAAAATTAATAGCGTAAAGAAATTTTATGATAGAGACAAAAAAATACAGAAATGTCACATAAAAAGAATAAATAATGCTGATGACAACAATGAAATATTGCCCTTGGCTAATGTTCATTATATCCAGAGAAGAAAAAAGGCATCATGTCTCATGATTGTCAATCCTCTCAATCATAAAACCCATACAGTAAATGATGTGGAATAATGCTAGAGAACAAATAGGTACTAGCATTAGCTATTATCTGTACTCTGTATGTATTTTATAAATACTCATTGAACATTCAAGTCATTAATATGGCTTACCGGTACATCCCTTTGTTGGATCAGTAATATCAATGAAAAAGATGTGCTGGCAATCGCTCAAGTGCATAAAATAAAATATAGGTAGATCAAATTTGAATGGACCTATAACTATACTATGATCAGGAAAAAAAAGGTATTGTGAAAGAAAAAAACAAATCCATTATTATATTCTGTTTTTTAATTTTTTTATTTTTTTTATTTTGAACCATTCCAGCGGCCTAAGTGGTCAGAGTGTCTGCCTCGGGTATAGAAGGTCATGAGTTCAAAACCCAGTCGAGTCATACCAAAGACTTATAAAAATGGTACTAATAATTGCCTCTCTAGGTGCTCAGCATTAAGAGTTTAGTGTTAGGACTGGTATTCTTGGTGTCAGGATAATATGACTGGGTGCTACATGTCTGTGGCATGATGTCTTAGTACTAGACATCATTATAAACTGCCAAACTGCAGACATTGTAGCAGTATGACTGAATAATTCTTATGTTACAAATCCAAACCACACATATTCTTTTTGTTTTAGGAAAAAAGAATATGCTTTGCATAAGTTCAAATATATTACAAATAATAAACTTTAAGTACCATGAAGCTCATAAATTGTGAACTGTTGTTTCATGTTGGAGAAATCATCAAATACAACCACATATAAATGTATACAAAAATATGATAAAAATTATAAAAAGCATCCATTATATTAGTTTATAACAATTTCTTGACATGGTAATTTAACAAGAATTGATACAGCTATGTGACCTGATCATTAGTAATTTCTCATTCTCAGAGCATAAATACCTTAAGAGTTTGAAATTTTAGGCAATATCCCACTGCCCACGTTCATGACTTATAATGGTCATGTGATCCAATGAAACTTGTGCAGATGAGTGGTAATTCAAGCCCCTCATTCCTGTCTAATGTTGACCTCCACTGTCATATTTTGATTGCTTTCTTTTCCATATATTTTCCTCTGATGTGATCATTTTTTGTTTGATTGGGGACAATGGATTGTCACATATAGCTACAATGTTCAAGTATGGCTAACGGCACTCTACTGAAGTGTTCCTTAATCCTAGTTTCTAACACTCTCCCTGTTTCCCCAATGTAATCTTTCTCACAATCATTACATTTGATATAATAAAACACACCACAGTGTTTCAAATTTCAATTTATTCATTTACATGTGTCAGTTGATGTATTCGAGAGTTAGAAGATTTGTGATATACATTTATCCCATGTTGTCTGAATAATCTGGCAAGGACTTATGTACCATGGCATGGCAATGTTGGTTTCTATTTAAGCTACTTCTGGTTGTTTTGGTGTTTTTTTAATACTTTTCTGGAAGTTTAAAAACACACTCAGGATAGCAATTTATCCTTAGATGCTGATTTTACTTGCTCTGCTTCCTCCAATCAATCTTTCTCATCAGTGACTTGGGAGTTAGCTCTATGCATTAATGATTTTACTACTGACTTCATGTGTTCCAGATGGCGATCAGAAAAAGAAGAGTTGAGGTACTGGTCATATTGGGTTGTTTTTTATACACAGTGACTTGGTTGATCCATCATCATTACCATGTTTACAAGTTTCCAAGAATGGTAGCTTGGCATTTTCTTCTTGATCTGAAGTGAATTGGGTATGTGGGTCAGTAGAGTTGCGATGATCAGAGTACTTGTGTAGTACAGTCAAGGTATAATCAACATATCTGAACCACATTGATGGTGGGTTCTTGGCCAATTCCAAGACCTTGTTTTCCCAAAAAATATCCATGTATAGATTTCCAACTATTGGTGAGACTGAGGACTCGATTGTATCTCCCCGTTTTGGTTGGTAAAACTCCCATTATAGATAGTATTTTCTATCCAAACACGGTTTAATTAAGACATATATGTACAATAGGGAAGTCACATCTAGATTTCAGAGTATTGTTTGCTCTTTTTTCTCTCTCATAGCTTTATCCACTGGGATACTGGTAAAAAGTGCTGATATATGATAAGAGACCAGTTTTCTACATGGTGATACTGCTAACTCCTTGATCATTTGGATTAAGTTTATGTTATTGGTTGATATTGTGTTCTGTTTTGCCCACTAGAAACCCTATCACAAAAGTTGGATATTTAGTCAAACCATACTTGTTGAATGATGCATGCCTAATTAGGCAAATCTCTTTTGTGTTGAATTTTTAACTTATTGTTTAAAGTTTGTATTAGCTCACCATTTCCTGGCCAAAAGGCCATGTGAAGTTTATGGTTTACTATTACATTTGGTATGCATCATCTGGCATGCATTCATTCAGCAGGTAACACCTTCTCATCTACTCTCAAACCAGTGGATCATTTTCAACCAAACTTGGCAGACAGCATTTTGGCCTAAAGGCCTTGCATATTTATAGAAATGATTCTGATCCATTATCAATATGTCCACCATTACTATGAAGAAATAAAACTTTTAACTTCTCATAAACCAATGAATAGAATGCAAAAAGCATCATTGGATTTTTGGCTGTATTTAAAAAATGCAGATTTACAGTCAAATATTGCAAACTGTTTTTTAAAAAATATAAAAACATTGAAATTACTTCATGTTTAACAAAGAAAACACCTGAGAGAAGTTAACAGAAAAAGCATAAAGATATTTGATCTGCCATGAAATAAAGCAATCATTAAATACAAAACAAAACTTTAAATGACTTCTAAAAACCACAGGACAGATTCTGAAAAGGTTGGAAAAAAAGCACCCAGGCATCCAGATCTTTTATATGTTTTTGCATATGGTGCAGATTCACCATGACCATCATTATTAAAAACAGAAAACCCATTAAAAAACTTATTACTTACAAACCCCTGCAAAGAATCCTGGCCTGAAGACATTTCAATTTTGCATAGATTCTGATGATGCTGATCCACTGATCAAAATGGCCATTGTAACTAAAAATAGAAACTCCATTAATAAAATTGTAAAATATGAAAAAAAAACTACTGCAGTTGATGACATTTTATAGAAAGTGTTCAGGCTGTAAGGCCTTTCAAATCTGCACATTGTTTTTTGATTGTCAAGTATGGCTGCCCTTAAATATATTAAAACTGTTAAAATATCAGAAACCATCTAATTGAGCCTCTTGTTTATTTATTTATTTATTTATAATTTATATATTTTAGATCAATTTATTTCTGTATGTAGAAATAATTAAAGGTAAAAATTAGAATTACAACTTTTTTAATCAATTTTTTTTCTTCTTCTCATTTTGAAAAAGAAATAGGTACTTTGTATGAACAATTAGAAAATTAAAAATATGATTTTCATGGATTGATGTGAATGGGAAATAAATGATTGCAGAAAATTCTCAAAGAAAGACCGAAAATAGTTTTCTGTGACCTTTTAGTAGTTTTATGTTGCTGTATTGTTCTGATGGGATGAAGAAATACAATTTTTGCAATTGCTTTTAATTTTACAGATACAACCTGCAGTTTCTAGAGCGGGACTATACAGCACTCATGTGTGGGGAAAAAATGTATTTTTCTGACATTGACATAGATGAGAGAAACTGTGTGCTTCTGTATTATCTACATGAAGTCTCTGATGAGTCACAGGTGGAGAGAATCACTGAGAGAGTCCTTGCTCTTAGCCTCAAGTACCAACATTGCTGGATGATATTTATGGCTATACCAAACTTGGGAAGGTGATAATACGTTGATCAGAGAGGGTACAAGATTTTTAGTTTGTTCAGCACAGCATTGTGAATGATATCTGCATCTTTTCTCATTGGATCTTCATGTCATTGTCTTGAAATGTAGCTAAAATTACCAAATTAATTTCACGCACGAATGATTTAAACATAATTCATATTGATATACAGCTCAACACTATTCATTTAATAGATGCTGAAAAAAAACTGGTATGTGTACAATTTAGTCCATTATATTTGTCCTTAAATCTGAAAGAGTTCATTTTTTATACTTCTAATAAATCAAAAGGAGGAAACTACATTATGGCCAAATATATGATGACCTGTGGAAGAGTTGATGTGATTATTATGAAGTAAACAGACCACCCTGATTTAGCATGTAAAATGGAATCTTGCTAAACAATGCCATGCAATAATGCATATTCAGATATAACATGGTCACAGCATGGCTCCCAAAATATTTTGTCCATTTATTTGCACATGAAAACAAAAAGTTCTTCAAAGTTTGTTAATAAAGAATTTATTGTCATGTTGGGGAAGAGACCGCGTACAGAGAAGAGATCTCATCAGAATTAGAATATAATATGATAGTGGTGCAGTTCCTGAAATTTTAAATATATGTAGGTGTATTTTTCTCATATTTGGAATTTTTTCAAAATTTAAGTACTTGAAATAGTGTGTAAAATGTTTAATATCATTTTGGGGAAGAGTTCATGTTTGAATTTTAATATAATATGATTGTGGTGCATCTTCTGAAATTTAACAGTTTCACCAGGTTCTTGAAGTGTTATGCCAAAATAAATATTATGTGGTCTTTGTGGTTGTCTTCAATTAATTCTGTATACAATCTTTGCTCAAACAATAGCCATCATATGTTTCTTCTTTAATTGCATACACAACCAAGCAGCAGACTATGCGGTGGTTGATAAAAGTTTCTCACAGATTAATAAACATAAAAAAATGAAAGCCACCAACATGTTTTCTGGGCTTGGTGGTGTTATTAGACACAATCATTTGACCAGTAAATAATGTCCTCTTTACTAGCTGGAAATTGAGAGGGTATGAAACTGTACATGCATTCAGCTTAAAAACAATTATTAAAGTGACTCGTGACCATTGCAAGCCTACTGCACTTAGTTATATGGTTTTACATGTGTATGTGTATGAACTCAATATTAATTTCCTATTCTTTTTATATAAAAATATTTTATCATTATGGAAATGTAACTTCACAAACGCACTTTGCGGAAAAAAAGTTTATTATGTTTTTGGGGAAGAGATCATGGATGAATTCTAAAATAATGCGATATATAATACGATAAAGTATAGGAAATAGTTTGTAAAATGCTTGGCTTCTGAAATTGATCAATTTCACCAGATTCTTGAATTGTTGTGCCTAAGTAAACATTATTGGAAATGTTACTTATTATTGATCCATGAGTAAAGCCAGTAAACTGTCTTTGAGATTATTGTCAATTATTTCTGTATACAATCGTTGCTCAAACAATAGCAGAAATGTGCTGCTTCTTTAACTGCATACACACACAACCAAGCAGCAGGCGACATGGTGGTTGATACAAGATTCTCACAATTTAATAAACATAAAAAACAAAAGCCGCCAACATGTTTTCTGGGCTTGGTGGTGTTATTAGATGCAATCATTTGACCAGTAAATAATGTTCGCTTTACTATCTGGAAATTGAAAGGGTATGAAATTGTACATGTGTACATCTTAACAAACTTTATATCAGTGACTCATGACCATTACAGACTCGCTGCATTTAGTTCTTGGATTTTATGTGTATGGTGTTTGCTTATGAACTCATCATTATTTCCTATTTTTTGTATTAAAAATATATTTTACCATTATGGAAAAAAAAGTTTTACAATTTGTAATGACACCTTTCATAGACCTGGAACTTGATGAAACATACACATGCTTTCGTCTTTCCCACTGAATTCAGACACATAATGATCTGTGATAAAAATATTGATATTTTTGAAAATTTTGCAATGGATTTACAGGTATTATGGATTAACTGCATGTCATGACGGTTCTATATCAGACATATATTCTGTTCATGTTATATTTTGGATATTGAATTCAGACACAATGTGAATAGCCTGATATCCACATTGTCCATGTGATTTCCCCCAAATTGTATGTGAAGCATCAACATGATAAAGGCATGTATGAAAAGCATCTTGTGTTTGTCAGTGCTTGCATAAAAGACACATGTATCTGATTCATGCAGTCCTTCTTGAAGTGCAAACCTTGAAAAGAGGGCATACCTTGACAATATACATTAAAAAGTAGAACACATCCTTGTTAAGTGTATTGTTTGCCACCCATTGAAATGGAGCTTTTTGTGAAATTGGTTTTTGACTAAAATTGAAGTGGAGAACAGCATTTCCATATATATGGTTATAACCTAATGAAAAAATATCCCAAATTTGATGATTTGATGGCCAGCATTTCCAGCTTTCCAAAATATAATGTCCAGATTTCACATTCAGTACATATGTGGATGTGTTTAAGAGAGAGAGAGAGAGGTCATAGCCACTGGTAAATTAAACCTAATTTCAACATGCGATTTTAATATTTAGAATCACTTCACATAATTTTAATATAAATTCTGTTAATAACATTTTCATTCATTCAGGTATCCTCTGCCCAGCAATGTGACAAACAGTCTTTTCAAACTTGAAGCTACACTTGCAAACTTTGCTAGCCAGGCTGCAGAATTTGAAATTCAGGTATTTGAAGATATTACACCGCTCCCTCGATAACTCGCGCACAACGGGGTCCAAAACATTGACCGCACTATAAGCAAGGGCGCGAGTTACCGAGAGACCTATAAAAAAAAAACTAATAAAGAGATGGGAGATCGACAGAGAGGCAAAAGGGAGGTGGGGTTGCATTGTTAAATACTCGTTTTATAATCGTGCTGAAAATAACTGTGAATAAATATTTCTTTATAAAGGTGTTGTTCGTTTTCTTTATAAATTAACTTTAATTTCTGGATAAAATATCTTGGAAAGATCGTAAAAACAAACATTATTTCATGAGGTATCGGTACTCTTAACATGTGTATTGCTAAATACATTGTGTATTACATCATTGCTTTTTGTGTTGATTTGGATACATTCTAGTTTTATTGTTTGTTCAAAATGAATCGAGATTTCTTTTATCAAAAAAGATAACATTCATATCGAAAAACGACGTCAAAACTTGTATTGCTCTAAAAAAAATTAAAAGAATCTGTTATTACTAGATCGATAAATAGATAGAGTAAAATGTAAAAAAAATAAATTCACAAAGATAAACCATTACCAACCATGAATTTAATAGGTCTAAACGTCAAATATGTAAAAAAAAAAATAAATAAATAAATAAATAAAAATAAAAATAAAAAATCATCCGATAATAGCATAGACCAGTCTGATTACAATTATAAACTTGGTTGTTTGTATATCCATCATGGGTCAGTATCTCTTAGAGTTGATTGGGATAACTGGATGCTGCTGCCTGATTTGCTGAGCGTATCTCTCCTGACAACGAAATTTATTTTATTCCATGTCAGTGCTGGAATCTCCAAAGCCATCCATGGCTTGCTATGAAATCTGAATCAGTATCCATAGTTTTGGCCATTTTCTCTGCCTGGGCCTTGAGAATTGTTCCCGAAATCAGAACACCTTGTTCACGTTGCTGTGTGAACCAGATGTACACAGCATCATCTAATTCTGTGTTGTTTGCAGTGCGTGCCCGTTTCCATTTAAATCCATCATCAGAATCAACTTCATGCAAATAATCCCGAAATTTCTGCTCATCCTTGAGCCAACCTCTGAATGTCGACTTGGCAAGTTTAAGTTCACTACAAACTTTTGATCTTGATTCACCATTACAAACCCTCTCTATGACAGTAAGCTTTTCATTCACCGAGTATGCCTTTCGCTTGATTCCCTTGCTCTCCATGATCACATTTACAAATGATTAGGATAAATTACTGATTAATATATACTTTAATGGCAATAAGTATATACTATTTGAAACCATGTTCGATTGGTCCAATTATTTTGATTGATGTTGAGACACAATATTGACCACAAGAGTTTATGCATGTAGGATTTGCATTCCTTTGAACTTTTGTATTGTACGTCTTTTACCTGATTTGATACAAAAGACCGACTTAACGTGATAAAACAAAGCAGGTCTATTTTAATTGATTTTTACAATGCAACAAACACTTCCCTAAGTCGTCGATCAAAACGCAGCCGGCACTTAACTAGGTTCTCACAGATGTGCTCGCGGGCATCGATGTGACGGTCAATTGACTCTTCATGTTTGAATAGAAGAGAACATGCAACGAGTATACTGCTTACACAGCAACACAATGAAAAGATTAAAACATTAATTTCCCCTGACAAGACATATTTAATTAGTGTTCATTTCATTCAGTGTTGCCAACTGTTAGCATTTACTAAATTCATTGATCGCTGTTTCGCCGTATACATATACAGTATTATTATTTACAGTGAACTGAGAAAATATTTTTCCGATAAAATGTAACAAGATATGTGATTCCTTATTAAAACCTGAAAATTTCACGATGTTGATTCTAACTTTTCGGGAACTAATTGCCATTTTCGATGATAAAATGGGCGATATATCAAGGTTTCATTCACCAGTTCTGATCACGATTTTCTTCATTTGTTAAAATATTTTCTTTTTAAAAAAATGGGATCCACGCCGAACACCGCGTTATAAGTGGGTTCCCAGTTATCAGGGCGCAAGTTATCAAGGGAGCGGCATATGTGGAAAAGGTTGAGTTTACTTTCATAAGGCTGATAGTTTCTAACTGACAACTATTTTTTAAAGTATTTTTTCTAAAAGTCTCTCTGCAGAAAAGCTTCAACATTTATTATGTTATGTATATCTATATTGTGTGCTTCACTTCTGCCTATGATAGAAGGTTGTGAATAGGAGTTTTGACTGCCTGACGTTTGTCATGATTGAAAGTGGTAAAAAGTTGTTTATTAAAATTTGAGTTCTCAGCCTAACTTTGTGAGCTTAGAATGTTCTGAAAGCAAACTTATTTACAATTTGATGGCATTTTCCAGCAGAAATGACTCAAATCTCTTTGAATTCTTGAATATTCTATTGCATTTCAGGTTCAGTAAAATGTATATATATATATATATATATATATAGAGAGAGAGAGAGAGAGAGAGAGAGAGAGAGAGAGAGAGAGAGAGAGAGAGAGAGATAAGGTAAACAATTATTTATTTTCGTTTCATATCAGTCTTTGGGAATGTTTGCTCAGAGTTTAGAGTTGTGTTTGGATATAATTCTAGAAGAATTATTTATTTTAAGTATTCATTGGAATTATTAAAGTGCTCATTCAGTGACTTTTGATTTATAAACTCTTCTTGGGGATTGTTGTGAACTCGATCAAAGACATTCAAGATTGCTTGAGTTTTTACAATGGGACATTCAAGACTATTGGAATTCATTTGGAATATTCTGTACATTTTGAACTTGTAATAGAACATTTAGGATTATGTGGGATTCAACACATAAGTGTCTCTTAAATTTTCACTTTATATTGGTGAGAAATAATAACTTCTTGATTTTACTAAAATTGTTGGTTTCTCTTCAAGTTGTTACGTGTTTTAAGAGTCATAACAATTAGTACCTCTCAATGAGATGTGGGAACCCCATTGTAATCATCTTTTCTATTCTGTGTGTGTGTGTGTGTGTGTGTGTGTGCATCTATTCACTGTTATTTTAACCAGTTTAGCTCTGCAACCCTTATATGAAACTGGATACTATTTGGCGTTTGAATTGCCAGTTATCAGTATATCTGCCTTTTACAGATTTTGTCTGTTCATGTCCAGTCTTGACAGAATTGTTGCCCTATTCCAATCAACACCATATTTCAGTTTCAGCAGATCCTTGTAACCATCATACTTTTTTCTTGTCAACTCCGATTCAGATAGCTATGGTCTTTAGAAATGATTTCATTTTTTTAAATGAGATGCTGATTATAAAGCGCATAATTTTGCAGCTCTTACACTTAATTGGATGCCATCTGGTGGATGAGTTGCATGCTACATGTAGATGTGCCTTACTTTAATTTTGAGATATTGCCCTTTTATCCATCAGTATCACATCTCAAATACATCAGAGCCATGTAAGTGCTGTTCCATTTAAACATTATGGTACCCATGGAATAGTTTTAAAAAATATATACCAGGGTACTTTGACTTCACAGAGTTCATATTAAAATGATAAGAAAATTCTCTATTGCATCTTTGGATGAAAACCTCACTTTATAAGTGCCTTCTCTGGGTACCATCTATGTTTTAATGGAACAGCCCTAACCAGCATACTTTAGGAACCATTCAACATATTCTGATGCAGTTTTGTGTGTGTATTGTGTCATAGCCATCAGTGTGCCTTTTATGGGTTTTGTGTAATTTTAAATAGAGTTATGGCAGTTGAAAATTAACTTCATATATTTGCATGGGATGTTATTTATAACCAAGATAGGTAAAAAATCTTTCAATGAGATCTGATAACATATAGTATGAGCCTTGTCTCATAGACTTACGGGTTTATTCTCAATAAGAATGGTTGTTTCTTTCTAAGTGATGGCCCTCCTAACTTTGATTTCTGCAAGAAAACTTCACCAAAATATGTTATATTTCATCCAGAATTGGCATCAGGCCTCAGATTAATGAGGTTTTGAGTTTGATCTCCAGCATTCCACAACATTATTTATAGGAGTTATGGACCTAATTGGCTGTCCTCCTGAATTAGATTTCTGCAGAATAACTTTAAAAACTGTTGATGCATTTTAACCAAAATTAGCATATGAAATAATGTTGAGGAGACTAAGAATGAATTGTTTCCTGTGTTTCCACATTATCATTTAGCAGTTGTATAGCCCCTGATTACCTGTCATCCGAATCCTTGCTTTTTGCATTGTAACTTTACTAAAGAGTAGTGTATTTCAGCCAATTTTGTATGCACCGTTATATTGATGACACCTTGAATTAATTGGATTTCCAGCAGTTCAACAAGGAATTTAAAATAATATGAACCCTGAATACCCATCTTCTCAAGATGGTTTTCCAACAAAGGTTTTCTGGTTTAGAGTTTTGCCAAGTGAATTGTAGAGAGCATGACCATTTGGAATGCACATGTTGCTACTTGCTCTAGTGTCATAGAACAATAAGAGTCATATGACTATATCAAGTCTGTTATTACGCTATTCTTAGTTTTGTTACAGCTTTTATAGAACATTTATTGATATAATAGATTTGAACTGTTCACTTAGTAAATTTAATTTCAAAAAGTTTTAATCACATGTTTCATGTCACAGCAAATTGTTAGACTATTTGTTTAGGAATATTTATGATAAAATTGACCAAAATATAGTTTTGGAATTAATGTCATCAAATATAAATTACATTAACATTTTTAGACTATTTCTCAACATTCATTTCCACAACTTATATAATCTTACTCAAAGTTAAAATTCACCCCATACCCAACACCCCAACTTATTTGTATCTAGTCTGTTAGAATGTAACATGTTTTTATGATGAATATTTATTAAAGACTATCTAATTATTTTACAGTATTATATGGACAGATTTCTTTGAATATTTCATTTAATTAGTATCAAATTTTGCTCCTATCTGTTTGCTGTCTTTCAATATCTTATTCAGAGCATCTAAATGATTATTATTGTTAATGAGATCATAGTTCCAAGAAAGCTTAAGCTTGTTGCTTAATCACCTTTAACACTTGATTTGTTATTTATATTTAGTATAATTTCTTTGATGATGTGTGAAATACTGTTTAAACCTATATTTTAGGTACTTGTTAGTTTCAAACTTAATGATGTTGCAAAGCTTATTTGGATAATCTGTGAAGAATGTCTGCCAATTACTTCAGAAATGGATTCACCTGCACACAACTGGTTATCTACTGAAGTTTTTAAGGTACTCTAGTCTCAAGATTTATTGACTCTTCAAGGAGGATTTTGTTTTAATGATAATTATTACAATGTGAGGATTAGTATCAGTTAAGTTAATTGAATATATTCTCTCAGAACATTCACCCCACTAGACTATTTAAATTGACTGAATTGTAATTGTGAAGATTGTGAAGGACTGTGGTCTTAGATAGGGAAACTTTACCACTATAGAGGAGACCTATATATCTTAGCCTTGAATGCCTTATATTCCATGCATCTCCTTAAAATTGAAATGTCAATATAGCTCACTGAGTATAACCTATATGTTCGCTTTTGACAACATGTTTCACCTAAACTTAATTGAATGGGTTTGTGTAACAATGGGATCATGTTTTTCTATCCAATTGGTATCAGAAAACTTTCTTTACCAAACCTCTCACCAAGAAAGCTACAGGACTTGATCAGACACAGAAACATCTGCTTTAGCTATTTCAGACAGCATAACATTTGTAATCAGTTTAAGTATTGCAACCTCATCTGTCCCCAAAATATGGAAAACTTTAAATGTAATGCCTAATTATAAATGAGGTTCTAAGGAAGATGCAGATAACTACCAACCAATTCTGATACTACCAAGCTTGTCAAAATTGATTGAAAAAGTATTTGCCTATGACTTATTCATTTCAACTTAAATAAACACTACCTGTTACACCCTGACCAAGCTAGCCTTAGACAGAAAGGCAAAGAAAACTGTTTATTGCAGTTACATACAACCCTGTTTATACAAGGTTCTTACAGCCTTTGAAGGTCTTTGACAGATTGGGAAAAATGAGGTGGCATTTTCAAGGCCTTGAAACTTTGGTAAAATTGAGCTAATTACCATGAAGTTTTTAAAAGTCATTGAAAATTGAAGTAAACCCAAAAATTTTAATTTTTTTCCATAATCACAAAAATAAATTGTTCAGAGTTGTTAGATTCGGATGTAGTTGAGTTTTCATAGTTTCTTTATTTTAATTAACTATAGATTTAATTTCATCATTAAACAATATTGTAGTACATGTATTTTGCATTCATTTTTTTTCTCATATAACATAACTTGTATACAAAATATTAGTGAAAAGAGGTTTTGGAAATCAATGTCTGTGGTCTTTGAAAGTTTGAGAAAAGTTTTTGAATTTATCATTCAGAATGAACCCTGTTAGATTACTATAATACATTATGAAATACAGTGGTCCCCTTCTTAAATGGCCCCGCTGACCAAGGGGCACTTTCTTCATACATCCAGGTACAGACGAGTTTGTGTTCAAAAGTACCCCTCAAGAATGTCCACCCCTCTAATGTGACCAGCAAATTAGTACAAAAATGTTAAATGTCCCCCTCACAAGCTGCCACTTTTTATTTCAAATGTTTCTAGAACTAATAATTAATTCATATCGTAAGGTAAGTAATCAGATTATCTCTACCATCAATACCCATCTCCCAATGTCAGGTTTTCATTACTGAAAGAATGAACTAAGTACATGTAACACTAAGATTAATGTTATATTATTATCTGTAAAAACAAACATTTACAGAAAATGGGTTGAACAGTATTGTGATAGAGTTTTGGGTCTAACACATGTGTCGAGTTCTTCTCTTTGATGATTATGACCAGACGTAATTGTCAAGATCACAGCATGTTTAGCATAGGCTAACTATAGATTTTGTGGATTGACACACACAGAGAAATTAACCTTGAACAAAACAAGGTAACAGACAGATGGAAAAATCATGTGACACTACATCTATTGCTTCAGTTATGAAAAAGACATTTTGTCCACTACAAACGTTTCATCTGCATAATTAAATCGCACACAGTTAGCAACATCATTACTTGCGTTAACATGTCATCATGTAAACAGAGACATTATTTTAGAAGAAAGCCAGTTAATCTGCTTGATGACATCAGAGGGGTGGGGAGGGGGACTTGCAGGACAATTTTATGTAGAAAAGACTTGAATAAAACAATTTTTTGTTGAAAATATTTGAATAAACAACATCATAACTCATAAAAGATTATTCAGCAGCAGTGGGAAAATGGAGCAAATGGAAAAAGAATTATGTATGTACCAAGATTTAAATGACGTTTTTGAATGGTTTTGCAATGTACATGACAACAATACCCATATCATGTTTGTGTCAAGAATAAGAATTATTAATGTATATTCAGTTGAAATAAGTTTATTTTTAAGACTAAAAGAACCTTTTAACAATTAATGATACTTTTAAATGAAGATATTAAATGCTTTGAAGTATGTAGCTTTCTTACTATGTACATTACTTACACTTCTCACAAAATATTTAGTAACTTCGGGTAAGGCCACCCGTCTTATAAGGTCACTTTTCTGGTGCAGAAGTGGTGGCCATATAAGATTGGTACCACTGTAATTCAAATAACAAAATCATATAAAAACTAGCATGTCATCAAAAAAGAACATTTGGGCTAATTTCAATCCAAAGCAGGGAAAGCTTATCTGATCTATTAATAATATCACTTTTTCAAGACCAAATCAGGCTGAGAAAAAGCTAAGTTAATGTACAAGATATCCAATAACATTGCTCCTCTATATTGATAGTCACTACTCCAGTAAAGGCTACCTGGTAATACTCCCGACCTGTGATCATGTGTACCAAACAGTATAAAATTCCCAAACCAAATAAGGTATTATTCAAAATAAGTTCCAATATTTTAAAACATTGCACAAGAATAGTATTTCAGTAGAGATTAGATATGTCCACTCTATTTCCTTCTTCCAAAGTCCATGTATGTATGGGCAAGTATCTATCTGTGTAGAGAAATAAAAGAATATGAAGATATTGTTGTATATACATGTACATACTGTTATGTATATGTAAGCATGTTTGTATATGTGTGCAATTGAATACAAATAAGTTCCTTTCTATGAGGACCTCAGCATAGATTAGTTCTTCATCTAAATGTATTTAACCCTCTTTAAAAAAGAGTCATCATTATTATTATTATTGTTATTATTATTTTTTTATTATTAGTTTGACATCCAGTTTGTCCATCACAGCAGCCAAGTTGGAAATCTTGTTATTGCTGAAAATATCAGAGATGGTTTTAACACTGAAGAGTTAAAGGGAAGTTATGATCTTATCTAAAAGTCTTGGAAATTATTTTCAGTCTGTTACACATCAGTCCTTTCAACAGACTCTTTTTTTTATTTTGTTGTCTTTCATGTTAAAAATGTATTTGTTTTTTCAGGCTGAGCAGTGTCTGATGTTATTTCCTTGTTTTAGCTCCCACTGGTAAGATTTTGTAGTGTGAAACATACTCTATTCCAGTACTCTCATTTCATTATCAGGAAAATCAGAATGATCCTTTAGCATGTAATATAAATTTAAACATACAATCCAGTAAATGTTTCATTCATGGATATTGACATTGGACTATTGGTAAATTGAATACCCGTATTCAGAGTTGAAACAGAACTGTTATCATCGTGATCATTAGTAATTTCTGATTCTCAGAGCATAAATATCTTAAAGAGTTCAAAATTTTTGCAAAATCACACTGCCTTCAGCAGTGACTAATTTTGATCACTTGACTTTTATTGATCACTATATAGGAGGATTATAAGTATCATGATCAAAATGAGTCACTGTAGAAGGCAGTGTTGTATCGACGAAAAGTTTGAACTCTTTAAGATATTTATGTTCTGAGTATTGGAAATTACTAATGATTATGATTTATCCAGAGCAAGAAAGCAAACATTTCATTTTTATCATCATAATTTGCTTCATGAGTCTGTAATTAACAATGTTTTTCTTCCTTTCTATTGTTCAGTGCCTAACTAGGCTTGATGTGTTATTGCATTAAAAGAATTAGTTTTTTTTATATGTCTTCACAATTTCACATTGGCTAATGAGCATCACATTAGCATGCATCAGACTGAAGGATAGTTTAATTTAATAGCAGTAATACATAAACAGCTACTGTTGGTTGCTTTCTGAGATGCCAAGTTCCTAGTGCAAGCTAAATATTCCCTCCAGCAATTAGTGATTCAAGGACCAGAAAAGCAAACAAGATGATCCCAGTCGATTCAAGGACCAGAAAAGTAAACAAGATGATCCCAGTCTGATTCCTGTATTCATATACAGAATATGAAATTTGTTCTTCTTTTTCCTTGGATTCTCATCCTCATACACATGTCAGGACATTAAACAAAATTAGCTATTGCTGTTGTCTTTAGTTTCTTTCCATCACAACATATATTTTTTGGGTTTGTTTAAATTACTTCTTCCCAATACTTGCTTTTTTTGTGTTTTCCTTTAAGTTATCTTTGAAGGATTTATGCAGCTCACATAGCAAAGTGGTGTGACTCGGTAAATTGTTAATTTTTCTAAGGACTGGTATCAGAGTATGTATCTCCTGCCCATATTCTGTTAATTTTTTGTGGGTATTTTCATTCAAAATTGTATAGTTATGTCACAAAGAGTTAGTCAGTGAGAGCATAAGAAGGCCCTATGGATTACTCACCTCCTGTGTTTATCATTGATTAAGTGTACACATACTGATGGCTGTTTTATTTGTTGCCATGGGGAATATTCATTGTGGGATTGCGGTGCAATTCACAGCAGTTACAGAGGTAAGAATGATTCATCATCATCCTCTTCATTTCAAGACAACCTCTTCCTTTCTCAGGAGGGGTGATGTCACATCTGTCTTAAGGAAGTCAACACCTCATGTAAGGGAGGGATCAGAAGTGCTTTTCTGGTTTGGAAATAATCTAAAGACATCAGGTCACTGACACTCGAATCAATGCTTTTGGCAAAGATCTTTAGCCTCTCACATGGAAATGAAAGTGCTGGTAACCAAGAAGAGTGTCACACCTTCCTGAAGGTAGGGAAGAGCAACAGCTGATGCTGACTCTAATTCTCCAAAAAGAGGTTCTCTCATTAGATCATCATCACCACACTATTTTTGGACTAATCACTAGTTGCCAGGCAATGGACACAAGATGCCAAACATCTTGTTTGTGGGTACCAGATCAGTCACCTGGTACATGGCTCAGACTGGTCATCTGTTACCAGGAATAGCTCTTCATGAAACTGGACACATGGTTTTGGGTTGATTTGCCTTTTTTCCCCACCCTCCATTACATTTAAATTACAACATGCCAACCATTACACATTTTCCCACTAAATTATGTTTTCCATGAGACTGCATTTGGATTACACTTTTTTGCTACATTAAAAATAAAGCAGTACAAATTTGTTTTGTCATTTATTATCATCTCTTTAAATCCACTCATATAAATTTATGAATATTCTTAAAAAGGTGACTGCTGCATAAGATTAGCACAAGATTACTTTCCTTTTTTGCTATCTTTAGCAATTGTATATGACCCATTTCCAAGAAAACAGACAGGTTCCTTCAAACTTGAACTTTGACTAACGGATTCATTATATTGATAAACTTGTCGGTGAATCAATTTATATCTTTAAAGAAAATGGTGCCAGATGTCACAGATTAAATGCTTTACAGTGCGAGTTATGGATGTAAATGATGAATAATGTTAGAGCAGATGGATCTTTTCAAACTTCAAAACATGTCAGATGAGAAAAAGTGAAAAATCAACACTGCTTTACAAACTTTAAAAGAATAATTTGAAAGTAATAAAATACAGAACTCTGATCATTACAGAATTCCAGGGTACAATCATTCAGTAAAGTTTAAGTGAGTGTTGAATATAAATAATTTTTCAGAATATTTTGTGGGTTTTTTTCTGGTACTAATCCATATGGATTTTGCTCTTGATGACAAGAATTTCAACCAGCTGCAGGACCAGGTTAGATGTAAAAATGTCTCTTTTTCATATGTGCTGTAATTCTGGCATGTAATGTATATATTACATGTTTTATGCTGTGTTTCCACTTATAATAGTAATAATTACACTTATACTTCTTGCGAGGTTGGCATGTATGAAATTTGTTTTTACATCACCATACACAGTTACACCTGTCTTGGTATACGGAAAATACTGCATAAAGTGGGGCTTTTGTAACCATAGAATTAAGCAAATTTTAATTAAAAATATTTAAGAGCTTTTGGTCATCTTTTAGGCAAATTTAAATGTTTTGTGGTTTGAAAGGTGAACATGTCCAGATATAATGGCCTGTGAAAGAAATTCAGAAAGGGAAATAAATTATTTCTTGAATTTTGCAAAACTTGTTGGTATTCACTCTTTTGTATTACTTTGTTTGAGACCATAGAGTCATAATACCTTTGGCAGCATGATATTTTTACACCCCTGGTAACATGTCTCTCAAAACTATTAACAATATGTCCCTTGGACAATCATTATGAGGAAGTACTTCTTACTATCCATGCATGAACCAAGATACTTTTTCACCTCGCTCAAAACTTTTGACTAGTTTTGCTGTGTAAGACATTTATATAACAAGACTTTGCATGGGAAACACACCTGAACTGCTAGGTTATCAAAATGATATTAAGAGTGGAACATGTGTGTGTGTGCATATATATATATATATATATATATATATATATATATATGTTCTCATTAGCAAGTGTGTTGTGTGCTACATTGTGTGTCTCATCTTTAATGTAAGTGTCATGTTATATGTTTAATTTTTCTGTTATACTTACCTTTACACTATAATTCTTGAGCTATTTGAAACTTGGTATTACTATTAATCAATACATAACAGGTGTTTCATGTACCACATTGATATTCCCTTCAAGCTCGGGGTCACAAGTCAAATATACCTTCTGCTTTCTAACTTGAGAAGCTTAAATGAAGCTTGGTATATATATATATATATATATATATATATATATATATATATATATATATATATATATATATATATATATGCTGACCTTTGAAGATGCATAATACCAAATTCTTGTCCTCAAGGTCAAAGTCAGAGGTCAACAGTTTAAGATTTCATTTTGCTTTATATCATTGTAATTGTTTCAGATACAGGGATGAATCATATTACTTGTGTGCTTTTCAGTTTGACATTCAAGGTTTTATGTTCAAAGTCAGGTAACTTGCAAAGTTTTTAACCCCTTTACTGCACTTTTCTACCAATTATGTTTACTTTTGATGTCTGCAGAGCAACTTACAGATCAGTCTTGAAGGTCATAATCAGATGGCATAATTTTACATTTTTGTGATCTCACCATGGTAGACAGGGACTGAAATTCACAGAATCTGCATGTTTTCCTAAGTTGTATGACAGCATCTATTTTTATTTCATGCAGAACTATAAAGAATTTAACATTTCATGTTTCAGTGCTCAGTTGCTGTTGAAGAAATTATCACTGCAAGAAATATTTTCCAAATCATTATCAGAGTTACTGGAAATATTTCCAAGTGTTCCAGTGAAAGTTTTCAAGGTAAAGCATTTATTTTTAAATAATCAGAAAAGAGTTTTGTTTACTTTTAAATTGTTTTATTGTTCAATTTGTGTGAACCCTGATTTAGTGGGAAGAGATATAGCAGTAACATTTCTGCCATTGTTATTTCTCAAGAATTTGTTTTTAGTTTTAGTTAAGGTCATTCATTTGCATATATTTCCTAAACCCAGTATAGATTCTCATCATACTTGCCATAGATCATTATGAAGCTAAGACAATTTTGCTTGCATCTTGGGGTAAAGAAAATTTGGGTCAAGGTTTCAGTTCCAGTTTTTTCATTTCCTAAACCCCTTAACAGATTTTCTTCATACTTGGGAAGAATCATTATAAAGCTGAGACAGTTTACTCTGAAACATGCTGGCTCAGCTGTTTAGACCTCAGAGTCAAGGTCACACATTGTACATATGGGTCCACATCTTTTTATGATATTTTGTTTCAGTGGAATCATTACATTTTAGCATCCAATGAAAATACTATTTTCATAGACTTTTAGTCACTTAGAAATTAGAAAATATTCAATGTGCAAGATTTCTGCAGTCACTGGAGTAAACAGTAACCAATGCATCTAGGTGCAGTGAAAAGAAATAATTTTTAAGACACACCCCAACTCAAATGCCATTTGCCTTAAAGGACTCCATTTTTTAAAAATAATTTTTTGATACAATGGTTAAATTGCTTACTTTAAATAGAAAAAGAAATCTACAAAATTAAATTAAATTGATTTATATGTTTAATGTTTAAGCAATATTTCCTCCAGATCCTTATGTCAGGCAGTGTTCTTTGCTCCAGTGCTCAATGAAGTTTTCAAACACAGAACCAGGGCAAGTTGAGTTTGTTTGTTAAATCACATACCCTAACTTAAAATCTACTAGCCTGAGAATGACACATTTTTTTACTACTATTTATGCACACACACAACATTCAGAAAAATTCAATGGTCAGTTCCTTATAATTGTGACAGTGGGTTACTGAATCCTCATTCACATTATACTGAAGAAAGACTAATATGAAATAGTACTGTTTCACATTCCTAGGTAACATACTTCAGTTTGTACACAAAGAGTATAAGGCAGATGAGCTTTATCATGTGGAAGGATTTATAGATAGGGCTCATCAGGGAGTATTAATAATTTACTAGTGTCATTGAAAACCTTAAAAACAAATATTCAGTATTTCATGTTTCAGTAAAATTAAATTACATTTTGTTTTAACAGACACAAGGGGCAACTCACTTATTATATGAGACGTGCCTAATCCACATTTATAGGTCTTTAGATTATCAGATTTGTTAGGTTTGAGGTAATACTGTGAATTCACAATGATTCAGGGTTGGGAAATAGGTGCATCATGCATCTATAAATCCCTCTTCAGATGTTGTGATTCTCAGACATCATTTTACTTTAGTTGCAGTAGGTGAGGTTGTAAATAGTTTTGGTATTCACTGGATATGTCTTCATTAGATGCAACTCTTATTTATAAGACATAGTGACATTGTCATGGTACTCTGAATGCTCTGGTGGCCTAGTGGATAGAGCATCCACCTTGGATGCAGTAGGTCATGGGTTTGATCCCCAGCCTAGTCATACCAAAGACTTACAAAACTGGTACTAACAGCTGCCTCGCTTGGTGCTCAGCATTAAGAGGCTAATGTTAGGACTGGTCGGCCTGGTGTCAAGATAATGTGACTCAGTGGGACATCATGCTGCATGTCTGCGACATGATGTCCTAGTGCTAGACATTACTATAAATTGCTACACTGTAGACATTGTAGCAACATGAATGAAAAATTGTTAAAGCTACGTTAAAATTCCAAATTACATACACACATTCATGGTACTCTGTTAGTGCTTCTGTGCTGATAATACAGATAGATAGTTGTAAGTTTTATCATTACATTTTTGGTGATCTACTCGTACTCTTCCAAGGTTGCATTTAGGATGCACGAACATGTAAATCACTTCAAAATTTAAGATTTCCCACAAGATTGTTAATCCTACGCAGGCAAAATCAAGCAAAAATAAGAATTGTGTGCATTTTTTCATGAAGAATGCTTTATATGTTTTTGCTGTAAAATTCCCAGTTGTGACTCTGTAAATATGTTGTACTTGTATAATTGTAAATATGTCACATATTTCTGTGTGTCATGTGCTCAATGCTGATTCGTTAATATGAAAGGTCACAAGAGCACGCTTGATACAGAGGCTGGCTTGGCAGAACAATGTGTTAAATAGCAAAATCAGTTAAAACTGACACTTTTTCATTATTTTAGCAGTAACACTTCTAATAACAGCATTGGTGCAGAAGTTTCTGTCAATAGGCACGATGATAGTGAACAAACACTTTTTTCAAACTAATCCTGTAAGAAAAAAAAGTACTCTTTCAATTCAGACTGGAAACAAAATTGTCCATGGATGTAAATTAATGGGGGTTGGGAAATGAGATGCTTTGCAAAGTTCAGGACATCAACCCTTGACAGACATGTTGAATTACCAGCTGATAAACTGGCAATTCAGGATTTGAAACTAAGTGAAAATCTTAAAACTACATGTACATGGATGGCAGTTATCAGGAAGAAATCTGAATCAATTATTCATGCTAAGTCATTTGCATATTACATGGCAAAGGAGAATATTGCTTCTCTAAAATATAGCTCACCATTGGATTTTATTGACTTTCTGGGTGTTTGTGTTGGCACTGGAGTCTGACGTTTTGCCAGAAGGGGCTTGTGAACTTAATGGTGAAAATAAAGGTTAATTCGCAGGATTGTATTTATGTGATGGTTGTCCAAGAGTTATGTGTTGGTACATTACTGTCTTTTGAATGAATGTGTGTAGTTTTTCAGTCTTCCTGCGATTCTGAAGTGATAGAAGACATGTGATAAAAGTCAAATCAAGCGGAGGGTTGTGGTCACACTTGCACTTCTTGTGTTAAGTTATATTACCAATCAGGTGATTTCATGTTGTCAGACATTTTGTCATACTTTATTGATAAAACATCAGACTCCTGTCATGTTGACAACAAGAGAGTATGAGAAAATGCAACATATTTGTCAATGGCTTGTGTAGAGGAATTTCAGGTTAATTCTTTTATTTTCTTTAAAAAATATCTCCCCGTCCATGATTCTGTGAAACAAAAATTACAGATGCATCAGAGTCTCTGGTAGAATTTGCAGTGTACAGAACAATAATTTAAACCTGTTACGAACGCTAACAAAAGTTTGCAGAAGCTATTGTAGGTCTTCGTCCTACATTTGAACAAACTGCCATAGCGACTGGTAAAATAGCAAAAGAAGCTAAGAAAACAAATATATTTTTACAAGCTTTTCCAGTTGGAACAAAGGTCAGTCCATTTTTTCAGCCTCTACCGCCATCCTCCTAGTAGAAAAAACAAGCTGACTGAATCTCTCTTTTTGGAGCAGTTTCCGAATGTCCTGGAGTATAGAAATTTGATAGGTGGCAAGCTGATTATTCTTAGAGATTTATTTTAACTTTTACTGTCCGGGAAACCAATGCACATAAAAACTCCTAGATTCCATTCATGTTTTCAACCTTATACAGTCAGTTAACCAACCCATCCATAAACATGGCACATTTTAGACTTGATTTTTCATAGACTGGATCATAATATTCTATGATCCACCCTTGTATGCCACGATCCTTATTTCTCCGCCTTTATTTGCTATGAAGAGAAACCTCTGTATGATAAATAGAACCAAACTAATGCATGATATCCAAGAAAACCTAACAACTTGCTTACCTCCTACAGCAGAAAAACATGATAACTGCCGCTTGAAAAACATGCCCCAGCCACCAAGTGCAGAGTATCAATTCAAAGTGTTCTTTGTGGTACAGCAGTGTTAGGGAGCAGCTTCACACTGCCAAAAGAGACTGCCATAAAGCAGAGAGGCTTTGGCTTTCCACCAGACTCATTATTCATAAACAAATATATGAAGCAGCTAAGATCTATGTCACAAACATAAGTCCATTTAGTCAGATTATCCCACTACAGTACTAAGATCACAGAGAGTTCCAGCTGCAAAGAGCTCTTCAAGATAACTAACAAACTAATGTCAAGGAATAAATGTACACCACTTATAACTACCTTCTCTCCAGTAGATCTTCCGTTCCTGTTTGCAAATTTCTTCCATGACGAGGTACAAACCATAAGAGATAAGCTTGACAACACAATTTCAATTGATTCGTCATCACCATACAATTACGATACAGAATTTCAGCAACAACTGTTAGCGGCATTTGAACCAGTTTAGATGGATTTAGTTTGGACAATCATGGGACAAAGTCATGTGAACTTAATCAAATTCCACCATAACTGCTGCTTGAGTGCTTAGATCCATATTGCCGTCACTAACTGATGTTATTAATACCTTTCTTTCATCCAGGGAATTCCCATCATTTTTCAAAACTGCCATTGTAAAGCTCTGCTGAAGAAACCAACACTCAACCATAATGACTTATAGAACTACCACCCAGTTTCTAATCTCCTATTCATATAAAAAAATCTTAGAAAAAAGTTGTTCTAACCCAACTTGTGTCTCACGTGAATTCAAACAGTCTTTTCAGCATTGTACAGTCTGCATATTGCCCTTGCCACAGTACTGAAACTACTCTTCTGAAAGTAGTTAATGACATTCTCTCTGCTTTGGTTAGTGGAAAATTTACAGTCCTCACCCTCCTTAATTTGTCTGCAGCATTTGACAATAGACCATGATATATTACTTCACCATCTCCAGCATGTATTTGGCATTCACAATACAGCCTTACTGTGGTTCAAGTCCTACTTAGTCAACAGGACACCAATTGTATCTGCAAATTCAATACACTCCAGCCCAATTGATCTATGTTGTGGTGTTTCTTGGACCTGTTCTCAGGCCTGTTCTCTTCATTCTATACACTGAGCCACTCTCAAGTGTCAAAGATCATCACTCATTGTCTCACCAATTGATGACACCCAAATATACAAGTCTAGCCATCCAACTGAAGTTGATGCTACCATCCAAGGAGTAGAGAGGTGCATTTCTGATGTGAAATCATTAATGACATGTAACATGCTGCAGATGAATGATGATAAAACTGAGGCCATTCTGATCACAACACAAAGACTTTCTCATTCACATCCTTACCTCAAACAATAAATATCAGCAACACAAACACTAAATTCACACAGTCAGAATGAAACCTAGGTGTTACTGTAGACAGTACTCTTACATTGCACCAACATGTCATGAACATATTCAAGGCCTCATATCTTGAGCTGCGATGCATCAGTTCCATTTGCAAATATATTTCAGTTGATGCCACTAAAACACTTGTGTGTTCATTAGTACTTTCAAGACTGGACCATTGTAACTCAATTCTGTCTGGTTCTTCTCAACATCTACTCCAAAAACTTCAAAAAGTTCAAAACACAGCTGCTCGGATCATCTTTAGAGTACCACGATCAGAGAACACCGCCCTGCTGCTCTGTACCCTACTCTGGCTATCCATTCAATCCAGAATCAAACACAAAATTTGTTCTCTGTGCTACATTTCCCTGACAGACTCCAGTCCAACATACCTATCTGGCCTCACCCATTGTACACACCAGCAAGATACTTATGCACCTCTTCTGACCAATGTATGCTCATTATTCCCACTATGAAAACAAAGTCATATGGACAGCGTTCTTTGGCATACCAGGGCCCAGCGATATGGAACGAATTGCCCATTGAAATGAGACACAAAGACACAGTGATCCCTTTCAAGAGTGCTCTTAAAACTCACCTTTTTTGACTGAGAGAAGAAACATAAAGACCTAATAATGTTTCCTACCTTAAATATTTTCAGCATTTTTTTATGTTTTCTAACTTCATGGTGTTTGTTTTTGTGTTTTTTGTAGTCATATCATTATAGATATTGTAAAGCGCCTAGAGCTTCTAAAGATCAGGCGCTATTCAAAGTCCTCATTATTATTATTATTATTATTATTATTATTATTATTATTATGACATATTTTAGTTTCTACTGTTATATGTTTTATAAACAACAGCTAAGTAACATTATTTACAATAAGTCTTCAGGCACATATAATTTTAAGATTTTAAGTTTCATTAAATATAAACATTGTTACACTTTCACTTTACCTTCATTTTTCAGGTATTCATTGATATGAAATTTAGTGAGAGTGGTGTTTGCCTTCCATTGAATTCTGCAGATGCAATGCTGACATCAAAAAATAATGACAGACCAGTGCCTTTCAAATGGTATTGCCAGCAAAATCTTGAGCTATTGCCATCAGGGTTTAGAGGATCAGAAAACATATTTGTAGAAGGGAAACCAAACAAATACTACAGCAAACTGGATGGCAAAACAGACGATGATAACTCAGTGGAAAGCCAAGGCCAGAATGTAACTTTCCATGAGCTAGCGGATAGATCAAGTTGTTATGTACCAGTTAAAAACCAAAATGTTGACATTGTCGAGTTGGCACAAAGGCCAAGAGTCTGTAATAACCAACCCCTTGATCATTGCCTAAATAACAGAGCCTTTGCATTTTCAGACAGTCAAAACAGCTCATGTAATTCCAAAGCATGGAGATTGAGTGGTAAAAATATGGACTATTCTCGACAAAACCTTTTTCCACAGGAAGAAATGCACCAAAAGTCAGTTCAGCATCATCAGCTCTCTTTAGATCATGATGCACCTTTCACTAATGGCAAAATATACAAAGATGATAAAGAAAGATCAAAGTCAGACCTAACCCTTCAGGAAAACAGTATTCTTGCTTCATTTGGAGCAGGTTGTCAGTATGGTAAAGATGCTCGAGAGGTAAAAGAAAATAACTACATTGTTGATGCTGATGAACATGAAGAGTTATTGCCTTTGAACCAAGCAAAATTCAAGCCAGATCAATATGTTAAAGGTAAACAGCAAATGGCGCATCAGGAATGTATTGCTGATTTGACACAAAGAAGTTATAACATGTCTGTGCCATATGAAAGAGAGCACATGAAAAAGAGAGCCATGATAGAACCATCTTCTAACCTGAACATCTCAGGGAACAGATATTTTGAAAATGAATATGAAGAGCACCATGTTCTGGGATATGATAAAAGAGTTCCAGATTTCAAGGAAATGACTATTAGAAATCATGTTCCTGAACCATTTTCCACCACCAGATCTGTTTATATGGGAGACAATTTAGAATCTGCTCCCTTTTGCAAAATATTATCTCTCCAAACAGAATGTCCTCAGAAACAAAATAGGCATATTTATAATTCTTCTCAAACACAGCATGCTTACTTACTGGGGCAACATGAAAACATGAAGGGTGCTTGCTCAAAAAGAAATCAGACTGGGTATGGCAATACAGTCCCTCACAGCTATCCAAATGAGAATGAATCATTGCCAAGAAACCTGAAGTCACTAAACAGAGATTTTGAGAATAATCTATCTGAGACAACTAGGAAGCTTTTACAGAGTCCTTTCCAGTTTTCTAGCATTGCTAATTACATTACAAGACCACAGCAACAAAGAATAAGGGTTGGTTTGGCACAGCCACTTCGGAGAATTACTACAGAAACAGGTATGGCCAGTACTTCTCTGCAAAGATGGCTTAGGCTTTAAAATGTTTGGAAGATCTCAAATTTAGTCTTTTTGCTCAATTTTGAGAAATGTTATGTAGACTGAGCCTGGCAATTAAATTCCAAAGCAAGAAAATGATTTCAGAAGTTTCCTTTGAAGACTGATAACATTTTTTTTGGTCAACTATTACTTAAAAGAGCTAACAGAAAGCCCTTCATGTATTATCACCTGTTTTATTCCTGATCAGTCTGTTAATATTTTTTTGTAGCTGGATATACTTTGATTAATGTTGCTCTATTCAACTTTGAAATATACCAAATTCAATTTGTGAAAATTTTCCAAAACTCATAGTTTCGCTATATTTCAACAAAAATAATTTTTATCTTTTGTTGTCACAAAAAACATTTTTTTTTAAATGTTATGCTTTCAGTATTTTTAGCTGAAATCTAATTTAAGACATTAATGTTGCACTAAATGGATTTATATTTAAATCTCCAGGGCTTTGAATTCTCTGCAGATTTACAATTTCCCATCACCAGGGTCATTTTTTAGATCTGCAAAAATGTTAGGCTTGGAGTGGGGGGGGGGGGGTAGAATCTGAAACTGATGACAACTGAAGAGATTTTCATGATATTAAACACATTAAAAAATGAGTATTTTTAATGAAAAATGAGGAATTTAGAGTGAAGAAAATTGACACAGATTTTAAGAATGAATTTTCCTTCAAAGTGTTTGAACATTGTGTAGAATTGATGATAGGTTTACATTAACGAGTATTGGTTAAACTAGGTAACACTTTTGTCAAATGTGACCTACCGGGACAGGCATTATGCAGTTGCTCTTGAAGGTCATGTCAGATCAACAAAACATGTGTCATTTTTAAAACAGAAATGCTCATATCAGTACTAATATGTTGTTTTAACAGTTCAGTGATGAACCCGAACCATTTGGAGAAGTTACTTGTATCAGTACCTCTGACACTGCAGCAGCAATCATCCCATTCCCCAATATTGTTCCAGTGTGTGATAAGATAGCAAATGCTGAAGTATATTTGTTAATGTTTTTATAGAATGAATTTTTTTGAATAGAGGAATCTGGTCCATAAGCTTTACTCTGGACCTACAAGGAGGCCCATACAGCCCACTCAACCCCCAGCATACCTTTTTCTTTATTTCTTTCATAAATGTTGTTCACAATCCTGAATGTCAGTATTTCTTCAAAAGTCATACAAAAATATTTCTAAACATATTAAGAGTATTTTAATGGTATTGTTTACATAAGTTATAAGCATTTGTAATGCATTCAACTCATGACACTTTTGTATCTGAAAAGTTATTATAGTAATGCACATACAGTGATGGAGGTTATTGATGTAGAAGTTTTGCTAATATATCTTTATCATATTTTTAGTTATTAGCCTTATTAGATTCATTTTCTCCTATTTTCTTAATCAAAGTTGTAAATTATATTCTGTTTTAAGAAAGCTTTGCGTGCTTGATTTGTTTAACAAGAAGCTAGAGATCACAAAAATTGAATTGATTTTGATGATGAAAGCTTAGTTAATACATGTAGTTATTTGAAACTATGACAGTGATTTATCATTCATGAACACTTTTTAATTTTAAACATTAAAAGAATGAAAAGGTTAAGAATAGAAAATACATTGATGGTGAGATAAAACTAGTTTTTAGAATTTTCAGTAATACTTCCAAGTAGCTACGTCTGTTTTTTTTTTAATTAAAAATATTTAAATTTTGAATTCTGAAATTTGTGCCGGATGTAGTGATTCATTCATTTTAATGATAAATGGAATAAAATGTCTTTATGTCTTTCATGGGTGCATAGTTTTATGCTTGTTGCTGAAAATCAAAAACTGAATGAATGATGTGAGACTTAAAACCCTAAGCAAATCAAACTTGTATGAATTAACCATATATCATTTCCCAGGTTGAAATTGCAGTAAAGATTGCATATTGTGAAAATCAAGTTAACAACATTTCTTCAGAAAGATAAGACATTTTCAAAAATTGTACAGTATAGAATATTTTAACTTTCTTGACTTATATTGACTTAGTCATTTTTTACAATTAATTGGAGTTGCTATAATTGTCTCTGACATTATTTCAGAAGAGCGAAATGCAAGTGAGATGCAACAATCTTTCTGGACAAATGGTGACTCCCCTCCAATGGACTTAGAATCAAACCCACGAGCTCCCATTTCTGACTTGTTTAAACTTGGAAATGATCAACTGAAAGGAATAAATGGTATATTATTTAACTGGGTTTAATTAAATGAGGATTTTAGTTTACATCACTCTTAACAACAGATTACCACATCTTATTGAAAGTATTGTTGGCAAGACAGTTTATAAAATATAATTATAATTTTTTAAGTATAAGAAACTAGATATCCCAGAACTCCAGGGTTTAGGAAACCATTGACCCAAATTTTGTAATTACCTGATCCAGGAATTAAATCTAAATTGTATGTGACAAAGCCAGTGTGTTTGCCATTACATCATGTTGATTTCATTTTTGGCATCATACCTGCCATAACATCCTGTTTTACATGAAAAACATGATTTCTGGGCACCCAGAACACCTGATGGCTGTTCCATTAAAACATACATGGGACCAGGGGCACTTTTAAAGTAGGGTACCCACGTATGATGCAATTTAGAATTTGCTTATCATTTTAATATGAACTCTGTGAAATCAAAGTAGCCTGGCAGCCATATACTTATAAAAAAAACCTGCCTTCCTTGGGTACCATATATGTTTAAGTGGAACAGCCCTGACATGGTGATGTTTCAGAAAAGAATATTTTCAGGAATCCCCCCCCCCCAAATTGTTTCAACAAACAAAAAAAACTATTTTTGATCACTGTGATCTGTGCATGTAATATCTAGTATGTATATGAACATTAAACAGTCCTTCCTGCTCCAAGCTCAGCTAAAGCTATCCCTGGACCAAATTCTGAAGTACATCAAAACTTTGTGCCAAAGAAGAACTGTTATTATATATATTAACACATAACTGCATTGAATGATAATTTTGAAGCCAACTTTAATAAATTTGTGATCAGCTGCAACGTTTTTTTCAAGTTGGATCTTTTACTTCAGATATAATATGCAAAACATGATTATTTCAGTTGTCATAATAATGTTTAAGTGTGATTCATTTTGAAGAGTGCAGTTCTGAAAGCAGTATGTTATTGGCAAAGGCCAGTAAATATAAATGAACAATTCAAAGTTGACGGAGTTTTACTTTGTCAAGCACAACAGCAAAATGGAGCACATAATTCCTTACATATACTGCAAAGATATTAAGACCTGATTAAATTTGAAAATATGATATTTTTTTCCCTTCCATTAATGAAATGGTCAGTCCTAAATGTGATGTACATTTATTTTTCTATAGAGGCATGTATGGTCAGACTGCCTCATATACAGTTCTAACAATGCTAAAAACTAGGTTTTTATTTAATATCAATATAGTTGTGATTATGTGAAAGTTTACATACATACTTGGCATTGATATTTGACAATGCTAAGTCTACAAACTATACCTTTCTTTTTAAGTGTATTAAATGCTTAGGAAAAAAATGGACAAGTTGTTTTTATTCAGATTTGAATTTCCAATCATTTGCTATAGGTTTATATGAAAAGATTATTCTCAACTGGACAGTTGTGTACTGACTCCATTTGAGACCTCAAAACACTCATTTTGAGTCTAAAAATCCAACTCAGCACTGTTTGGGAATATGGCAGGTATGTCCCCATTAAGACTTTCCTATCATAGGGTCAGTTTAGGTTTTTTATGCAAATAACTGTTTCAGCTACACATAGCGTTTCTTGCTGATTTAACAGGTAACAGCTAAATTTATTTTCATTATAATCTCTGTCTGTCTGTGTCTCTCTCTGTCTCTGTGTGTGTGTGTGTGTGTGTGTGTGTGTGTTCCAATTTCATATTTTATACCCAAACCTGAAATGTGTGTTGCTCACAATGCATCAGTTTAATTCCCAGAAAATTTGTCTTAAAAACCAAATGCTGTTTATCAGCACAGTATAATAACTTTTAATCTTGCTGAATTTGTATAACTAAACATACGCACTTCCCTGACATGCTAACGAGTTAGCATTGTTCGCATTAGAAGTTGTAAGGGCTGTGTGAAATTGTCCAATAATGGTAAAATAAAGGCATAACCAACATAAAAAAAATACAGCTATGGAATGAAATGTTTGACAGCTAAATTGACAACTTGCATTTTGTTGAACATCATGCAATACAGTCATTAGAAATTCATGTGACATTTTAATTCCATTTTTGTGATCAATCCATGAATTCTTTAGTAAGTTTAAATGTTTAAAACTTGTAGTCCACATTCCAATTTACAATATCCACTATTATGTTATTGCTATATATCTTAAAGATAACAATGTGATTTACAGTACCCTATAGATATCATTGTTGAAATGTCATCTTGAGAGTTTATCATGACCATTGTAAACAGCATCCAATGCCACTTATTCATCTTTACTGTCATCTGTGGTTGCTTCTGTGGAGACTGAATTTGTGCTTTGTCAGTGACACTTTGAGCATAAATTCTGGGAAATTTATTAAAGGGTATTCAGCATTTGTGCATGTGTCATTAGTGTGGTATGGTCATAGTGATGTTAAATTAATATAGGACTCTATTTGGTACTGAATAAGTTCAGATTAAGATGTTACAAGTCAATGTTCTTGAAAAAAGTAACAGTAAAGAGTGAAAGACAACAAGCTTTGTAAAATGTAACAAATAATTTATTTCTTTGGAACACAAAGTGAAAATGAAGAAAAAGAACTTCCTACTAATTGCAAATTAAACCCCAAAATAATCCAATAATTTCATACACAAGCCCCAATAATTTAAAGTCTTGAATAAAATTCAGTAAAAGTCCTGAATAAATCCAAAATCTGCAGGCAGTGGTGTGTCTTATAGCTTAGTGTTGATGTGTCACCCGTCTTTTGTTGAATCACAGTAATACAATTCCAAGTTTGAATTTACTCTAGTAAATGTCTCTGTCAAAGAATTTTATCAGAGCACTTTTCTATTTCTAGAGAAAACAGTCACTAAAATCAACAATTCTAACTAAAAAAGATTACATCCCCAAACTAAGGGTTGCAACATATAATATACAACTTGAATGTGTGATGTTAAATTATAAATGACCAAGTTCTCACAGTTTTAAGATTATATTGTTCTCTTGATCTCAGGTCACAATTAGCATTTTCTCTCTATATAAAAGAACAACATTACCTAATGGAAAATAACCTCCTAGAATGATCCTGATGCTTACAAAACAATAACCTTGATTATGTATAATTCACTTATGAAACTCCAAAAGTTTTACCATAATAAACATATTTACTTCTATTAATAATGATCCTGATATTAAGCCCATACAAAGAATGAATAATCTAGCTATGTATTAGTTGTTTACAATGAAAAAAATATTTGAAAGAATCAATCAAAGTCACACAGAAATGAACTCGGTTATGGACAAGGTTAAATCCAGCGAACAATGTTACATTACAATGAAATTTAAAAAAATTAAACTAACAAATAAACAGTTAAATTAAATATACATAACAGTGCTCAATCAAAGGGTTATCAACTTATGAAAAACATAGATGCTGTTTTGACAAGCTAAGGGATTATGGTGAGATGGATCTGACTCAAATTGGCATTGAACAGGTATCAGATATGTGGCTTATTCAAAGAATTGTCAAAAACAAAGTGAATGCTGCCTTTAAAAGCTCAGGGCTCAGCATGCATTTCATGTAATAACTTCAAGTTGTTACTGAAGAAATAAGTTGTTGTAAAGTGTTCATCTGACATTTAATTTAGAAGGAGAAGTGAACACAATTTGAATAAAGAAAAAAAAAGGATCACTGCTGAGATATTCTTTGTTGGAGATATACATTTAAACATCATGAGTTACATATTATACAGCAGTGGGAAAATACAATGGATGAGCATTGAAAGTTACAGCCATGTGTGTGTGTATTAATTTTATTGACAATTTAGTTTTGCACTTTGAATGAAGATTGTAATTATTTTAAATAACATTGATACATGTTGTATCACAATGATTCCATAGCATGCCATTTTCTTGAAATGAAAATATAAGGAGTGGTTTTCCTTAATGTGAACTACTGTGTCCACATTACATCAGATTCTCACCCGTTTTAAAATATATTATGTCATGGTGTGTCAGCAGAAGATTTGAAGCCTTTGCCCTAATTTTTAAACAGATGTACTTTGCAACTATAGCTAAATATCATCTTCAAAGATTTGAGGATCTGATTTAATAAAATTTCACCATTGTACTTACCCTGAAATACCCATTGATTAGTTGTTGCATATTTTTTTAGCATTAAGGCTTGAAGAACCAAAACAAAACTGTTCTCAAGTCAAGAAACTTGTTCTTGTGTCTCATCCAAGGATACCCATATTTAATTATAAATATGAATTTATATAAACTGGTCAGCTATTTTTAATCTTGGCTAATCAGACTGTTTCATGAGATGACCTATTACAACAATCCTATTAATAGCAGAATTTAAAACTGTATGGTCTAAGAAATCCAATTCATGCATCTCTAACCTCTTTCAGAGAAAAAAAGTTGGAAAAGACAAGCCTGTGTCACTGCTGCTACACCCAAACGAGTTAGAAAACTTGCATATGAAAGAGTCAATGGAGTCAAGGGCGGACAAACAAAACTTGTTTTCAGATGACTTTAGCTTGGGACCAACTGGGTTGCATCATGAACCTAATGGATTCTGATTTAAAGATAAATCATACTTTTGTTTATATGTACATTTATCACTATATGTAACATAAATAACATGTAACTAAGCCTCAATTCATAAAACTCTTAAACTTGAATTTGAGCTTGATATTTTCTTTCAGCAAATCACAAATGACATTGCTTTTTTAAAGATTGTTTCTGATTGGCTGGGAATGGAAACTAAAATCTCAATTTCAAGCACAGCTTTAAAATCTACCCTTCTTGTGTTTCTCGGGTATAAAGTCATGTAATGAGAAGCATGCCATTATGGTTGTCAGTATCCAAAGTTTTCATACCGGGTAGTTTGTTTTTAAAACTTAAGGAGCAGTAAGTTAAAAAACTTAAAGTTCACAGTAGACAAAATGCTACATACTACTGACAGTGTATTGTGCAGTTTATTTCATGTATAGAGAAAGAATGATGATAGTTAATTTGAATGCTGGTGAATAAATTGATGTGAGAATTAGAGTTTTGGGATGAAGCTGATTGGCATTGAATATTGAAAAAATGAGAGAGTACTCCACTTGCTACAGTGCGGCTTAAACAATGTCACTTCTCTTACCAAAATCCACCCCCACCACCACTTTATGTCTTTTCATATATCCTTCTATTTCTAATTGATCAATCCATTTGGAAAAGCAGAAAAGGAAAATTACTTCAGCTTCCATCAAAATTCATATTTTTATTCCCAGCTTCCGTGGTGTATATAGGAATATATACATATATATATGGTGTATATATTATCTGTCCTTCTGTCTGACACAGTCTTGTTATATATAATATGACTCTGTGATCTTAAACTTAGAAATATAAAAGAGCGAAAACCAACAAGTTTTGTAAAATTCAACAAAGAATTTAATTCCTTATAATCAAAGTGAAAATTTAAAAAGAACTTACAGTTATGTAAATTAAAATAGTCCATAAAAGTTCTTTCAACCCATCCTAATAAATAAAGTTGTTGTTAAATCTCAGTGGATCCAAAAAGATCCAGCACTTAAGTTGTTGATATGCCTTTTATGGCCTGTGAAGTGATGTTACAGCAGTCACAGTAATACAACAGTCACAATAATACAATCAACAATGTACATGTTTAATTCACAGTAATTCCCAGTTAATGTTTCAGTCCAAAAATATTTTTCAACAGCACATTGTATTTCCAATGAATAAAGGATTTCAACCAAATCAAATACTGAACACAACAATAAAAAGATTCTGCAAGATCTTAAAGCATGAGTGAATACTTTTTTTCCAGTAAACAAGATTATATAAGAAAAACTAATACACACCAGTGGAGCTTTGATGTTCAACATAAGTTCATTTCTAGAACAAATGTTACTAAAATTATAATAAAGAATATGATAAACATGTCCTTGACTCGGACTAAGATAATAATCCTAATATGTAACTCTCTCTCTTATAAAATTATTAGCAATATTTGCCAACATAAACACAGCTTCAATGTCTTTAGTCCAGAACAGTGTGAACTTGATGTAAGACGAAGTTAAAGTCAAAATTGCAATTAAAAATAACACATAAAAATTGAGAAAAGAAACAAACTACCAACAGTACAAATTAAAAAATAGTTAGCACAACTAGTCGCATAGCTTTGAAACTTGATAAATATTATTGAGATGCACATACCCCCGTATTTACCGTATATGTTGGGACACCGTATTTGTTGGGACACCATAAATTTATTTTAAAAGTAATTTTTTTGTTCACTGTATATTCTGGGACAGTTTTTTTCGAGTCGTAAGTTGTGGGACACCTTTTAAATCATTCGAAAATTACATGTCAGAAAATGTACTCAAACGTATATTTTATTAAGTAAAACTTTAAAAAAGAAGTGAGTGAGTGTTGTTTGTTTTCACTTTTCTTAAAAAATATATTCAGAGAGAGAGAAAAAGAAAGATACCGAGAGAGATATACTGGTAGATAGTGACTGTACAGAGTTATTGATAAGCATACTAATTCCGAAACCGAACATCTTTTATTTTCACAGCAGTGATATCTGACATCCATGTACTGCTGAAAAAAACTTGATTGCCGCTGATATATTTAATTTAAATCCTTCAATCTGTCCACATTCTTAATTGCCCACTCAACCTCCTCAGGCTCAAATTCATAAAATTCGTCCTCTTCACTGTCGCTGCCATCACATTCAGTATCTCTTATGATATTGTCCTCACATCCATTCAAGTAATTGTTAATACCACAAACTTTAAATGATTTTCGGACCAGATCTGGCGTGTCCTGAAGCGATTCAACTGCTTTCATGATCCAGTCCACAACTGTTTGTTTATCTGCACTCTTAATACGAGACAAGTTGTCATTTTCCTTGGCTTCCCCATGTCGGCCGACTTTGTATATATCTTCTTCTTGGTAGTCTCTCGAGTCGAGGAAGACGAGTTGTGCACTTTCCTTCAACGGTGAACGCGCATGTGACTTTGGAGTCTGAATTCCGATACACACATGCGGTTGCAGGTGGGGCATGGGACACCGGTGGTTGTTGGTATCTGGGATACATTTCTGTGGCGTCTCTCACGGGTTGCAGCAAGACGCTGGCGACGGTCAGTCTCAAAAGTGGAACAGGCTTTTCTGGTCAGGGCTCACCAATGCTTTCTGTCTGAGGCAGCGAGCTCAAGCTGGCGTGGTTGAAGGTCTGCCCTTTTGATGTTTGTCTTGAGGTTGTCTTTGTACCTCTTGTGAGGGCGGTCTTGGTTTCGGTTTCCCAGGGATAGCTCGCCATATATGCATAGTTAAATCTCCAGGCTAATAAGAATCCAAAGTCTGCTTCTTGAGTTGGCTTGCTTTGTAATAAATTAACCTTTGTATTTGATATCCTGCCAGTAAGTTCAAACAATGAGTTTATGGCTGTTACATGGTGTGTTTATTCAACACCTGGGCTTTCACTTATATGCCATTTGTAGTCATAATTGACAAAACTGGTTTTGAGGTATTCCGTAAATAGTATACACAGCATTAACTTGCTTTAATAATACTTTTTGTAACCCATGGAATCAAAAAGATTGTCATTTGTACTCACAGTGAATGTATTTCTAATAATGATTTTAGTTTGCGAGATATTGTCATATTGTTACCCTGGTTATAATACACTTTTGGTTATTTTGTACCTTACACCGTATCACGCGTAAATGTCAGTTGCTTTCATCCAATGGGCTGGTAATTCTTGCTCTTTCTTTCTCTATCTCATTCGTATGTGATTTTGCGGGATCCAGTTTTCATTTTCATAACATTCAGACCTTTGAGGACAACTAAACATGATTCGTTTCTCAATATTCGCGTCAATGAATAATGTGTTGTGTTGTCTGACGAAAGCTATTACACTATGGATTCATGCGCTACTCATACGGAGTTTGTGGATATATTTTTCCTTTAATTAAATGCTAATGTTGACCAAAAGTTTGGGATAAATGATAACAGTACAAGGTTAGTTTCTTTCATTTTATTTTCAAATAAGCATTTTATTTATCTATTTTATTGTAACATGCGGTGCGGCGATGGGAGGGAGGGGAACATAATGTTTTTCATTTTCTAAGTCTTGGGACACATGATGTAGGTTTAAAAAAAAGTTCTGGGACACACAAAAAAATAATTATTTTTTCGTGTCCCAACATATGTGGTAAATATGATATCACCTGAAGATGCACATACAAATTTTGTTAGCTCAACTGTAATAGATCAGAACAGCTCATTAGCCAGTTTTCCATTGTTCATAATCCAATGTCTTTGCATCTGTTAGCACTTGTTCATTTTTGTTCTCCTAAACATGACTTGGATGAACTTTTTACACACATGTTCTTCCCAAGGTCTGCTTATTCCTCAATAAATATTCTGCTGCTCAGACACTGACACCAAAGCTGCCATTTTAAAAAATCTTTTTTATTACTACTCTTCCTTTACAGAAAGTCATATCAGCATGGAGTTTAACCAAAAGACTTCCTATGATATATTGCTGGTCTTAATTGAAAATGGTGCTTCCCAGACATCAGCCAGTTTGAAATTGTTGTTATTGTTACTCCACCTAAACTGATGTTCATCTCAACATGGGGCTTTCTTTCAGAAGTCTTCTTATTGTGTCTGGTTTCTTTTAACTAAAATATTGTGCCAAGCTATTATCTGATATGGCCACCTCAGCTGTCAGCTTTAAAATCTTATATTGCAACTCCTAAATGAAAAGGCAGATCATCAGTGGGTTTCACCAGAAGACTTTGTATGATATTTAATTGCAGGTAAATGAAAATGGTGATAATCTGACATCCAGTGTGGCAGCTATCTTGTAAATATTGTTATTGTTACTCCAACTAATGCAAAGTCATATATCAATAAAGGGTTTTCAACAGAAGAATAATTGTGGCAGCTTATTGTTTCTGAATGGAATTGCTACAGATTTGACTTAATATATGGTGACAATGAAATATTGAAACTCTTGTCTCTAATTCTGGATAAAACTCTTGTTTAAGGAGTTTCCGCTCTTTTTTTTTTACTTGAGACTGAATGCAGTATGACATTATCTTGTGAATACAACTAGTCTCACAATTTGTAACAGATGACCATAAAACTTTGTATATGTTATGACCATCTGAAGATATTGACAAATTCCAGCAGCTGAATGCAGTGTAAGAATGATACATGTGGACCCATCATGTCTTGCGGATTTTATTGATACAATAGATCTACATGTTGGTATGTATTTTGGTCATCTGTATTGTTTTTATTGTTATTTTGGGGTTTAACTCCATTTTGCAGTGCAAGATAAGCTATATATGGTGGCAAGTATAACTGGTAGAGGAAGATTCCAATAAGAACCACCAACCCAATGGAAGCTGTTGGCGGCAGCTTTCTCAAATACCCACATTTTCCTAGCCAAAGACTCCAGCTTATGTGGACAGATATGGGATGACAGTGTTAGTAAAGATGAGTGCTTTAGACCACTCTGCCACAATGACCAGTCTTTGTGTTCCTATAAAAAAATCCTTTATTGACTTGCAGCTGGATTTAATAAATGACAGAATTATGTCACTGCAGCTACTCTGCATTCTGTAGATTTTGTGGAATATATATATCTTATGATCATCAGAAGAAGATATGCGTATGGATCACTCATTTTATTTATTGTATTTTCAGAAGAGCTATGCCCTTTTTTGGTCTATAGATTCATCTCCATCATGAGAAGGAAATTGTGGAGATCAGGAAGTATATCCATGTCTGCAATTTGCTTACCATTCTCTGTCTTTAAAATATAATGGCATGCTGCTTTCATAAAATTATTTATTAGTTTGTCATTGCCACCATAATTTTCTTAATTCTTGTGGGGGGTTTTGCACCTTTTGTTATGAGAGAGAGAGAGAGAGAGAGAGAGAGAGAGAGAGAGAGAGAGAGAGAGAGAGAGAGAGAGAGAGAGAGAGAGAGAGAGAGAGAGAGAGAGAGAGAGAGAGAGAGAGAGAGAGAATATAGTATATCACATATATAATAAACATAATCACTTTCCCTGATTCCAAACTCTCTTTTCAGCTTTTAAGTCTTTCCAATTTATTTTCATTTTCTGTTGTGTATATTCTTCTGTTTTGTAGTTTCAAAATCCATTTGAAAAAGTGCCTGAACAAAAACAGGATTAAGTTGCTTTTTATGAGAAAAAAGAATTATTCAAAAATAATATTTCATAATCATTTCCTTGTTTTACTCTGTTGTTGCCATGCTCTTATAGATACATTGAAAATGTAAAATCATTTATATCCTTGATAATTTTGATTGAATACATTAATTATAAGAAAATTATGTGCCATGTTTGGCCTGTTTGCACATTTGAAAATATAAAAAACTGTGAAACAACTTTTCTAATAATGGAACAGCATATCTAGCAGCATATTTATAGGCAACAAAATATTTTCACTGAAAGATTATTGTCTAAATAGAATGTGATAACCAGGAAATTGTAAATCGATTTGTAAAATAAAGGAAAAAACTAGATGCATTTAATTCATTTTTAGGCTTCAATTTTTTTAAATGGAGTTTAATTAAAATAAACATTTTGCATCTTAAGCCTGATGATGTATAAATTAAATTGAACATAACAAAGCTTAGTTTGTGCTTTTGAATTTCATGTTTGTTAGTGATAATAAGATTTATGACTTTTGCTGCAACCTTTCAGTTGGTGATTAGCATAGTTAACAGGAAAGAAAGCTTGAATGAAAAGAAAATTTAATTGAGTCAATCAGAATTTCATACCATTTACAATGTTGCCTATTTATGTAAAAGGCAGGAACAATATGATTTAAACAGAAAAGAATGACTTTGTTTCCAAAAAGACTGGAATTGATTTTTTCACATTATTTTGTAGTTAAATACACTTTTCGTGCAATGTAGTACATGCTTATCTTATTCCTATTATCAGTAATTTGAACTAAAAGTTGAACATCAAGTTATTTGGATGCTAAATAAGAATATGCAAGAAAATTACAATATGCAGATATGGACAGTACCATTTGTTCTTAAATTCTGTGTCTGATATAAAAATAATAACAGTAATGTAAGATTGAAAGAGACTGTCAAATGTTTTATTGTTTATATGGTGATGTAAGTATCATCTTACAATGTACATGTACCGGTATGTAGAAAATGTGCTGTTTTATGCATCAATGGTTTTTTTCATGCTTGTTAAAGTTGATTTGTTTTACTCTCATCATAATTTAATCTTGATCCTGTGTATTTATGTATTACAAGTAATTCAGCTAATGTTTCACTTAAGCTTACAAATGGATTATAAATCTTAAACCATTTTATTTGACACTTCTTGTTAAATATTCTGACCACTCTTGTAAGCCTAGATATGCAAATGCTGGTAAAAGACTAAGAGATCTTTATTTTAAGAAATACGGGTTTGTTAAGAAATACAGGTTTGTTAAGAAATATGGGTTTGTTATAACTTGGAAAAAATGAGAAAACTAGACTATTACCAACCAGAATTTAATGTCTATCCATAGCAAAGTTCTTGCATTACACTTTTCTACCAACAAGAGCAATATCATTGTTATACTGGTTTAAAATGTGGAAAATAAACCTATATATTAACGAAATAAAATGAGTATTCATTTTACCTTATTCCACCCAGCCATTCTGAATTAATTAAGCAGTGAATTTAAGATAGATGGTCTCCCTGTTTAATGTTTAGATGAAACAGATAAATCTGTTAAATATTAATGGAAAACTTTACTGGTAAAATCTAAAGCTACTCAGATAATTTGTATCTATAAGATGTGTCATGTATGACCAAACTCAATAAATTTAGCAGCATCCTATTGTAATTACACTGACTGTCCATCTATGACCGATTTGCCTTCTACAAGATAATTTTACTGGGAACAGTTGGATTTTAACTAAGTTTGGTATAAGGCTTCATATTGATTAATGATGTATTGTTTCCTTCATTGTTGCTATTTAGATGAGTTAGGGCTTATTATGCTGGTATTTGTGACTGATATCTACAGCATTTGACACAATAGACCATGATATATTACTTCACCATCTCCAGCATGTATTTGGCATTCAGAATATAGCCTTGCAGTGGTTCAAGTCCTACTTAGTCAACAGGACACAAATTGTATCTGCAAATGAAATACATTCCAGCCCAGTTGATCTATGTTGTGGTGTTCCACAGGGGTCTGTTCTTGGACCTGTTCTCAGACCTGTTCTCTTCATTCTATACACTCAGCCACTCTCAACTGAAGTTGATGCTACCATCCATGGAGTAGAAAGGTGCGTTTCTGATGTGAAATCATGTATGACATGCTGCAGATGAATGATGATAAAACTGAGGCTATTCTGAGCACAACACAAAGACTTTCTCATTCACATCCTTTACCTCAGACAATAATTGTCAGCAACACCACCATTAAATTACAGTCAGTACAAAACCTAGGTGTTACTCTAGACAGTACTCTCATATTGCACCAACATGTCATGAACATATGCAAGGCTGCATATCTTGAACTGAGATGCATCAATTCCATTTGCAAATATCTTTCAGTTGATGCCACTAAAACACTTGTGTGTTCATTAGTACTTTCAAGACTGGACCATTGTAACTCAATTCTGTCTGGTTCTTCTCAACATCTACTCCAAAAACTTCAAAAAGTTCAAAACACAGCTGCTCGGATCATCTTTAGATTACCTCGATCAGAGCACACCTCACCACTGCTCTGTACTCTACACTGGCTATCAATTCTATACAGAATCAAACACAAAATTTGTTCTCTGTGCTATGTTTCACTGACAGACTCCAATCCAACATACCTATCTGGCCTCACCCATGTGTATACACCAGCAAGATACTTATGCTCCTCTTCTGACAATCGTATACTCATTGTTCCCACAATGAAAACGAAGTCATATGGACAACGTTCTTTTGCATACCAGGGCCTAGCAATGTCAAACAAATTGTCCATTGAAATGAGACACAAAGACACAGTGGTCCCTTTTAAGAGTGCTCTTAAAACACACCTTTTTCGACTGCAGGAACAAACTTAAAGACTTAATAATGTTTTGTATCATATATTTTCAGCATGCTTTTTTATGTTTTCCAATTTCATGGTTTTTGTTTTTTGTTTTTTTGTAGTGTAGTCATATCATTATAGATGTTGTAAAGCGCTTAGAGCTTCTAAAGATTAGGTGCTATACAAAGTCCTCATTATTATTATTTTATTATTATTATATTTAACAGCATATCTGTACCAATTTGGCATGTAGCTTTATACTGATCAGACAATGAATGAATTTGATTTCTAGTATTTTGTGGCTCCATTTACAGGACAAATGACTGCATATATTTGCCACTTCAGTGTCTACAAAATATGTTGGATTTCAACTAAATTTGGTGAATGGCTTTATGTTGAATAAAGTGAATTCACTTCTCAACATTCCACAATTTGATTTACAAGGGATGTCCTATATTATGGCCTGTCATCATCACTCTAGTTTCCACATCATAACTTTACAAAGAATTATTGGATTTCAACCAAATATATCATGTAGATTTGTACTTTGATTTCAATTTCAAGCTTTCCATGATATCATTTAGAAGAGCTATATCCCTGATTGCCCATCCTCCAACAATACTTCGCAAAGGATGTTTCTTTTAAACTGCATTGAGGAAAAAATGCATCTGTATACTCATGAAGCCTTAAAAGAGTTTTATTTCCAGTACTCATCATTATCATTTGCAAGAGGTTTGGCCCCTAGTTGTCCATCCTCTTGACTTTCATGCTGCAGTTTAACTTTACTAAGGAGTGTTTGATTTCAACTAGATTTGCCAGGGATCTTTATACACGTATTTACAAGATCTTGAATAAGTTTAACTTCCATCATTCCTCACCTTCATTTTACAGAAGCCCCTGTTTGCTTGACCTCCTCACTTTGACTTTTCTACCATGTCTCTTGTCATCTTTGTTGATCCACTTCATTCCAGATCAACTTATGGCATATTTAGCTTTTTGATATTGTATCTTCAGTTCCATTTTCTGATTAGATGCAGCTGAAACTGATCGATCAGATCCCTAGTTACATTTACTTTAGGAGTAGGCTGGGAATAAGATTAGCTGCCTCCATACACACTGATACATGTTGCATGCATACAAGTTTCTCCAGTTGTTTAATTTATGCAATTTTTAGTTATGAGTACCTGTGAAAATCACATCATAAAAGGTCACATGACACATTCTCTCATTAGTTAATTAATTTCACTTGCACTGGGCAGGTACTCTTTTTAGAGCACTTGTTCAAAACACTATTCCAGCTAGATAAATTTGACAGATTGATATTGCCATATGGATGATCCTTGGCTAGTGAGGATGATCTTTACCAAGGTGTGTTGGATTCAAACCAAATCTGACTAATGGCTTTATATTTATGATGCCTTGAATAAATGCAATATTATGCATTCTACAGTACATGTATTAATTACAAGAGTTATACCCCTGCTTGCCTGTTCTGTTGACTTTGGTGTGTGTGGCATGTTTTTGCTAGGCAAGTGGATGTGTTTTTTTATGTTAATGAAGCCTTGAATGAGTTTGATTTCCATGATTCATAAACATCATTTAGAAATGTGGCTTTTGATTACCCATCCTCTAAACTTTAGTTTTCACAGCAAATGTTTCTAAGGATTACTGGATTTTAGTCCATTGTAGAATGCACCATTATTTTGATAGGACTTAATAGGTTTGATTTCAAACAAGCCACAGCTTTGTTTACAGGAGTTATTGCCATTGATTGTCCATGATCCTGGCATTGTTTCTGCAGCATTACTTTACCAAGGATTGTTGGAATTTTACCAATTTCATCAATATGAGGCATTATATGGCACCTAAATGCCCATCTCTTAACTTTGGTTTACCAACAGAAGATTCTGTTTGAGACCAAACAAAGTAAATTGTTGTGAGTAGGAGTCATTTGTAATGCACCCATCACTAATAGCTCTGGTTGATCTAGACAGTTACAAACTAGAAAGTAATTTTTTATATATTTAAAAACATTTCAGGTGGTAGACAACATGTAGTAAAGGTCTTTTGAATGTCTGGTATTGAGCACACCAAAGAATGTCAAATTGGTGTCTAAAGGGAAAGTACTGTCACTTTTCTGGGCACTGAAAAATAGTGTATATCTGTTTTTGTCTGAAATAGATGCATTTCCTACAGAACGGGAATGTCTGCAGAATGATGAATGGCTTGATGACATTTTTGGTGGACATCACGTCTCATTAACTCTTTAAATGCGAGGCTTCAGGGAAAAGACAAACTGTTCACAAATTTGTGCGATGACATTTCTGCTTTTAAAATGAAATTGGATCTGTTTATCAGACAGCTGACAGAAGGGATTTTAGATGCGTTTCCAACTCTGAAGACACTTGTGGTGGAAAAGAAATTTGGCCTGTTACAGTACAAGGTTAAAGTGGAAAGTCTTCTGTATATATTTCAGTCGAGATTTTAAGAGTTCACAACAGAGTATGATAATGTTGCCCTCTTCATAAATCCGTTCATATTTCCGGATGCCAATATCTGCCAATTACAGCAAAACCTAAGTATTTGATTTGAAATGCAATTCTGCACTGAGATACAAATTACTGGAGATGTCTGCTTCACCCTCAGTTGATCATGTGATCTCATTCTGGCGACTATTGCCTGTCGAACAATTTAAAAACTTGCGTTCATTCGCACAGAGATATATTTGTCGTTTTTGTTCGACTTATAGATGCAAACAATCATTTTCCGCAATGACAATTATATAAAAAATAAAAAATAAAAACAAGCAACGTTCCAGACTCACTGACAATAACCTAACTGCGTTTATGACTTTGGGTACGACAGCTTTGTGCCCAGACATTGATAAACTGGCATCTGAACTTTAGTAACTCGTTTTGAAGAATAGTTACAATTGTAAATTAATTATATTAATATCGGTTTTCGAAACTGATTTAAAATTGTTAAATGAACATTTAATTTAAAGCCGAAAATGACTGTAATGTAGAACTGACACTGACTCTGTAAAGTTTTAGAATTTGGTTGCTGAAAGTTAATGAATTTAAGAATGATATTACACGACGTTTACAATTTTATAAACATTGATAAACATTCATAATTTTATAACGTTGTGGCCCGCATAATTACCGAAAATATTATATATGGTCCTCTACTTTAAAAGCTTGAGAACCAATGCAGTAGATCATGGAATTCCCGTTTTCATATTATTACATGCAGTTACGTGTTGTATGTATGTTGCCTAAGCATTTAGCCCGATTCTTATTTCATTACAAACTGTAAAATTTTAAGAACAGGCTGCGACGAGAAAGCTAGGGTCTTAAATTGTGATTTCTGCATGCATTTGCCCATTCTTCCTTCGGACACGGTTCAGCTTGTGATGTATTCGTAGATAACTTCCATCTTGGTGCCACGGATTGCTTGGGTTGCATTATCAAGACATGATCAAGCTTTTTTATTACAAATATCGGACAGGTTTATATTAGCTGTTCTCTCCCATTCTGCATATATTGTTGATCACGAGAGAGAGAGAGAGAGAGAGAGAGAGAGAGAGAGAGAGAGAGAGAGAGAGAGAGAGAGAGAGAGAGAGAGAGAGACGGGGATGGGGTAGAATAAACGTCAAAAAGATTAACGATTATGATTTTTTTTTAAAAATAAAAAATGACTCGTATTACAGGTCAATAACTGATATGCGTAACACCTCGCCTTCTATGTCGGCTAAGACTATTATCCAAGGTAATTATACACTGATTATGTTTTCAGTAATTGTATTTCATTCTGTAGCATGTAATAAAGTTTTTTTTTATCCGCTGCACTCAGCAGGTTTATCTGCTGCACTCAGCAGTTCGTGATTTATCCTCTCATAGATAATTTAATATCAAATAATGTAGCAATGACGGTTGAAGAAAGAACTTGTCACCTTTATTGTGCCTTTGAAATTTAACTCTTTGTTGGAGACCATCAATCCAGTGGCGTACTAAGGGAAAACAGCGCCCGGGACGACGATGAGGGCCCAAAAGGATTTTAGAGCCTTTAGATCTTTGGCGCCTAGACAACCTCCCAATCCGCCCCTCCCGCCCCCCCCCCCCCCCACTCAGTAAACTGTTGCATTAATCTTCGGCTTGATCATAGGCTATATTATAGCCCAATTATTTCCTTATCACACAATTTCGCTTGATTTGATTTGAGCCTAGATTAATATAGTTCATTGAGATTCCTTTATCTGTATACCCCATGCGCACGTATTCTTTTGATAAATGTATTTCGTGACCTATTAGATCCAAATAAGCAGGGGTTTCAGCGGTATTATATTGAACAAAAGATAGAAGAATCACGGAGGTCATTTCCATTTAACAGATAAAATAGTTTACGTTTACGTTCGAGTTCCACCTGAACACCTGTAATGCTAGTCTATATCTGTATTAAGTGATTTAACTAATTGTGTGTCAAGAATATTATTTGTTATTGCAAAGAAGAAAATTTAATTTGTACCAAAAGGAGACTGAAAAGAATGATAATAAGGAAGACAAATTAAATAATAGAAAAATTTGCAGTTGCAGTTTTGTATGAAAACGATTATTAGCCGGTATTATTGGTACTAGTATTCAAGGTTTCTTGATTTAGAATCGCTTCATTGTAATGCTTTTTCGGTCAAAAGGCAGCAGACAAATATTTTATGTAATGGCTCAAGGTTATTGAAAGTTATTTTGCAGTAGAGGTTATCTGTTAAATGTAGGTAATCTATTGTGATCAATATTAACAGAAAACTATGCAGTTATTATAACGTCATATTCTAGTCTTAAAGCTGTTTCTTGGTATATCCATGATTCCCCGAGGTACCGAAATGTACTTTGCACAATGTACACTTCAAATCGCATGGTAGTTCACATCTTCCGTGAAGAAGCGTGTTCTGTTGATACTAGTCCTCACCTGTTCTGCATAGAGTGAACACGATCAATCACATAGTATCAGTTTACAAATTAATGTAATTATATTACAGGTAGTGCTCTGGAGATACAAAGAGGCTACAACAATATGGCTCTTTTCAAAGGAGTTTCTGTACAGGATATCGCAATTGCATATCCACGGTTGAAAAACACTCTGTAAAGAACCTCATTGTAAACCTGACATGGCTCAGTCCAGATAACAAATACATCTTCGTGGATATATTATAGCATTACACAAAACGGATTCATGTGTTATGGCACCTGTGTGAACATTCGTGTTTAATAAGTGAAATGGGCTAAATTTTGAAGACATTTCCAAACAAGAAGTTTAACCGCCTTATGACATGCTAGGAGTTTAAACACATCCTAATGTGATGACGAATACATCCACCGCTGTCAACAAATCAAAAATTTATCTGAGGTGAGAATGTACTCTCTCTCTCTCTCTCTCTCTCTCTCTCTCTCTCTCTCTCTCTCTCTCTCTCTCTCTCTCTCTCTCTCTCTCTCTCTCAGACTTTTGAAATTGTTCGTATGTTAAACTATCTGTATACACCAAGGTCTTGGTGACACTACTTTTATCTATTTTGGTTATAAACTCAATTTATTTTGGTAGTATTCATTTTAGAAACGAACAGTCAGAAATTACATTATAGGTAGCTTTCAGATATTTTCATATTTTCAAAAAAAAAATAATTCTGTTTTTGTGTGTAGGTCATGGGGTGTTAGCATCGTGTAAGAAGATAAAATGAATATGATGGAAAACTTGTAACAATAAGCGTCCTGATGATAAACGTTTACTATATATGGATAGCTACTAAGACGGTACGCAAGACTTGTGACCAAAATGTTAATTGTAAGTACTTAACAGCACTTACAGCGCATTAATGACTATATAATGACGAGGACACATCAAGGCGCTCGAACCAAGTTAGGCCGGGGGGGGGGGGGGGATCGAACCCGTAACTACATGATTACAAATCTTATCATTGCTCCCGCTTGACCACAAAGGTCCGTTTACATGACCGAGTTCGGGCCGGTTATTTTTTTTGTGTATCTGGGCAAGACATTTTACTCCATTTGCATATAAACAGTATAACATTTCATATGGTGATATGCCCTTAACACTAATCAGTCAACATATTATTTAACATACATGCATGCATATAAATACGGTAAAAATAGTAAATGACATATAACGAGTTGTTTTGCGCATAGTTAAATAGTTGAAGGCTAAAATTATTGTTAGGTTTTTGTTAGGTCTTGTGCTATCGATCAATAATGACGCGTGTAGAACTTGCCAACCATTGTAAAAAAATATTTCCAATTAGAAAAACCTATAAAGAGAACTGGTTTTGCCATGTAATTATCGTATTCTAAATTTTTGCTTCTTTGTTAGCTGCAATTTTGTTTGTTACTTTTGCCTTTGCAAGAAGAATGCTTTCACATGACGTCATTGTCGTATCGACTCGTCCATAATATTTTTAAAAAATCAAAAATACAATGTATGCATATCGTCTGAACAATACTGAATCTTGAAAAAATATTGGTCCTTAACATGTTTTGGCTCCATTAAAAGCAGACAATTTTTCACGTGTACCATCGTGGAGATCCGTGAGTTCACCGTATTCAGTTAAAAGCTGTAACCCAAGATATTATGACGTCACCGTGATAAATATAAGACGCTAACACCATGCTATGTCGGATTGTCTTCACCCCAAGTTCGCGCTTCATTGTATATTGCGACGCTTTGGCTGATCACCAATATTCACCTGAGTCTTATTTTGATCTACTGCCGCTTTTTCTTCTCAGATCCAATTATAAAATGCGGGCCTACTTCTCTTTATTCTTCATTCAATGTATGCACCACGTGCGAATGTTGTTGTTATTAGATTAGTTAGTAAAGGAATTGTCGGATGTATGACATCATTACTTTGGGAAAACTCTAGATAAAGATCGGAATTACGAGCGACTTCATTGACTAAATTCAGGTGTGGCACCTCTTTATTCTAAACTTAATATACGAACGTCGTTTAACCTAACATCTTGTTTATTTCAAATAACGGTTTATGTCAGATAGCTAACAAAACATTTCCTTCCTTCCAAGCTTTAGATAGATTAGAAGAATATACAGGAGTGACTAAATTTATGATAAACGGAAGCATTGGGGCTTTAATAATATTTATCTTCAAAGGTTATATATATATATATATATATATATATATATATATATATATATATATATATATATATATATATATGAAAACTTTCCACTGATGAAAGACTGATCTTGATAGCTTTGGAAAACTCTAGCAACTTATATTTATAATTAAGAGCTTACCAAACATAAATAAATGCTTTACACAATACACAGATCTTAGTCAAAACCAACCTAGTATTAGTGATCTATCTTTAAATGAAGATCGAATTTTTAACTTGGTCACTCTGACCTACTTTCCATGTTCTGCATTACTTGTTGGTGTTGGAAATTGGCTTAGATTTAAAATACCAATTATCAGTTCATCAAATATAATCAACCGTCGATATTTGGAGATTGAAATATTGTTTATTTTTAATAATAATAATAATAATAATAATAATAATAATAATAATAATAATAATAATAATAATAAATAATGAGGACTTTGTATAGCGCCTAATCTATCGAAGCTCTAAGCGCTTTACACCATCTATAATGATTTGACTACACAAAAGAAAAACAAATGACAAAAACAATGAAATTGGAAAACATAAAAACATGCTGAAACATATAAGATACAAAACATTATTAGGTCTCTAAGTTTGTCACTGCAGTCGAGAAAGGTGAGTTTTAAGAGCACTCTAAAAAGGGATCACTGTGTCTTTGTGTCTAATTTCAATGGGCAATTCGTACCACATTGCTGGGCCCTGGTATGCAAAAGAACGTTGTCCATATGACTTCGTTTTCACAGGGAACATTGATTATACGATTGTCCGAAGAGAGCGTAAGTATTTTGCTGGTGTATACACATGGGTGAGACGGGATAGGTATGTTGGACTGGAGTCTGTCAGTGAAACATTTATTTTTCATGCATGAAAACGTTTTTTTTTCTATGTCCCTAAACTCATAGAATTATCAGTGTCACCAGGTTATCTTACAAAAAATATGGATTTACTTATCTAGTGATCTACATATAATAAGAGTATATACCTGAAGAGGTCTGTGATATATTTAATTAACTTGATGGGTTGGGACGGAGGAAAACGTTGCAATTAAAAAGGTGTAAATAAAATAAAAGAAAAATTTAATCGTTTAAAATATTAATCGAATGCTTGATAGTTTGGGATTTTTTAAAAACCATTTTCTGTTTTTCTTTTATTAATGGGCATATAATTAATTTTTCTTAACAGCGTCTCCGTTCTCATTTACAATAACGTTTTATCACATTTTTAGAAATTACATATATTTAACCTCGCTAAGTCTTAATACATGCAAACACACACACACACACACACACACACACACATACATACATACAGACAGACAGACAGACAGACAGACAGTTTCTTGCAATCAGCACTGCAAAGAAAGGCATATGAAGAAACGTGTATTTTGCCCAACAAAACTGCATCACTGTTACTAATTTTCAGTGTTATTGTTTTAAAACAAAACATACTGTATGATGATAAAATACCGTACTATCATGTACGTTCCTGCTCGTTTACAGCATTAGTTTACACTAGCTTTCAGGCTGGAAACGTTTTTGGGTAATATTGGCGTCAAGCCTGTAAATGAATAAGGTTTGAACCACTATAAAGCGGCAAATTGATATGATTCTTTCCGTCTACTTTATCTGCATTTATTTTGCATAGTATGTTTAAAAACACTCAAGTTTCGCATTTTGTTAAATGATACGTTGAAGCACACATTGAACTAATTAATAAAAACAGTTCTTTTGTGTTTCTAAAACCCAAACTATGAGTTGCAGTGTCGGAAATTATTTGGAACATATAGCAATACATCCATCAACAATTTGTCTTATATAAATGTTTTGGTAATTGTTGGATTTTGACAAAATTTGGTTGCAGCTTTATATTATGATACATTGAAAAAAGTCAAAGTTTGCACTATTGTGTGGCTTCGTTTAGAGAATTTATGTCGCCGATTGTCTGTCTCCCAAACTTCCGTTTCGAGTATTGTGAAACTTAACTAAATCTGACATGCAATTTTACATCGACGTAACCAGGATTGTGCAAGCCTCCCTTTACAAATGCTATGCTCCATGATCAAATGCAATTTTTACTTTACAAAGCTTTTAGGATTGTGATCAGATTTGCAGTGGTGCTTTATATCGACAAGATCTTGTATTGACTTGATTTCCAGCCTTGTACGACATCATTTATATACATTATATCTCCCAGCCAACCCTATCACTATGTTCGCATTATAATTTTATCATTTTTTAAAAGTCGGATTTCAGGTAAATATGATTCGTGTATTTTCTTAACAAGGTCTTGAATGAGTTTGATTGACATTGCACTAGCGCATCATTTACAGGAGTTACGCCTCATGATAGCCCGTTCTCAAGACATGGCATAATAATTGTATCGAGCTGTATTGTTTCTCAAATTTATCGTGTAGCTTTATACTGATGAGAATGTTTGAAATGTTTAAATTGCAGTGTCCCACATTATCTTTTAGAAAAGCTGAGGCCCCTGATTGCACGTCCCTCTTTGGTGGACGTAGCACAACTTAACTCAAAGAATGTTGCATTTTAGCCAAAATAATAATGTAACTTGTATTGGTCAGACAGCAGATCAATGCAATTTCAGCATCCCGCGTGATTGTTTAGAAAAAGTGTTTCAAATGAGGCACTCATTAGAAACACTTTTTCTAAACAATCACGTGGGATGCTGAAATGGGCACCATTGTCAAAACGATTGGTTACGAACACAAATTTTACCATGTTTCAATGCCTATCTTTAATATATTTCGTGATAAAAGCAAAGTATATACTCACTATGGAGTATTTATAAATTTCTTTCTGACTGTATTGGAATGAATAATTTAAAAAGCATTACCGGTAAAACTTATAAAGTTACTAACAAATTGCTAATAATTAATTATCTTATTGTGATCGTTTGCATGCTGATCGGTTGTAAGTAATGTATCTGACGACAGTGTAATTATTTTGAAAGCACCAGCCATATAAAAGATTGATAGAAATGAGGGCGGTGTGTGTGTGGGTGTGCAAATATCATACAAATGCGTGTGTGTGTGTAAAAATATCATACAAATATCATCGCTGACACTGTCTTGAAGTTATTATCTATATCATTTTTATTCCATCTAACCAAACAGGCCCTCCCAATAAATAAATAAATAAATAAATAAATAAATAAATAAATAAATAAATAAGTATGTATGTATGTATGTATGTATGTATGTATGTATGTATGTATGTATGCATGTATGTAGAGGTAATTATTCACTCACATGGACCTAGCCTCTTGGTCCTAACTTGAAAACTGTTAAGATCCACACCCTTTGACAATGTATACAATTATGGGACATAAAAAAAGACAAACTGACCATGTCCCTAGGTTTAATCCTTATCTCCACGTGATTTTGCCCCTTAGATTAGAAACTATCGATATCTCTGCGCTATAATCATGTTCAGTCTTACATGGGTTGGAGAAGGCAAATGCACATATCGAACTGAAATTTGACAATGGGTCAGTATTCATCCTCAGAGACCTACCGAGGACGTTAATATTAAGAGTGGACGTCAGAAGTTGGAAGTGTGCCTATACTTGTTTTACAAACACAACATTCTAGTTGCGATTATGTTCCACTCTACCGTGTCACGGTACGAATATATGCTTGGATAAAAAACTCTAGTATTTTCACTCGTGGCTTCGCCACTCGTGAAAATACTGAGTTTTTCATCCACTCGATGAAATATATCCGCTATTCACTCGTTTCAAGCAAATATCCTCTATATATTGAGACGTTTTCTTTGTATAAGCGTGTTGAGTTCCTAAAAATAACATTCCTTGCTGTACGGGCTGAGTTTTCGAAAATAACATTCCTTGATGGGTCGTCTTCTATATTTGTGAAGTAAAGAATGTGCGTCAATCTCTTACAATAGTTTCATCACAGTATGAAAAATGGTAAGAAAATTGGATCAACAGACTATAAAGAAAAGAAGCGAACACTGATTCCATTCACTCTGATCGCAATTTATTGACAAGTACTATTGAAATTATTAATGTTTTGATACTTATTATATTCTATATTTGCTCAGACTCTTTACTCGAATAAAAATGTTTCTGATCCCCGAGACGAGCGCCCACTTGTAGGCCACCTTGTGTGGGGTGGGTTGATTGGTTGATTGTACCTTCTTACAAGATGTCCGCTTTATTCGGTTCTCATTATTTAGAGGATGATCGCCCTCTGTGTTATTGCCCGGATCGAATAAATAAAAACATAAGTGTGAAATTTATAGGTAGAATAAAATGAAATCTGAGCAGTTATATATATATATATATATATATATATATATATATATAACAGAATGACACGAGCCCCGTACACAATAAACAATGTAATCAATTACATTATAAAAAAACACATTAGGAAGATGCATTTCTTTGAAGTAAATCTTTCATCGAATTTCAAACACAAATATATTTATATAAATAGCCTATTCGTTTTAAATGATATATTTGGTTCATCATAGATACGATTGAGCAATCGAAGTCACTACCGTGTACCATTTCATAACCTGCTTATTTCCGGTTCATTGCAACTTCACTATGGCTGTTCTTCTTTGCCTTTTCGTCTTTTCTTCTCCAAACCATCTACTGTCTCGACTCTACTCGGCCCTCAAACTTTGTGTGGGTAGGTGGATACTTAAGTACGTAGATATTTGAATAAGTAGGTACCTGAATACGTCAGTGCGTGGATATGTCAGTGGAACTATTTGCTCTTGTGCTTCCAAGGTTTGCTCGCTTCTGTTCCCGATTTGTCCGTCGACTTTCCAGACATCCGGTCCCTTTTTCAAATGTTTTACGAGATAATTTCTTTAAAATGTAATCTCAGAGACCTTTATACTTTCACTCTTGCAGGAAAAATGTAGACTTACTTGATTTGTCGATGTGTCTTAGTTAAGATTAATAACGTTCATGTGGGGAAACATGCCCCTTATTTAGTGTAACGAATCAGGAATATATATATATATATATTGCCTTTTAAAATTAGGCGCCAAATTTGCGGTCAGCCTGACATTTAGATTTTCAGCTAACTGTTCCTGGATAAAGTCAGCTCTCCGATAGTTCCGATGTAATGGTAGAAGTTAAACTTCTCTTTTTTCTAGTCTGTCTGACGGTTAAATAAACGAAGGCTTAATTAAGAATCATTTCCTCTCTCGACACAGACAGAAATCATTGTAGTTTAGCGATTTAACAAGCACATATTCCCATAAATCTAATTGTTATCATACCCAAATAATGTGTTCTTTACAGATCGACAGGAATTCGCATCTTTACTCTGTTCAATTTAAACTTACAATCAAATGATCCATATAAAATGTTTTCTTAACATAATCTAACTTCAGATTGTGCAAGGCAATAAGATCTGGCTTAGAAAGGAACAAACATGCATTCTCAACAAAGAGAGACTCAATAAAGCATTCTCATTCTTTCATTGACAGGAAAGCGCACCGCACTGAAAGACATTCTCAGATATCAAGATGGGAAACTATTGAAGAAACAGATTACTTTGGTAAGTCCTCTCTCTCTCTCTCTCTCTCTCTCTCTCTCTCTCTCTCTCTCTCTCTCTCTCTCTCTCTCTCACACACACACACACACACACACACACAATTTTTGGTCTTTTAGTCGGTCATCGTTTGTGTTCACGCTAGTACTTTTGTCCCAAGTACAAAAATGGCATGCATACGTGCGTACATACAAACATTACAGACTCCAGTGCTAAACTTGTATCGGTTTTCATACGATTGTTTGCAGTTGTAATTGATGTCATGGTAGCGACTCCACCAAGCAGTAGCTTCATGTACAGCGATAGTTAAGCATTGATTGTACACATATATATTCCCAAATTTAATTCGAGATGCCAACATCCATTGTCAGTCTGTGGCAGACATTTTGAGTCGCCTTTTGCCATGGCATTGAGCTTACTTTCAAAAGGGAAATAACCCACTGTGAGGAGTATGGATCCAGAACGCAATTAATTTAACTATATTTATCTGCATTTGTTTCTCGGTACCGAACTTCCCACTGCGTGACAGTCAATATAAATCTTTATGTTAATCTAAAATACCTTCAAAGAAGACTTCACAGTGAATTTTTTATCATTGGTTCGCCGGCATTTTTTTTTGAGAGGCGGGAATGTAAAGGAACCAACGTGCAACTGAATACAGATTTCACTTCCAGGTTATCACCAAGACCTTATTACTCACTGTACACTGTCGCTGAAAAACAACAACGCCATAACCTAATATTCTAAAAGAAAACAACTTGAGTAGTATACCTTGAATTGTAGGATCGGTAATATGATATAGGTCATTAACTATTGTGAGTGAATAAGGAACACGAAAAGTTAGAGAATGAACAAGACATACTATTTTTTCCACCTAGAAATGCATGTTTGTAAATATTACTACAATAACAGACGCTTCCTGATATGGTCATTAGTAGGGAACCTTGTGTCCATTTTATCTGAACGATGTGCAAACTGTAAGTTTCTCGTAAATGCGACCACCAAAACTGGCCATTTTGAACAAGGTACACTGAGGCAAAATCAACTTATAAATTACCACAATAGATACTCACAGAAAGCCAGATTTGCGTTCTGTTATGTTTATAACAGTTTCTTGAGATTCACTGAATTTATCTTAATATCAAAACACCATATAAAATCAACGTTAACTCTGCCAGCATACCACAAATATGGCTGCTGCTGACGTCATTCGGGATATATCTACAGGGAATCATTACACAGTTGTGATATATAATTAAATTTAAAATTGTGCAAGTACTAATTCAACATCAACAACTTCTACTACTATGACAACGAGAAAAATAATAGCATTCATCAGCAGCATCGATAAGGATCAATTAATAATATGCTGGATTACATAACTTGGTATTAATGATTTGTCTGGCGGGATAGTCAGTATTTCACTCATCTGTCCATTTTGAACAGTAGAATAGTACTACTGCCATATTATAAAAAAAAAAATCAACACGCACTCGTATTTGCATGCGAGCTTTTTGTTGTTGTTGTTGTTGTTGAAGGGTTGAATGTCATTTTTCAGCACATGATAGACTATACATGGCGACCAGTATAAACGGTGGAGGGAAAACCCCAGAAAGAACCACTGACCCAAGATAAGCTACTGGCAGGTTTCTCGCGTAACCACACATGCTAACTCCGAGACTCGAACCCACGCAGGCTGGTGTGATATGGTAGTAATCCGTAACTGAGAGCGCTTTAGACCACTTGGCCATTCAGGGTTCCGCGGAATTTTTGTATTACAACGTTATTTAACCCACCCACCCCACCTCACACAAAATAATACAAATTTGTTCGAACTACAGCGTAATGTATCTCTTCACTGGCTAAGTTTCGAGAACTAGTAGCCCGATTCGTGTGATGTAAATGTAACAATGAAACATATTTAAACCAATTAACGCTGACCAGCAGCCATAACTGCACAGCCATAATGCACAGTAAGTTTTGTAACATAGGTTTCTTCCAATATTGTTGTATCCTGTACCCAGATACAAAGGTCATAAATATGATTAAGAATTAGAAACCAGAAAAATATCCCCGACAACTGAATTTAACTTTTGTGTAATGGAACGAAAATAATATAGAACTGATTTGTGTAACTCGGACATTAAAGACTCCATAATAATGATCAGATGCAGACAATTCGATAAATGCAGATGAAATCGAAATCAGTCGTCTCATTATTCGGCTCTGGAACACCACGTCCAGTTCAGTTCATGTATATTTTATTACTCCCATGTATACATACATTGAAATTCACTTTCCTTTCTCACATAAATTTAGTGTGAATTGCTTATTTTCATAAGCATGTACATGTTCATAGAGTACATACTATACATATTGCGTGGTTTTCATGTGCTACACGTACAACTTAACATAAGTTCATAAAATGTAATCGGTGAAAGCTGAACAGGGAGAAAATATCAATATAAACAATCTTTAGAACAAAAATTACGATTCAAATAATAATCTGTCTTTCATTGACAACGCTTCATAAACAAATTTAGCAAGGAAAATAACATCCTGTGGAATAGTTAAATCTTCATCGGTTGTGCTGTACGGAATACCACATATTGATTGCATTCTATGTTTGTGTCGAAAACGACAGCACTCGTTCTCGCCCAGGAACTGTTCCTCGGACAATTTTGTTCTTATTGAACAACAGGCAATTATTCTTTGTTGAATCAATGTTGGCACAACATAATTTTAACTGGGAATGCAACCAGAGTGGAGTTATCCATAATAGTACTTTATTGCTGTAAAAACAATCTCAGTGTCTTCACACCGGGTAGTATTGTCAGCGACAGGGTATTTTCACTTGTTAATGATATAACGCAAAGCCGACCTTAACTTGATTGTAACCAACACTGTCGATTTCTATTATGCTCATAATAAGATGATAGTTTAGTGTATACGTTAGGCACGGGTGTGCATCTTGTGTCACATATATCACTTTCTTGTTTTGTATCGATATCGGGAAGGTATTCTCGCGGGTTTGTCTTGGTGTTCAAAACAGTAGGTGCTGGTTCATATTGGGCATGTTAACATGCATCGTTACCATGTTCTTGCGGAACGATTTAACTGTTTTGGTCGGTTATTCGGACATAAAAACGCATAGGAATCACTGGTATCGGACCCAAAAGATAATCTCGTATGTTGGTAACACGACTTCACCAGTTGTACAAGGAATAAGTAATGAAACTACAGACACAATTTGATTAAATCCCGCTGAAGACTGTCACCGTTGTCTACAAAATTATACCACAGCCATTGCCGTTATACTCACTAAGAAACAATTTATTTTAGTGTATGTATGTACTGGTTAGTTTTAATTTGTACTACTGACCTGATATGGTCGGTCAATGTATTAACACTCTCGGACCAGATTGATACTCAAAGGCAACTAACATGGTATCATTTGTCGGGACAAAGTACACCTTGTAGAGCGGTCTGGAATATCCAACGTTGTTTCTTCGACCGGTTCAAATTAGCTGCGTGAGGGTATTCACGTTGTTGCAATTCACATGTGGGACACCTTCCGCCTTCTTGATGCTTTTGGAGACCAGACCGCTCTGCGGTCCGACAACGATCGGGTATGTCTGGAGCACATTACAGCGTATTCCTCAATATATTTAACCAAACGCTCATCACCACTGCCCTTTTTGCGTTCGTTACTAAACAGTGGATTATCTTTCGGATACTCGTTTGTGTCAGATTCTTTTACCATCCATGTCTCGGCCATGTCTGCATCCACGTCATTGGTATTAATATTTATCGACAATGAGTCTGTTTCCTTGCATATCATTTTGATGCTTTCCGTACGGCGGTTTGGTCTTATCTTAACAAAACTCAAACTTGAGCAATTTAGACACGTTCAAGACAGACACGCCAAAGTAGATAGGATTTGCCAGTTTCAGATTCGATGTTGTGTGCTGTGTGTGAAGTTATCAGCCCACCACAGATAAATTTCCAAAACTCAAATGCCGGACCAAAAAATAATTCTTCGAAGCTTGTCTTGCTTACTATCGTTGACACGATCAAAGCGAACCCTTTTCTGAAAGTTTTCCATAGTCTTGCGAACACGGCATGATTCGTAAGTTTTAAATAGTCTTTCTCAAACTCTCTGGACGCTGTCGTACGCAGGTTTGAATTCATTTGAATATGCATCCATGCACTCTGGCGAATGTGTAACACTCGGTGAATTTTGCATATACGCACACTCAACGAAAATACAGCTGTTGGTTTCGTATGCGAATTAGACGGATGCTTTTAGTTCTTACCAGACGAGTACATTATATTTACTTGCGACTGGAATCAACCACTAGCGCACATGGGTATGTTGACAGCCACTTGCAGGACACCGACAACGCATCTATTTAATCGGATAAGCGGATAATCATTGTGGCTGTCGTTGAGCTCATCCTGATATTCCAGGTTGAATTCATAAAAGTACCGTACGAGACTGCCAGTGTTGTATGTCTACATCCACGGTTTGGACGCATTTAAACCCGCCAAGAAGCATGGTATGAATCACTGCCCATCCATATAAGATTCTGGCGGAAATATACCTCATATAACATCTGGGAGAGGCATGATCATATCCTTCCACACCGTTGTTCTTGGTACGCGCTTAGCGGTGTCTCGACATGGAGATAACGCCATGGATTCCAGACTCAATAAATATATTTTTTATCTACGTATGTGAGAAGCTCCAGCTCTAATTTATCTTTGACAAAAGTGAATCCCAAGGACGTCCGTGAACAAAAATACATCCCTACGCAGATCATGATAGTCACTTAAATGTTTTTCATTTTCATGTGGACCTTATTTTATTTCGTCTCCGGAAGAAATACCATCGCGAGACATTTACGACTCAAATCGTTCAATCGGTGGTAATCGGGTTTCGGCAAATGTGTACCAGTCGCTCATGTACTCGTGAGGCTAGATTCATAGTCTACTTATCAACTATCAACTTCAGCATGCATGGTTATCAGAATCGTATCCATTCGTACCTGGGTATATGGCAGGACTAATAATTTTGAATCGTTCTTTTGATCGGGCCGCAAATTTGTCAGTCTAGGCTCGAATTAAAAAATGCAACCAATAACTAACTGCAGCTATGCCACTCTAAGCGTCGTGTATTTATATGTGTTGCGTGTGATTACTCTTGATGGAGACGTGGATGCTGCGGAGACTACCTCCATTATTATTATTATTTTACATTGGTAAATTCGCAACTGTAGATTGCACATTCTATATGCTCTTCGTGCTTGGTATGTTAGTCATCGCGAACTTTGGGATCAGTGGTGCGCTTTAAGAAACACCTAAGTCCTGTTCCCGATACAACACTGGGGGCTCAGTCACTTCATCATATTTGACTACAATGTAGCAAAACCGGCATGAGACTAGTCGAGCTACTTGCGTTGTATTTGACTGAAAGTCCATACGTATAGAGGAATGTTAAGATATTCAAAGTCTGCGTAGATGAAATATGGTACTTTCTGTTCTGGCATAATAAAGCGCTGCCAGTCTTCACTCACTGCAGTACACTACTAAGTAATGCTCGTCAAGCAGCTGCTGGATACTAAATTAATCTATGTAACGTCAGCATGGAATCTTTATATCCTCGTATTTTCTATGGTGGTATACTATTCATGAGAATTTTTTCCCCACTCATATTGGGACCTTAAATCTGGACTGTGCAATAATAGCAAATCAATATTAAACTGCACGCATGTGTATATCGATTGTGTAATCGGTTGCATGCATGCCTGTATTCCAAACAATTACAACTTTGTCAGGATTAAGTCGCTCAAGCTTATTGATGTGAATAGTTTGTACAGGAAATTATTCGTTACCAGATTTGTTATTTTCAAAGCAGGTTTTGATTATCAAGCGCGCGATTCAACGCAGACAAAGGCGTCTTTTCAAAACATCGATTGTCATCATTGTTTGCATTTACCACTGCTCGCCGTGGAAAACACGCTGACATTTTAAAGTAACTCAACCCACGAAATGGTTGGTATGAAGAAATATGCAGACGATTTGCCACGCATCTGCCAATAGTCCATTCAGATACTGCTTGGTGAAATGTTTCCAACGTCTCGAGAATCATTTGAAAGCCTTTATCGAGCTAATTATTGATAGCAACGCTGTCTTATTAGTTAGAGATGTAGAAGCGCCGTTCTGAATTTAGACGGTTGCACTATTTTTTACCGTTCATCATTCTCACGGTTAAGCAGCATAGTAGAATATATACCAAAACAACTATCTGCTTTAACTCCAGATGTGCCCTTCCAAGAAGTTTCACTGCGTCTGTGCCTCGTGTTCGATTGGGATAATTGCCCGATTATCTTGTAAATCATCACGGCGTGTATGTAATTCATGTTGGACTCGCACTTTTGCAACATTGTCAGTAGCAATGATATGTGCGATACGGCGACGACGGTCTTGTTCATCACTAACCACCTGTTTTATTTCAGTCCGCTTGGCCTTTGCAGGAACCTTGTTATAATACTATGCTGCCATTTATCGAAGTTACTTCACAGTCTGCTGTGACGTTTCTGTAGAAAGGTCAAACATTACAAGTATATTAGCTTTATTTCCTACCGCTTGACATTCATAGCCACCATTCTTGCCGGAGTGGCCTCAGTTGTCATACTGATATTTCAGGAAATCATTGTCTAACTGACAATTTTTAATGTTATTGTTTTAGCTTATCAGGATTAGAAACTGCAATCGCTTCAGTGCTAACTGGTATTTCACTGATCTCGTTTTTATTTTCTTTGACGTTGACTTCGCTGGATCCTTCTACAATCAGTTGTTGGCGAGTCGTCACCTTAACGCGATAATACTAGCGAACAGATCCGCAAGAGTTTACTCCAATACAACGTATAAGGCATGATAGAGCACAGAGGCCAACACATAACGCAAGCAGTATTGATAGTGGCAATTTTTACCGCAGGGTTCATATTTTCCAAGATATATAGTGATTGTGATTGCGTCAAATTGCATTAAACTTTATGTATAGATGCAAAACGTTTATCTAATTGAGTATAGTGCTATTCGAACAAGCTGTTCATTTACGGTGAACTTAAATAATGTACAAGGGTCTTATAAAAAAATTCGCGCAATCTGAATTGATGAGCAACACATAAATATACAAAATCATGTGTCACTGCACTAACCCAGACCCGGATTGCAGCATCAGATCAAATTATTTTTAACGTTATTGACTTTTTTTAATACCTCGTCTTTGGTGTTCATTTTCTCTACCTAGAAAGGGTTCTTAAAATCTCTCCATTTGGTGATCGAGTGTCTAATGGATCTAATTGATTTGTTCATTACTAGATTCGGCATCATTGGTGACGCTGTCTTCGTCACTTGGTGTCAACGACTTGAAGTTTTCTTGCACAATATCAAATTTTGTTCATGCTTTTTGTTCTATACTTTCACCAAGTCTGCGTGTTTGCTAACCTAAGAAAATTCCTAAGTCAATTCATTTACCAATATGCCAGATACATACATGAAAAATCAAGCAATATCTATTGAGCATCTTTAACAATATGTATGTATACATACACTGCAGTAATTGTTTAATATATGTTTATAGATATACGCGTATGTATTCATGTTTATCTTCGCATCTTGTTGAGCATATCTATATCTATATTTTTTTATAACTTCTGGTACTTTATCCATAATTTGCGTAATTTGAACGTGTTGACAGTTACTAATAATAAAGTTATTTTAAATATGTTTACGAGTTTCGGACTTTTCCCCATTGGACAGGTCGGTTAGGCGGTATCTTAGAAAAATTAAATAATTTCTCATTGGATGAGTTCTGCCACATGATTATGTAGTTCGACCGCAAGAACAAACCTAATGACATAATACCTACCTTAAATACTGTCAGCAAGTTTTATGTTTTCTAATTTCATGGGATTTGTTTTTGTAATAATATCATTATATATGTTTTTTATGTTTTAGGTGTTGTCTAATTTTGTAAAACGCTTAGAGCTTCTAATGATTAGGCGCTATACAAAGGCCTCATCATTACTATTATTATTTTGAAATATAAGACTGAGCTGTAATATATGTCATGTGGGGCATATTGCGAAATATAGTTGTAATAGATTCTTGACTTTGTATATAAGGAAAGAATTAAGCAATCAGATTCCTATTTTGGATTCATTCCTTTTGAATATAATTATTTCATAAGTTGAAATCAGTCTGCAGATGTGTTTAATGGCTTGTTTAGATAATTTTAGAGGGTTAAAAAACTCCATTCGTTTAGATTTTTCAATGGAAATAGAAAGTGCTAATTGGACTATAATATTATTCTGGAATTATTGTGAAATATTCATGGAGTTCTGGAACAATACCATTTTGACAACGTCATAATTCTTGACGGACAAGTTCATTTTTGGTTTTGAAATTTATACGTTTTATTCTTTGGACTTTAATATAGCTGTTTCATGATCATTTTGGATTCACGTCATAATATGATAAGTATCTCTCACATTTTCATTTATAACACTGTTACTTAAGCTGTTCAGTTTTACAAAACTTGTTGGTTTTGCTTCGACGGACAATCTGAAAAACGTGTACAAAATAGGTAGTCATGATAAACTTTCATGGGCATGGGCAGTGAACCTTGGATAGTGGTCATTAGATGGACTAGTGTGACAATAGCGTTTGCGCTTGTTATTTAAGTCTTCTACCCACACGACTTTGTCCTCACGCATGGAAATTCAATCTGGAACCCATCCTATGTCACCTGCAAACATTACCATGAAGAATTCATGAGTATGATACGCAAAATAGTTCATGCTATGATGCTTATGCGTTTGCAAGATCCTCAATGGTAAAAATTCGGGGTAGGATTACAAGACATTGACCAACATAAATATCAATAATCCTCAAAAAGAAAATCTTTTATTTCCCTACTCCTCGGGGTGTACTTTTCTTAAACGATTTTGGAATTCAGTAAGTTGAAACACAATGGATGATAATAGATTTTGTCAAGGAAGGTTGTATTCCTACTCGGTATTAGACTAATAATGTTTATAAGTGACATAGACTAAATCGTCTATATTCAGCAATCACAACTGTTTGATTTTCACTGTTAATCTACTTCCCGTTGCATATTGACATAATGCACCTATCAGACACACACTACTTTACTGTAAATCATCCATATAACTGATAATAATGGGGTATGTTTTCAAGCCCTCAAATTTTAAAACAACAATTAGAGTGTGCCGTGTTCACAGACATGTTTAGATACGTGTCACTATCAAAGGTAAGATATTCCGAGAAATTATATTAATTTTGTCGCAAAACGTTTTATTTGTTGTCCGAAACGAAATTTTGTTCTTCGAAATGATTCGTGACGCCGGCCCCAGGTGCATTCGCCGGTTATAAACTGAACAAACATAAATACTGATATTGTCTTTTCCATGTTTCATCACAATTTATTTTATCCAACTCAATGTATTTGAATGCAGTTTTGCATGACGTAGCAATAGTATTGTTGCGGCATTGATTAGTAGTGCGCGGATTAAACTTTAAAGAATATAAGTGGATTATGATTTTTAGGCCATTAAGCAATTGATATAAGAAAGTGAAAACTCGAATATTAGTTTGCTTGTCAGAATGCAAATTTTAATAAGATAATTTTAAATTTATTAATGAATGCATTGCCAGAGCGGATGACGGCAGTTGATCGAATTGTCGTTAACCGTTCATTGTTTCTAGTGCATGCTCCGATTCCCCGAATTAAATGGATTAGAAACGCAGAAAGATTTTTTGCAGAAGCACTCAGTCATGTATCCATGGATTTTTTTTTCTAATAGTTAAGACATTAAGACATTCTAATTTTTTTAAAGCCAAGTTTAAATATGGATAACACAAAGCCAACCTTGTACAGGGTGATCCCGGATCTGCAAGTGACGGCAGAGCAGGCTGAATCTGGGAGCGTGTGATACATAAACATAACGTGACCTTAAATACCTAGCCTGACTTTTGTACACTGTCAGGGAATAAACGCCTTCTTTCGGGAAAAGAGAGCTTTGGGGTGGGGGACTTGTCTTTTTTGTTCAACTTCATTGTCCTAGACGTGAATTTTTTTAACAGATTTTCAAGATTGATTTTTTTCTTTTTCTTAATACTCGACATTCTCAATACTCGACATAGTTAAGCTGACAGATTTTCAAGATCGATTCTTATTTTGTTCCCAATATTTAACATATTTTTAATATAATATTTTTTATTCTCAAGAAAGATAATTTTCTCCGAAGCCGTTTGGTGTTGTTTCTTTCTTTGAAAACTCATAAAGTTCATACATTAAAGATAGGTATTTCCCGCTGAATTAAATGTTTTCTGCCTTAGCCACTGCAGCGAGGTTTTGGCATCTGAATTACAAAGTATCAAGAAATGAGTAGTTTTAACTTCTCCACTATGCATCGGCAGATCTGCTTCTGTGCAGATTGTTAGGAGTAATCTGTTGAACAAAAATACAGACTGATCTGCAGTCGCATTCTGCTTTGACAGATCAGATTATTGTTGTTTCTAATTTGACTCCACTTATAAGTATGACGGTATGTCCTCTGTATCGTTATCTTCTTTACAAATTAGTTTGCTTTGAAAAAGTAGTCATTTACATCTACTTTGACTTAACGTAGGTAAGACTGCATGGAGTCTTATATATATATATATATATATATATATATATATATATATATATATATATATATATATATATATATATAATATTGCCACCCTTCAGATTCAACCAGGTCAAAATGAATTATTTCTTGATTACCTCATAATATTCACACGAACTTGACATAATTTAGTGTTTATTACTATCTTTGATAAATAGACCATTCGATCCTAAAGAAAAGATTGTAGGCACTGTCTAACCTAAATTTCGTGTGGTAACGCTGTATTTGATTATTATAGGCATCGAATCATGGACGAAGAGGCAGACGCAACTGAAGCTCAAAAGTGGTATGTATTCGTCTAATCTGAATGGGAGACAAATCATTATAACCTCTCACAAACAAATATGGCATTAAACATGTTTACATTTATTATTTTTAAAATTTAAGTTTCATATTCCGTAACACAAATGCTGCTGCGTGTACATTAATGAAATTTAATGAGTGCATTCATACAAGAGTAAACGTTATTGACTTCAAGAGTAGGTCGCAGTAACAACATTGTGTTGTTTCATCATGCACCGACAGAGCACTATAGCCTACAAAGCTTGTTTTTTGCCTGTCTATTAATAAAAGCATGTAGCGTCAGAAGTCATTGATAATCTAATTTGTACGTGTTAAAGCTGAAATAAAACTTCATGCGTGATCAGCAAAATTGTGTCATCCACAGAGGTGTGCGCTGATGAAGGAAACTAGATATGCCGTATTAGCATCACTCATTGCAATATATTGTGTCACTCTTTTTTATTATTATTTTGTAGTGCGACTTGTTTTCAAGCCCAGACGGCAGACAATTCAATTGCAATATGACACCTTTCACGGTCCAGTTTAATAGTACTGCTTTTTGAAAAAAGTACCAATTAGTCCATATTACTGTACAGGCAACATTATAAAAAAATACGAACTTCAATTCATATATTTACAAATAATGTAGATAAATGTGACCTTCTTTTGCTAAATGCGTATTTTTGTTAATGATACGTGCAATTATCAAGCTATATAATTTGACAAACAACAGGTTTAAAAAAGAAACTAAGGGAAATGCGAACAACTATGGCAACATCGCAAACGTGGCACCATGTCAAAAATAGCCTTGGCTGAAAAGACAAAAACCCGAATGTTAGGACAATATGTTTATAATAATTTCATATAACACTTGCTAATGTCAATCAAAAGGTCATTTGTATTCGAACATCAGTTTACTATAGATATAGCGTTTTGGTTGAAGGAATTTCTGATAAACGTGAAATGTGTTTTTGTGTGCATGTTTGCGTTGCCCCTGACCATGACTGACGTGTGTATGACTGGGAATACTGGAAAAGTGATCCTCGCCGCTCACCTATTATGGAGCTGCTTTTTTTTCTCTTTAGAATTTCATACGAAAATGTTGCAAGTTAAGGCTACTCACATCATTTGTACTAAAATGCGTATTTCATATGCGAGAAAGTCTATATAATAATAATAATAATAATAATAATAATAATAATAATAATAATAATAATAATTATAATAATAATAATAAAAAATAATAATAATAATAATAACGATGATGATGATGATAATAATAATAATATTTTTTTTAATTCTTCTTCTTCTTCTTCTTCTTCTTCTTCTTCTTATTATTATTATTATTATTATTATTCACAACGTGTTGTTGGCAAGTCTTGCAAAGATATACTAGAAAAGTAAATACATACATAATATATGTAAACTATTAATATCATGTATAATTACTTTGTTCCCACATAACGCATTTTCATTGGCTCACGCGACATCCTGATTTGGGATATAGCATTTTAACTTTTATGATCTGCGATAAAATATGGTAAAGCATCATCATAGTGAAAAAGTTGAATTAAAAAATAATGTTTCAAGTCATAAATTAAAACAAATGTTGATCTCTGTTGAAGCAAATTGGAAGTTTATGAACAAGTAAATATATCACATGAGCTTCCGCATGTCATCGATCTATGAGGATTACTAGCATTATATAAATATAAAAAAAAAATAATATTCACCTCAATAAAGGTAAATAACTGTATATTGAACGGTTTACAGATTATCCAAAGGTTCGGAAGAGCAGTGAGTGTTTGTTTAAATCCATCTTGGTGTGGGATCAGTTTCTTCAGTTTGTCTTTTTAAAAAGTGATAGCATATTTTACCTTTTTGTAATGGATAATGCACGTTTGCCGAGTTCAAACTGTTACGGGATGCCTCTAAATTATTAGTCAAGAGTGTTCCTGTAGATTTCCACACTCTGCAAACTGTATGATTCACTTTTCTACATAATACGTCACAACTTGAATTATGTACAGAATGCTTGGAAAGAGATTTTCTTAAAAACAAAAGCTGCTTTATAATTGGCGTTTTAATCCATATACAGTATTTCAAATCGACCGATGTCACCGAATCGCACACCTCAACGGTATGTGCGCACGTGCGTCTAATGTCGCGCAATTCCTCCTTTGCCTTTCACAATCGAGACTGCATACTTTGCAATACGATGTTTTTGTACATTTGCACAATGGTACAGTTCGGGGGGAAGGGGGGCGCTGTAATATGAATGCATTGATATGTGGCGGGTGGCGGGGGGGGGGGGGGGGGGTAGGAATCTCGCGAGTTTATTGAAAGGGATCTTAATTTCGCCTTGGGCAGTCTAATCATTTAGGATATATGTTATCATGTAAGATACTTACTTCATTCCCAGGGGTAAAACAATGGCGAAACATTGGTCCGGGTTCATTTCGGGAATACTAGTAAGATTCCCATTCTATATCAACATGCCTTATAACTATACGTGAACAGGTGAATAATGATCAGAAGCCCTTTGTCTCCAACTTGGAAACGGTTGAGATCCATATAATAATAATAATAATAATAATAATAATAATAATAATAATAATAATAATAATAATAATGAGACTTTCTATAGCGCCTAATCGTTCGAAGCTCTAAGCGCTTTAACCATCAATAATGATAGGACTAAACTACAAAACAAAAAATGACGAAAACAATGAAACTGGAAAACATAAAAACATGCTGAAAACATATAAGATACAAAACATGATTAGGTCGCTAAGTTTGTTCCTGCAGTCAAAACAGGTGAGTCTTAAGAGCACTCTTAAAAGGGACCACTGTGTCTTTGCGTCTAATTTCAATGGGCAATTCGATACGTCGCCGGGCCCTGGTGTGCAAACGAACGTTGTCCATATGACTTTGTTTTCACCTTGGGAACAATGAGTATACGATTATAAGAAGAAGGGGTCCTACTAAACACCGCAAAGTCAGACAAAGGCAGACAGAGTCAGACAAAGGCAGACAAAGTCAGACAAAGGCAGACAAAGGCAGGCAAAGTCTGTTTAATTTTGTTTTATTTGTACATATTCGTATATATTATACTAGATTAACTTTGTTTTGAGATTAAAATATTTAAAAAGCTTGATTTAATGTTTTTTGCATGTTTAGTTGGTACCTACGTACATTTAATAGAACAAAGTCAGACAAAGGCAGGCAAAGTCTTTTAAATTTTGGTTTATCTGTACATATTTGTTTATATTATACTATATTAATTTTGTTTTGAGATTTAAATATTTAAAAAGCGTGATTTAATGTTATTTGTAAGTAAAATTGGTACCTACGTACATTTAATTGAACAAAGGCAGATAGAGTATGACGAAGTCATATAACACAGATATTGTATGACAAAAGCTATTTCAATGTGACAAAACCAGATTTATTAATTTTATATAAATAATTCTCTTATTGAGAGACACGTAATACAATTATGAAAGTGATATTAAATATTCTATTAACATTCATAATCATAAATTTATGATGTACTTTCATCGAAAAAGATCGACCATGACAAGTCTGATAATACAAAAAGAATACATCATTTCATATGTTATTATCATAATTTCTTTCAGCATAATCATTACAGTGTATTAAGCGGTAATACAAATCTTTTCTTTTGCTAATAATGTTTGCGGTATCCGATGAGAAGAAGAGATTTCGCTACAAACGGTAACACATTACTCTGCCGTTGTCGGCAAAATCAAACGCGGCTAATTTACTATACAAATTTCTTCATACAGTATAGTTTAAACAGCAGTTATTTTTTCAGCGTTTAATTATATGTTGGCGTCGGCAATCTCAATCATAGATACTGCTATTGAAATGTCGCGCTTTCCACGGTTTCTGACTATATCAAAGGTGAGTACTGTTTGCATCAATTAGCGGACTGATTAAAACATCTGGCATTTTAAGTTTGTTGATTTTTATAAAATAGCCAATAATACAAATCTTCATCAAAAGCATTTTGTCATGATTCAATTACGGTATTAAGCTTCAACTCATTAATACCAAGAGCAGGATACAAACTGTTGTTAGGAGTTATATTTAAAATATTGTGTTTTATTGTTTAAACATTGGTGTTGTAGTGTTATAGTATTTCAACTGTTTAAAGTGTTAAACATTCTCTACATATAATATTCTTTATTGGATAACGTATTGTATATTTGTCAGAATGTCTTCTGCCCGTGCTCGTAAGCGTGCTAAACTCCATCAGTACACGTGCGCTGTTTGCAAAAAGAATTGTTCCAATGATTCGGTCCATTGTGATTATTGCAAAAGTTGGGTACATGCATTGTGTGATGGCATCGCAGTTAGTGAATTGAATGTACTTTCCGGGAATTATAAATTTATGTGCCGAGTTTGCATTAAGAACAATGATGGTGAAGAATATAGCTACATGAACGCTCTCTTCCGGCTGAACGAGGTAAGTGATAATCATTTAGTTCGTAATATATCTGATTTAAATGATACTCGAGGTTGTAGAATTCTATGCATCGTTGTTAGAGTAGTTATTTATACGTATGGTAATACTTGTACTTTGTGAACCCAATAACAATTGTCATTATTCATATACAATAATATTTTGTTCGTCGTAATATTCATCTTACGACTGCTTCATCTGAGTCAAATCATTTCCCGATAGTTTTCTGTCTTAATTTTGTATGCTAAATATCAAAAAAACGTTAAATTCAATTTTTTAAAATTGACCAGAACTAAAACTTATAACTGATATATTATTTACCTGTTTCCGCAAAATATTTTTCACTTTACAGTAATTGTGAAAAGCAAACAGAGATTTTCGCTCCAAAAATTGCAAAAATAAATAAGACCGACAATAATAAAATAATATAGCAACCCCTTTATTTGTCATTTATATATTTAAAATTAAACACTACCGTTTGTATCACAAAAAATATTATTTTTCATAAAAGTTATATATATATTATTTATGATTGTAGGCTGCTTCATTGAGTGTTCATCATCTCCGTGGTATTGCTCGTCGAGAAAAATGTCTTTTACCGCCTCTAAAAAATAGCCATGTGAAGGACACTTCAAGTCTTCGTTTCGATTTCACTGCTCTAGGATTCTTGGAATGTAATTCACGCAACGAAACCGATACTTTGCAACCGTTTATGACCACGGGTGATGGGAACTGTTTGTTTAATGCATTGTCTATTGGACTTTGTGGCAATGAAACGTTAAGTGCAGAAATTAGAGCACGCACGTGCATTGAAATGTCTGTGAATTGTGACTATTATACCACGCAACCATACGCCAAGGATTTTTCATTATGCTCGCCATCGTTTGATGAAGCAACTGCGAACTGTGCAAAACTTGGTGGGTACTCTAGTGCATGGACTATTCAATCCGCAGCCGATGTTTTGCGGTGCACAATAAACGCTGTGTATCCATTTGTGAATGGCGAAGCGGACTTCCAAGCTAAATTGCTGACAAGAACACACGAGCCACGGCATAATGAAAATTCGTGTGAAGCGCTTTGTGTAATGGGTCGAGACTAGGTTGCAGTGCCAGGATATGGCTTCCAAATCATTTTGTACCACTGATGTTGTCACTCAAACCAGAGAAGGTCAGTACGCCAGCCAGATCGATCAATGACGCAAGCATGACGTGCGATGAATCGCGCATAAATAATCATTCAGTATTTCACGATGAAGAAAATGTTGTCAATCTTTCTCCCACCAAGGTCAGTAGCAATATCAGTGATTTAAGTGATGATACACACATATTGCAGGAACATATTCGTTACCAGCCGGTCGACCGCTAAGTTCATTATTGTAAGTGAAATTCCGGCTATGAACAAAATTCCTTTAGGTGTTAAAGACAATGTGTATATCGTGCTTGACAATTCAGAAAACACAGTAAGAAAATCTGCAAAACAACCAAAGTACTATTGGGACGATTGCGGTGCATGGGATTATAGAAAAGGCCGTTGTGTAAAAACAAAATTTATGATGAAAGGTGACGGACTGAAGAAAAAAAAAAACTCGTGCATGTTATAGTTAAGGACGATGTAATATACACTGAGACTCACGAAAAAGGTTCAAAAGTTTTGATACAGGTCTTTCCACAACCAGAGAAGACGGATATAGTCATATTTAACAGGTACTACGCAGCATTAAAACGCCAACCATCTTATAGAAAGCGGGTTACACATGTTGACGGTTCTTTCAACAGAGATGTTGCCATTGTCGAATATACTGGATAGTATGCTACATCGGAAGAACCACATGGAAATGCCAAACTATGCACGGAAACATACGAACGAACAAATCCAGAAACTTTTCAAATGATTCGGAAAGAGGTTAAGCATTAAAAAAAAACCAGTGAAGTGTATGGAAAACTGACGGACTCGGCAAATAATGAATCATTAAATTATCCACGCGATATCCGACAGTGTCAGAATGCTAAGGCTCGCGTGAAGGCTGGAAAAAGAGGTGGCGTAGGTTCGAAGAACGTTGCCGACGAACTCTTGAATGTTATACGTATGTTAAGCGACAAACATCCGTATGTAGCTGAGATAATTCATTCTAGAGACAATCCCTTACCCTCAGTAATATGCAACACTAATGAACAAATACTGGACTTGAAGTCGTTTTTATCGTCGAAAGAAGGTGTTGTGGGCATCGATAGAACATTTTCATTAGGAAAGTGTTTTGTCACAACCACGGTGTACAAATCAAATAAGGTACTGCGCAAGGGAACTGGAGACACGCCAATACTTCTGGGACCACTCATGCTTTATTGGGATGGTCGCCAGCAGAATTACTTCAGATTTTTTCGCATTTGAGAGGGGTGCTTGGCAAAGAAATCAAAAACATTGAAATGATCCTGGGAACTGACGACGAACGTGCAATGATCAACGCCATAGACATGGCATTTCCGGGATGCACAAGAAAACTATGTTCAAAACACCTAAAAGATAATATACTTCGACAAATGACTGACAAGATACCAAAGAGTGTAATTGATCGAAAGGAAATCGTTGACATGATTTTCAGAGCAAACGGTGTTGCAACGGCAAACGAATCTGCGAACTTTGAGGAGCGAAACATCAAACTTAAAAACAATCTTGAAGAACAACATCATAGTGACTTCCTGCAGTATTACGTTCGGCATGTTGAGAACAAACATGAACCGCAGATTAAAAGTGAAACTTAACTGGGAGCCCAGAAAAACCGACGAACTGGTTGAAAAGATATTCGAATTAGTTAAAGTGGAGATGGTGGATCTAAGAAGGTCATTATACGGGACGGGTAACTTTTACCTGAATACGCGATTTTCGAAATTTAAGATTACCAAACTTTCATGGACAGCGAAGACAGAAGAGGATAAACAACAACTCTTCAGCAAATTCCTAAGTGCAAGCACTGCAAGTGTTTCAGGACTGACATCTTCGGATGGGAAATATACTGTCCATAAGGACCCGAAGGTAGCCAAGAAGCCAAATCAATGAACACGATGCAGGTCTACAAAGACACGAAGCAAGTGAACAGTAACATAATTCGAGGTGTGGTAATCGTAAATTTCGGAAAGCGCGTGTTCAGACAAAAGTTACATCATGAATATGTGATTATTAATGTTAATATAATAATATAATGTATACGATTATGTGCAAATAAAACAAAATTAAGCAGACTTTGCCTGCCTTTGTCCGACTTTGTTCTATTAAATGTACGTATGTGCCAATTTTAATTTCAAACAATATTAAAGCACGCTTTTTAAATATTTAAATATCAAAACAAAGTTAATATAGTATAATATATATGAATATGTATAACTAAAACAAAATTAAACAGACTTTGTTTGCCTTTTTCTGACTTTGCCTGCCTTTGTGTGACTTTGTATGCCTTTATCGGACTTTGTTCTATTAAATATAAGTAGGTACCAATTTTACTTACAAACAACATTAAATCACGCTTTTTAAATATTTAAATCTCAAAACAAAGTTATAATAGTATAAATATAAACAAATATGTACAGATAAAACAAAATTAAATAGACTTTGCCTGCCTTTGTCTGACTTTGTTCTATTAAATGTACGTAGGTACCAATTAAACATACAAAAACATTAAATCACGCTTTTTAAATATTTTGATCTCAAAACAAAGTTAATCTAGTATAATATATACGAATATGTACAAATAAAACAAAATTAAACAGACTTTGCCTGCCTTTGTCTGCCTTTGTCTGACTTTGCGGTGTTTAGTAGGACCGAAGAAGAAGAGCGTAATGATCTACTGGTGTATACACATGGGTGAGGCGGGATAGGTATGTTGGACTGGAGTCTGTCATTGAAACATAGCACAGAGAACAAATTTTGTGTTTGATTCTGCATCGAATTAATAGCCAATGTAGGGTACAGAGCAGTGGTGAGGTGTGCTCTGATCGAGGTACTCTAAAGATGATCCGTGCAGCTGTGTTTTGAACTTTTTGAAGTTTTTGGAGTAGATGTTGAGAAGAACCAGACATAATTGAGTTACAATGGTCCAGTCTTGAAAGTACTAATGAACACACAAGTGTTTTAGTGGCATCAACTGAAATATATTTGCAAATGGAGCTGATGCATCTCAGCTCAAGATATGAGGCCTTGAATATGTTCATGACATGTTGGTGCAATGTGAGAGTACTGTCTAGAGTAACGCCTAGGTTCCGTACTGACTGTGAGAATTTAATGTTGGTGTTACTGATATTTATTGTCTGAGGTAAAGGATGTGAATGAGAAAGTCTTTGTGTTGTGCTCAGAATAGCCTCAGTTTTATCATCATTCATCTGCAGCTTGTTACATGTCATCCATGATTTCACATCAGAAATGCACATCTCTATTTCATGGATGGTAGCATCAACTTCAGTTGGGTGGCTAGACTTGTATATTTGGGTATCATCAGCATACAATTGGTGCGACACTGGGTGATGATCTATGACACTTGAGAGCGGCTGAGTATACAGTATGAAGAGAACAGGTCCAAGAACAGATCCCTGTGGAACACCACAACATACGTCAAATAGGCTGGAGTGTATTCCATTTGCAGATATAATTTGTGTCCTATTGACTAAGTAGGACTTGAACCACTGTAAGGCTATATTCTGAATGCCAAATACATGCTGGAGACGGTGAAGTAATATATCATGGTATGTTGCGTCAAATGCTGCAGATAAATCCAGGAGAGTGAGAACTGTAATCTTTTCACTATCCAAAGCAGAGAGAATGTCACAACATACTTTCAGAAGAGTAGTTTCCGTACTGTGGCAAGGGCGATATGCAGACTGTACATTGCTAAAAAGACTGTTTGAATTTAAATGAGATACAAGTTGAGTTAGAACAACCTTTTCTAAGATTTTTTATATGAATGGGAGATTAGAAACTGGGCGGTAGTTCTTTAAATCGTTATGGTCCCGTGTTGGTTTCTTCAGCAGTGGCTTTACGATGGCAGTTTTGAAAAATGATGGGAATTCCCCTGATGAGAGAGAGAGAGAGAGAGAGAGAGAGAGAGAGAGAGAGAGAGAGAGAGAGAGAGAGAGAGATTAATAACATCAGTTAGTGAAGGCAATATTGGGTCTAAGCACTCAAGCAGCAGTGATGTTGGAATTGGATCCAGTTCACAAGACTTTGGTGCACTTTTCATCACGATTGTTGGTACTAAATCAATAGAAACAGGTTCAAATGCTCCTAACGGTTGTCGCTGAAATTCTGCATCATAACTGTTTGGTGGAGAATCAGTTGAAATTGTGCTGTCAAGCGAATCTCTAATGGTTTGTACTTTGTCATCGAAGAAATTTGCAAATTGGTCTGGTAGGTCTAGTGGAGAGAAGGTTGTTGGAAGTAGCAAATAGAGGTGGGGGGTTAGGGACTGATACGTCGAGATGGCATACAATGCAGAGGTGATCCGATGCACGTTCGTGGGATACAAGGGTGGATTGCATATTATCATCAGGTCTATAAAGAAACCAGTCTAAAATGTGACCAAGTTTATGGATAGGTTGGTTAACTGACTGTTTAAGATTGAAAACATTAATGGAATCTAGGAGTTTTGACATGTATGGTTTACCAGACAGTCAAAGTGAAAGTTGAAATCTCCAAGAATAATTAGGTTGCCACTTATCGAATTTCCATACTCTAGAAGATTTGGAAACTGCTCCAAAAAGAGAGATTCAGTCAGCTTGTTTTTTCTACTAGGAGGAGGACGGTAGAGACAGAAAAAATGTACTGACCTTTGTTCCAGTGTTTGCGTTGTTTGGACTAGTTCAAACGATGTGTGGCAGAAATTGAAGATTGTGTTGTACTTAAGACATTTGATCATATAATTCTTTGCAATTACAGCAATTCCACCTCCGCGAGAGTTGCGGGGGAACGACTTGATGGAGTAATCGCTGGTGTTAAATCCGCACACTTACATTCATCACCTGCCGAATTTAAGCAAGTTTCTGTCAGGAAGAAGACGTCAATATTATGGTCGTTGATAAAATTAACAATTTCTGTGCGCTTTTCCGGTGATCCTACTGATTGAGCGTTGAATAATGCAATACGTAGTGGTATCCCTGGGACAGTTGACACAACGGTTGACGATTTAAGAGGAATTTGAACCAGGTTATTAAAATTAACGGCAGAATTTTTAAGTTGTTTATCCGTTACGGGCGAAAGGGAGATAACTGGAATTCTTCTTCCTGTTCTACGCCGGCCAGCTTTGAAAGAACGTTTCTTTTTTCGCTTCCGTTTACATTTAAGAAATGATGAATGTATTCCCAGTTCATTTAGTCTTGAGCACAATGTAGTATCTAGAACCAAGGTGTGGTCATTTAATTCAATTAATGAGGGTCCGTCGTATTGTAAGCGGTCACGTGACGGCGGTTTATTCAGAAACAAATGACGTCTTAACATTGGAACAAAACAGCTGAATTCTAATTGTTCTCGTTACCAAAACAAGGAGATGAATTAACACATACGAACGGAACAGCCAATGCATGATGAAACACAATAATGTAGATGATGATAGAGAACAAGCACAAATATTATAAATATAGCACTAAATCGAAAGAGCCTATCTCGAGCAGTTAAGCGATGGCGGCCATCTTTCCGGAATCAATACATTCACATACCCCCTCTTCACCCCAACTTCCCCCGGAACTTAAAATCGCAGAATCAGGATTTGTAAAATTTTTAAATTTACGCCTTATAACCATACTAAACATGATAAGACATGTTCACAAATTCAACTGATAGTGTCACTTGTCTGCATTCTTATACAAATTTAGATTGTTAAACAAAACAGGCGAGCACGCGATATTTTGGGTTTCCAAACACATTCTTATGTTTTTGCTTTGCATCACATTTATATAGATATAAGTCTATATTTTGTAAAAGTTTAATACTTTTTACTAAAACTGGCGAGGCAGAATTTTTAAAAATATAAGTTTGTTTAAGGGAGCGGCGGTAATTTACTGGATAGCATGCCGAGTTGGCGACAAGAAGTTACGGGCTCCAATCGTGTCATTTTGTCAGCCTGGGTCCGCTAAATTATCGTACCTCTGAGCAGGGCACTTCATTCTAATTGCCTATGCAAGATATAACCTTCTTGTGCTGATGTGCTGTACAACACCAAATCAATCTTACTGCTATTCATAAACATTATTATGGTGATGAGATTATATCCTCTTTCTTTGCTTATTTGTTAATGATAAAACATTGAGCATCCTTTGGTTCTTTATCTAACAGGGAATTAGAACGGATTTTTATAATTTTTATAAATGGAAAATCTCCTTTCTCTTTGGTCTGATATATTCTTATTATTAGAATAGACTTCTTTTTGTAATTGCTTTAAATTAAATATGTCAGTACAATACATTAGGCATGAAATAAAATGCATCAACAATTGTATGTTTCTTCGAGCTAGTTAGAATTGGGATTTGGTTTCTGAGTAGTGAATACTAAACCTATATTTAAGCTAAATGAAATGTTCCACGCTTGTTTTAGATTAATTATGAACTTAATTCTAATCTACATGACTAATGGATAAAAAAGTCGTTTATGAATGAAAAGTATTTTAATAATTTTTCTTTTTCGAGAGTAAAATTGATACTGAGCAATATGAATCTGTTGTTTCTAACATCAGGCAGATCTGGTGTTAACCAATACGTGGTCGGGTTTTGTTGACCTTTCAATTCACCAATAAAATTACAGCTTTAACATATCTGTAAGTGATAAACTTATTTCAGAAGACATCGTTATTAACGATAACCCCCCCCCCCCCTTACACCAAATATAAAACTTTATCTAACATGTTATTAAAAATATGTGAACCGGGAATTAGGAAGGTCGACAGAACATAAACCTTCATTGGTGCCCGTCAGAAAAACGTAAACGCAGATTTCGATTTTAATTCGATTGATTGTCTTGGATATAGATATTGACTAATACTACACCTGTTATGTACGAAGACTACGAGTTTTTGCTAACTGTATGCTCTGTTGTTACAGAAAACAAAGAATACAAGGCTGTGAATCTTCCGCAAAGCGATGAATACACGTTACCCGTCCAGGGCAAATGCCCCGCAATTGAAAACGTACGTAATTTTGAATCTCAGAGCTTACACAAATCACTAATATCATCGCCGCCCTCTAAAAAATGGAAGCAGTCGGTTTCTAGAGAAAGAAAAAGTGTTCTACCTCAGTTTAACTATGTAACTAAGGATTCTACGCCAGATGATTTTTTCTGTATTGACAATCTGAAAGTACGTACAGATAAAGACTTTTCAAGGACAAACGATGGAAAGGAGAGAGATGACACTGAAGAATTAAATTCTAGACTTCGTCATCTGCCAGAAAAACGTTGTAGCAGCGCACCAGAAACCCAACCAAAGAATTCAGAACTCATTGATAAACAAAGAACTGATTCGAATCATAAGATAACAGGAATTTTAACATTTTCAAAATCTGGTGAAATCAGGTATAAAAACGGCAAAGGCATTTATAATCTTGACGAAGACGATGATGAAGGATACTCCTCCAAAACGTCTAGCGCTGAGGCTAAAGAAAAAAAAGGGATGTCTGTTGAATTCCAGTTCAAGCGGATGTCTACAAGCATGATTGATCTTTCACTTCTGCCGTCTCACATTAAAGAAAAAGAGGTTCCTCAGTCAAAGTTTCATTTTTTCCACACTCATCAAAGCAAGAAGTTACCAGCTACTGATGATACTGACAACGATGAAGAAGGAGACACTAACAGTGATCGAATATTGTCCAAGTCAAAGGCAATGAAATATTTGAATGCTGGGATACTTCTTCAACGACGTAACAAGGATGGTTGTAAAGGTATAGTTCCACCTGTGGAAAATACAGCTTACTTTAAGTTCGAAGAGATGAAACAAATGAGGTTAGTACTCCGAAAAATTAGTATACAAGACTCAGACCAAGCAAATGCAAACACATTTCCAGTAGGTGAGAGGGCCGGAAAATTGGATCCTATTCCAAATATAGATTGGTCCAGATTGTCCTCTAGGTCAAGTACTGCTAGTCGCAAACAACAAGGGACATTATCAAGGCCCTACTCAAATAGAACAGATCCCTTGAAAAAATCAGTTGGCAGACATTCTGTGAATAGTCAGAAATGTGAGCATGACAATTCTCATTCTCCGTATTCGATAGGAGATTTGATACCCGCTATGGACAGAAACATATATAACTCTCGTCGAACTAGGACATTCGATTCTTTGACCCAAAGTAAGGAAGAGAGCCATGCCAAAAGGGACGGTGTTATTTCCAGTAGCCTCAATAACCCATTATCAAAGAAACTACTGATTTCTCCAACAAATAGTGTAATGCTTTTGAGGAAAGGGTTGGATTTTATGACGAATAATATAGAGAAGGTGAGTGGACATTGTTTTTTGAATAAGCTTGCAAAACTATCTAAGTAGAGTTCGTTTCATTCTCATATCGTATCAGCTCAGTACTCGTCTTTCAGATAAAACATATCTTGCGTACAAGGACATATTTGATCCAATTTAAAACAAGAAACGATGCACCAAACATTCTTAAATATTATAACCATTCATAACAAAGACTCAAAGTACATTTGTCATATCCTTCAAATGTACATAACACCACCATCACCATCCCACCTCCAAAAAACTAACCTGCGGTTTGGGCAAAATATAAAAAGACAAACCAACAAGTAACAAGTCATTGATTTCTTTACATAACAAGGTGAGAACTAAAGAGACACATTCAGTATTTTGAATTAAATCCAAATAATCCCAAGTGTCCTTTAACATGTCCAAAAATATCGAATGAATTCCATTAGTCTGGAATGTTCTGGTGTCCAACAGGGCTGCAGTCAAGAATTTTCAGCCTTGAAAAACATGTGTCTCGCGTGATTTTCTTGAGCTTCATGGTGCTAAACATGGGGACACCCATGTATGTACCTATATTATTGTCTGTACCACCTTACAGATTTTAAAAACAAAAAGCATCAGCGTTCAAACAGTGCAAGAAAACTTAGCAATTGCATTCATCAATTTATTATTTACAACCTGATCTTTGCCAGGTGGTCTCTAACAATGTCATCTTATTCACGTTTCAGACTGAATAGGCATTTCTTTATACATTGCAAATATAGGATGCAGACAACGTAGATTTTCATGAAAGGACTTTTATATAAAGTGGAAAAGGCTACGCGCAATGCATTATATCCTTGATGGTTATCGTTTTTTAAATCGGTAGTGGGGATACAAACAAACTAACGGAAGTGTACGCGAATACTGCTATAACAGTTTCGCACCACGAATGTATGTGCCATTTTGTCTGTAGGAAATTTAACACGTGATATTAAAAAAGTCAATATTATGTTGCCAACTATAGCATATCGAATGAAATTTATGGCATATATAATGGAATAATTTACTAGCCAATGTGTGCATCTGAATATTTAGCACTCTTGTTTCTATCTCCCAACCCCATCTGTAGACTGATTCTCGGGCTATAAAGTACTTATTTGTCCGATACCTACAATGTGTGAAAGGGTGTACCTAACTTTGTGTCTGGCATATGACATTCGACTTTTTAGTTTCGGTGTTTTAAAATATCCATGGTATGATGGTAATATTATCTATTAATTTGAAGGGTAGGTTGTCATCATACATCTAAAATAGGCAAAATAGATGATGTGTGTATCTAAAGGTCAGAGGTTAAAGATTTAGAGTTGACGTACTATTTAGTTTAATTTTGTAAGAAACATGATGTTTTAGATAAATAAGTTCAAATTACGCTTCTTTTGATCGTTCACAATTTCCATGTCTGCATAAAATGTACAAGAGTAAATTGAGAAATCGGAGCATATTTTTGAAAACTGTACCTGTTTATCTTTGTACTGCTGTATCATTGATACGCCGTCAAATTCATTCACGTGCGTGATTATTGAAATTGCTTTGCAAAGGAACGAAGATATTTAATTGTCCCGCCACCCTAAGCTGATGACTTCTTTCGTGGGAAATAGCCGGTATGTTTCAAACAAGAAAGAGGTACATATTATCCTTAATTGAGAGGCCAATTCTTTTTCAAAGGATAAAAAAAAAGATCGATATAGATTCATTACATCTTTAGGGTACAGTACACATCGTGACACGGTCTGTTAGTGCAATAACTTTTGGATAGTTTTACAAGGACTACTATTTTAAGGACTTATTATTGGTCATATATTTTTTCATAATCTCCACTCGGCCACACGCCACCCTTAAAATCATGCGCACCGTGTTTCCGTTGGAAATGCATGGCATGAGTTGTTTCATGAAAGAATCTAGTCTATCATACATATGTGCCATGAATGATTATTATAAGTGCTATCATTGTAGGGGCCCCGAGTGGCTCTCCGTTACGGATCACTGCCATCTCACCTCTGTCTGCGTGGGTTCGAGTCTAAGATTCGGCTAATGTAGTGTTGTGAGAAAGCTTGCCAGTAGCTTCTTGTGGGTCGGTGGTTCTTTCCGGGGGTTTTCCGGGCTCTTCCTCCACCATTAATACTGGCCTATATTGTGCTGAAAAATGGCGTTAAACCATAAAAAAAAAACAAGACAGACAGACATAAATAGATTAGTTATGTAGATAGATAGATCAGCTGACTATCCCATCAAAGGAATGTGTATCTAACTAATTAGTGCAAATTATACAAACATTCCAACTGAGCTAAATCTGGGCTGGACTAAAAAATCTTTTGTTCCGCATAGATAGTATTTTAAAAAATGGCGTACAAATTAAAACGCATTATGATTTTACGCAACACTACCTAAAATCGACTTCGTGTTCATATAATGCCATGTCTTTTTAACACATCAATGGTGCGAGTAAATTCTAAGCTGACAGCAAAACAGGGAAAGCAAAAAGCTGTTGGAAAACTGAACAACAAAATTAGATTTTACATTGAATACACTTTATAATAATAATGGGGAATTTGTATAGCGCCTGCTCTTTAGAAGCTCTACGTAAGTATCTTGCTGGTGTTTACACATGGGTGAGGCCAGATAGGTATGCTGGACTGGAGTCAGTCAGTGAAATGGAGCACAGAGAACAAATTTAGTTCGTTTGATTCTGGATCAAATGGATAGCTAGTGTAGTGTAGAGTGTGCTCTGATCGTGGTACTCTAAAGATGATCCGAGCAGCTGTGTTTTGAACTTTTTGAAGTTTCTCGAGTAGATATTGAATTGAACCGGACATAATTGAGTTACAGTAGTCCAGTCTTGAAAGTACTAATGAACACACAACCGTTTTAGTGGCATCAACTGAAAGATTTTTGTGAATGGAGCTTATGCGTCTCAGCTCAAGATATGCAGCCTTGCACATGTTCATGCCATGTTTGTTTGTGCAGTGTGAGAGTACTGTCGACAGTAACACCTAGGTTTCGTACTGACTGTGTGAATTTAATGTTGGTGTTGCTGATATTTATTGTTTGAGGTAAAAGGATGTGAATGAGAAAATATTTGTGTTGTGATCAGAATGGCCTCAGTTTTATCATCATTCATCTGCAGCTTTTTACATGTCATCCATGATTTCACATCAGAAATGCACCTCTCTAATCCTTGGATGGTAGCATCAACAAAATGGTGAAACATTGGATGATAATCTATGACACTTGATAGCTATTGAGTGTATAGAATGAGCAACAGGTCCAAGAACAGAACCCTGTGGAACACCACGACAGGGATCAACTGGGCTGGAGTGTATTCCATTTGCAGATACAATTTGTGTTCGGTTGACTAAGTAGGACATGAACAACAGCAAGGCTCTAATGTGATTGCCAAATACATGCTGGAGAAGGTGAAGTAATATATCGAAGTCTATTGTGTCAAATGCTGCAAACGAATCAAGGAGGGTGAGGACTGTAATCTTTCAGCTATCCAAAGCAGAGAGGATGTAATTAACTACTTTCAGAAGAGTAGTTTCAGTACTGTGGCAAGCGCAATATGCAGACTGTACATTGCTTAAAAAGACTTTTTGAATTCAGATTAGATACAAGCTGGGTTAGAACAACGTTTTCTTATATTTTTTTTATGAACGGGAGATTATAAACTGTGCAGTAGTTCTTTAAATCGTTATGGTCAAATGTTGGTTTATTCAGCATAGGCTTGACAATTGCAGTTTTGAAAAATGATGGGAATTCCCCTGATGAGAGAGAGATGTGTTAATAATATCAGTTAGTGAAGACAATATTGCATCTAATCACTCAATCAGCAGTGATGATGGAATTTGATCAATTCGATTGTGCGTACTATATCCATAGAGACAAGTTCAAGTCCTGCTAACGGTTGTCGCTGAAATTCTGTATCGCACTGTATGGTGATGACGAGTCAATTGAAAATGTATTGTCAAGCTTATCTCTGATGGTTTTTACCTTGTCACGGAAGGAATTTGCAAACAGGTCCGGAAGGTCTACGGGAGAGAAGGTCGTTCCTTGATATTAGTTTGTTAGTTATCTTGAAGAGCTCTTTGTAGCTGGAACTATCCGTGATCTTAGTACTGTAGTGGATAGTTTGGCTAAATGGGCAATGTTTGTGACGTTCTTAAGTAATTTATTTCTAATTCACCTGGTATTGTACATACTTTGGAATAGAACATTTGGTCTGATTGACCTTGTATTACACCTACCTTTAAAAATAAATGTGTTCTAATTAACCTTGCATTGTATATATTTTGGTAATGAAATGTGTTCAAAATCACCAGTTACTGTCATACTTTGGAAACGAATTGTGATGTAAATTGTATTTACAGTTTTATAATTTTCAGGAACAAAAGAAGAAACTACAATTTTACTTTTTGTAATAAGCCATTTGTGTTTACTACATTTATACCAGTTAAGAAACTTTACAAAATATTGCAACTTGATAGCATCTGACTAACTTGATGGGGTAGCAGTCGGCCTATAATTTGAAAATTAATCTATGAACCCATGGCTTAGCGAGTACGTGACACGTTTAGCCATCTGAGCAACAGCGAGTGCGGGGTGCTTATGTGCAACCATCTGAAGTTGACATTGATCAATAACGAGTAAGCGGTACGTTTTTACAAGCATCTCGTTCTGACATCTGAGCAATAGCGAGTACGCGGTACGTTTGTAAAACCATTTCATGTCAACTGAGGAATAGAGAATGTAGATACGTTAGTACAACCATCTTACGTAGACATCTGAGCACCAACGAGTAGTTGGTACGTTTACCCGGTGCGTTTGTACAACCATCGCATGTTAACATCTGAGCAATGGCGAGAACGTGGTATATTTGTACAACAATCACACGCTGACGTCTGAGCAATAGCACGTAGGCGATCATTTGTACATCCATCACATCCTGATATCTACACGCGGTAAACTTGTGCAATTAATAAATGCATAAAGTTTACTTCTAAAAAGCACTGTAAGCATAGTGAGTTTGTTCCAGCTTCACTCATCATAACTGCTATACTCACAACTTTTCGACATGGTTGCCGTCTTGTCGTTATGTCACTTAGGATATATTCTTATTGTTAAGCGCTCAGTATATGAAAAAGAAATCAAAACAAATATGCAGATATGTGCATTTGATTTATAGTCATTTAAAGGTTTGCAACGGTTAATTTACGTATTCATTGTTGGTTTACATAATATTCATTTCCGAATAATACATTATATATTGAATATTTTGAAGATTGGGAAATAAACGCATTGCATTTATATAAATCCTTGTTATGAAACCTGTTTAGGGTTGTTCATTGTCGTTTCCTTTGTTGTGTTTGCGTCCCCAGATCTATCTTTTTGTTCATGTCTTATGAGAGTCCTTATTAAATTTGATGCAGTTTTACAATAGACTGCAAACTGGAAAGAAACGTACCTTGCATTAGAAAGTTGTATTTTACGTAGATACCTTTTGATTGATTCATAGATAGATAGATAGATAGATAGATAGATAGATAGATAGATAGATAGATAGATAGATAGATAGATAGATAGATAGATAGAAAACGTATGTGTTTAATTTAGTTTCAGTCAACCTTATGTTTTAGTTTTCTATTTCTCTGCAGCCAAGTTTAGGACCCCCACCTTTTTGTCCTAAGTTTGCCCGTCAACCCTTGTGCAGGCAAGTCACGAGTATAGAAAGTCTCAATAAGCCCACAAATTACGTAAGCATCCTTTTCTGGGAATTCATTATAAGCTTCGAATTTGACGTGTAACTCGAACTTTACGCTTATGCTACTTATTCTGAGAAAGAAGGAAAAAAATGCACGAGCATGAGGGTGGGCTTCACTCTTTAACGTAGCTATGCACGTATCAGTCTAATGCACTGCATGGTATACATGTATATACGTATCACGTAGAAAACAGCATGTTATACGATGCGTATTTCATGAATAGTTTGTGACCGACTAATATATTGCATAGTACGAATTAGCTGACAGTCTAGCTCCCAAAATAAGATAATAGATATATATACCATTCCGTAGTCAAGGAGACAAATGAATTAGCAAGCTAGTGAATACCACTGAATTTTATGAATGAATTGCAATTAGGGATGTATACAGTCTGTTGGATAATGAAATGGGTATTGCTATGTTTTACGACATTGTCCTTATAGTTTGTTGAAATGGGTAATTTATACTTAAGTCGTTGTCCTTATAGTGTGCTAAAATGGGTAATTTATACTTAGGACTTAAGTCATGGTCCTTATGGTGTGCTGAAATGGGTAATTTATACTTAAATCGTTGTCCTTATAGTGTGCTGAAATGGGTAATTTATACTTAAATCGTTGTCCTTATAGTGTGCTGAAATGGGTAATTTATAATTAGGACTTAAATCGTTGTCCTTATAGTGTGCTGAAATGGGTAATTTATACTTAGGACTTAAGTCATGGTCCATATGGTGTGCTGAAATGGGTAATTTATACTTAAGTCGTTGTCCTTACAGTGTGATGAAATGGGTAATATATACTTAAGTCGTTGTCCTTATAGTGTGCTGAAATGGGTAATTTATACTTAGGACTTAAGTCATGGTCCTTATAGTGTGCTGAAATGGGTAATTGATACTCAAGTCGTTGTCCTTATAGTGTGCTGTAATGGATTATTTATACTCAAGTCGTTGTCCTTATAGTGTTCTGAAATGGGTAATTTATACTTAAGTCATTGTCCTTATAATGTGCTGAAATGGGTAATTTATACTTAGGACTTAAGTCATGGTCCTTATAGTGTGCTGAAATGGGTAATTTATACTAAAGTCATTGTCCTTATAGTGTGCTGAAATGGGTAATTTATACTCAAGTCGCTGTCCTTATAGTGTGCTGAAATGGGTAATTTATACTTAAGTCGTTGTCCTTATAGTGTGCTGATATGGGTAATTTATACTTAAGTCGTTGTCCTTATAGTGTGCTGAAATGGGTAATATATACTTAAGTCGTTGTCCTTATAGTGTGCTGAAATGGGTAATTTATACTTAGGGCTTAGGTCCTTGTCCTTATAGTGTGCTGAAATGGTTAATTTATACTTATGACTTTTAAGTCATGGTCCTTAAAGTGTGCTGAAATGGGTAATTTATACTTTTCCTTGTCCTTATAGTATGCTGAAATGGGTTATTTATACTTAAGTCGTTGTCCTTATAGTGTGCTGAAATGGGTAATTTATACTTAGGGCTTAGGTCCTTGTCCTTATAGTGTGCTGAAATGGTTAATTTATACTTATGACTTTTAAGTCATGGTCCTTAAAGTGTGCTGAAATGGGTAATTTATACTTTTCCTTGTCATTATAGTGTGCTGAAATGGGTAATTTATACTTAGGACTTAAATCGTTGTCCTTATAGTGTGCTGAAATGGGTAATTTATACTTAAGTCGTTGTCCTTATAGTGTGCTGAAATGGGTAATTTATACTTAGGACTTAAGTCATGGTCCTTATATTGTGCTGAAATGGGTAATTTATACTCAAGTCGTTGTCCTTATAGTGTGCTGAAATGGGTTATTTATACTTAAGTTGTTGTCCTTATAGTGTGCTGAAATGGGTAATTTATACTTAGGGCTTAGGTCCTTGTCCTTATAGTGTGCTGAAATGGTTAATTTATACTTAGGACTTTTAAGTCATGATCCTTATAGTGTGCTGAAATGGGTAATTTATACTTAAGTCCTTGTCCTTATAGTGTGCTGAAATGGGTAATTTATACTTAAGTCATTGTCCTTATAGTGTGCTGAAATGGGTTATTTATACTTAAGTCGTTGTCCTTATAGTGTGCTGAAATGGGTAATTTATACTTATGACTTTTAAGTCATGGTCCTTAAAGTGTGCTGAAATGGGTCATGTATACTTAAGTCGTTGTTCGTATAGTGTGCTGAAATGGGAATGATATCGCTTATTGTCCATGGCCTTATCTTACAGTGTGCCGAAATGGGGAAACTCACCATATTTAAGTTACTATTTATAATCCATGAAATTAAGTTTTTCTCTCTCTTGAGCAAGCTGAATATCACGTCCTTAATGGAGAATATATCTAACTTAAAACCGAATGGAATTTCTTTTTGCTTCTTCCTACAGATAAATCCATTTCCGCAGACTTTCTAATGATTTGACTATTAGTAATATCGCGAATATTACCTGATCACAGCAAGTATGCAAGGTCTCTGTCTCAATGAAAACTTTAAGTTTGATCAGGATTCCATAATATTTGCGCAATATATTGGTCAACTGTTATTTTGCTTCACTTGAATGTTTTTCTCTTTTGTGCTAATACGCAAACTGCTTTTCACAGATGCATGCTTACTGACCAAAACTCTATCGCAATTGACTTTCTTTATGTGCATGTAACAACTCCACAATTTATATCACTGCCTTTTAATTTAAATGTCTAAATTCAATATCATGTTTCAGTTTTATTTCTTGTTTGTTAAGCAAGAGTGTCTTCATGAATCGTAATAACACAGCTAAAGGCACGAATCTGATCACTAAATGCCTATATACAATCGTAGTTGTATGACTGCTTAAATGATGCCTTTTTCTCACTGCATCGATAGTTCAAGGCCTATAATAATAATAATAATAATAATAATAATAATAATAATAATAATAATAGTAATAATGTACTACTACTACTACTCATAATTACTTTATTTAAAGAGGGTAACACACCTAGCTAAGAACGAATCTTCCTTGAGGCACTCGTACAAAGGAATTCCTTTATTTTAGCTACATCTCTGAAGCCACTGGATGTATTGATTTTGAAAGAAGGAAACAGAGTGGGCTTTTCTAATCTCATCTGGAATAACATTCCATGGCAAAGTTCCAGAGTATTGGAAAATTGGTTTTTAAAAAATACTAATTCCATATTTAGTTTGGGAATTTTATACTGGTTAGTAGACATGGGTCGAAGGTGGGAATTGCCAGGTAACCTATACTGTAATAGTGGTCGCAAATATTCTGGAGCACATTTATTGGATATTTTGTACATTAATTTAGCTTTTCTCAAACAGATTCAGTATATAATATGTAATATTTATAACTTACCAGCTAAATTTTCGTTGCTTTCTTTTTGGATTGATATTAGCCCAAATACTCTTGTTTGAAGACGTTCCAGCTTTGCTATGCTTTTGTCATTTGAATTACCCATACTGTATTACAGTATTCTAAATAGGGTTGTACGCAGCTGTTATTAAATAGTTTTCTGTGCCTTTCAAGGAGAAAATGTCTTATTCTGCTGAGTGCTGTCTGGATCATAAAATATTTGTTATAAAACATCGACACTTGTTTCTATTTGCACCTGTTCCTAATATTATTTTCTGATTATTATTATTTATAATACATTTAATTATCAATAATGTGAATATTAGAGTCACCTTTCATTGGTTTCCATTACATTTTTTCTATATAGATACCTAATGAATAGAAGTCATGTTTATCATAAAATGTTTCTATGTAAGCAAACAGTAATCTTGTTGTTCTACATACTTTTTAGCAGGGACCTAATCCACTGACTCCAAGTCAAGGACGACCACTTGGAGGGAAGCCAAAAGAGTATGTGCATGTTATACAGAGACTAGCAAATTACTAAACGTCTTGAAAAGAACACATCTAAATAAACTTTTCCTAGTAATAACATTTTTATTCGTAATCCTTCACTAGATATCTAATAAAATGTTTTGACACTTTTGCTGCAGAAATTTACATAAACCATATCAAGTAGATAATTAATGTGGAATACAATTTAAAAGTGTTTTAATTTCACGTGACCAGAATGCATATGGGCAAATGGTCCTAGCATTGAACTATGCGACATGCAAACCTGCTGAAGTAACACATGCATCCAGTGTTAATTTACGATTATTTATTAGTGTAGCCTTGAAGTCCGGACCCATTTGCCACATAATGTGAATATGTGTGCCTGGAATGTTGAAGGCAATTATACACAGCACAAGAATATTATGAGACATATTTGAGGTAACTGATGGTCTGAAATTAGACGCTATGAATGCAGACAAGATAAGGCATATTGTTAAAATCATGTTTGAATTACAGTGAGATACTATTACCAGTATATAATAGTTCACTAAAGCCCAATTATATACTATGGAATTTTCATTAAAGTGACAATGAATGCATATGTCTTAAATAATAAAGAGCTTTCAGCATATTTTAGTCAAACCAATACACGAATAATCCTAAGTTATTTTATTGTTTGAATTGTAGTGGTGTCCAATAAATGATTTTTTAATGATGTGAAGTATAGTAAAAGTTTATAATCTACTCAGGAAAAGATTATTTTCCCTCCAAAACATTAATTACATATACATGTATATTAAATAAGTGTCGCTTTCTTGTAAAGATTTATAAATGAAATGCAAACAAATAATTTGTCCTTCTTTTATACATGACGTAAACACCCAAACAACCCTGTACTTTGGGAAACTGCCAGCACATGAAGCTTTGTACATATTACTCTATCTTCAAAAAGCACTCTACCGGAGTTAACTTTTGTCTCAGGTGCTATATCTTGCGCTGTCTTCCATAAACATTCTACCAGTGTCAACTTTGCCTTGTTTTCTGGGGGATCCATAAATATGAAACAATTTTCTAAAATATCAACGCCTTTCACAAGATGTGGTCATGTAGTCTAATGCTTCTACCCTCACCATTGCATCAAGATGAATTCTGCTGACAATAACAGGGATATACGCTAAACATATGCCTTATTAGAATGAACAACATTATTTTAAAAAAATTAAAAGCTGCATAACAATGAAGGCCCCTATGTTTTTTTTCACAGCAAGAGAGGCATGACTGAATACCTAATATGCTATGGACGTTTTTGACACTGTGGCTTACAGCTGCTTTGTGTCTGAGTCTCAAACAAAACAGAAGGCATATATAAACATGTAGAGACATCGATAATACATAAATAACCAAGTGTTTGCAAAGGAAAGAATATCAGTGTTCACCTATAGTTTGCTACGGCATAAATCAGACAAATAGTTTGAGATCCTGAGAGCTGGTCTGTGCTTCAGGTTGATGATCTATTTATTTATTTATATATATATATATATATATATATATATATATATATATATATATATATATATATATATATATATATATATATATACCATATTTTGTAAGCTAAAACCACTGTAATTACACATGAATAGATTGAAATCATAATTTGTGTTCTATCCAAATTGTAAATAAACCCATACAGTAAAACATGCACATTTGTAATGGATGTTTTAGTCAACTCGCTGAGTAATGAGTTTGTTTCAACATTTGTAAAATAGAGTTAAAAATTATAAGAAGTCTTCAGACTTTCTGTTCTGAACATAATTATAACCTGGCATTGCTAACTGCAGAGAACATAATTTTAAACTGGCATTGCCAACTGTGGAGAACATGATCTGAATTATGATGAAGGCTTTTGCAAATCAAATATAATCAAACTGTCAGCAGTGGTTAAAAAAAGAAAGAAGTGAATTTGGATGTATAAAACTGAGAATACCACTCAATTTATAGGTCACGGTGACCCAATCTACCTCTATACATTTATAGTCTAGATTTGCTGGTGATATTTATTCAAGTTCCGTCACAAGATGTTTAAGCTGGATAGTTTTCACCTTTTAAGTCTGCCTTTTGACAATTGAAACCAACAGGTTTCTTCAAACCTCATATATAAATGTAAGCCCACAACTGAATACCTTTTACATGTATTGTCATTTAAAAGATCAATTTTGCCTGGTCCAATTCGTGTCGAGTTGTTCTTTCTGACACGATTACATCTAAAATATAGCGGATCCATGTAACCAACATAGCACAAAAACCAGTCAACATATTCTAATGCAGTTTTGTATAACTGTCTCACAGACCTAGACGTGCCTTTTATGCAGTTTGCCTATAAACTCTGATATAGTTATGTCCCTTGGCAAATTAACTGGATGCTATTTGGTGGGCGAGTTTACTTTTACTTTTAACACGTTTATACACTGTAATAGTTCTTTCTATAGATGAATCGTCTAACGACTTTAATTTCAAAAGTTTCACATGATTTACAACAGTCCCTGAATACCTATCCTCCAAACTTTGTTTTCTGCAGCATAACTTTACTAAGAATAGAAAATTTCAGTGAAAATTATCATGCACCTGTTAAAATGATCAGACCTTTAGATTTATAGCATTCCATTCATCTTTTAAAACAGTTATATACCCATAACATCCATTTTCCCCAAAGTTTGATTTTTCAACAACGATTCATCTGTTTAAGGCTCTGCTGAGAAAACTAGAAATTTGAGCATCAAGCTCAAGTAAATGTCACAATTCATGGTCGTACATATTGCATTTTCAGGGAATGGATCTTGCTACATAGACATATCATGATAAATTGATGATGAAATGTAGGTCATCATGACTTTAGTTTATTGTCACTCGAAGGCAATGAGACATTCAAGTAGATCCAGGCATTTAATTTTGTGTGGCCAGATTCCAAATACTATACTACATGTACAAGCTGAAATTGATAATTCAAATCCTTTCTTCAAACATTTAACAACAACAGAAATGGTGAAGGTAATTATGCATGATGTTATAATGCAACTATAGAAAAATAGACATGCTCAAAATGACATATTTGCCTTTATGCATAAATATCATGAGATAGGCTGGGGTGGCATCATGGTTAAGTGTATTAAACCTGACATCTTTTCTATCATGTCTTGCCAGCAAAATGGAGTTTCAAAGTCATGAAATGGTCTCCAGTATGCCATTGGAAGACGCTTTTTTTGGAGGGGGTGTATTTACATAAAAAGTTTTTTTCTTGCCTGCAATAAATATTACAAGTGCTGTGGCATTTTGGTCGCTATGCTATTTGGCTAAAAATTCTCTTTTGTAAACAAAAATTGTTGAGTTTTCCACAGTACTGGCTCCAGCTTAACAAGTTCCAGTGTTTTTTAAAATAGATCAGTTCGATTTTGAATTGTGGATTGCATGCATACTTAACTCCAAAACTGCAGCATAACGCAAATGTAAAAACTATGCACTTCCAAAAAAAAGATTGTACGACGAAATGTTCTCAAATGATCATGATAAATGTTACATTTAACAAAATTAAATGTTTGCACAGTTACACAACAATTCTACTTAAAACACAATTAGGAAATGTATTTGATTGACACTGGCAAATCATTAATACAATGATGTATAGGGCCAAGTATTTGGAACCATTTTGATAGACATAGATATGTGTCCACAACACTCATATGCGTGGGAACAATCTTCAAAAGTATACAGTGAAAACTGGGTACTTGCCTGTAATTAAAATGTCCAACTCCATGACATGGCAGTCACCATGCCATTCATTAAAATTTTTAGTCTTTTTCCTTTAACTCCACGCCTTTTCTTTTTTCTGTTGGTATATTTTTGTTGGAAAAGGCAGTCACATGACTCATTACTTGCATAAAATCTGAGCAAATAAATGTGTTTGGACAGCACTGGAGTCCAAAAGTTGTTGCTTGTAAAGTGAACAAATTGTTACTTTTTCACATCTCAGCATTTGATAAAACGCTTCTATAAGAAGTCATTTATAAATACATATCTTGGTATATAGGAAAGGTATCAGATAGTTACTTTTCTTATGCATCCATAAATCTGAAAATATAAGTTTGTTTTTGTTAACTACCTTTATATAAATTCAATGATCATGGTTTTTGTTTGCATATTTCAGGTCAAAGTCCAGAGTTCCAGTTCCTCCTGATAAAGAAACAAAGAAAAAACTCCAAGATGCATTTTCCAAATTTTACAATAAAAAATCCAATATTATTGGTCAAGATTTGGTCAGAAGCCTCAAGAACATGTGGAAGTCATAGCTGTCTTAAACTTCTAAATCTTAATTTATAAATTCTTGTTTTTATTAAACTGTGCATTCCTATTTTGTAGTGGGGTTTTCAAATTGTGTGGAAATTATGGTTGCTACTGATCACGAATGCAAAATATATGGCAATTGTTCATGAGAGGAGAGGAGAGTGATATACTTTTATAATCCGCATTATTCAGTACTAAAAAAACGCCATTACAAAACTGCAGAAAAGAATGTCACTGAAAATAAATGAATTCACATTATGAAGCAAAAAAATGTTTTCTGATCATCTGAAATAGAAATAATCAGTTTTGTTTGAAGACAATGATTTTCTTCTGAACATAAAGCAATATATTATGCAACCATTTTGTAACACAAGTAAATAGTTTTTAATTGCTAAAACTATAACAGACTTTATTATTTAACAAAAGTCTGAATTGCTAAAGGTAAGAAGATTTTTCAAACATGTTTTTGATCATAAAAGCTCTATCAATGGTATACTGCATGATGCTGGAGTTTTATTTACCTTGTGACAAAATTTTTCATCAGAAAGTTCTGAGTTTCTTTAATATTAAAATATGAACATTTACGACCAGAAAGCTATCTTATTTATTAAACACCAGTAATTGTGTGTTTCAAAATATCAGAGTACAATAATATGCATATGAAAATCTATTGCTTTATTCAAACTTACTGAGGCACTTTATGCTCAGTGCAGAATGTTTACTGATGAACATCAATCAGAGATGTTAATAAAATTGTCTTAAAGTGAATCTTTCTTTTTTATTTTATAAATTAAAATTAGCAAGATTCACATTTTATAGAAAAAGTAATAATCCAAAAATGATTTAAATATTTTTTATATCTATTTTATATCACCACATTTGTATGGCTCAGTTTTCATAGAGAAATTTCTCCATGTCAGTTTGATTTATTTAAAACAATTCTAATCTTCTAAATTAAATAATCCATTCAGATAAAACTGCCTTGAATATTACTTTAAACATATCAAATGTCTCAATATAGTGTTAACTTGTTTTCAGTTTGAAAAGAAACAAATATCAAATAATAAACAAAGTTGGAATAAACAACTTTTTCAGAGCTAGTAAGATGCCTTTGAAAAAAGATTTCTTTACATAGACAAGTCAAAACAAGAAAATGAAAAAATGTCCTTGAAATCTCTGAGATTTCAATAGCTCTGACATAACTATTTAATGCATGTATCCACTATCTCCTAGTGGTGGCAGGTGGCCATGTGGTCTATGGAACATGTTTTTAAAGACCACTCACACATCTCACTTGAATTCAAGTACTGTGCTCAACCAACTTGAATAAATGAGAAAGCTTGCCACTAGTCTCTTCTGGCTCTGTTGCTCTTCTTCCACCAAATACTCTGGCTGCCATATATAGCCTGTCATGGGCTGAAAAAATGGCATTAAATCCAACATGGCCAAAATAAGGTAACAGCTGTTTATATTACACAAATTAAGAACTTAAATTCTGGATCCTACTTTCCATAATTACTAAGTGTAAATTTGAGGGTCAGCATGACAAATATTGTGATAATATATTGTAACTGGTGATTTTGATGAAGGTTTGGAAAATCCCACTCTTAGATTGTTAAGTCATCTTTGTACAAGACATGGTGACGAGGCCTGATATGTAAAGGCAAATCCTTAGTTACAAATTTCCTCTCTAAAACCATGTTCTGGTATTTTTTAATTCTGTGGACAAAGATTTATCTTAAATTATATTTCTCAAAGAATATTTCTTGACCACTTAAACATTAGGAATTAATGCATGTTACCTTTCAAATCCAGCTCTCCTGGAAAGAAGAAATGTATGCATTCTCAAAATAAAATCTACTGGAAGCAATTTTATACAAGTCTCATTATTATTACTTCCCTTCATCACCATTAGGTAGCTTCCCAGATGCAGGATTGTTATAAAGTTTACATTTCAATTAAGCATTAAGTATGCTTGCATTTTTCAGGAAGGCATAATTGTAATACGATTGAGTTAGTATTCTCACATAAAAAGAACTTATTATAGGCTCAGTTTTGTCTCCATTAACTTTACAGTGTAAGAAGAATGCAATATTTCACAACACTGAAAATTTTATTTTGCACACATGTGCCTGACATGTGTGTCTAAAGATAGTATAGTGTATTAGGCACTACTCTGTAACAAACCATGTATACTTTTGATTTGGGTTGATCAAACTGAATTTTAAAGAAGAGAAGATAGTTAATGTTTTTGATAACTTTTAAGCAAGCAAATGAATAAACATAATATTTCAATGTGAACAACAAACTTGAGATATGCAGTAACTGAAGATATCGATCTGATCATTGAAACGGTTATTTAGGAGAAATATTCTTTCCACAAATAAAATGATTCATACCAGTGATTTCTAGGGTGTATAAATAGATAGCATTGAAAAGCAGAATGAGGCCAAGCGCTATTTACAACTTGTAACACAAGTCTGTCAAAATACTAGATTTTTAAAAAATGCAATTCTCCCCATGTAACTATTTTGATACAATGTTAGGCTAGCAATAGAAGATACACATTGTCCCTCCAACGGTGAAATGCAATTTACAGGGCATAAACATGCCTTCTTTAGCTGTTAATAAGAACAATAATAAATATACCTATATTTATGCATTTTAAATATCCTCCAAATGCTTTAGTTTTCTGCATATCTGAATGACATGTCTTGCAAACCTGATACACATGTACATGTATTTCAAAAACATTTCCAGTTAAAATACATTCTCCTTACTGCACTAAACTGATCCATTAATCCAGTCCACCATAATCTGAAAAACAGAATTGAGTTGGATCAACATGAAAACAAAATCCGACCCATTAAAGATCAAATGGAAAAGTTGTTGTAATGTGGATACATTCACAACATGACCAAAATGACAAGGTTACAGGGCTGTGCTATTTGTGTATTAATATTGTTATTGTGTATTGATGAATCTATGTTTGTTCAAAAGGTTACAACACTTGTATCCGAAACTAATTTTCTCCAGTGGATACTGCACAGGTTGTGCAATATCAATCCCAAAAACCGGTTCATATTTTCCCATAAAACACATTACCTATTTACTTCAGGAAAATAGCGTAAATGCAAGAGCACTTGACCTCTATCAAAGTTATGATCTGGAGGCTATTATGACAATGTAAAGGACAAACTACTCTCTTAGAAAGAGATAGTACAACAATGGGGTAAGCTTGTGACACTTGAACATTGGGTCCCAACACCAAGGTTAACAAGAAATGGGTGGGGTTTCATTACCAAAGAAAAATTTCCAGGTGAATCTAACAAAAACTACAAACTCAATGCCCCTGAGACTGCTATTAACAGGGTTTTGTGATTGGGCAGCTGCCAGTGACTCACCAGATTCAGAGAATCAGTTCCCTTTTACTAAAAGCGGGATCAATAAGGATATGGCTTGAGGTTAACTGCAAGTGTTGGCTAAAAGTCTCAACGTCTTGAACTGAAATATTGCATTTGAGTATTTCACTCATAAAATTAAAATTAATTTGGGAAAATTACATTTTAAAAAAATAGAATTTGGTATTTTTAATTTTAAATGATTTTGAAAGCAAATCCTAAAACAACTAATTTTACTTGCCCTGTTTTTGACATTTCAATTTCAACTAATTCTGCACAAACAGAAACCAGAACCAAAAGAAGCTTTAAAAAAATGTAACTGGAAGCAGTAACTGTAATTTTCTTAAAACTGCTGCTGTAACCTTAACATAGCTTTTTCTATCAGCTAAGTTTGGTCAATCAGAGTCTGCAAGCTAGATTAAAGTCCCTTAACAAAGGTCCACACAAGCTGATATTTAATAAAATGTCCAATTTATCACTCTTCAGAGATGAACTTATTCTTTAGACAGTTATGGTTGCTATAACTGTGTTCACATTCTACAGTGGACACCATCAAACAGTGAGCCACTTTTGCCAGTGCAGATGCATTCAAGTAAAATCATTGTGAAGAAGGGTCATTCCCTTGCATATTTCATTTTTTCCAAGTTGGGAGAATGACCTCTTTTTCATAGCACAGACTCCAGGATACTCCTTTATAAGTGCATGTCTGCCTAAAATTGGTGCAATTATCTTCTCTTCACTGAGACCTTCATATAAATGACCTTGCACAATTTTTACCTTTGTTTCTGTTTAATGCTAATCAGTTGAGGATTCTATTGTCTACTTACTGACATCTTCTGTGGAGGAGAACAATGTTATATGTTCAAACAGATGTACCATATTCTCAAGCATGTTGGTGTTTTCCATTCTGAGCTACTGCTTCATATTCTTTGAAATATTTGTGACATTCCATTTTCACTGATTCCATTCACTGCTGTAAGATACACTGCTCTCTTTCACTTCATGTCTGTCAAGCAGTTACCATCCATGACATTCATATCCTCTAATCTTGCCAACACTGAAGAGCAACCCATTTTTGAAGGTGACAACTTTAGGATGATAACTAGGAATTTGTCGATGTCTAACATTAGCCAATCAATAGTGCCACTTTGTAATTTTAAAGTATTTATCTAGGCCTTTTTCTGTCTTTAACAAAATATAGACAGAGTTACTTAAACTGATAACAATAAAACTTGTAAACAGCATCAACTGCCTTCTTCAGCCCAAGCCAGCACATAGAATGAGTTTCCTTTATTGCAAGTTCTGGTTTATCTAAAATGTTTTGAATTTACTTTAATGTCCAGATGGCCACTGATGAAGTAATATAATAATCATTTAAACTTATCTGTAAACATAAGCAGGGATTCATTTTTTAACAGAATATGTCATAGCAAGATTGAGACAGTGGATAAAGCAATGTGTTTGAATGATAATGGGGTGAATATTTATCATTGTATTTGTACATCTACACATTTATGCAATAAATGAGCAATGCCCTGCTGCTTGTGACAACAAAAGTTAAACTGCTTAAGTTGTCTATTGCATTTATTTACATAATAAACATGGACTGTTTCAGTTTATTTTAATGATACCCAGACAGAGAAAATATACTAGTTTCAATCATCTTTCTGTCTGTGCTAAGAATAATCGATCTTTTGAGTGAAAAAAAAGGCTTCAGTATTGGGTAAAAAAAACTTGGTATATATATACTAAACTGAGTGAAATATGCAGAAATACTGCTTATCTGGAACAGTGGAAACATGTTCAGAAATGAATTCTCTAGGGTATTCATAGACAAGTGTTGATAGCTGATAGACAATGCACAAAGGACACAAGGCCATACCTTAAAACTCACTTGGCTTTTGGCTGGATGAGCTAAAAATGAGCTATTGTTCATGTTACAATATAGGACTGATATCTGCCACACTATACATATTTCAAGGTACATGTATTAAATTTTTTTAAGCATAATGACCCATTGCCTATTTTCTATTAAAACAGGAATCACACTGCTGTCTAATGATCACAATGCCAAAATTTATCTCCCTATATCTACTGCATATTCTCATAAGTCCAGGCATATTTGGGTCCATGTAGTTTTTTCTGAGCAGTCAGTAGAACAAACACTGACCCTAATCTGCTGCCCCATGATGCAATGATGGATCAGAGTCTTGCCCCATGATGCAATGATGGATCAGGGTCTATGCTGTTTGAGTAGACTTATATGATGGTACATATAGGGCCCTGAAGTCTGTAATATCTGATTGGGATTACTGGATCACTTGGCAATACTTCTACTTGTTTACACATTAACTTTTACAAAATTAAAAAAAAAAATCTTAAAAAAATATATACATATATACTTCATTACTTTTTCTGAATATACATGAAAAATTATCAGCAACATGGAGCAACAAATGGCAATTATTATGTTTATTTTGGTTATATAGTGAAATCCATATAGGTGTCTGAATCTTTGCTAAATGTCAGATTTCAAATTAGCAAATTGTAAACTGTCAATTAAAGATGCTGGCATGCCATCTCATCCTGATAAATACATGACTTGGACCTCTTGGGTGATAATAAATAACAAATTATCTGTCTGGAACACAACCAAAACTTCTTTATCCAGTGTCAACACCTACAATAAGCACACAGTCTCTTTTGTGGAAACAATTCAAAATACAAGCAGCAATCTCCATTATTCCAGCAATGGCAAGGTTCAGGGAGTTCAGGGAAATTACATCTTACTGGAGATGATATTGCAGGAAAATTACTGAGGATAAGGGAAAGTTACATCTTACCACAGATGAGGTTAAGGGAAGGTGACATCTTACTTAGATGAAGTATATCAACTGTTGCCTTTTATGTTGTTGGAGTGTTCTCAGCATACACTGATATCATTTTTACTAAAAGGTGGCAACAGTTTGATAGAAAATCAATTAATTATTCCAGCTGATACTCAAGTCAGAACAACAGCAATTAAAATTTGTCATGCAGCAAGCAGAACTCAGAATTGCTCATATTCAAACAATAGTTACCCAAAACAACCTTGGATTACTTCAAGTACAGAAACATATTAGCATGTATAATCAGAACAATTATTTCTGATAAGACAGGTGACATATTATAAAGCTTTATTAATTAATTCTTTCAAAATTTTGAAATTGTAGGCAGTGATTTTGGTCAAAATATTACTGGTTACTGATTTCTATTCAAACCCTGACTGCAAATCATACTATTTTTGGTATTATTCAATTTTATGAAATGTGGCATTTACACAACATAAAACTTTCTGCAATTTATGAGCGAACAATATACACCATATTTTATCACAATCCTTTCATTGCTATGTTTTGACCTATGGTCATAGAGTCCACAAGCAGCATGGTTTTCTTGATGTTGCTAATGATAATTTTGGAGCATTATTTTCAACAAAAATGGGATAAAAACCAACAGCTGCTGGATTCAAAGCTGTTAACCATAGGCCTATGTTTTAGATCACGGAAATTTACCCCATTAATAGAAGAAAATCTGTCCTCTTACTGTGTTTTAGATCACTTGGTCATGGAAATTTACCTCATTAATAGAAGAAAATCTGTCCTCTTACTGTGTTTTAAATCACTTGGTCATGGAAATTTACCCCATTAATAGAAGAAAATCTGTCCTCTTACTGTGTTTTAAATCACTTGGTCATGGAAATTTACCCCATTAATAGAAGAAAATCTGTCCTCTTACTGTGTTTTAAATCACTTGGTCATGGAAATTTACCCCATTAATAGAAGAAAATCTGTCCTCTTACTGTGTTTTAAATCACTTGGGCATGGAAATTTACCCCATTAATAGAAGAAAATCTGTCCTCTTACTGTGTTTTAGATCACTTGGTCATGGAAATTTACCTCATTAATAGAAGAGAATCTGTCCTCTTACTGTGTTTTAGATCACTTGGTCATGGAAATTTACCTCATTAATAGAAGAGAATCTGTCCTCTTACTGTGTTTTAGATCACTTGGTCATGGAAATTTACCTCATTAATAGAAGAGAATCTGTCCTCTTACTGTGTTTTAGATCACTTGGTCATGGAAATTTACCCCATTAATAGAAGAAAATCTGTCCTCTTACCGTGTTTTAGATGACTTGGTCATGGAAATTTACCCCATTAATAGAAGAGAATCTGTCCTCTTACTGTGTTTTAGATCACTTGGTCATGGAAATTTACCCCATTAATAGAAGAAAATCTGTCCTCTTACTATGTTTTAGATGACTTGGTCATGGAAATTTACCCCATTAATAGAAGAAAATCTGTCCTCTTACTGTGTTTTAGATCACTTGGTCATGGAAATTTACCCCATTAATAGAAGAAAATCTGTCCTCTTACTGTGTTTTAGATCACTTGGTCATGGAAATTTACCCCATTAAGAGAAGAAAATCTGTCCTCTTACTATGTTTTAGTTCACTTGGTCATTGAAATTTACCTCATTAATAGAAGAGAATCTGTCCTCTTACTGTGTTTTAGATCACTTGGTCATGGAAATTTACCCATTAATAGAAGTAAATCTGTCCTCTTACTATGTTTTAGATGACCTGGTCATGGAAATTTACCCCATTAATAGAAGAAAATCTGTCCTCTTACTGTGTTTTAGATCACTTGGTCATGGAAATTTACCCCATTAATAGAAGAAAAACTGTCCTTTTACTGTGCACAGTCGCTTTCATCTTGTTGCAAATCTGGTTTCCTTACTAAATTTACAAAACTTGTATGTTTGCTAAATTCTTTTGACTCTTTTTGGACTTGGATTTTTAAAAAAATAATGGAAACAATACTTAAGTGATATTTTAATTCATGTGCTAAAAAAACCCACCAATAGTCTGATCCTAAGAAAAACATATCATGCAGGAGCAAAGGGCATTTTTACTCTCATGATGATATTCCTCCGTTTTCAGAATCAGCAATGCCTAATCACTTGAATCTTGTCAAACTGTCTGGATGTTTTTCATATGTTCTAGCACTTGTTCTGCTGATGCAAAAAATGTTCTTTTTTCTGATGTTTCAATAACCTCAAACAAAGGAACTTCTTCTAGTGCCTGAGGATAAAAGAAAATTAAAATATATTTCTAAACAATTTAATAGACAAAACAAATGCTATTGTATAACTACAGGACTGACCAAGTACTTGTCTCTTTTTTATTTCAAGGACTGACCAAGTGTACTTTGTGTTATTGCATGGACTGGCCAGGTTTGTGTACTTTGTCTTATTTCAAGGACTGGCCAATTTAGTGTAATTTGTGTTATTTCATGGACTGGCCAAGTTAGTGTATATGGTATTATTTCAAGGACTGGCCAAGTTGGTGTACATGAAGGAGGAATTAAGAAAACCCTGGAAAGCTACTGGCAAGCTTTCTCCCATACCTACATTGGCTGAGCCTGAGACTCAAACCCACACAGACAGAGGTGAGATGGCAGTGATCCATAATAGTGAGCACTTTAGCCCATTCCCTAAGTTAGTGTACTTTGTCCTATATTTCAAGGACTGGCCAAGTTAGTGTACTTCGTTTTATATTTCAAGGACTGGCCAAGTTAGTGTACTTTGTCCTATATTTCAAGGACTGGCCAAGTTAGTGTACTTTGTTTTATATTTCAAGGACTGGCCAAGTTAGTGTACTTTGTTTTATATTTCAAGGACTGGCCAAGTTAGTGTACTTTGTCCTATATTTCAAGGACTGGCCAAGTTAGTGTACTTTGTCCTATATTTCAAGGACTGGCCAAGTTAGTGTACTTTGTCCTATATTTCAAGGACTGGCCAAGTTAGTGTACTTTGTCCTATATCGAATACTAGCCAAGTTGGTTTACTTTGTGTTATTTCAATGACTGGCCAAGTTGGTGTACTTTATTTTATTTCAAGGCGAGGCAAAGTTGATGTACTTTGTCCTATTTCAAGGCCTGGCCAAGTTAGTGTACTTTGTCTACTTTCAGGGACTAACCAAGTTGGTATAATTTGTTTTATTTCAAGGATTGGCCAAGTTGGTGAACTTTGTTTTATTTCAAGGTCAGGGATAGTTAGTGAACTTGATGTTACTTCAAGGACTGGCCAAGTTAGTGTACTTTGTTATTTCCAGGACTGACAAGGTTAATGTACTTTTGTGTTATTTCAAGGGCTAACAAACAAAGTGGTTGTACTTTGTCATGTTTCAAGCATATTTCTCCAGCACATAGAGGCAACTATTTTCATCAGCTGTCTACTACAGACTGCACATGTTTACCAAACACTGAACAAAACTAGACATCAATCTATGCAGGTGAAAAACATTAATGAGCATTGACATTCTCCATATTTTAGAGTTGTAGAGTCAACAAACTTTAGTGGTGTTTCAAAAACCATAAACAAGCAAATGGATGTTATTCATGAATGATTTCATTTTGGTTCAATACCTGAACATTTTAAGTACTAAGCATCTAAAAGACCTTCGTTAACAGTGATCAACATCAAATAGTACTCCCAGACATGTACATGAAGGCTAGCTTTCTCTATATTGTTAAAACTTAAGTACAAGCAATTTTGCACTGTACCTTTCTCACTTTCAAAGTATTATGCAAAAATGAAATTTGCCAGGAATAGATGAACAGACATGGGTAACACTACATACTCTTTCCATAGAATATCACATACAAAAAAGAAGATGAGGAAGAGCAGATTATATATAAAAATTCAAATCATTTATAGCCCTAATTTATGTTCAAGTCAAACATTCAAAACCTTACCTGTTAAAGCTGAAGCAAATGCAAAATAATTCATTACACTCCACCAATCCTTTGTAACAAAGGAACAGACAAAAGATATGCAAATGACCTACTTGTATTATTGTTAATTTATAACTTTTTGGTTGGGTACAAATTTTTGTGGACTTTGTGGATGCTTCAAACCATGAATTTAGAGACACAATGAATAATGATCTTTCTTTGTAAAAAAATTAAGATGCTTTCCCCAAATCATGAGTTTAAAGACTATGAATAATGAATAACATTCCTTGTTTTCAAAGAACAGGACTCTTTCCCAGTTCCAAAAATCTAAAGACCCACTGAATGACAATTTTCCTATGTAAAAAGAGGACTCCTTCCCCAATCTATCAATTTTAAGATCCAATGATCAATGATCTTCCTATGCAAAAAAAATAGGACTCTTTCCCCAATCCATGATTCTGAAGACACAATGAACAACAATATTTGTGTGTAAAAATAGGACTCTTCCCTGATTTCAAAGACTCGACTCTTTCCCCAATCCATCAATTTATGTACATGTACTGACAAACATTTCATATTAAACAACATAAAAAAACAGAAATACAAAAAAATAAATGAATTCAGTGTTTTGCAATGTGCAAATTCCTGCTTGTAGAATCCATTATCAACTCCAATATTCATACATTGTATATAAAATGGTAGTGTACAATACTGTGCAGAACAAGGGACGTTAATCCAATACTCATACATTGTATATAAAATGGTACAGTGTACACTATTGTGCAGAACAAGGACTGACAATCCAATATTAATACATTGTATATAAAATGGTAGTGTACACTATTGTGCAGAACAAGGGCTGACAATCCAATATTAATACATTGTATACAAAATGGTAGTGTACACTACTGAACAGAACAAGGGGTGACAATCCAGTATTCATATATTGAATATAAAATGGTAGTGTACAATACTGTACAGAACAATGGCTGACAATCCAATATTCATACATTGTATATAAAATGGTAGTGTACACTAATGTGCATGCTGACACTCCAGGAACCTATACATTTTTCTTTTCTTCTGTCATTTCATTCTTTTAACTGTATTGAAACCATCTCAAATTCTTGAGAAACTTATTTTCTCATATAACTGAGTTAACATGTTCAGATTATTCCTGTAAATTTGGAATAAAATTTGTTGTCATGACCTTTGACCTTGAAAAACCTGATACTATGAATAGCAGATCATTGAATACTGGTGTGTTTTTGCCACTATCAAGAAACAAATTTTTCAGATTAAATACTCTGGGTTAAATAATTCTTGTGGCTTCTATGGTTGCTCAGAACCATAACAATAAAGACCCAACAAAATAAGTTACAAGTAAAAAAAAAACTCTCACTGGTTCACTGACTGATAAATTCCTAGTGATCAAGCTCAGATATTTGATAATTAGTACTATAATAACTATTTGACAAGTGTTTGTTTTACTTTAAGACATTTTGAAGAAGAAAAAGAATTTTTTTTAATAAGCAGCTTATATTGTTTTAAAGCAAACATATGTGTAGAGTATCTGGTAGTTTTCTTTTCCACTCTCTGCCTTAAAATGATATGAGATATAGTTTTCTCAGAATTTCATTCTCACACATTTTATCTTAAGCTTCTTTCCTCCTCTACATCCTAAGTGGTCTCCCCTTTGATTGGTGCCAAATCCTGTCCAGACATTACTGGTGTGGGAATACATGCTGACAATTTAGCACACAGGGGCTCGTTACAAAGCAAATTTGGAGTATCCGTCCATGAATCAGGATCTAACCTGTAACAATGTGTTATATTGTTACAGGTTAGTCCCTGCTTTATGGATAGATACTCCTAATATGCTTTGTAACAAGCCCCTGTGGTTTTAGCATGCACCTGTAAAGAGGATTGGAGGGTGTGATCACATTATAATTTGGTAAGTTGTTTTTGAAGAAACCTCTTACTTCCAAAATGAGTTTCTTCTTCAAATACATTACCCTATCAACGTACTTTAAGATAATAGGTAAAAGCACAGGGGCTTGTTACAAAGCAAATTAGGAGTATCCGCCATTGAATCAGGTCTAACCTGTAACAATATACGGTACCACTGTTACAGGTTAGACCCTGATTCATGGACGGATACTCCTAATTTGCTAAGTAACAAGCCCCTGTGGTAAAAAGAGGAGGTTACATTCCTGTACTCCAGGAGAGACCCCATCTCTGATCTCTTAAGGTATGTGAAGCACCTTCAAATCTGGAGGAATAAATCTGCTAGAGTAATGGTTCTATATGCTCGGATGTGGCTTATAGGAGAATAATTCCTCTCAACCTTAATGGTGGAGGAAGAACCTGTGAAAAATCCCCAGAATGAACAACTGACCCACAAGAAGATAGTTGGAAGTGACAAACATGTTGGAGGCTTTAAAGAGAAATATAACTCTATCCATAATTTTTGTGAAGACCTAAAAAGGGCTGACCTAAATTGGTATATAAAGTCCCTAATCACAAAATCTCCTTTGCACCATTCTGAGACATGGTGCCAAGATGAAAAGTTTGAGAGTTCTGATCAGCTGATGCATGGTTCTGGACTTTGGCAGCAATAACCATCAAAAGTATATTTTTAGTGTTTTTGTGGGGTTTAATGCCCCTGTTCAGCATATGATACAGGGTTCAAATCCGTGACATCCTACATCCGACGCAAATGCTCTAACCACAAGGCCATTGGAGCAGTCTTCAAAACTGCATCAGGTCTTAAGATCATCTTGTACTTCAGATTCATGAATTGACCCGATTTAGAGTTCTTGTGTAACAATATTATACATGAAACTTCAAACTAATTAACCAGTTCAGCTTTCACTCACACACTCAACAGAGACCTTAAAATCTCTAGACTTCATGGGTAAATCATTTGCATAAAAAGTAATATGTTGCAAAACTTGTACTAACTTCAAATACAAGTTAAGAAGTTTATTTTTAATTACTTACCTGTTACACATTACATTTTGTTTGCTTTTGTGAAATCCTCATTTTAATATAACCATCCAATCAGATCAAGTAGCAAAAACAAAATTTGAAGGTAGAAACAATGGTTGCCATGGTGGAGGCTAAAGTTGAAACATTTGCATTAAATACACAAGATGCAGAAACATTTTTATTGAAGATATTATTTCAGAATGATTGTAGAGTTGAGAAAGATTCATTTAGGTGGAGTTGTGATGACGAAACTATAGAGATGGTGGCCATATTGGATGTTTGTGAGGCAATGTTTTCTTTTTGGATGAACCAGATATATTCTCATTTAATAAACTCAAATGTTCAAATGATTAATCAGAAGCAGATTAAAATTGCAAGCTCAAGCAAACAAAATCCAATAGGTAGAGACTTTAACTGGATGGATACAAAGTGTAGCTGCCATCATGGTTTAAACTAGAGTCTTTTGAATGGCAATCAAACACATATACCAATAGACAACGACGTCCAGACCAATTAGGCTAGTTAGATTGTGGTGACATATATATCTTGATTGTTACAATAGTTTTTTAATTACACTATTTTTGCAGGAGCACATAGGCAAAATGTTTGCATAGCCCAGCAATTACATGCTCATTATGTACTTTTGCAGTCTTCAGTGTCTGAACCCTATTTCTGCGAATCACACATTCTGACTTGTGGTTTCCTCAATGCCCTAGTTTCATTACATCCCCCACTTTTTCATCTAATTGCTGCTTTCATAAAATATATTTACTGCTGGGTTGGCAATTATTAAAGTTTCACTTAAAAAATGTCTAGGGATTAAAATTTAACAACCATCAGAATACCTGGAATTCTCTTGAATTTTATGAATTCCGCACTTCCTTCTTTTAAAGGAAAGGAAGATTTCCAGTGAATGTATATTTTACATCCTTTCTACTATTCTGATGAAAAACTTTCAGAATTTTTCTGAAAATGATGCCAAGTTCTGCTGAGTCCTCCATCATAAAGACCACATTGCATAAACATTAGGGTCCTGAAAAGCACGATCTATAAATTGTGATAAGTTGTGTAAATTGTTATAAGTTGCATAAATAGTGATAAGTTGTATAAATTGTGATAAGTTGTATAAATAGTGATAAGTTGTATAAATTGTGAAAGTTGTATGAATAGTGATAAGTTGTATAAATAGTGATAAGTTGTATAAATTGTGATGCGATAAGTTGTATAAATTGTGATAAGTTGTTGTGAATGGCTTACAATGAGATATTTACCTTTATACTTTAAATAACATAGACTGAGATCTTCTCTCATGTGAAGTGCTGGCAGATTATGATATACACTTGATTATAAGTTGAGTCCAGATGTAACTTGCATTCACTCAGATCTATCATTATAAATTAGACTGGCAGATCAGGGTCTACATTGTTTGTTTTACTGATTACTCTTAAAAATCTTCACTGACCCAAATCTATTAGAGCATTATGTGATGGCATATCAGAGTTTGTGCAGTCTGTATTGGACTCAACTTATTAGTGGGGACCATAGTGGTCTAAAGACTCTCCGTTACGAATCACTGCCATCTCACCTGCCTGCGTGGGTTCAAGTCTCAGATGAATCCAATGTGGGTATGTGTGAACGCTTGCCAGAAGCTTCTTGAGAATCAGTGTTTCTTTCTGGGGATTTTCCCGGGCTCTTCTTCCACCATTAATACCTTGCAGCCAAAGTATCATGTGCTGAAAAATGGCGTACAACAACAACAACTAATTAGTGAGTATGTATGGTACCTATTAAAAAATTAAAGTTCAGAAATGTGGCAAGTCATCAAGTGTCACATACAGAAGAGCTTAAAGGTATTTTTACCTTTCGTCCAACAACCACGATGTACGGAAGTCCCATCTCATTCGCTTTCTGTATTCTTTTGCCAACAGTAAGTTGAGTTCGGTCATCTAAGAGAATTTCATCATGTAGATTTGGCAATGAGTCTAAGCTATCATAAAGGTCATTTGCCATGGAGAAAAATTTATCAGCCATATAGCCTTCCTGTCAACAAATTAATATTTTGCTCATTGTAATGAAAACTGAGGAAAAAGTATTCAAATAAACCTATTTACATTACACAGCATGAATATTTCCAAAATTAAGGGTGATAAATACTCTTATAAAAAATAACAAATTTAGTTTCCAGCCTGTGTATATTCAATAACAAGTTGACTGTACAGAAACTGTTTTATGTAAACACTAACTAATCTATATATAACTATATTTCAATTTCATCATGAAAAACTAGGTCTTTCATAGTGTTGCATTTAATGTATCATACACTGATATTTTTTTCCCCAACTGAATAAAGGCAGGGCATAGGGGTCATTAGTTAGCCAACTTTACCAATCAAAAGCTCCCTGGAACTGAATATCTCAATACAAGCCAAAACAAATAAAATTCCAGAGCACTCTTTGCCAGTATATATGCAGTTATGTAACTAGTGAGCATTTTTTACAGATACAGAGTAATCTCCATCAGCACCAGCCTCCCTTCAACAGCCAAACAAGAGATGTATTGAATAATCATAGCTCTCTCTCCATTTATATTTCCTTTGAACAGACATTTTCATTAAACAGCCAACTCCCTTAAACAGCCAGATTTATTAGCAACATCTACAATCTACTTAATTTCTAATTAAATTTGTTTCTGATAAAACTGTTTGTTTTCTTATCTTCAATAATACTTACCCAATCATGATATCTCACATGTATATATGACCACTACTTCTCAAATCTAGTATTGCCAAGTTCATCAATGAAAAAAGCTAAAAGTTGTCTGATCCATCAGTTGGGGGGGGGTAAGATTATACTGATCTCCCCGTGGACATGTACCAAATTCCATCTATACTTCAGTTACTACTGAAGTGAAATGCATACTTTATCAGCTGGATGTAGATTTGGTGTGCATATATCAAATATCAATGTTTATCCCCAGCAGGATGTAGATTGGGTGTGTATATATCAGATATCAATATTTATCCCCAGCAGGCTGTAGATTGGGTGTGTATATATCAGATATCAATGTTTATCCCCAGCAGGATGTAGATTGGGTGTGTATATATCAGATATCAATGTTTATCCCCAGCAGGATGTAGATTGGGTGTGTATATATAAGATATCAGTGCTTACCCCCAGCAGGATGTAGACTGGGTGTGTATATATAAGATATCAGTGCTTACCCCCAGCAGATTGACCTGTTATAGTATGCGCCATAATAACCTGAATTTGAATATAACACGATCATGGACATGGTTCCCGAAATTTCAATTGCATGTACTTTTCTCATACATGAAAAATATTTTTTATTTTCTTCTTAAAATAGTATGAAAAATAATGTGTCAAAATAGCAATTTGCATAATTTGTGAAGTCCAACGTGATCTAGGGGATCACATTGGACTTCACCAATATTGCAAATTGCTATTTGTTTTCTGATATTTTTGCAACAATGTTTGACTGTTTAAACTTGATTATTGTGCTTAGAGGGGAATAAATTCAGAGGCACCATGAAAGGACATCTCAAACTTGATAAAAAAAAAATGCACTGGAAACTGACTATTATTACATACGTAAATTCTTTGCTCATATTGATAAACCATTTTAACTGTGCATTGTTATATCATAATCCACTTATGATGACATCTGGCCTGGGTACTGTATGTTGTAATACACACAGATAGTCATGCTATCAGGTCTAGTTACAAAATCAACCAACTTATGTAAGCAGGAACAGTAACTGCTAAAATCAACCAACAATAACTAATTCCTTTTTGTTTTGATGTATTCAGAAAAAGTTCTGCTGAAACTTCAAAGAAAATGTATTATCTGCAATCAATGTTCTGCAATGATTTGATGTCGCCACCACAATAGGAAATGGGTATTTGTTTGGTTCTCCAAAGCTGTCCTTCAGTGGTGACTTCAATAACAGATGCACCCTTCATCAAAAAAGCTGACTACAATCTTCAATAAAAACAAAGAACCTTTCATCACAAAAAGTCAGTACCAAACTTAAATGAAAAAAATTGAAGCTGATGGATTGCATTTTCCAAAATGACTTGAACACATTTATTAAGCCATTAAAGTTTCCTTTATTTTTATGATCACTACCAACAACAGCATAAAAGCAAATGAAAATATCCTATATTTTTTAATCTTAGAATCCTGGCCATCAATTTAATAGATAGGGTATATAAAAAAAATGTTTGTTAAACATTTTAGTTTGTTCACTTTCATTTCCTTATGAATAGCCTCATCCCCTGAGTAGCCTCAGCAAGATGATTGCTGTATCCAACTGACAAAAATCTAGATCAATCAAAGTACATGTATCATGTAAATAACTACAGTTATGTGATACAACACAACAACGGCAACAATATCATAGCCAATTGTTTAGTTCATTGGATGAAATGAGGACTATTATACATGAAATCATGTAATTTTTTTATATACATGTAAAGTACTTAATAGATTATGGACTGTATCACACAAATGTAAGCGGTATATTGTAGACTAGTCTGTCTTCATTTAATCAAAAACATTTTTGCACCCACTTTTATTAATCACCCATCCATTTTCTGGCCATTTCTTTCGGTACCTGCATCATTTTCTTCAGCTAACTACTTTGGTAGGTTATAACATTGTTCATATTTATTTCATTCTTATAATTTCACATGTGAAAAATATATTCTTATATTTTCACATGTGAAAAATACATCCTTATATTTTCACATGTGAAAAATACATACTTGTATTTTCACATGTGAAAATATCAGATTTCCCATCATGCCATGCAATGCTTGATAGTGTGCCTACAAAAGTTGTAACTGCTGAGCTGCATTGTTGAATGTGACACTTGCATTGTTTTCAGTGAGGGTCAAAAAGTTGACAAAACTGCTTAAACTTATTTTGTTGTGACCGATTATGTCAACCAAATCCTATGGCTGCTTAAGTCAGGTATATTTAAATGACCAGGCTGTGAAAGTGAGATTAATTTACGAAAAGTGTGTGGGGTGTGTGTGTTGTGCCGAAGAGTGATTCTAATCTTTTAAACTTTGATTCTTGGAGCAAGTTTGATATACAATAAAAGAAAGGTTCTTTTCCAAAGTTAATTGCCACTCATTAAAAATATGTTTATTAATATCACACTATGAAATATATTCTGTAGAAAAGTTGGAAAAGCAAATCTCTCTCTCTCTCTCTCTCTCTCTCTCTCTCTCTCTCTCTCTATATATATATATATATATATATATATATATATATATATATATATATATATATATATATATATATATATTTATTCATGGTGGATGTCATGGTGCTATAACAAACATGCAGGTTGACACCAGTATTATATTCCACTCAAATAGCTCCCATGGTGGCATTACCAGACATCAGTTTAACACCATTTTCATATTTGGACAAACTCAACATCATAAAAAGTTTTTAAGTTAAAATCCTATGTTGACAAGACCATCTGTTCATTGAGGTAGTGAAAACATTTTCCAAGATTGCTAATGTGGTCACCATATAAAACAATAAAAATAGAAAGTTTAAAGAATGGAATAACCTTTTGTGGGATGATGCAGACATGGTAAGGGGCAATAATTTCTGGCCACCTGATGTTGTCATCTACTGAAAGAACTTCTACGCTTGCCTGTATTATTCTGGTAACTCCCAAGCCAAAACAACCCATCTTTGTCACTCTAAAATGTATAAAACACATGCATTAGGAAAAAATGCCAGACCAAGTCTAACTTAAAAGTTCTTCTGTAAACAGTCATATTACCTTGAATGCTGGAACATATAAACAATTAAGAAGATGCTCTACTGGTAAAACAAATTTCCTGGAATTGAAGATAAGACCATATATACCTTTTCACAGCTGAGTGTTGAAACTATCTCTGATATTCATCGAGCGACAACAAGATTGCTGTGGTGGACATTATGTATGTCATATTAGCACCATCGTTATTTAGGACAAAAGTAGATCTCATTAAAAGTCTTTTGGTCAAAATGAAAGTCTTATTTATCATTCAATTTTGTTGGGGGGGGGGGGCTGGTGACAGATAACTGCCATAGTGCCAAGCTGACTGAGAAGTCATCAACAATTTCATTTCACCAGTCATCACGAGAAATGTTATAGTTTTTTATGACCATCTATTCAGGTGGAGTGGTAATTACAAGCTGTTCATTGCAATTAATTCATTTAAAACCAACTAGAAAACATAACAAATATATTGGTAAAACCCCCAATTTGATATACCTATTCATTTGGAAGGATAAGAATAAACAATATTATCAAGATGATGGCAAACTGAGGGTTAGTCATTTTTATTTAGGACTGAGTAGATACCACACGTCTTTTGAAGAAAATCGTTTTGTCAAAATGACTCTCCATTAAGAGGAGTAACATAAACAAGATTTTCAAGAAGGACACACATCGGAAATCATATAATCATCATTTTTAAAAATAAAAAAAAATTAAGGTCAACAAAACTGTATACAATGCGAAGTAGTAGTAACAAGATTTCAAGACAGCCTATCTAGGAAAACCAGAAAATAGGAAGAATGTGTTTACAGTTTCCTGGCAATCCTCCAAACAGTTTAGGAGGAGCAGTGATAGCGAACAGACAGACGATCCTCCCAAAAGGTCTTTGGGTCTATGACCAGCAGATCTAAACATCAGAGGCACCATGAAAGAACACCTCAAACTTGATTTTTAAAAAATGCACCGGAAGCTGACTATTATTACATAGTAAATTCTTTGCTCATATTGATAAACCATCTTAACAGTGCATTGTTATATCATAATCCACTTACAATGACATCTGGCCTGGGTACTGTATGTTGTACTCTGATATACAGTCTTTTCCAATGTGTACTTAAATCCTTTTGAATTAAATACAATTACTATGCAATAAACAATTTTGGATCAAGTTAGTTTAATAACAAAATTTTCATAATATTGTCGTTTTCAAAATGAATTCAAGACTTTATAAAAAATAATTATGATAACTGCCTCTGAAAATAAAAAAAGTGATCTGAGAAAATTCTTGCATAGACATTCATTAGAATATAGTGATTTCAAACCTGGAATTATATTACTGTGATTCAACAAAATACTGTTAACACATCAACACTCTATAAACTACCACAGACAGATCATCCCATTCAGTTTTTGGATTTATTCTGGACTTCTGAATTTTATTCAGGACTTAAAATTACTAGGACTTGTGTCTGTAATTCTTGGATTATTTTGGGACTTAATTTGCAATTTAGTAAGTTCTTTCTTTCTTTATTTTCACTTTGTATTCCAGACCTGCCAACCATGATGAGTCCATCTCAGTAAGACAATTGATTTTTTCTGTAAGACTGACTGGTGTTTAGTAAGCTGTAACAAAATGTCAATAACTGTTATTGTAAAGCTGAAATTATAATTAAAAGTTTGACACAGCAACAATACCCATTATGTAAAAGTTTGTAAAGTACACATTGACTTTATATATCACTATTATATACCACGGGTAAAATTGCAGAAAATTTAGCTCCAATCCCTATTGAACAATGGCTTGCTGCTATCTCTCAACATGACCTAACTCTTGGAAATTCTTTTCCCATTTCACACGATGACAGCAATCATATCTCCTGCTACAAGACATACACAAATTGGCATGTGATGTCCAATAAATGTATTGTGTCCTTTCCAGCTTTTATTCACAAGAATCTGAATACACCTTTTAGTCTTCTGTGTTGATGATTAACAACTGTTTTTGAAACTTATTTTCCCTTTTGTCTTAAACATGAATTGTTTTCTAGACACCATTTTAAACAAAATTCTATAATCAACAGTTTGATCAAACAGATGCTTTGCATGAACAAATAGGTGCAGTTTAAAGTGTCTGGGTGATGCTGTGAAATTAGTCTGGTTCCCTAACGTATTGCACTAATCCTAAAATGAATTCTGGATCCATATCAAACATGGATGAACTGATTATCTGGAAGTTTCATCAACTATGATTTTTCAGTAGTTCTTGCTTGTATGCAGGAATTCTGTATTTTAAGGGTAATTTTTTTAAGACTTGTGGCAAAATCATATGAGTTGGCTGGTCTGGTATGCTAGGGAAATAAACTATTTGTTGAATTTTACAAAGCTTGTTGACTTTCCCTCTTTTCTGTTACTTGTTTTAAGAGCACTGACTCATAACAGTCTGTAAATGAAAGCCAATATAACAGATAAAGTTTCATGAATGTCAAATTTTCAGGACTTTGCCTGTAAATGAAAGCCAACAAAACAGGCATATTTTCATGACATTCTAATTTTCAGATGAAAGCCAAAATAGCAGTACATTTCATGACTGTCTAACCTATGAATTTCACAGTCATCTTCTTTATCTACAATGACAGTTTTTACTTCTATGTATGATGAGAATAAACAAATGTTCAAATGAACTTCTATAGTTTTGCACCAAACCAAATGCCATCTACTGGCTGAGTGGACATTATCTTGCAGAATTTACAATAAAATATCACATCATAAAGCTCCCATGGATGCCCTGATTTGTACGACCTTGTGTCCAAGTAAGCTAGGCAAATATTTATAATGGTGACAGACAAAAAGTTATGTAGTGCATTTTGATACTTACTGTGTGTTTCCATCTTTGTCTACAAAACAAGCATCTAGAACCTCAGAATATTTGGTACCCAGTAAAAAAGCATGGCCAACCTGGGAAAAACATGAATACCTTATTTTACTGATGAACAGTGTGTGTGTATGTGTGTGATGGCACTTCAGTACAATTATGGTTATATAGTGCCAATTAAAATGTCTCCATTTAAAGATACTGAATTGCAACAAAATCCAAACCAAATTCTTCCTAATTAAACAAAAACATGCAGTACTATAAATAAAAAAAATAAAAGATCTTTTAAAATATATAAAAAAAACTTTGAAAAAATTAACTCCATAAACATGTACATGCTGTTCAAATTAAATCTTAATAATCAGAAATGTAAAACTTGATCTCTGGGACATTTTGTGTTTGGTTTGCTTTGGAGTTTAACGGCACAGTAGTACATGAAGGTTATTTAGTGCCAATGCCATTCAAGGAAACTGTCTTTCCAGCAACCATTCATAAAAGTAAGAATCAATCATACAAAAAGGGATGAAAGGGATGATAATGAAAAATAGCATGAATGTTTTGCAAATTACATTTCTATAAATTTGAACAACATTGGGCTCTATTATACTAGCTGTCTCTTTTAATTTAGTTCAGATTTATATGCTGGTTTTGTTGATTACTTCATTTATTATGGCACAGGACTTCAAATAAGCAGAGCAGACACTATACATTTTAATTGACAGGCATGCCTACATTACTTGATTATAGTTACAAATAGGTAAATGTAATCAACAGCCACTACAACAAGCAATTTATTTTAATTCCAAATCTAAAACTGATCAAGTCCAAAGTACCTGCAGTTTTGACTTGTACATGTAGACTAAGTACAATTCATGCCAGTGTTACTACTATTTAAACTGGGACCCTGACCTTTGTCCTTTGATCTGGCATCGACAATGTTTAAGATTTAACCCACTTGATGAAACCTGTTCTGTGTTTGTTTGTTTTTAGGGTTTAATGCCATTTCTCAGCACACAATAGGCTATATATGGCGGCCAGTATTATTGGTTGAGGAAGAACCCAGGAAATCCCCCAGAAAGAACCACCAACCCACGAGAAGCTACTGGCAAGCTTTCTCACATAATTACACTAACCGAATCTTAGACTTGAACCTATGCAGACAGAGGTGAGATGGCAGTATTTGTAACAGAAAGCGCTTTAGATCACTCAGCCACTCGGGGCCCCCACCTGTTCTGTGAATCATCAAGTAGCATTACTGTGAAAGAGTGACTACAAATTTTTGTTCTTTTTTTAGTCTTTTACCTGTTCACTTGAAAATCCTAAAATAATTTTCATGCTTTCTGGTGAAACAATATGAAAATCCTAAAATAATTTTCATGCTTTCTGGTGAAACAATATGAAAATCCTAAAATAATTTTCATGCTTTCTGGTGAAACAATATGAAAATCCTAAAATAATTTTCATGCTTTCTGGTGAAACAATATGAAAATCCTAAAATAATTTTCATGCTTTCTGGTGAAACAATATGAAAATCCTAAAGTAATTTTCATGCTTTCTGGTGAAACCATATGAAAATCCTCAGAAATGTTCTGTTCCTCCTGATGAATTAAAATGAGTGTGTGAGATTATGAGTTTTAACATGACTTTAAGAATTTTTCAGTCATATCGCTACAATGTCTGCAGTGTGGCAGTTTATAGTGATGTCTGGTACTGGGTAATAATATCATGCCATGTGCATGGAGGAGGATGTCCCACCAAGTCACATTATCTTGACACCAGTCCAACCAGTCCCAACACTAATCTCTTAATGATGAGCGCCTAGAAAGGCAGCTGTTAGTACCATTTTTTATAAGTCTCTGGTATGACTCAGCCAGGGTTCAAACCGGCAACCTCCCAAATCCAAGGCAGACACTCGAACCACTAAGCCAGTGGAGAAGTCATCAACAAGATAAGGTCTATTACTAAAATTATAATAAAGAACATAGCAAACATCAATACAAGGGGTTTTCCCATGGGGGAATTCTAATGTCCTTCATTCTGATTAAGATAAACATGTTTACCTCCATTGATAATGATATAAAGGTCCTAATATTGAATCTATACTCACAGAGAAATATTAGCTATGTATTATGTTGTTTACAAAATCAAAATGTCTCTTGTAAAGTACACAGTGGACTTTATTTTGGATTAAGATCAATTACAAATATAGATAACATTTAATCATCATGAAAAGCCAAAAAGTAATACAAATTAAATATAAATAACAAAACTACTTGATTGTATTCTATATAATTTGTTATTTCACAAATCAAATGCAGTGAGATAACTGCATGGGATAAAGAGATATAATTCTGCATTCGAAGTTTAAGTGTCAAGAAGTTGACAAGTGTAATCAATAGCTGCAGCTCTGCATCATTCAACAGAAAACAAACTAAATGCCCCCCATAAATAATTCAAAAATATTTTCCGTTTCATGATTAGAAGCCTGGATATTTTACACACATTAAAAATCCAACAACCCTGAAATATGAATAATAATTATTTATTATAATCTTCACAGCAAACAATTCCAGTATCCTTGTGAATATATCTCTAAAAAAAACATTCAGTTATTATTACCTCTATACCATTTATTTCTTTGAGGTGGCAATGTTTTCCAAACTCATCCTTCCCTGCACCTGCAGCATAATATATATGTATATAAAACAAAACATAACACATTAGCAAAACATGTTTGAAACAAGGCAAAGCACTTTCAGAATCTACCATTTTTTTTTCAATAGCATAAAGCACATAGTACAGATATACAAGCAAAAAACAAAATCAAAATATATATTTACTTTACAGATACAAAATGATGTTAGGCTATGGATATTTACCAACAGGATATAAGAAAATAAAATCAAAGTGTGTAGCACTACTTGTAATGATCTCTTTTAAGCAAGTACTTGCAAGGAAAAAATACATGGTTAGAACTAAGGAATTAGTGACATAAGCAAGAAGGTCAGTCATTAAAGATGTCTGATTTCTCTATGTATACACACACACACATTAAATATTTTGATTGTATGAATAGTTCAAAATAAAAACAGACAATTTATATAAATTGGGACAAAGAGATCCTGATTTTTTTTATAAGTTAAAGATGGTGATTGCATTGAAAGAAGTACATTATCATCCTTAATGTAATACACCAATTGTAACGACATTTACGTTGTTGATGTTGTAGGGTTTAATGCCATTTTTCAGCACAAGATAGGCTATATACCCCCAGAAAGAACCACCTACCAATGAGAAGCTACTGGCATGCTTCTCACATACCCACATTTGCCAAATCTGTGACACTTGAACCCACACCGTCAGGTGAGATGGCAGTGATCCGTAATGGAGAGCGCTTTAGACTACTCAGCCAATTGTGGCCCCTAATGACAGTGATAATTTTGTGAGTGTCAAATTACACTGAAAAGCTCAAAAAGACTAACAAGTGTTTAATACAAAATGGTAAAAACATGATTTCTTATTAAAGTTTGTGATGAAGATATTTCAAAATTTTCATGCAATTACATCCTTTTTAAAAATTAAAAAAATAACATACCTACTAACTCCTTATTTAGTCCAAAGTCACACCTGCAAGATAAATCAAAATACTGTGAATTCTCATGGCATTGGAGGCTGAAATAATACAAATTTATCTAAGATCAAATGGAACGACTGAGCTTCAGCCACATTGCTATTCAAGTTCACTTTCCATATGGTACAAATGCTGCTATCAATAACCTAAATTTGTTTTATATAAATATTTTTTCTTTGTATGTCAGCAGAGAATAAATATTAATGTATTTTAGTAGAAAATTAATATTTGCATTTGAAACATAATTTGAGAAATTATTGTGATTTCCATTTAAAAGTCTTTTTTACTACTATAATAGTTGTTACCATCAGTGGAACATACAAGGGAAATATCTTCTATAGGGTCCAAACAGTCAGCTACTTCTGAGTTGCTTTCCTTGACATAACACTGACAGAGGATCTCGATCTCGATCTCTCTCTCTCTACATATATATATATATATATATATATATATATATATATATATATATATATATATATATATATATATATATATAAATTGTTAATAACTTAAGACTTTTTTTTGCGATAAAAACTATATTTGGCATCACACAATAAATGTATCATGTAAATAAAACTAATTTACCCATACACAAAAAAAATGTAAAAAAATTGCAGTAATTGATTGTAATGACTCATATAACATCACACATACTCTGGTTCTGTACATCATAAAATAACTACCTTCCTATGACCAGTAACCTCATCATACACAAAATTCAGAAATAATCATCAAGTCCGTTTTTCCAAGCATGGAAAAGAAGCAACATTTTGTGACTCATGTCTACATTGTAATTTACTATGGAATTAGTCAATGAAAAAATCCTATGAAAATCGAAGGAAGCAAGATATAATCTAACTATGCTAATGTAATACATACTTTTCACATATTAGAAGCTGATCTTGTCCTATATCAGCAAGTAGATGGTATTCATGAGATAATTTTCCTCCAATATTTCCAGTGGCCCCCGCAACTTAAAAAAAATCCACATTAAATTCCAACATATATGTTTTATCACTGAGATGTAGCAATGTAACAAAAACTCAAACCTTGATGAATGTTCATGACTCTAAAGTATTTTCTTACTTTTGAATAAATATTTAAAAATATTTTCTTCAGTTTGTTGGCAACATATCTTGGATTAAGGCTATCAGGTGCCATTAAATGGGGCATATTCCCCATAAAAGGTTGCACAAAAATATACATGAATCACCATAATTAAATCACAATGTCTATAGTCAATTAAGCATGTTACAGGCACTAATGGGACCCTGGGTGGGTCTACATATTTGCCCACTAGGGTTTTAGTCTCTGGCTTGATCAGTGTGGATGTGAGAAAGCTTTGCCAGCAGTTTACCATGAGTTGGTGGTTCTCACTGGGGCTTTTTGTCTATCTATTCTTTACCAGATATACTTGCCACCACATACAGTCTATTGCGTGTTGAAAATCCACAATAATAACAGTCACTAAAGTTTAGCAAGTAACTGATGTTTGATACTTTCTGTACCATATTTGACATTTTAAAAAATACTTTTGCAAACACAACTTCCTCATTACATATGCTAAAACTGTTTTGCTCACAGCAATTGTTTAAAAGTAATGTCTGATTCTTCCCCAAAGATGTCTGAGCTTATCTGTATTTTTCTGACATAGTATGCTTTTTTTTAAAAAAAGGAGTTACTTTTAACATATATTTGAACTAAAGCTGCTTAAGTTTGGTCAGCAAAATAATTAACTAATTGAACAATTTTGATCTGGCACATTTACATCTATGAAGATTTAAAAAATTCTTGCTTGTGTACCTTTTACAACTGGAAGATTCAGTCTTTTAAAGATATTATCATATGCATTACAAACAATCTCATACGTCACTCTTGCATTTTCTTCTGTTGCATCAAATGTGTACATATCTGAAATAATAAATATAAATATGAACTTTGTTGACAGCATTGTAGATAATAAAACTACTTATTTAAAAAAAGAAAAATAATAATATATACGTAAACTGACTATGTTTCCTTCAACTGAAGCTTTTAGATTTATTTTCTTCTGATCTGAAATTCAATCAATAAATGCATTTAAGGTTAAAGCCTGCATGTCTGGCCCATGCTCAAAGCAATACTACTTTGACCTCCCAAAGATCAAGCAAATTTAATGCAGAATGAACTGAACTGTCTTAGCGTCATAAAGATTATTTCCAAGTTTGAAAAGAATTCAGCAAGAGGTATCAGAATTATAAGCAAGTGAAATATTTAAAGGTAGTAACACAAATATTCCATGACTATGACCTTTACCCCAGGATACAAAGTGAAATAAGTATAATGCAGAACCACAATACTTTTCCATATAATATTCCGTACACTATAATTTATTCAGGTATTATATATCCACAAACTATCATAATTAACTGTAGATATTTTCAAACATAGAACTTCAGGCATGGGTTATCACTGTATGTAAGCTTAACATCAGGCATGGGTTATCACTGTATGTAAGCTTAACATCAGGCATGGGTTATCACTGTATGTAAGCTTAACATCTGGCATGGGTTATCACTGTATGTAAGCTTAACATCAGGCATGAGTTATCACTGTATGTAAGCTTAACATCAGGCATGGGTTATCACTGTATGTAGGCTTATTATCTGGCATGGGTTATTACTGTATGTACGCTTATTATCAGGCATGGGTTATTACTGTATGTAGGCTTAACATCAGGCATGAGTTATCACTGTATGTAGGCTTATTATCTGGCATGGGTTATTACTGTATGTAGACTTATTATCAGGCATGGGTTATTACTGTATGTAGACTTATTATCTGGCATGGGTTATTACTGTATGTAGACTTATTATCAGGCATGGGTTATTACTGTATGTATGCTTAACATCAGGCATGGGTTATTACTGTATGTACGCTTATTATCAGGCATGGGTTATTACTGTATGTAGACTTATTATCTGGCATGGGTTATTACTGTATGTACGCTTATTATCAGGCATGGGTTATCACTGTATGTAGGCTTATTATCTGGCATGGGTTATTACTGTATGTACGCTTATAATCAGGCATGGGTTATCACTGTGTGTAGGCTTATTATCTGGCATGGGTTATCACTGTATGTACGCTTATTATCAGGCATGGGTTATCACTGTGTGTAGGCTTATTATCAGGCATGGGTTATCACTGTATGTACGCTTATTATCAGGCATGGGTTATTACTGTATGTAGGCTTAACATCAGGCATGGGTTATCACTGTATGTAAGCTTAACATCAGGCATGGGTTATCACTGTATGTACGCTTATTATCTGGCATGGGTTATCACTGTATGTAGGCTTATCATCAAGCATCAGTTCTTACTGGATAAAGACAGTCCCAGTAATTCACTTTTATTTTGGTAATTAGTGGATATCATGGTTGCTATAAACAATGTAAAAACCTAATCAGATCTTCTGAAAATAAATAAATTCTCAGTAATGATAGATTATTATGGAAACAGTCTGAACAAACAACTGTGTACCCTTACATGTAATTTGGAAATTGTAATTAAACATGACAGCTAGGGAATCATGCTACTACTATATCATCAAGACTGTCACACAGTGGAACTTGTGAAAACAGTCTTGATAAAATCAGTTTTCAAATCAACCCAGAAACTAATTACAGTAGAACCCGTCTTGAAAGAAAACCACTTCTGCCAAAAGAACAATAGTCTCTCAAAACAGGTCATACCACTATATAATCAATGAATCTATGCATGGAGATCCTGGTTTCTCAAAACAGATGGTTTCTCATAGCAGTGGTCTCTCATTACAGGTTTTAGGTTTTATTCAGCCACATTTGTTCTCAATAATGAAACAGAATTCTAAGTAACAAACATAAGTATACATGTCTTATGTTACATTTTAACTTTTGGAGTTGAGATCTTCAAAGATTTAAACTGACTCTGTAGTCATTGTGAGGCACAGTGTATATATAAAAATTCCAAACAGCAAACATTTGTTACACGTTGATCATTTTCACACCTGACAGTCATTGTGAAACCTGATTTCCAGTAGACTGGTTTTCAAAACCAGTCAGCTAGCAAACTCTAAATAATTATGTGGTCCCAATCAATCAGAAATATGTTTACCTTTCATTTCAAACTCTCTTCCTCTTAAAAGACCATATTTTGGTGCCATCTCATCTCTGAATTTTCTAGTGATCTGAAATACCAGAAGAAAAAAATATCAAAAATAAAATACACTGGCATGATGATTTATAAATTCATCTCAAATTTGTTATATTATGATAAAAAGTCAAAGAAATGTATTATGGGCATGACATACAATAGTAATCAAACATTTATATAGGTGGTTATGTGACAATAAATGGAATCCTACATGTGCTCCTGTATGAAATTAATACAAGTAACTGGATAGCTTCAGTGTTTTACACACAAAACATAATTTCAATAAAAGTAATATTACAGAAATGGGTACCCTGATTGGCCGAGTGGTCTAAACACTCTCTGTTATGGATCAGTGCCATCTCACCTCTGTCTGCATGGGTGCAAATTTCGGATTCGGTCAATGTTGGTATGTAAGAAAGCTTGCCAGTAGCTTCTTGTGGGTCAGTGGTTCTTTCCAAGGTTTTCCTGGTTTCTTCCTCCACCATTTATACTGGCCGCCATGTATAGTCCATCTTGTGCTGAAAAATGGCGTTAAACCCTACAACAACAAGAAGACAGAAACACTTGAGTAAGCCTCTCAGTATGTATCATCATTAAATCCAATATCCATACCTACCAAGGACATTTCTTTATGTTGACAGAGACATTTCAAGTTGTAAAATAAAACAAGGACTGTCATAACCATACTTTAAAACAGCTGACTGAATCGATGACCATTGTCAGACTCTTTCAATTAAAAGTTAATTGTTTGTTCTAACATTTAATACTAACATATTTTGACCAAGGCTGATTCGATCTTGATTACTGAATGCTTTGCATCTTAAATGTAATCAAGGAAATTCCAGAAAAAAACTTATGATTGTTATGAATTTTACAGTGGTGGCCAAATTGTGTCAAGAAAAGAGCATGTCGGCTCAAATTGTCACAATAAGGGGTAGTACGAATCTTTTTAACATCTTTGATGAATAGCTATAATTGGATTTTCAAGACAGCCACTGTGGTGGTCATATTAAAAGTCAAATCAGCAACATTTTCATTTGGGACCAACTAGACTTCACAAGATGTCTTCCAATGAAAACCGTATATCAGTAAGTGAAAACTTCGTGTCAGTACGTGTTTCTGTTCAGAAGGATAAACAATAACAAGATTTTCAAGTAGGCTGGCAAGGTAATCAGTTTTGATTTAAGATTGGCACCATTTTCATATAGGACTAAGTAGGTATCGTAAGAAATCTTTCAGTGAAAACCTCGCAATATTATGACTTGCAATTCAGACCAAGATATAATAGCTAGAATTTTAAGACAGTCAATGTTGTGGTCATATTACATGTCCAAGAAGCACCAATGTCATTTAAGATCAAACAGATACTATAAAATGTCTTCTGGTGAAAACCCCCATGTCAATAAGATTCCCATTCAGAAGGAACAACAAGATTTTTAAGATGGCTGCCATTGTGGTACAAGTTTCATTTAGAACCAACAAGATGTCAGAAGATATTTGTCAGTGAAAACTCTATGCTAATATGACTATTCAGGACGTGTAGCAAAACTAAGATTACCAAAATGGAGAATATGAAGGCCATATTGGATGTCCATGTACTTAGACCAGCCTGACATCATAAGCAGTCTTCTTGTGAAAAGACCATGTCAACCAGACTTTCTTTTCAATAGGTACAGGGCAGTTATACTGGACATCAGATTGACACAGTTTTCATTCTGGACCAACTAGATATTATTAGTTGTCTTTTTATGAAAACTCCAGAAAAGAAGTGCTAATAACATTTTCAAGATGACTAGAAACAAGTCCAAGTACCACCAGTTTTGTTTAGGATCAACCAGACTATGGGATGGATATATATGCAAAGTTTCATGGCAGTCTTTAAAGTACTTTATAATGAGTAACAATAGCAATATTGTGTCAAGGAATGGATGGACAAGCCATCACATAAGCTTTTTCATTTACGACCCGATGAGCTAACACCATAACTGCAACCAATATTCTTTACATCACTCCCTCATAGCAAGGTTTCCATAATGTAACATGGTTACAAGGGAAGTATGACCATATAATCCTTTAATTAGGTGATAATTACAGTCAAATCTGTCCTTATTGTTACCTTTACACATCACATGTTCACAATGGCCACTCTAATTTCCCTCTGCAAAGTTTACCTAGATCACTTCCAACTTAATTTACCTAAATCACTTCCAACTTAGTTTACCTAGATCACTTCCAACTTAATTTACCTAGACCACTTCCAACTTAGTTTACCTAGATCACTTCTGAATTGGTCTACCTAGACAACTTGTAACTGAGTCTACCCAGACCACTTCCAAATTTGTCTACCTAGACCACTTCCAAATTTGTCTACCTAGACCACATCCAAATTACTTTATGAAGACTATTTCCAAAATAGTTTCCCAGACCAATTCTAACTTAGTCTAAATTGATCACTTCCAGCTTAGTCTACCATGACCACTTCTAAATTAGTCTACCCAGACTAATTCCAATTTAGCTTACCAAGGTCACTTCCAGCTTAGTCTACCTAGACCATTTCCAACTGGTATTGAACAAAACTATGATGATAATTTTCCAGAGAAAGTTAATCTTGAAAAATGAAAATTTAAATTTGTACACAAATTATATGGATGACAGAAATAATTTTGTTAAAATGCATGACAAATGTGATAAATGATGGTACTCAGATTCACATCAGACTAATACTACTCTTAACTATATGCAAATTTATATGTAAGCACATCATGCACAAAAATTTAAAATATATTTTGCTTTAAAAACATTACATCTGAAAAATATCTGCATACTGAGCTTTTGACCTTTGAACCCACCCCTAAAACCTGAGGATTGCATCCAGGAACCTTTTTAATTTATTTTTGTGAAAGACAAACCAAATATGATTGTCCTTTCTACATAAGTTAAGGAAGAGTTCAAATTACAAGGAAAACCACCCACAGACATAGATATAGATGGACAAAGCAATAATAGTATACCCAATAAAATCTATGTGATATTGTCTTAATTTCATATAGTTTACTAAAGATATATTTTATGAAAATGGCAGAAGTAGAAGACTGGGGATGAATTTAAATACCTGATATAACATCAGAGGCAGCCTCTTGTAGGAAAGTGGGTGCAGCTGTCGTACATAATCTGTAATCAATTCTTCATGAGTCTGAAACATTAACATATAAATCTTTTAGAAATTATAAAGAAAGACTTCCTGAATTTTACATATGGCAGCCCAAGACAAGGTAAACATTTTGTTGTGCAAGTACAATTGTTGTCACTTGCCCAGAGTTTCATAATGAATATAACAGAAAAATGGAGATTTAAGTTGCAGTTTACCATTTATGAATTTTGAACATGGAGATAATTTGAATATTATTTTTGCAGCTCTATATCTTGGTTTTATTATAACAAGTAAAACTGAGCAACAGATGAGACATTATAAAGAATGAATGAAAACTGAGCAACAGATGAGACATTATAAAGAATGAATGAAAACTGAGCAACAGATGAGACATTATAAAGAATGAATGAAAACTGAGCAACAGATGAGACATTATAAAGAATGAATGAAAACTGAGCAACAGATGAGACATTATAAAGAATGACTGAAAACTGAGCAACTGATGAGACATTATAAAGAATGAATGAAAACTGAGCAACAGATGAGACATTATAAAGAATGAATGAAAACTGAGCAAAAAGATGAGACATTACAAAGAACGAATGAAAACTGAGCAACAGATGAGACATAAAGAATGAATGAAAACTGAGCAACTGATGCGACATTATAAAGAATGAATGAAAACTGAGCAACAGATGAAACATTATAAAGAATGAATGAAAATTGAGCAACAGATGAGACAAAGAATGAATGAAAATTGAGCAACTGATGAGACATTATAAAGAATGAATGAAAACTGAGCAACAGATGAGACATTATAAAGAATAAATGAAAACTGAGCAACAGACGAGACATTATAAAGAATAAATGAAAACTGAGCAACAGATGAAACATTATAAAGAATGAAAACTGAGCAACAGATGAGACATTATAAAGAATGAATGAAAACTGAGCAACAGATGAGACATTATAATGAATGAAAACTGAGCAACAGATGAGACATAAAGAATGAATGAAAACTGAGCAACTGATGAGACATTATAAAGAATGAATGAAAACTGAGCTACTGATGAGACATTATAAAGAATGAATGAAAACTGAGCAACAGATGAGACATAAAGAATGAATGAAAACTGAGCAACTGATGAGACATTAATAAGAATGAATGAAAACTGAGCAACAGATGAGACATAAAGAATGAATGAAAACTGAGCAACTGATGAGACATTATAAAGAATGAATGAAAACTGAGCAACTGATGAGACATTATAAAGAATGAATGAAAACTGAGCAACAGATGAGACATTATAAAGAATGAATGAAAACTAAGCAACAGATGAGACATAAAGAATGAATGAAAACTGAGCAACTGATGAGACATTATAAAGAATGAATGAAAACTGAGCAACAGATGAGACATTATAAAGAATGAATGAAAACTGAGCAACAGATGAGACATTATAAAGAATGAATGAAAACTGAGCAACAGATGAGACAAAGAATGAATGAAAACTGAGCAACTGATGAGACATTATAAAGAATGAATGAAAACTGATCAACAGACGAGACATTATAAAGAATGAATAAAAACTGAGCAACAGATGAGACATAAAGAATGAATGAAAACTGAGCAACAGATGAGACATAAAGAATGAATGAAAACTGAGCAACAGATGAAACATTATAAAGAATGAATGAAAACTGAGCAACAGATGAGACATTATAAAGAATGAATGAAAACTGAGCAACAGATAAGACATTATAAAGAATGATTGAAAACTGAGCAACAGATGAGACATTATAAAGAATGAATGAAAACTGAGCAACAGATAAGACATTATAAAGAATGATTGAAAACTGAGCAACAGATCAGACATTATAAAGAATGAATAAAAACTGAGCAACAGATGAGACATAAAGAATGAATGAAAACTGAGCAAAAGATGAGACATAAAGAATGATTGAAAACTGAGCAACTGATGAGACATTATAAAGAATAAATGAAAACTGAGCAACTGATGAGACATAAAGAATGAATGAAAACTGAGCAACTGATGAGACATTATAAAGAATGAATGAAAACTGAGCAACAGATGAGAGATTATAAAGAATGAATGAAAACTGAGCAACAGATGAGACATTATAAAGAATGAATGAAAACTGAGCAACTGATGAGACATTATAAAGAATGAATGAAAACTGAGCAACTGATGAGACATTATAAAGAATGAATGAAAACTGAGCAACTGATGAGACATAAAGAATGAATGAAAACTGAGCAACTGATGAGACATTATAAAGAATGAATGAAAACTGAGCAACTGATGCGACATTATAAAGAATGAATGAAAACTGAGCAACAGATGAGACATTATAAAGAATGAATGAAAACTGAGCAACAGATGAGACAAAGAATGAATGAAAACTGAGCAACTGATGAGACATTATGAGGAATGAATGAAAACTGATCAACAGACGAGACATTATAAAGAATGAATAAAAACTGAGCAACAGATGAGACATAAAGAATGAATGAAAACTGAGCAACAGATGAGACATAAAGAATGATTGAAAACTGAGCAACTGATGAGACATTATAAAAAATGAATGAAAACTGAGCAACTGATGAGACATAAAGAATGAATGAAAACTGAGCAACTGATGAGACATTATAAAGAATGAATGAAAACTGAGCAACAGATGAGAGATTATAAAGAATGAATGAAAACTGAGCAACAGATGAGACATTATAAAGAATGAATGAAAACTGAGCAACTGATGAGACATTATAAAGAATGAATGAAAACTGAGCAACTGATGAGACATTATAAAGAATGAATGAAAACTGAGCAACTGATGAGACATAAAGAATGAATGAAAACTGAGCAACTGATGAGACATTATAAAGAATGAATGAAAACTGAGCAACTGATGCGACATTATAAAGAATGAATGAAAACTGAGCAACAGATGAGACATTATAAAGAATGAATGAAAACTGAGCAACAGATGAGACAAAGAATGAATGAAAACTGAGCAACTGATGAGACATTATAAAGAATGAATGAAAACTGAGCAACAGATGAGACATTATAAAGAATAAATGAAAACTGAGCAACAGACAAGACATTATAAAGAATAAATGAAAACTGAGCAACATGAAACATTATAAAGAATGAATGAAAACTGAGCAACAGATGAGACATTATCAAGAATGAATGAAAACTGAGCAACAGATGAGACATTATAAAGAATGAATGAAAACTGAGCAACAGATGAGACATTATAAAGAATGAATGAAAACTGAGCAAAAGATGAGACATTATAAAGAATGAATGAAAACTGAGCAACTGATGAGACATAAAGAATGAATGAAAACTGAGCAACTGATGACACATTATAAAGAATGAATGAAAACTGATCAACAGACGAGACATTATAAAGAATGAATAAAAACTGAGCAACAGATGAGACATAAAGAATGAATGAAAACTGAGCAACTGATGAGACATTATAAAGAATGAATGAAAACTGAGCAACTGATGAGACATTATAAAGAATGAATGAAAACTGAGCAACAGATGAGACATTATAAAGAATAAATGAAAACTGAGCAACAGACGAGACATTATAAAGAATAAATGAAAACTGAGCAACAGATGAAACATTATAAAGATCGAAAACTGAGCAACAGATGAGACATTATAAAGAATGAATGAAAACTGAGCAACTGATGAGACATTATAATGAATGAAAACTGAGCAAAAGATGAGACAATGAATGAAAACTGAGCAACTGATGAGACATTATAAAGAATGAATGAAAACTGAGCAACTGATGAGACATTATAAAGAATGAATGAAAACTGAGCAACAGATGAGACATAAAGAATGAATGAAAACTGAGCAACTGATGAGACATTAATAAGATTGAATGAAAACTGAGCAACAGATGAGACATAAAGAATGAATGAAAACTGAGCAACTGATGAGACATTATAAAGAATGAATGAAAACTCAGCAACTGATGAGACATTATAAAGAATGAATGAAAACTGAGCAACAGATGAGACATTATAAAGAAGGAATGAAAACTGAGCAACAGATGAGACATAAAGAATGAATGAAAACTGAGCAACAGATGAGACATTATAAATAATGAATGAAAACTGAGCAACAGATGAGACAAAGAATGAATGAAAACTGAGCAACTGATGAGACATTATAAAGAATGAATGAAAACTGATCAACAGACGAGACATTATAAAGAATAAATAAAAACTGAGCAACAGATGAGACATAAAGAATGAATGACAACTGAGCAACAGATGAGACATAAAGAATGAATGAAAACTGAGCAACAGATGAAACATTATAAAGAATGAATGAAAACTGAGCAACAGATGAGACATTATAAAGAATGAATGAAAACTGAGCAACAAATAAGACATTATAAAGAATGATTGAAAACTGAGCAACAGATGAGACATTATAAAGAATGAATGAAAAATGAGCAACAGATAAGACATTATAAAGAATGATTGAAAACTGAGCAAGAGATACGACATTATAAAGAATGATTGAAAACTGAGCAACAGATGAGACATTATAAAAAATGTATGAAAAATGAGCAACTGATGAGACATAAAGAATGAATGAAAACTGAGCAACTGATGAGACATTATAAAGAATGAATGAAAACTGAGCAACAGATGAGAGATTATAAAGAATGAATGAAAACTGAGCAACAGATGAGACATTATAAAGAATGAATGAAAACTGAGCAACTGATGAGACATTATAAAGAATGAATGAAAACTGAGCAACTGATGAGACATTATAAAGAATGAATGAAAACTGAGCAACTGATGAGACATAAAGAATGAATGAAAACTGAGCAACTGATGAGACATTATAAAGAATGAATGAAAACTGAGCAACTGATGCGACATTATAAAGAATGAATGAAACTGAGCAACAGATGAGACATTATAAAGAATGAATGAAAAATGAGCAACAGATGAGACAAAGAATGAATGAAAACTGAGCAACTGATGAGACATTATAAAGAATGAATGAAAACTGAGCAACAGATGAGACATTATAAAGAATAAATGAAAACTGAGCAACAGACAAGACATTATAAAGAATAAATGAAAACTGAGCAACAGATGAAACATTATAAAGAATGAATGAAAACTGAGCAACAGATGAGACATTATAAAGAATGAATGAAAACTGAGCAACTGATGAGACATTATAAAGAATGAATGAAAACTGAGCAACAGATGAGACATTATAAAGAATGAATGAAAACTGAGCAACAGATGAGACATTATAAAGAATGAATGAAAACTGAGCAACTGATGAGACATAAAGAATGAAGGAAAACTGAGCAACTGATGAGACATTATAAAGAATGAATGAAAACTGATCAACAAACGAGACATTATAAAGAATGAATAAAAACTGAGCAACAGATGAGACATAAAGAATAAATGAAAACTGAGCAACTGATGAGACATTATAAAGAATGAATGAAAACTGAGCAACTGATGAGACATTATAATGAATGAATGAAAACTAAGCAACAGATGAGACATTATAAAGAATGAATGAAAACTGAGCAACAGATGAGACAAAGAATGAATGAAAACTGAGCAACTGATGAGACATTATAAAGAATGAATGAAAACTGATCAACAGACGAGACATTATAAAGAATGAATAAAAACTGAGCAACAGATGAGACATAAAGAATGAATGAAAACTGAGCAACAGATGAGACATAAAGAATGAATGAAAACTGAGAAACAGATGAAACATTATAAAGAATGAATGAAAACTGAGCAAAAGATGAGACATTATAAAGAATGAATGAAAACTGAGCAACTGATGAGACATAAAGAATGAATGAAAACTGAGCAACTGATGACACATTATAAAGAATGAATGAAAACTGATCAACAGACGAGACATTATAAAGAATGAATAAAAACTGAGCAACAGATGAGACATAAAGAATGAATGAAAACTGAGCAACTGATGAGACATTATAAAGAATGAATGAAAACTGAGCAACTGATGAGACATTATAAAGAATGAATGAAAACTGAGCAACAGATGAGACATTATAAAGAATAAATGAAAACTGAGCAACAGACGAGACATTATAAAGAATAAATGAAAACTGAGCAACAGATGAAACATTATAAAGAATGAAAACTGAGCAACAGATGAGACATTATAAAGAATGAATGAAAACTGAGCAACTGATGAGACATTATAATGAAGGAAAACTGAGCAAAAAGATGAGACAATGAATGAAAACTGAGCAACTGATGAGACATTATAAAGAATGAATGAAAACTGAGCAACTGATGAGACATTATAAAGAATGAATGAAAACTGAGCAACAGATGAGACATAAAGAATGAATGAAAACTGAGCAACTGATGAGACATTAATAAGATTGAATGAAAACTGAGCAACAGATGAGACATAAAGAATGAATGAAAACTGAGCAACTGATGAGACATTATAAAGAATGAATGAAAACTGAGCAACTGATGAGACATTATAAAGAATGAATGAAAACTGAGCAACAGATGAGACATTATAAAGAAGGAATGAAAACTGAGCAACAGATGAGACATAAAGAATGAATGAAAACTGAGCAACTGATGAGACATTATAAAGAATGAATGAAAACTGAGCAACTGATGAGACATTATAAAGAATGAATGAAAACTGAGCAACAGATGAGACATTATAAATAATGAATGAAAACTGAGCAACAGATGAGACAAAGAATGAATGAAAACTGAGCAACTGATGAGACATTATAAAGAATGAATGAAAACTGATCAACAGACGAGACATTATAAAGAATGAATAAAAACTGAGCAACAGATGAGACATAAAGAATGAATGAAAACTGAGCAACAGATGAGAGATAAAGAATGAATGAAAACTGAGCAACAGATGAAACATTATAAAGAATGAATGAAAACTGAGCAACAGATGAGACATTATAAAGAATGAATGAAAACTGAGCAACAGATAAGACATTATAAAGAATGATTGAAAACTGAGCAACAGATGAGACATTATAAAGAATGAATGAAAAATGAGCAACAGATAAGACATTATAAAGAATGATTGAAAACTGAGCAAGAGATCAGACATTATAAAGAATGATTGAAAACTGAGCAACAGATGAGACATTATAAAAAATGTATGAAAAATGAGCAACTGATTAGACATAAAGAATGAATGAAAACTGAGCAACTGATGAGACATTATAAAGAATGAATGAAAACTGAGCAACAGATCAGAGATTATAAAGAATGAATGAAAACTGAGCAACAGATGAGACATTATAAAGAATGAATGAAAACTGAGCAACTGATGAGACATTATAAAGAATGAATGAAAACTGAGCAACTGATGAGACATTATAAAGAATGAATGAAAACTGAGCAAATGATGAGACATAAAGAATGAAGGAAAACTGAGCAACTGATGAGACATTATAAAGAATGAATGAAAACTGAGCAACTGATGCGACATTATAAAGAATGAATGAAAACTGAGCAACAGATGAGACATTATAAAGAATGAATGAAAACTGAGCAACAGATGAGACAAAGAATGAATGAAAACTGAGCAACTGATGAGACATTATAAAGAATGAATGAAAACTGAGCAACAGATGAGACATTATAAAGAATAAATCAAAACTGAGCAACAGACAAGACATTATAAAGAATAAATGAAAACTGAGCAACATGAAACATTATAAAGAATGAATGAAAACTGAGCAACAGATGAGACATTATAAAGATTGAATGAAAACTGAGCAACTGATGAGACATTATAAAGAATGAATGAAAACTGAGCAACAGATGAGACATTATAAAGAATGAATGAAAACTGAGCAACAGATGAGACATTATAAAGAATGAATGAAAACTGAGCAACTGATGAGACATAAAGAATGAAGGAAAACTGAGCAACTGATGAGACATTATAAAGAATGAATGAAAACTGATCAACAAACGAGACATTATAAAGAATGAATAAAAACTGAGCAACAGATGAGACATAAAGAATGAATGAAAACTGAGCAACTGATGAGACATTATAAAGAATGAATGAAAACTGAGCAACTGATGAGACATTATAATGAATGAATGAAAACTGAGCAACAGATGAGACATTATAAAGAATGAATGAAAACTGAGCAACAGATGAGACAAAGAATGAATGAAAACTGAGCAACTGATGAGACATTATAAAGAATGAATGAAAACTGATCAACAGACGAGACATTATAAAGAATGAATAAAAACTGAGCAACAGATGAGACATAAAGAATGAATGAAAACTGAGCAACAGATGAGACATAAAGAATGAATGAAAACTGAGCAACAGATGAAACATTATAAAGAATGAATGAAAACTGAGCAACAGATGAGACATTATAAAGAATGAATGAAAACTGAGCAACAGATAAGACATTATAAAGAATGATTGAAAACTGAGCAACAGATGAGACATTATAAAGAATGAATGAAAACTGAGCAACAGATGAGACATTATAAAGAATGATTGAAAACTGAGCAACAGATCAGACATTATAAAGAATGATTGAAAACTGAGCAACTGATGAGACATTATGAAAAATGAATGAAAACTGAGCAACTGATGAGACATAAAGAATGAATGAAAACTGAGCAACTGATGAGACATTATAAACAATGAATGAAAACTGAGCAACAGATGAGAGATTAGAAAGAATGAATGAAAACTGAGCAACAGATGAGACATTATAAAGAATGAATGAAAACTGAGCAACTGATGAGACATTATAAAGAATGAATGAAAACTGAGCAACTGATGAGACATTATAAAGAATGAATGAAAACTGAGCAACTGATGAGACATAAAGAATGAATGAAAACTGAGCAACTGATGAGACATTATAAAGAATGAATGAAAACTGAGCAACTGATGCGACATTATAAAGAATGAATGAAACTGAGCAACAGATGAGACATTATAAAGAATGAATGAAAAATGAGCAACAGATGAGACAAAGAATGAATGAAAACTGAGCAACTGATGAGACATTATAAAGAATGAATGAAAACTGAGCAACAGATGAGACATTATAAAGAATAAATGAAAACTGAGCAACAGACAAGACATTATAAAGAATAAATGAAAACTGAGCAACAGATGAAACATTATAAAGAATGAATGAAAACTGAGCAACAGATGAGACATTATAAAGAATGAATGAAAACTGAGCAACTGATGAGACATTATAAAGAATGAATGAAAACTGAGCAACAGATGAGACATTATAAAGAATGAATGAAAACTGAGCAACAGATGAGACATTATAAAGAATGAATGAAAACTGAGCAAATGATGAGACATAAAGAATGAAGGAAAACTGAGCAACTGATGAGACATTATAAAGAATGAATGAAAACTGAGCAACTGATGCGACATTATAAAGAATGAATGAAAACTGAGCAACAGATGAGACATTATAAAGAATGAATGAAAACTGAGCAACAGATGAGACAAAGAATGAATGAAAACTGAGCAACTGATGAGACATTATAAAGAATGAATGAAAACTGAGCAACAGATGAGACATTATAAAGAATAAATGAAAACTGAGCAACAGACAAGACATTATAAAGAATAAATGAAAATTGAGCCACAGATGAAACATTATAAAGAATGAATGAAAACTGAGCAACAGATGAGACATTATAAAGAATAAATGAAAACTGAGCAACAGATGAGAAATTATAAAGAATGAATGAAAACTGAGCAACTGATGAGACATTATAAAGAATAAATGAAAACTGAGCAACAGATGAGACATTATAAAGAATGAATGAAAACTGAGCAACTGATGAGACATTATAAAGAATGAATGAAAACTGAGCAACAGATGAGACATAAAGAATGAATGAAAACTGAGCAACTGATGAGACATTATAAAGAATGAATGAAAATTGAGCAACTGATGAGACATTATAAAGAATGAATGAAAAGTGAGCAACAGATGAGACATAAAGAATGAATGAAAACTGAGCAACAGATGAGACATAAAGAATGAATGAAAACTGATCAACAGACGAGACATTATAAAGAATGAATAAAAACTGAGCAACAGATGAGACATAAAGAATGAATGAAAACTGAGCAACTGATGAGACATTATAAAGAATGAATGAAAACTGAGCAACTGATGAGACATTATAAAGAATGAATGAAAACTGAGCAACAGATGAGACATTATAAAGAATAAATGAAAACTGAACAACAGACGAGACATTATAAAGAATAAATGAAAACTGAGCAACAGATGAAACATTATAAAGAATGAAAACTGAGCAACAGATGAGACATTATAAAGAATGAATGAAAACTGAGCAACTGATGAGACATTATAATGAATGAAAACTGAGCAAAAGATGAGACAATGAATGAAAACTGAGCAACTGATGAGACATTATAAAGAATGAATGAAAACTGAGCAACTGATGAGACATTATAAAGAATGAATGAAAACTGAGCAACAGATGAGACATAAAGAATGAATGAAAACTGAGCAACTGATGAGACATTAATAAGATTGAATGAAAACTGAGCAACAGATGAGACATAAAGAATGAATGAAAACTGAGCAACTGATGAGACATTATAAAGAATGAATGAAAACTGAGCAACTGATGAGACATAAAGAATGAATGAAAACTGAGCAACTGATGACACATTATAAAGAATGAATGAAAACTGATCAACAGACGAGACATTATAAAGAATGAATAAAAACTGAGCAACAGATGAGACATAAATGAATGAAAACTGAGCAACTGATGAGACATTATAAAGAATGAATGAAAACTGAGCAACTGATGAGACATTATAAAGAATGAATGAAAACTGAGCAACAGATGAGACATTATAAAGAATAAATGAAAACTGAGCAACAGACGAGACATTATAAAGAATAAATGAAAACTGAGCAACAGATGAAACATTATAAAGAATGAAAACTGAGCAACAGATGAGACATTATAAAGAATGAATGAAAACTGAGCAACTGATGAGACATTATAATGAATGAAAACTGAGCAAAAGATGAGACAATGAATGAAAACTGAGCAACAGATGAGACATTATAAAGAATGAATGAAAACTGAGCAACTGATGCGACATTATAAAGAATGAATGAAAACTGAGCAACAGATGAGACATTATAAAGAATGAATGAAAACTGAGCAACAGATGAGACAAAGAATGAATGAAAACTGAGCAACTGATGAGACATTATAAAGAATGAATGAAAACTGAGCAACAGATGAGACATTATAAAGAATAAATGAAAACTGAGCAACAGACAAGACATTATAAAGAATAAATGAAAATTGAGCCACAGATGAAACATTATAAAGAATGAATGAAAACTGAGCAACAGATGAGACATTATAAAGAATAAATGAAAACTGAGCAACAGATGAGAAATTATAAAGAATGAATGAAAACTGAGCAACTGATGAGACATTATAAAGAATAAATGAAAACTGAGCAACAGATGAGACATTATAAAGAATGAATGAAAACTGAGCAACTGATGAGACATTATAAAGAATGAATGAAAACTGAGCAACAGATGAGACATAAAGAATGAATGAAAACTGAGCAACTGATGAGACATTATAAAGAATGAATGAAAATTGAGCAACTGATGAGACATTATAAAGAATGAATGAAAAGTGAGCAACAGATGAGACATAAAGAATGAATGAAAACTGAGCAACAGATGAGACATAAAGAATGAATGAAAACTGATCAACAGACGAGACATTATAAAGAATGAATAAAAACTGAGAAACAGATGAGACATAAAGAATGAATGAAAACTGAGCAACTGATGAGACATTATAAAGAATGAATGAAAACTGAGCAACTGATGAGACATTATAAAGAATGAATGAAAACTGAGCAACAGATGAGACATTATAAAGAATAAATGAAAACTGAACAACAGACGAGACATTATAAAGAATAAATGAAAACTGAGCAACAGATGAAACATTATAAAGAATGAAAACTGAGCAACAGATGAGACATTATAAAGAATGAATGAAAACTGAGCAACTGATGAGACATTATAATGAATGAAAACTGAGCAAAAGATGAGACAATGAATGAAAACTGAGCAACTGCTGAGACATTATAAAGAATGAATGAAAACTGAGCAACTGATGAGACATTATAAAGAATGAATGAAAACTGAGCAACAGATGAGACATAAAGAATGAATGAAAACTGAGCAACTGATGAGACATTAATAAGATTGAATGAAAACTGAGCAACAGATGAGACATAAAGAATGAATGAAAACTGAGCAACTGATGAGACATTATAAAGAATGAATGAAAACTGAGCAACTGATGAGACATAAAGAATGAATGAAAACTGAGCAACTGATGACACATTATAAAGAATGAATGAAAACTGATCAACAGACGAGACATTATAAAGAATGAATAAAAACTGAGCAACAGATGAGACATAAATGAATGAAAACTGAGCAACTGATGAGACATTATAAAGAATGAATGAAAACTGAGCAACTAATGAGACATTATAAGAATGAATGAAAACTGAGCAACAGATGAGACATTATAAAGAATAAATGAAAACTGAGCAACAGACGAGACATTATAAAGAATAAATGAAAACTGAGCAACAGATGAAACATTATAAAGAATGAAAACTGAGCAACAGATGAGACATTATAAAGAATGAATGAAAACTGAGCAACTGATGAGACATTATAATGAATGAAAACTGAGCAAAAGATGAGACAATGAATGAAAACTGAGCAACTGATGAGACATTATAAAGAATGAATGAAAACTGAGCAACTGATGAGACATTATAAAGAATGAATGAAAACTGAGCAACAGATGAGACATAAAGAATGAATGAAAACTGAGCAACTGATGAGACATTAATAAGATTGAATGAAAACTGAGCAACAGATGAGACATAAAGAATGAATGAAAACTGAGCAACTGATGAGACATTATAAAGAATGAATGAAAACTGAGCAACTGATGAGACATTATAAAGAATGAATGAAAACTGAGCAACAGATGAGACATTATAAAGAAGGAATGAAAACTGAGCAACAGATGAGACATAAAGAATGAATGAAAACTGAGCAACTGATGAGACATTATAAAGAATGAATGAAAACTGAGCAACTGATGAGACATTATAAAGAATGAATGAAAACTGATCAACAGATGAGACATTATAAAGAATGAATAAAAACTGAGCAACAGATGAGACATAAAGAATGAATGAAAACTGAGCAACAGATGAGACATAAAGAATGAATGAAAACTGAGCAACAGATGAAACATTATAAAGAATGAATGAAAACTGAGCAACAGATGAGACATTATAAAGAATGAATGAAAACTGAGCAACAGATAAGACATTATAAAGAATGATTGAAAACTGAGCAACAGATGAGACATTATAAAGAATGAATGAAAAATGAGCAACAGATAAGACATTATAAAGAATGATTGAAAACTGTGCAACAGATGAGACATTATAAAAAATGTATGAAAAATGAGCAACTGATTAGACATAAAGAATGAATGAAAACTGAGCAACTGATGAGACATTATAAAGAATGAATGAAAACTGAGCAACAGATGAGAGATTATAAAGAATGAATGAAAACTGAGCAACAGATGAGACATAAAGAATGAATGAAAACTGAGCAACTGATGAGACATTATAAAGAATGAATGAAAACTGAGCAACTGATGAGACATTATAAAGAATGAATGAAAACTGAGCAAATGATGAGACATAAAGAATGAAGGAAAACTGAGCAACTGATGAGACATTATAAAGAATGAATGAAAACTGAGCAACTGATGCGACATTATAAAGAATGAATGAAAACTGAGCAACAGATGAGACATTATAAAGAATGAATGAAAACTGAGCAACAGATGAGACAAAGAATGAATGAAAACTGAGCAACTGATGAGACATTATAAAGAATGAATGAAAACTGAGCAACAGATGAGACATTATAAAGAATAAATCAAAACTGAGCAACAGACAAGACATTATAAAGAATAAATGAAAACTGAGCAACATGAAACATTATAAAGAATGAATGAAAACTGAGCAACAGATGAGACATTATAAAGAATGAATGAAAACTGAGCAACAGATGAGACATTATAAAGAATGAATGAAAACTGAGCAACAGATGAGACATTATAAAGAATGAATGAAAACTGAGCAACAGATGAGACATTATAAAGAATGAATGAAAACTGAGCAACTGATGAGACATAAAGAATGAAGGAAAACTGAGCAACTGATGAGACATTATAAAGAATGAATGAAAACTGATCAACAAACGAGACATTATAAAGAATGAATAAAAACTGAGCAACAGATGAGACATAAAGAATGAATGAAAACTGAGCAACTGATGAGACATTATAAAGAATGTATGAAAACTGAGCAACTGATGAGACATTATAATGAATGAATGAAAACTGAGCAACAGATGAGACATTATAAAGAATGAATGAAAACTGAGCAACAGATGAGACAAAGAATGAATGAAAACTGAGCAACTGATGAGACATTATAAAGAATGAATGAAAACTGATCAACAGACGAGACATTATAAAGAATGAATAAAAACTGAGCAACAGATGAGACATAAAGAATGAATGAAAACTGAGCAACAGATGAGACATAAAGAATGAATGAAAACTGAGCAACAGATGAAACATTATAAAGAATGAATGAAAACTGAGCAACAGATGAGACATTATAAAGAATGAATGAAAACTGAGCAACAGATAAGACATTATAAAGAATGATTGAAAACTGAGCAACAGATGAGACATTATAAAGAATGAATGAAAACTGAGCAACAGATGAGACATTATAAAGAATGATTGAAAACTGAGCAACAGATTAGACATTATAAAGAATGATTGAAAACTGAGCAACTGATGAGACATTATAAAAAATGAATGAAAACTGAGCAACTGATGAGACATAAAGAATGAATGAAAACTGAGCAACTGATGAGACATTATAAAGAATGAATGAAAACTGAGCAACAGATGAGAGATTAGAAAGAATGAATGAAAACTGAGCAACAGATGAGACATTATAAAGAATGAATGAAAACTGAGCAACTGATGAGACATTATAAAGAATGAATGAAAACTGAGCAACTGATGAGACATTATAAAGAATGAATGAAAACTGAGCAACTGATGAGACATAAAGAATGAATGAAAACTGAGCAACTGATGAGACATTATAAAGAATGAATGAAAACTGAGCAACTGATGCGACATTATAAAGAATGAATGAAACTTAGCAACAGATGAGACATTATAAAGAATGAATGAAAAATGAGCAACAGATGAGACAAAGAATGAATGAAAACTGAGCAACTGATGAGACATTATAAAGAATGAATGAAAACTGAGCAACAGATGAGACATTATAAAGAATAAATGAAAACTGAGCAACAGACAAGACATTATAAAGAATAAATGAAAACTGAGCAACAGATGAAACATTATAAAGAATGAATGAAAACTGAGCAACAGATGAGACATTATAAAGAATGAATGAAAACTGAGGAACTGATGAGACATTATAAAGAATGAATGAAAACTGAGCAACAGATGAGACATTATAAAGAATGAATGAAAACTGAGCAACAGATGAGACATTATAAAGAATGAATGAAAACTGAGCAAATGATGAGACATAAAGAATGAAGGAAAACTGAGCAACTGATGAGACATTATAAAGAATGAATGAAAACTGAGCAACTGATGCGACATTATAAAGAATGAATGAAAACTGAGCAACAGATGAGACATTATAAAGAATGAATGAAAACTGAGCAACAGATGAGACAAAGAATGAATGAAAACTGAGCAACTGATGAGACATTATAAAGAATGAATGAAAACTGAGCAACAGATGAGACATTATAAAGAATAAATGAAAACTTAGCAACACACAAGACATTATAAAGAATAAATGAAAATTGAGCAACAGATGAAACATTATAAAGAATGAATGAAAACTGAGCAACAGATGAGACATTATAAAGAATAAATGAAAACTGAGCAACAGATGAGAAATTATAAAGAATGAATGAAAACTGAGCAACTGATGAGACATTATAAAGAATAAATGAAAACTGAGCAACAGATGAGACATTATAAAGAATGAATGAAAACTGAGCAACTGATGAGACATTATAAAGAATGAATGAAAACTGAGCAACAGATGAGACATAAAGAATGAATGAAAACTGAGAAACTGATGAGACATTATAAAGAATGAATGAAAATTGAGCAACTGATGAGACATTATAAAGAATGAATGAAAAGTGAGCAACAGATGAGACATAAAGAATGAATGAAAACTGAGCAACAGATGAGACATAAAGAATGAATGAAAACTGAGCAACTGATGAGACATTAATAAGAATGAATGAAAACTGAGCAACAAATAAGACATTATAAAGAATGATTGAAAACTGAGCAACTGATGAGACATTATAAAGAATGAATGAAAACTGAGCAACTGATGAGACATAAAGAATGAATGAAAACTGAGCAACTGATGAGACATTAATAAGATTGAATGAAAACTGAGCAACAGATGAGACATAAAGAATGAATGAAAACTGAGCAACTGATGAGACATTATAAAGAATGAATGAAAACTGAGCAACTGATGAGACATTATAAAGAATGAATGAAAACTGAGCAACAGATGAGACATTATAAAGAAGGAATGAAAACTGAGCAACAGATGAGACATAAAGAATGAATGAAAACTGAGCAACTGATGAGACATTATAAAGAATGAATGAAAACTGAGCAACTGATGAGACATTATAAAGAATGAATGAAAACTGATCAACAGATGAGACATTATAAAGAATGAATAAAAACTGAGCAACAGATGAGACATAAAGAATGAATGAAAACTGAGCAACAGATGAGACATAAAGAATGAATGAAAACTGAGCAACAGATGAAACATTATAAAGAATGAATGAAAACTGAGCAACAGATGAGACATTATAAAGAATGAATGAAAACTGAGCAACAGATAAGACATTATAAAGAATGATTGAAAACTGAGCAACAGATGAGACATTATAAAGAATGAATGAAAAATGAGCAACAGATAAGACATTATAAAGAATGATTGAAAACTGTGCAACAGATGAGACATTATAAAAAATGTATGAAAAATGAGCAACTGATTAGACATAAAGAATGAATGAAAACTGAGCAACTGATGAGACATTATAAAGAATGAATGAAAACTGAGCAACAGATGAGAGATTATAAAGAATGAATGAAAACTGAGCAACAGATGAGACATTATAAAGAATGAATGAAAACTGAGCAACTGATGAGACATTATAAAGAATGAATGAAAACTGAGCAACTGATGAGACATTATAAAGAATGAATGAAAACTGAGCAAATGATGAGACATAAAGAATGAAGGAAAACTGAGCAACTGATGAGACATTATAAAGAATGAATGAAAACTGAGCAACTGATGCGACATTATAAAGAATGAATGAAAACTGAGCAACAGATGAGACATTATAAAGAATGAATGAAAACTGAGCAACAGATGAGACAAAGAATGAATGAAAACTGAGCAACTGATGAGACATTATAAAGAATGAATGAAAACTGAGCAACAGATGAGACATTATAAAGAATAAATCAAAACTGAGCAACAGACAAGACATTATAAAGAATAAATGAAAACTGAGCAACATGAAACATTATAAAGAATGAATGAAAACTGAGCAACAGATGAGACATTATAAAGAATGAATGAAAACTGAGCAACTGATGAGACATTATAAAGAATGAATGAAAACTGAGCAACAGATGAGACATTATAAAGAATGAATGAAAACTGAGCAACAGATGAGACATTATAAAGAATGAATGAAAACTGAGCAACTGATGAGACATAAAGAATGAAGGAAAACTGAGCAACTGATGAGACATTATAAAGAATGAATGAAAACTGATCAACAAACGAGACATTATAAAGAATGAATAAAAACTGAGCAACAGATGAGACATAAAGAATGAATGAAAACTGAGCAACTGATGAGACATTATAAAGAATGAATGAAAACTGAGCAACTGATGAGACATTATAATGAATGAATGAAAACTGAGCAACAGATGAGACATTATAAAGAATGAATGAAAACTGAGCAACAGATGAGACAAAGAATGAATGAAAACTGAGCAACTGATGAGACATTATAAAGAATGAATGAAAACTGATCAACAGACGAGACATTATAAAGAATGAATAAAAACTGAGCAACAGATGAGACATAAAGAATGAATGAAAACTGAGCAACAGATGAGACATAAAGAATGAATGAAAACTGAGCAACAGATGAAACATTATAAAGAATGAATGAAAACTGAGCAACAGATGAGACATTATAAAGAATGAATGAAAACTGAGCAACAGATAAGACATTATAAAGAATGATTGAAAACTGAGCAACAGATGAGACATTATAAAGAATGAATGAAAACTGAGCAACAGATGAGACATTATAAAGAATGATTGAAAACTGAGCAACAGATTAGACATTATAAAGAATGATTGAAAACTGAGCAACTGATGAGACATTATAAAAAATGAATGAAAACTGAGCAACTGATGAGACATAAAGAATGAATGAAAACTGAGCAACTGATGAGACATTATAAAGAATGAATGAAAACTGAGCAACAGATGAGAGATTAGAAAGAATGAATGAAAACTGAGCAACAGATGAGACATTATAAAGAATGAATGAAAACTGAGCAACTGATGAGACATTATAAAGAATGAATGAAAACTGAGCAACTGATGAGACATTATAAAGAATGAATGAAAACTGAGCAACTGATGAGACATAAAGAATGAATGAAAACTGAGCAACTGATGAGACATTATAAAGAATGAATGAAAACTGAGCAACTGATGCGACATTATAAAGAATGAATGAAACTTAGCAACAGATGAGACATTATAAAGAATGAATGAAAAATGAGCAACAGATGAGACAAAGAATGAATGAAAACTGAGCAACTGATGAGACATTATAAAGAATGAATGAAAACTGAGCAACAGATGAGACATTATAAAGAATAAATGAAAACTGAGCAACAGACAAGACATTATAAAGAATAAATGAAAACTGAGCAACAGATGAAACATTATAAAGAATGAATGAAAACTGAGCAACAGATGAGACATTATAAAGAATGAATGAAAACTGAGGAACTGATGAGACATTATAAAGAATGAATGAAAACTGAGCAACAGATGAGACATTATAAAGAATGAATGAAAACTGAGCAACAGATGAGACATTATAAAGAATGAATGAAAACTGAGCAAATGATGAGACATAAAGAATGAAGGAAAACTGAGCAACTGATGAGACATTATAAAGAATGAATGAAAACTGAGCAACTGATGCGACATTATAAAGAATGAATGAAAACTGAGCAACAGATGAGACATTATAAAGAATGAATGAAAACTGAGCAACAGATGAGACAAAGAATGAATGAAAACTGAGCAACTGATGAGACATTATAAAGAATGAATGAAAACTGAGCAACAGATGAGACATTATAAAGAATAAATGAAAAATTAGCAACACACAAGACATTAAAAAGAATAAATGAAAATTGAGCAACAGATGAAACATTATAAAGAATGAATGAAAACTGAGCAACAGATGAGACATTATAAAGAATAAATGAAAACTGAGCAACAGATGAGAAATTATAAAGAATGAATGAAAACTGAGCAACTGATGAGACATTATAAAGAATAAATGAAAACTGAGCAACAGATGAGACATTATAAAGAATGAATGAAAACTGAGCAACTGATGAGACATTATAAAGAATGAATGAAAACTGAGCAACAGATGAGACATAAAGAATGAATGAAAACTGAGAAACTGATGAGACATTATAAAGAATGAATGAAAATTGAGCAACTGATGAGACATTATAAAGAATGAATGAAAAGTGAGCAACAGATGAGACATAAAGAATGAATGAAAACTGAGCAACAGATGAGACATAAAGAATGAATGAAAACTGAGCAACTGATGAGACATTAATAAGAATGAATGAAAACTGAGCAACAGATAAGACATTATAAAGAATGATTGAAAACTGAGCAACTGATGAGACATTATAAAGAATGAATGAAAACTGAGCAACTGATGAGACATAAAGAATGAATGAAAACTGAGCAACTGATGAGACATTATAAAGAATGAATGAAAACTGAGCAACAGATGAGACATTATAAAGATTGAATGAAAAATGAGCAACTGATGAGACATTATAAAGAATGAATGAAAACTGAGCAACAGATGAGACATTACAAAGAATGAATGAAAACTGAGCAACAGATGAGACATTATAAAGAATGAATGAAAACTGAGCAACAGATGAGACATTATAAAGAATGAATGAAAACTGAGCAACTGATGAGACATTATAAAGAATGAATGAAAACTGAGCAACAGATGAGACATTATAAAGAATGAATGAAAACTGAGCAACAGATGAGACATTATAAAGAATGAAGGAAAACTGAGCAACAGATAAGACATTATAAAGTATGAATGAAAACTGAGCAACTCATGAGACATAAAGAATGAATGAAAACTGAGCAACAGATGAGACATTATAAAGAATGAATGAAAAATGAGCAACAGATGAGACATTATAAAGAATGAATGAAAACTGACCAACTGATGAGACATTATAAAGAATGAATGAAAACTGAGCAACAGATGAGACATTACAAAGAATGAATGAAAACTGAGCAACTGATGAGACATAAAGAATGAATGAAAACTGAGCAACTGATGAGACATTATAAAGAATGAATGAAAACTAAGCAACTGATGCGAAATTATAAAGAATGAATGAAAACTGAGCAACAGATGAGACATTATAAAGAATGAATGAAAACTGAGCAACAGATGAGACAAAGAATGAATGAAAACTGAGCAACTGATGAGACATTATAAAGAATAAATGAAAACTGAGCAACAGATGAGACATTATAAAGAATAAATGAAAACTGAGCAACAGACAAGACATTATAAAGAATAAAAGAAAACTGAGCAACAGATGAAACATTATAAAGAATGAATGAAAACTGAGCAACAGATGAGACATTATAAAGAATGAATGAAAACTGAGCAACTGATGACACATTATAAAGAATAAATGAAAACTGAGCAACAGATGAGACATTATAAAGAATGAATGAAAACTGAGCAACAGATGAGACATTATAAAGAATGAATGAAAACTGAGCAACTGATGAGACATTATAAAGAATGAATGAAAACTGAGCAACAGATGAGACATTATACAGAATGAATGAAAACTGAGCAACAGATGAGACATTATAAAGAATGAATGAAAACTGAGCAACTGATGAGACATTAAAAAGAATGAATGAAAACTAAGCAACAGATGAGACATTATAAAGAATGAATGAAAACTGAGCAACAGATGAGACAAAGAATGAATGAAAACTGAGCAACTGATGAGACATTATAAAGAATGAATGAAAACTGAGCAACAGATGAGACATTATAAAGAATAAATGAAAACTGAGCAACAGACAAGACATTATAAAGAATAAATGAAAACTGAGCAACAGATGAAACATTATAAAGAATGAATGAAAACTGAGCAACAGATGAGACATTATAAAGAATGAATGAAAACTGAGGAACTGATGAGACATTATAAAGAATGAATGAAAACTGAGCAACAGATGAGACATTATAAAGAATGAATGAAAACTGAGCAACAGATGAGACATTATAAAGAATGAATGAAAACTGAGCAAATGATGAGACATAAAGAATGAAGGAAAACTGAGCAACTGATGAGACATTATAAAGAATGAATGAAAACTGAGCAACTGATGCGACATTATAAAGAATGAATGAAAACTGAGCAACAGATGAGACATTATAAAGAATGAATGAAAACTGAGCAACAGATGAGACAAAGAATGAATGAAAACTGAGCAACTGATGAGACATTATAAAGAATGAATGAAAACTGAGCAACAGATGAGACATTATAAAGAATAAATGAAAACTGAGCAACAGACAAGACATTATAAAGAATAAATGAAAATTGAGCAACAGATGAAACATTATAAAGAATGAATGAAAACTGAGCAACAGATGAGACATTATAAAGAATAAATGAAAACTGAGCAACAGATGAGAAATTATAAAGAATGAATGAAAACTGAGCAACTGATGAGACATTATAAAGAATAAATGAAAACTGAGCAACAGATGAGACATTATAAAGAATGAATGAAAACTGAGCAACTGATGAGACATTATAAAGAATGAATGAAAACTGAGCAACAGATGAGACATAAAGAATTAATGAAAACTGAGAAACTGATGAGACATTATAAAGAATGAATGAAAATTGAGCAACTGATGAGACATTATAAAGAATGAATGAAAAGTGAGCAACAGATGAGACATAAAGAATGAATGAAAACTGAGCAACAGATGAGACATAAAGAATGAATGAAAACTGAGCAACTGATGAGACATTAATAAGAATGAATGAAAACTGAGCAACAGATAAGACATTATAAAGAATGATTGAAAACTGAGCAACTGATGAGACATTATAAAGAATGAATGAAAACTGAGCAACTGATGAGACATAAAGAATGAATGAAAACTGAGCAACTGATGAGACATTATAAAGAATGAATGAAAACTGAGCAACAGATGAGACATTATAAAGATTGAATGAAAAATGAGCAACTGATGAGACATTATAAAGAATGAATGAAAACTGAGCAACAGATGAGACATTACAAAGAATGAATGAAAACTGAGCAACAGATGAGACATTATAAAGAATGAATGAAAACTGAGCAACAGATGAGACATTATAAAGAATGAATGAAAACTGAGCAACTGATGAGACATTATAAAGAATGAATGAAAACTGAGCAACAGATGAGACATTATAAAGAATGAATGAAAACTGAGCAACAGATGAGACATTATAAAGAATGAAGGAAAACTGAGCAACAGATAAGACATTATAAAGTATGAATGAAAACTGAGCAACTCATGAGACATAAAGAATGAATGAAAACTGAGCAACAGATGAGACATTATAAAGAATGAATGAAAAATGAGCAACAGATGAGACATTATAAAGAATGAATGAAAACTGACCAACTGATGAGACATTATAAAGAATGAATGAAAACTGAGCAACAGATGAGACATTACAAAGAATGAATGAAAACTGAGCAACTGATGAGACATAAAGAATGAATGAAAACTGAGCAACTGATGAGACATTATAAAGAATGAATGAAAACTAAGCAACTGATGCGAAATTATAAAGAATGAATGAAAACTGAGCAACAGATGAGACATTATAAAGAATGAATGAAAACTGAGCAACAGATGAGACAAAGAATGAATGAAAACTGAGCAACTGATGAGACATTATAAAGAATAAATGAAAACTGAGCAACAGATGAGACATTATAAAGAATAAATGAAAACTGAGCAACAGACAAGACATTATAAAGAATAAAAGAAAACTGAGCAACAGATGAAACATTATAAAGAATGAATGAAAACTGAGCAACAGATGAGACATTATAAAGAATGAATGAAAACTGAGCAACTGATGAGACATTATAAAGAATAAATGAAAACTGAGCAACAGATGAGACATTATAAAGAATGAATGAAAACTGAGCAACAGATGAGACATTATAAAGAATGAATGAAAACTGAGCAACTGATGAGACATTATAAAGAATGAATGAAAACTGAGCAACAGATGAGACATTATACAGAATGAATGAAAACTGAGCAACAGATGAGACATTATAAAGAATGAATGAAAACTGAGCAACTGATGAGACATTAAAAAGAATGAATGAAAACTAAGCAACAGATGAGACATTATAAAGAATGAATGAAAACTGAGCAACAGATGAGACATAAAGAATGAATGAAAACTGAGCAACAGATGAGACATTATAAAGAATGAATGAAAACTGAGCAACAGATGAGACATTATAAAGAATGAATGAAAACTGAGTAACAGATGAGACATTATAAAGAATGAATGAAAACTGAGCAACTGATGAGACATTATAAAGAATGAATGAAAACTGAGCAACAGATGAGACATTATAAAGAATGAATGAAAACTGAGCAACAGATGAGACATTATACTGAATGAATGAAAACTGAGCAACAGATGAGACATTATAAAGAATGAATGAAAACTGAGCAACTGATGAGACATTAGAAAGAATGAATGAAAACTAAGCAACAGATGAGACATTATAAAGAATGAATGAAAACTGAGCAACAGACAAGACATTATAAAGAATAAATGAAAACTGAGCAACAGATGAGACATTATAAAGAATGAATGAAAACTGAGCAACAGATGAGACATTATAAAGAATGAATGAAAACTGAGTAACAGATGAGACATAAAGAATGAATGAAAACTGAGCAACTGATGAGACATTATAAAGAATGAATGAAAACTGAGCAACAGATGAGACATTATAAAGAATGAATGAAAACTGAGCAACAGATGAGACATTATAAAGAATGAATGAAAACTGAGCAACAGATGAGACATTATAAAGAATGAATGAAAACTGAGCAAACGATGAGACATAAAGAATGAATGAAAACTGAGCAACTGATGAGACATTATAAAGAATGAATGAAAACTGAGCAACTGATGAGACATTATAAAGAATGAATGAAAACTGAGCAACAGATGAGACATTATAAAGAATGAATGAAAACTGAGCAACAGATGAGACAAAGAATGAATGAAAACTGAGCAACAGATGAGACATTATAAAGAATGAATGAAAACTGAGCAACAGATGAGACATTATAAAGAATGAATGAAAACTGAGCAACAGATGAGACATTATAAAGAATGAATGAAAACTGAGCAAATGATGAGACATTATAAAGAATGAATGAAAACTGAGCAACAGATGAGACATTATAAAGAATGAATGAAAACTGAGCAACAGATGAGACATTATGAAGAATGAAGGAAAACTGAGCAACAGATGAGACATTATAAAGTATGAATGAAAACTGAGCAACTGATGAGACATAAAGAATGAATGAAAACTGAGCAACTGATGAGACATTATAAAGAATGAATGAAAACTGAACAACAGATGAGACATTATAAAGAATGAATGAAAACTGAGCAACTGATGAGACATTATAAAGAATGAATGAAAACTGAGCAACAGATGAGACATTATACAGAATGAATGAAAACTGAGCAACAGATGAGACATTATAAAGAATGAATGAAAACTGAGCAACTGATGAGATATTATAAAGAATGAATGAAAACTAAGCAATAGATGAGACATTATAAAGAATGAATGAAAACTGAGCAACAGATGAGACATAAAGAATGAATGAAAACTGAGCAACTGATGAGACATTATAAAGAATGAATGAAAACTGAGCAACAGACAAGACATTATAAAGAATAAATGAAAACTGGGCAACAGATGAGACATTATAAAGAATGAATGAAAACTGAGCAACAGATGAGACATTATAAAGAATGAATGAAAACTGAGCAACAGATGAGGCATTATAAAGAATGAATGAAAACTGAGCAACAGATGAGACATTATAAAGAAGGAATGAAAACTGAGCAACTGATGAGACATTATAAAGAATGAATGAAAACTGAGCAACAGATAAGACATTATAAAGAATGAATGAAAACTGAGCAACAGATGAGACATAAAGAATGAATGAAAACTGAGCAACTGATGAGACATTATAAAGAATGAATGAAAACTGAGTAACTGATGCGACATTATAAAGAATGAATGAAAACTGAGCAACAGATGAAACATTATAAAGAATGAATGAAAATTGAGCAACAGATGAGACAAAGAATGAATGAAAACTGAGCAACTGATGAGACATTATAAAGAATGAATGAAAACTGAGTAACAGATGAGAGATTATAAAGAATAAATGAAAACTGAGCAACAGACGAGACATTATAAAGAATAAATGAAAACTGAGCAACAGATGAAACATTATAAAGAATGAAAACTGAGCAACAGATGAGACATTATAAAGAATGAATGAAAACTGAGCAACTGATGAGACATTATAATGAATGAAAACTGAGCAAAAGATGAGACATAAAGAATGAATGAAAACTGAGCAACTGATGAGACATTATAAAAAATGAATGAAAACTGAGCAACTGATGAGACATTATAAAGAATGAATGAAAACTGAGCAACAGATGAGACATAAAGAATGAATGAAAACTGAGCAACTGATGAGACATTAATAAGAATGAATGAAAACTGAGCAACAGATGAGACATAAAGAATGAATGAAAACTGAGCAACTGATGAGACATTATAAAGAATGAATGAAAACTGAGCAACTGATGAGACATTATAAAGAATGAATGAAAACTGAGCAACAGATGAGACATTATAAAGAATGAATGAAAACTGAGCAACAGATGAGACATAAAGAGTGAATGAAAACTGAGCAACTGATGAGACATTATAAAGAATGAATGAAAACTGAGCAACTGATGAGACATTATAAAGAATGAATGAAAACTGAGCAACAGATGAGACATTATAAAGAATGAATGAAAACTGAGCAACAGATGAGACAAAGAATGAATGAAAACTGAGCAACTGATGAGACATTATAAAGAATCAATGAAAACTGATCAACAGACGAGACATTATAAAGAATGAATAAAAACTGAGCAACAGATGAGACATAAAGAATGAATGAAAACTGAGCAACAGATGAGACATAAAGAATGAATGAAAACTGAGTAACAGATGAAACATTATAAAGAATGAATGAAAACTGAGCAACAGATGAGACATTATAAAGAATGAATGAAAACTGAGCAACAGATAAGACATTATAAAGAATGATTGAAAACTGAGCAACAGATGAGACATTATAAAGAATGAATGAAAACTGAGCAACAGATAAGACATTATAAAGAATGATTGAAAACTGAGCAACAGAAGAGACATTATAAAGAATGATTGAAAACTGAGCAACTGATGAGACATTAAAAAAATGAATGAAAACTGAGCAACTGATGAGACATAAAGAATGAATGAAAACTGAGCAACTGATGAGACATTATAAAGAATGAATGAAAACTAAGCAACTGATGCGAAATTATAAAGAATGAATGAAAACTGAGCAACAGATGAGACATTATAAAGAATGAATGAAAACTGAGCAACAGATGAGACAAAGAATGAATGAAAACTGAGCAACTGATGAGACATTATAAAGAATAAATGAAAACTGAGCAACAGATGAGACATTATAAAGAATAAATGAAAACTGAGCAACAGACAAGACATTATAAAGAATAAAAGAAAACTGAGCAACAGATGAAACATTATAAAGAATGAATGAAAACTGAGCAACAGATGAGACATTATAAAGAATGAATGAAAACTGAGCAACTGATGAGACATTATAAAGAATAAATGAAAACTGAGCAACAGATGAGACATTATAAAGAATGAATGAAAACTGAGCAACAGATGAGACATTATAAAGAATGAATGAAAACTGAGCAACTGATGAGACATTATAAAGAATGAATGAAAACTGAGCAACAGATGAGACATTATACAGAATGAATGAAAACTGAGCAACAGATGAGACATTATAAAGAATGAATGAAAACTGAGCAACTGATGAGACATTAAAAAGAATGAATGAAAACTAAGCAACAGATGAGACATTATAAAGAATGAATGAAAACTGAGCAACAGATGAGACATAAAGAATGAATGAAAACTGAGCAACAGATGAGACATTATAAAGAATGAATGAAAACTGAGCAACAGATGAGACATTATAAAGAATGAATGAAAACTGAGTAACAGATGAGACATTATAAAGAATGAATGAAAACTGAGCAACTGATGAGACATTATAAAGAATGAATGAAAACTGAGCAACAGATGAGACATTATAAAGAATGAATGAAAACTGAGCAACAGATGAGACATTATACTGAATGAATGAAAACTGAGCAACAGATGAGACATTATAAAGAATGAATGAAAACTGAGCAACTGATGAGACATTAGAAAGAATGAATGAAAACTAAGCAACAGATGAGACATTATAAAGAATGAATGAAAACTGAGCAACAGACAAGACATTATAAAGAATAAATGAAAACTGAGCAACAGATGAGACATTATAAAGAATGAATGAAAACTGAGCAACAGATGAGACATTATAAAGAATGAATGAAAACTGAGTAACAGATGAGACATTATAAAGAATGAATGAAAACTGAGCAACTGATGAGACATTATAAAGAATGAATGAAAACTGAGCAACAGATGAGACATTATAAAGAATGAATGAAAACTGAGCAACAGATGAGACATTATAAAGAATGAATGAAAACTGAGCAACAGATGAGACATTATAAAGAATGAATGAAAACTGAGCAAAAGATGAGACATAAAGAATGAATGAAAACTGAGCAACTGATGAGACATTATAAAGAATGAATGAAAACTGAGCAACAGATGAGACATTATAAAGAATGAATGAAAACTGAGCAACAGATGAGACATTATAAAGAATGAATGAAAACTGAGCAACAGATGAGACAAAGAATGAATAAAAACTGAGCAACTGATGAGACATTATTAAGAATGGATGAAAACTGAGCAACAGATGAGACATTATAAAGAATAAATGAAAACTGAGCAAAAGATGAGACATAAAGAATGAATGAAAACTGAGCAACTGATGAGACATTATAAAGAATGAATGAAAACTTAGCAACAGACGAGACATTATAAAGAATAAATGAAAACTGAGCAACAGATGAGACATTATAAAGAATTAATGAAAACTGAGCAACTGATGAGACATTATAAAGAATGAATGAAAACTGAGCAGCAGATGAGACATTATAAAGAATGAATGAAAACTGAGCAACTGATGAGACATTATAAAGAATGAATGAAAACTGAGCAACAGATGAGACATTATAAAGAATGAATGAAAACTGAGCAACAGATGAGACATTATAAAGAATGAAGGAAAACTGAGCAACAGATGAGACATTATAAAGTATGAATGAAAACTGAGCAACTGATGAGACATAAAGAATGAATGAAAACTGAGCAACTGATGAGACATTAATAAGAATGAATGAAAACTGAGCAACAGATGAGACATAAAGAATGAATGAAAACTGAGCAACTGATGAGACATTATAAAGAATGAATGAAAACTGAGCAACTGATGAGACATTATAAAGAATGAATGAAAACTGAGCAACAGATGAGACATTATAAAGAATGAATGAAAACTGAGCAACAGATGAGACATAAAGAATGAATTAAAACTGAGCAACTGATGAGACATTATAAAGAATGAATGAAAACTGAGCAATTGATGGGACATTATAAAGAATGAATGAAAACTGAGCAACAGATGAGACATTATAAAGAATGAATGAAAACTGAGCAACACATGAGACAAAGAATGAATGAAAACTGAGCAACTGATGAGACATTATAAAGAATCAATGAAAACTGATCAACATACGAGACATTATAAAGAATGAATAAAAACTGAGCAACAGATGAGACATAAAGAATGAATGAAAACTGAGCAACAGATGAGACATAAAGAATGAATGAAAACTGAGCAACAGATGAAACATTATAAAGAATGAATGAAAACTGAGCAACAGATGAGACATTATAAAGAATGAATGAAAACTGAGCAACAGATAAGACATTATAAAGAATGATTCAAAACTGAGCAACAGATGAGACATTATAAAGAATGAATGAAAACTGAGCAACAGATAAGACATTATAAAGAATGATTGAAAACTGAGCAACAGATCAGACATTATAAAGAATGATTGAAAACTGAGCAACTGATGAGACATTATAAAAAATGAATGAAAACTGAGCAACTGATGAGACATAAAGAATGAATGAAAACTGAGCAACTGATGAGACATTATAAAGAATGAATGAAAACTGAGCAACAGATGAGAGATTATAAAGAATGAATGAAAACTGAGCAACAGATGAGACATTATAAAGAATGAATGAAAACTGAGCAACTGATGAGACATTATAAAGAATGAATGAAAACTGAGCAACTGATGAGACATTAGAAAGAATGAATGAAAACTAAGCAACAGATGAGACATTATAAAGAATGAATGAAAACTGAGCAACAGATGAGACATAAAGAATGAATGAAAACTGAGCAACAGATGAGACATTATAAAGAATGAATGAAAACTTAGCAACAGACAAGACATTATAAAGAATAAATGAAAACTGAGCAACAGATGAGACATTATAAAGAATGAATGAAAACTGAGCAACAGATGAGACATTATAAAGAATGAATGAAAACTGAGCAACAGATGAGACATTATAAAGAATGAATGAAAACTGAGCAACTGATGAGAGATTATAAAGAATGAATGAAAACTGAGCAACAGATGAGACATTATAAAGAATGAATGAAAACTGAGCAACAGATGAGACATTATAAAGAATGAATGAAAACTGAGCAACTGATGAGACATAAAGAATGAATGAAAACTGAGCAACTGATGAGACATTATTAAGAATGGATGAAAACTGAGCAACAGATGAGACATTATAAAGAATAAATGAAAACTGAGCAACAGATGAGACATAAAGAATGAATGAAAACTGAGCAACTGATGAGACATTATTAAGAATGGATGAAAACTGAGCAACAGATGACACATTATAAAGAATAAATGAAAACTAAGCAACAGATGAAACATAAAGAATAAATGAAAACTGAGCAACTGATGAGACATTATAAAGAATGAATGAAAACTGAGCAACAGACAAGACATTATAAAGAATAAATGAAAACTGAGCAACAGATGAGACATTATAAAGAATGAATGAAAACTGAGCAACAGATGAGACATTATAAAGAATGAATGAAAACTGAGCAACAGATGAGACATTATAAAGAATGAATGAAAACTGAGCAAATGATGAGACATTATAAAGAATGAATGAAAACTGAGCAACAGATGAGACATTATAAAGAATGAACGAAAACTGAGCAACAGATGAGACATTATGAAGAATGAAGGAAAACTGAGCAACAGATGAGACATTATAAAGTATGAATGAAAACTGAGCAACTGATGAGACATAAAGAATGAATGAAAACTGAGCAACTGATGAGACATTATAAAGAATGAATGAAAACTGAACAACAGATGAGACATTATAAAGAATGAATGAAAACTGAGCAACTGATGAGACATTATAAAGAATGAATGAAAACTGAGCAACAGATGAGACATTATACAGAATGAATGAAAACTGAGCAACAGATGAGACATTATAAAGAATGAATGAAAACTGAGCAACTGATGAGATATTATAAAGAATGAATGAAAACTAAGCAATAGATGAGACATTATAAAGAATGAATGAAACTGAGCAACAGATGAGACATAAAGAATGAATGAAAACTGAGCAACTGATGAGACATTATAAAGAATGAATGAAAACTGAGCAACAGACAAGACATTATAAAGAATAAATGAAAACTGAGCAACAGATGAGACATTATAAAGAATGAATGAAAACTGAGCAACAGATGAGACATTATAAAGAATGAATGAAAACTGAGCAACAGATGAGGCATTATAAAGAATGAATGAAAACTGAGCAACAGATGAGACATTATAAAGAAGGAATGAAAACTGAGCAACTGATGAGACATTATAAAGAATGAATGAAAACTGAGCAACAGATAAGACATTATAAAGAATGAATGAAAACTGAGCAACAGATGAGACATAAAGAATGAATGAAAACTGAGCAACTGATGAGACATTATAAAGAATGAATGAAAACTGAGTAACTGATGCGACATTATAAAGAATGAATGAAAACTGAGCAACAGATGAAACATTATAAAGAATGAATGAAAATTGAGCAACAGATGAGACAAAGAATGAATGAAAACTGAGCAACTGATGAGACATTATAAAGAATGAATGAAAACTGAGTAACAGATAAGACATTATAAAGAATAAATGAAAACTGAGCAACAGACGAGACATTATAAAGAATAAATGAAAACTGAGCAACAGATGAAACATTATAAAGAATGAAAACTGAGCAACAGATGAGACATTATAAAGAATGAATGAAAACTGAGCAACTGATGAGACATAAAGAGTGAATGAAAACTGAGCAACTGATGAGACATTATAAAGAATGAATGAAAACTGAGCAACTGATGAGACATTATAAAGAATGAATGAAAACTGAGCAACAGATGAGACATTATAAAGAATGAATGAAAACTGAGCAACAGATGAGACAAAGAATGAATGAAAACTGAGCAACTGATGAGACATTATAAAGAATCAATGAAAACTGATCAACAGACGAGACATTATAAAGAATGAATAAAAACTGAGCAACAGATGAGACATAAAGAATGAATGAAAACTGAGCAACAGATGAGACATAAAGAATGAATGAAAACTGAGTAACAGATGAAACATTATAAAGAATGAATGAAAACTGAGCAACAGATGAGACATTATAAAGAATGAATGAAAACTGAGCAACAGATAAGACATTATAAAGAATGATTGAAAACTGAGCAACAGATGAGACATTATAAAGAATGAATGAAAACTGAGCAACAGATAAGACATTATAAAGAATGATTGAAAACTGAGCAACAGAAGAGACATTATAAAGAATGATTGAAAACTGAGCAACTGATGAGACATTAAAAAAATGAATGAAAACTGAGAAACTGATGAGACATAAAGAATGAATGAAAACTGAGCAACTGATGAGACATTATAAAGAATGAATGAAAACTGAGCAACAGATGAGAGATTATAAAGAATGAATGAAAACTGAGCAACAGATGAGACATTATAAAGAATGAATGAAAACTGAGCAACTGATGAGACATTACAAAGAATGAATGAAAACTGAGCAACTGATGAGACATTATAAAGAATGAATGAAAACTGAGCAACTGATGAGACATAAAGAATGAATGAAAACTGAGCAACTGATGAGAAATTATAAAGAATGAATGAAGACTGAGCAACTGATGCGACATTATAAAGAATGAATGAAAACTGAGCAACAGATGAGACATTATAAAGAATGAATGAAAACTGAGCAACAGAGGAGACAAAGAATGAATGAAAACTGAGCAACTGATGAGACATTATAAAGAATGAATGAAAACTGAGCAACAGATGAGACATTATAAAGAATAAATGAAAACTGAGCAACAGACAAGACATTATAAAGAATAAATGAAAACTGAGCAACAGATGAGACATTAATAAGAATGAATGAAAACTGAGCAACATATAAGACATTATAAAGAATGATTGAAAACTGAGCAACTGATGAGACATTATAAAGAATGAATGAAAACTGAGCAACTGATGAGACATAAAGAATGAATGAAAACTGAGCAACTGATGAGACATTATAAAGAATGAATGAAAACTGAGCAACAGATGAGACATTATAAAGAATGAATGAAAACTGAGCAACAGATGAGACATTATAAAGAATGAATGAAAACTGAGCAACTGATGAGACATTATAAAGAATGAATGAAAACTGAGCAACAGATGAGACATTACAAAGAATGAATGAAAACTGAGCAACTGATGAGACATAAAGAATGAATGAAAACTGAGCAACTGATGAGACATTATAAAGAATGAATGAAAACTGAGCAACGGATGCGACATTATAAAGAATGTATGAAAACTGAGCAACAGATGAGACATTATAAAGAATGAATGAAAACTGAGCAACAGATGAGACATAAAGAATGAATGAAAACTGAGCAACTGATGAGACATTATAAAGAATGAATGAAAACTGAGTAACAGATGAGACATTATAAAGAATAAATGAAAACTGAGCAACAGACGAGACATTATAAAGAATAAATGAAAACTGAGCAACAGATGAAACATTATAAAGAATGAAAACTGAGCAACAGATGAGACATTATAAAGAATGAATGAAAACTGAGCAACTGATGAGACATTATAATGAATGAAAACTGAGCAAAAGATGAGACATAAAGAATGAATGAAAACTGAGCAACTGATGAGACATTATAAAGAATGAATGAAAACTGAGCAACTGATGAGACATTATAAAGAATGAATGAAAACTGAGCAACAGATGAGACATAAAGAATGAATGAAAACTGAGCAACTGATGAGACATTAATAAGAATGAATGAAAACTGAGCAACAGATGAGACATAAAGAATGAATGAAAACTGAGCAACTGATGAGACATTATAAAGAATGAATGAAAACTGAGCAACTGATGAGACATTATAAAGAATGAATGAAAACTGAGCAACAGATGAGACATTATAAAGAATGAATGAAAACTGAGCAACAGGTGAGACATAAAGAATGAATGAAAACTGAGCAACTGATGAGACATTATAAAGAATGAATGAAAACTGAGCAACTGATGAGACATTATAAAGAATGAATGAAAACTGAGCAACAGATGAGACATTATAAAGAATGAATGAAAACTGAGCAACAGATGAGACAAAGAATGAATGAAAACTGAGCAACTGATGAGACATTATAAAGAATCAATGAAAACTGATCAACAGACGAGACATTATAAAGAATGAATAAAAAATGAGCAACAGATGAGACATAAAGAATGAATGAAAACTGAGCAACAGATGAGACATAAAGAATGAATGAAAACTGAGCAACAGATGAAACATTATAAAGAATGAATGAAAACTGAGCAACAGATGAGACATTATAAAGAATGAATGAAAACTGAGCAACAGATAAGACATTATAAAGAATGATTGAAAACTGAGCAACAGATGAGACATTATAAAGAATGAATGAAAACTGAGCAACAGATAAGACATTATAAAGAATGATTGAAAACTGAGCAACAGATCAGACATTATAAAGAATGATTGAAAACTGAGCAACTGAAGAGACATTAAAAAAATGAATGAAAACTGAGCAACTGATGAGACATAAAGAATGAATGAAAACTGAGCAACTGATGAGACATTATAAAGAATGAATGAAAACTGAGCAACAGATGAGAGATTATAAAGAATGAATGAAAACTGAGCAACAGATGAGACATTATAAAGAATGAATGAAAACTGAGCAACTGATGAGACATTACAAAGAATGAATGAAAACTGAGCAACTGATGAGACATTATAAAGAATGAATGAAAACTGAGCAACTGATGAGACATAAAGAATGAATGAAAACTGAGCAACTGATGAGAAATTATAAAGAATGAATGAAAACTGAGCAACTGATGCGACATTATAAAGAATGAATGAAAACTGAGCAACAGATGAGACATTATAAAGAATGAATGAAAACTGAGCAACAGAGGAGACAAAGAATGAATGAAAACTGAGCAACTGATGAGACATTATAAAGAATGAATGAAAACTGAGCAACAGATGAGACATTATAAAGAATAAATGAAAACTGAGCAACAGACAAGACATTATAAAGAATAAATGAAAACTGAGCAACAGATGAGACATTAATAAGAATGAATGAAAACTGAGCAACATATAAGACATTATAAAGAATGATTGAAAACTGAGCAACTGATGAGACATTATAAAGAATGAATGAAAACTGAGCAACTGATGAGACATAAAGAATGAATGAAAACTGAGCAACTGATGAGACATTATAAAGAATGAATGAAAACTGAGCAACAGATGAGACATTATAAAGAATGAATGAAAACTGAGCAAATGATGAAACATTATAAAGAATGAATGAAAACTGAGCAACTGATGAGACATTATAAAGAATGAATGAAAACTGAGCAACAGATGAGACATTACAAAGAATGAATGAAAACTGAGCAACTGATGAGACATAAAGAATGAATGAAAACTGAGCAACTGATGAGACATTATAAAGAATGAATGAAAACTGAGCAACTGATGCGACATTATAAAGAATGAATGAAAACTGAGCAACAGATGAGACATTATAAAGAATGAATGAAAACTGAGCAACAGATGAGACAAAGAATGAATGAAAACTGAGCAACTGATGAGACATTATAAAGAATAAATGAAAACTGAGGAACAGATGAGACATTATAAAGAATAAATGAAAACTGAGCAACAGACAAGACATTATAAAGAATAAAAGAAAACTGAGCAACAGATGAAACATTATAAAGAATGAATGAAAACTGAGCAACAGATGAGACATTATAAAGAATGAATGAAAACTGAGCAACTGATGAGACATTATAAAGAATAAATGAAAACTGAGCAACAGATGAGACATTATAAAGAATGAATGAAAACTGAGCAACAGATGAGACATTATAAAGAATGAATGAAAACTAAGCAACTGATGAGACATTATAAAGAATGAATGAAAACTGAGCAATAGATGAGACATTATACAGAATGAATGAAAACTGAGCAACAGATGAGACATTATAAAGAATGAATGAAAACTGAGCAACTGATGAGACATTAGAAAGAATGAATGAAAACTAAGCAACAGATGAGACATTATAAAGAATGAATGAAAACTGAGCAACAGATGAGACATAAAGAATGAATGAAAACTGAGCAACTGATGAGACATTATAAAGAATGAATGAAAACTGAGCAACAGACGAGACATTATAAAAAATAAATGAAAACTGAGCAACAGATGAGACATTATAAAGAATGAATGAAAACTGAGCAACAGATGAGACATTATAAAGAATGAATGAAAACTGAGCAACAGATGAGACATTATAAAGAATGAATGAAAACTGAGCAACAGATGAGACATTATAAAGAATGAATGAAAACTGAGCAACAGATGAGACATTATAAAGAATGAATGAAAACTGAGCAACTGATGAGACATTATAAAGAATGAATGAAAACTGAGCAACAGATGAGACATTATAAAGAATGAATGAAAAATGAGCAACTGATGAGACATAAAGAATGAATGAAAACTGAGCAACTGATGAGACATTATAAAGAATGAATGAAAACTGAGCAACTGATGCGACATTATAAAGAATGAATGAAAAGTGAGCAACAGATGATACAAAGAATGAATGAAAACTGAGCAACTGATGAGACATTATTAAGAATGGATGAAAACTGAGCAACAGATGAGACATTATAAAGAATAAATGAAAACTGAGCAACAGATGAGACATAAAGAATGAATGAAAACTGAGCAACTGATGAGACATTATAAAGAATGAATGAAAACTGAGCAACAGACAAGACATTATAAAGAATAAATGAAAACTGAGCAACAGATGAGACATTATAAAGAGCAGCAGAGAGGGTGAACAGACCACGATTTCAAGCAAAAATAAGGCTTCCAGATCACGTTTTCGAACAAAATATGGCCTATAGATAACGTTTTCGAACAAAATATCAGGTTTCCAACAAATCTCATTTAACCAAAAAAAAGTCTCCATTTTTGCAAAAACGGAGATTTTACGATTTTTTTAATCAATTTTGCTCGCAACGATGTGGTCATCCACCCTCTCTGCTGCTAAAGTTTTCAGTTCTGGGTTAATAATTCTTTTACGATTTCAACCGAATATTTGATCCAGTCCGATACGATATCGTGTCCGAGGATCATGTAAATTTATTGTTGCGAATCCGTGCGGAGTCGACTGAGCATGACTAAAGAAATCTCGAAATTGATTGAAGTCCATATCAGAACACCATGTCTGCCAAATATTTCTAAGAGTATGAGTATCAACTCCGTTGAATACAGACAATAAATTGCAGTTATCTCTGATGACTTTTGGAACCTGAGTGTAGCGTTGAGTGACATATATCACGTCAGTGTTTTTGTGACGCCCACGGGAAAATATTCTAGCAGGATTCTTTTGTTTATCCAACATTATATCGTCGTATACGACTAAATTGTTAATATCTCCATCAATATCATCAATACTCGGTGCTTCATCGATATCGGTTATAAAATCAATGGCGTTCTCACCCTTAATTTCTGATGCATTCTCGTTAAAATCCTTTAACACTTCATAACATCGTTGATCATCTACGCTAGGGGCAATTAAATACAACTTATCCCACTTCATCCATCTCATTATTAAATTGAGTAACAATTGCGTTTTACCGGATCCAGATGGCCCGATTATAATCATCCGGATAGAGTTTGGTAGCGCTGCATGATGCTTAATTGGTTCTCTTGTTTTAGTCGCTGAAAAATCAATTATATCCATATTTCTATACATAAATTATGGATCTATATTGTGTGAAGTGTAAAACGCGTACTGGCACAGATGACTTGACGACGATTACAACTAAAAATAACCGATCAGCGCTTTCTGGTAAATGCGTGCAATGTGGTACAAAGAAATTTAGATTTGATTTAAAAAAAAACGAGGAGGTGATATCGCAGCCAAATTGGCAAAGCTCCCTGGAACCCCATGGGCAAAGTACCCCGGAGAAAAGCACCTCCCAGGATATAGCTACTGTGGACCGGGAACCAGACTTGATATCAGACTCAATAATCAAAATCAACCCAACCCCGGTGAAGAACCAATAAACGCCATTGATAAGGCCTGTCACCTTCATGATGTTGCTTATAAAAGCAGCAATCTGCAACACAGGCATCTAGCAGATGTGAAATTAATTCATGCGTTAAATGCTATTCCTGATAAATCCTTCAAAGAAAAATTGTCTTCATTTTTGATAAAATCGGCTATGAAAAGTAAATTGATGTTAGGTGCTGGTAATTAATAATATGGAATCAATTTATTATTCTCCGAGGGGATACTGGAGGGGTAACGCTGCAATCAATAAACTCGCTAGCGCTGCAAAAGTGAAAAAAACCACTGCGGCTAATTGGTTATCCAAACAGGCACTATGGCAAATTTATCTACCACCACCTAAACAAATTCAATTCTCGCATTTTGATGTGACCGCTCCTAATGAAGTTCATCAGGCTGATATATTATTTCTGCCACATGATCGTGGTTACAAATACGCTTTAACCGTAGTTGATATTGCAAGTCGATACAAAGAAGCAGAACCGTTAAAAACAAAATCAGCCACTGAAGTCGCTTCTGCATTTGAAAGGATTTATCGACGAGGTCCTCTGCGTTGGCCAAATCTATTGCAGGTTGATCCTGGCAAGGAATTTCAGGGTGCAGTGTTATCTACAATGAAACATCATAATGTCACCATACGACGAGGGCATACTGCGCTACATCGCGATCAGGCCATTGTAGAACGATTTAATCGGACAATTGCTGAGCGGTTATTTGGATATCAATATGCAAAAGAATTCATTCAAGAAAAGCGATCCCGTGAATGGGTTAAAAGATTACCATCTGTGATTACTGCACTGAATAACGAGATTACTAGAACAATCAACATGAAACCTATCAACGCGATTAAAAAGAAGTCAATACCCGTACAACCACAAAAAGATTTCAAAGAACCAATTCTTGGTAGTAGTGTCATTGTGAGGTACTTATACGAACCAGGAGAGCTTGAAGGGGGTAGAAAAAGGGCTACTGATCCTATTTGGAGCGTCACTACGCATAAGATATCTAGTATAACACGATCAACTGGTAGACCTCCAGTCTATAAACTGGATTCAACTGCCCCTCAGCGGGGTTTTACTCGACAACAACTACAAGTGATTCCCGAGGATACTCAATTGCCACCGCATGGTCTTAACTAGCGCCGTTGCGTCTATTGCACTCAAGACAAGTCAACATCACATTATTTCTGACATGACCGAGATTGTTATTTTTTCTGTCTACGGTAAATTGGCGAGGATCCTTATCCGAATACTGCCAACGCATTATACAATTGCAACTCGCGCAGTGATTATTCTGTTGTTTCTTCAAAGTGATTATTAGTTCAGCATCAATATCAAATTCTCGTTGTTTTTTTTTTGTCCTGTTGTTTGTAACCGGAGAGTTTTTTTATTAATGATGCTAACATCAATATCACTTATTGTTGTGTCATTATCATCGAAAACAACTCTTCGAAGTTGATTTATGTTTCGTACTCTGGATACTGCGAGATAGATTAAATTCGACCATTCGATGTGATTATCCACCATCCAAACAATTGTATTCGATATAGTCAATCCCTGTGAAGAGTGTATTGTTGCTGCGTATCCTAGCGTCCACGGGGATTTATTAGCACGCAATGCATCTTCAACGACATTGATATCAACCAGCACAATATCATTTAATACGAGAATTTGTTTTTCACTCTGTCCTGGAATATCAACTTCAATGTTTTGTTTTCGTGTGTGTATCCGATGGCCTATAACAAAGAGGTACTGGAAGCGTTGCAAATTTTTCTTTATGCAATTCAAATAACTTCATCTGAAGTGTATCCCTGACTATTTTCTACTTGCAATGATCAAATCGTTTGGTCTCCACGCTTCCCAGAAATCATTCATTGGGGTTTCTGAAATCACTTCACGCGCTATTTCGCATTGGATCCTATCCGGTTGTAATCTAATTAGCGCTTTGAACTCGCGTAATCGTTCATCAAGTGATCTATAATCAGTGGTGATTTCTTCATAGTAGTCTACAAAACCCTTTAGCCATTCATGTGGAGATGCACCGACAAATGGTGGTGGTTGGCCGTAATCCCCGCACATGACGACTTTTGTGTTTTTGTTTAACAACCACTCAAGAAATGTTTTTAATACATCTAATGACACTGTGCATATTTCATCCCAAATTATGATTTCAGGAATGAATTTATCACCCATACGCTCAGGAGTCCATTTGTCACCTTTCCATCGAAAAAAACTGTGATAAGTGCAAGCATTTACCCCTCGTTGTATCATCTCTCTGGCGAGTCTGTGAGTCGGTGTTAGCACAATCATGTTAGAAACGCTAGCGTTTCCACGACGAAATAATTCAATTGCACGAGTTGTCTTTCCTGACCCACCACAACCGTTTAAATAAACTGTCTTATATCTACATATTGGATCAGATACCGGTGGTGCATTAGAAAATTCTGATTGAATTTCAATACGGTTACAACAAAGATATTTATCATCCATGGCAACGTCTGCGGATTCACAATACTCATGTAGCATCTCCTTTTTAAATCGCCAACGCCCCCAATTTTCTTCGGGATCTGTGAATGCCGCTACAGCTGATTTGTACTTATTGTGTTTATACATCGAATCAGTGGCCACTCTAACCGCGGTATTAGGAAATCTATTTATCATCGAAAATAGATTAATAGAAGCATAGGCTAGCATTGAACTTCTCAAATGTGTGTACTGGGAATTATATCCATCACAGTAGGTAACAACCGTACCTAATTTCTCACCATTGGATAGAAAAGCATCCTTACGGGATACAAGTTTTCCCTGTTTCATTAAATCCGTTACAATAAAATCGTATTCAGCGACATCTATGATCAACCGCGAAGAGTATTTTGCGTTGTCGTATCGTCCACCCTGGGTAAATTTACCGATTATTCTTCTTCCGAGATCTTTTGCTTGTTCTTTTTTAATTTCAAATAACTTCTTAGACCAATTTATGATTTCTTCTTCACTGAAATCTGGAAACTGTTTTCGTAGTTCGCTGATTATACGATCTAGATCGGGTTGTGGTAGCCAAACTTCTTTTTGAGCTCGATAGCATATAATAGCCTCGGAAACAATCAACGATATTAGCATACCACAATCAATCATATATCTCAATAGCACTATTGGCATCCAGTGTTTTTCAGATAGGTGTCTACCGAGCCAAACATAACTACACGGATGTAACCCTGTAGCTAATTCAAATGATATCACACGAGCGAATCCGGTTAAATCAAAATCAGGCAATGGTCCATTAATCGCAACACGAGTCATTTCATGCGTGGGGTGTCCAAATCGTTTGAAGTACTCAGCGCATTCCCCATACCCGAGAAAACTTCCGGGATAACACGCGGATATATCAATTGAAATCATACCATCACGTGAGTATTTCGTATTCCACAGTCCTCCATGACCAAATTCGACGCAACTCAATTTAACATCCTCAAGAAAATCACTTCGTGTTGGACGCCATGAGTTTTTCTCTCTTGCAAAGTGAGCTACCACTGATGGAATAGTAAAACTATCCGTGAGTAGTTTTTCATGGGAATTCTCCGGTGAAAAATCACTAGCGATTTTTCTCATTCTGTTATCTAATTCTTCAACGCGATATAATTCACCATTTGGTTTTACAAATTGATCGAATTCTTCATCACTTCTAAGTAACCACACTGACACAGGATCATCCTTACACAACGCATGAATAGCATCGAATAATCTCTCTTCATAGAAAACATCCCCGACGAACTCCTTAGGGATATATCTCACGGTTCGTTCTCGTGGAAATATTGTTACCGCAGGTGTCCACGCGTGTTTGTTATGATCAATACTCTGTATTGGGGCTCCTCGCGATTGATATTTCGGTTCGTATAATACTTCTCCGGTTATTGTTGTTACTGATATTGGGAATTTTAATGATGCTTCTAATTTAGCTATATCAGAAATCTTTGCACCGTGCTGTTTTACCGTTAATTCCCACTCGGTTATTTTTTTTCGTCTTAGATCAGTTAGTTTATTTCCTCGGGATGCATTTGTGAAGTGTTCTATTATTCGTTCTGCTACACAATTCAGTGAACTAGAATATTTCATAGGAGCTAGTTTTGCGATATCGGGTTTATCATTTAACGGATATATCCCATAAACCATTGCTGTTACGGGATAAGATCTTTCGTAGTATGGCTTATCGATTCCGGTTAGAATTCCTGGTTTGGAATCTCTACTCACAATGACAGCTTTTTTATTCTTGAGGATTGGTTCAAATTTATCCCTAATAATCCATTTGCCATCGACTTCGATAATGAATTTGATTCGGAAAAAATGCCGTTTTTCCCCAACACGTGAAATTATCACTGCTGCTTTTTCATCACTCATGGTAGCATCAACAACACCATCAATTCGAAATGTTGACCAACAATAAGATGCTCCATCACGCTTGAATTCATTAAAACAATCTCTGATTTAACTAATCATGGCTTTATCAAGAATTGTATTCTTTGGTGTATTAGAAACTATATCGAGATTGAATTGAGCATCTTTCCAGGGGTAATCTCTCTTGGACGTTTTTTTTGGTTTATCGAGATTAAATCTAGGATTGATTTTCAATAATCTCTTAAACTCTTTCATGTTTCCGTCTATTGGACGTTTTTTGGGTTTATCCAGATTAAATCTAGGATTGATTTTGTTACGTTTTTTGGGTCTATCGAGATTAAATCTAGGATTGATTTTCAATAATCTCTTAAACTCTTTCATATTTCCGTCTATTGGACGTTTTTTGGGTTTATCGAGATTAAATCTAGGATTGATTTTCAATAATCTCTTAAACTCTTTCATGTTTCCGTCTATTGGACGTTTGTTACGTTTTTTTGGTTTATCGAGATTAAATCTAGGATTGATTTTTAATAATCTCTTAAACTCTTTCATGTTTCCGTCTATTGGACGTTTTTTGGGTCTATCGAGATTAAATCTAGGATTGATTTTTAATAATCTCTTAAACTCCTTATCAGCATTTTTCGAAGGCGTTCTCCTTAATTCCCTCATGCTATAATTAAAACAAGCATTTAAATGAAAGATTTTTATATAATGAATCACTGCAAGTGGCTTATGATTGGATCAGTAACCCTGTGTAACAAATCATGCAGAAATGAGTTTTGTGGGTATCATATGCAAAGCTTTCGTCGTGGAAGCCTTGGTCCGTTACCCTGTATTCTATGTGGAGTTGGGGTCAGGGGAAAATCTCAGTTGTGTCTAAATTGCGGTGGTAAGCGATACAGGGAGTTGAAGAGATATTATGATAAAAGAATAAAAAATGGACAATCAATCAGAAATTTTGACCCTGACGCTGACAAAGTCAGTATTCTTGACGCTGACAAAGTCAGTATTCTTGACGCTGACAAAGTCAGTATTCTTGACGCTGACAAAGTCAGTATCAAGGATAAAATCATAAGAACTCCTCAAGACTACATCGAAAGATTTATCATTAAACCAAACAATGAATTAGACAAACAATAGTATTATGTATACGAATGAACCAAGAATTCAGACAACACCCTGTGATCACAAATTATGAAGCATCCAGTGATGGTGTTGTAAGAAACCCCAGACTGAAGAAACCAGTTGGTGTTGTGAATAATCGAGGGTATTTGAAGTTTGGCGCTGGAAAGAAAACTTATTACAATCATCGTTTCGTATTTGAATGTTTCCATGGATTGATCGAGGATGATTCTGTCATTGATCACAAGGATTCTAATCCGAAAAAAAATTCTTTATCAAATCTGCAGGCTATCACACAAAGTGAGAATACCAAACGAGGAAAGACTGGCACTTGTTCAAAAAAAGCGAGACCAGTAAAATCTTTGAATACAACTAACGAAGAAAAAATATTTCAATCATTATATGAAGCCGGTAGGCACTTCGATATTTGTAGAGCCTCAGTACGATTTGTTGCAGAGGGGATTTATCGATCTGCGATTTCAAAAAATCGCGGACAGAAAATTAAATTTAGTTATGTCTGATGCGTCATATTTTTCATTTAGAAATATATCATTATTATAGAATAATGAATTCTGAAAACATGAATAGCATCATATCCGAGATTTCAAAATTGAAAAGTTGGGATATTGAACTATCAGATGGGTTAAATCCTGATCAAATCATGTCTGATTTTCAGGATATAGAATACGGAGTTAACAACAATAAATATATGCTACCAAAGAAGTATGCGCTCATCAAAAGAATTCAGAATTCTATTAAGGACTCTCTCGCATTTTCCAGTGACGTAAGTGTGTTCGCTCCGTTGTATACCATCGTAGAACGAATACGAAAAGAATTGGGGTACGAATACGAATTGAAAAAGGAGGTTAATTCTAAAGTTATAAACCTACGAGCGTTAATTCAAGAAAATGAACAATTTTGACTGTGACCGATCTTCAAAGAGATTTTGATTGTGACCGACCCTCAGAGAGATTTTAATTTTTTTTTAGCATTTTTTGATTGAAAACAAAATCGATAGGCCGTTAATGGTTGGTTTAGTCGATATGATGATTCCGATTGATCAATAGAAAAGTGAGGGAAGTCACAGTATTAATTATTTTATATACAATTATGTGACTTCCCTCATCAATGATAACGCCGTTAAAACGCTTCTACGGTGATTCCATCACTGGTGTTAAAATCATCCGAAGTGTTGAATTAACTGAAAATTGTTTTACAATTGAAAAATTGTTTACGATTTCAAATAATGGTCAATGAAGCATTAACGACCCGATTGGCTCGTGAACGACTTGATGCAATCAAGAAATTTATACCAATTCTCGACTCTGTAAGAAATAAACTGCAACAACGACAGAGTTTACAAACTGATTTTGCTATGGGATCCGAAGAATTGTTTAAACCAGTAACCACAGCAACGAAAGGGATAGAGCGTGCTATACTAGGAGATGTTCCGGAGACGGGGAAATCTGTTATCGGTGAACTCGAAAAAATAGCAGCGAAAACTGAACAAACAAAACAAATGGAATCAAAAGAAATAGTAGATGATTTACGCGTGATATTTAACGAGGCGGGTTTAGCAGCGATTAATAAGACTGATTCAACAGAAATTCCTGCGCTTGTTGTTACGACTTATGAAAACAGGAAAAATATGTTGAAACCAGAACACCATAAGTTTGTTAGAAATTTAGATCATTGGACTGATATATTCTACAAAATCAAAACTGAAAAAAACAGGTAGAATTAAGAAGAAGGATAACGCATCATATATTGAATATAGAAATGCGGTGGATATAGTGTATAATCAATACGAAGAGTTTAAACAGCAACAAAAACCACGAAAATTGCGAGGAAGGCGACAGCAACCTGCAAAGAAAGTAGTCTACTCGCCTAAAAAACAACAACAACTACCTGATCGAGATGATGATGTTTCTGATTATTTCCAAGAAACCGATTTAGAAAAACTAGATGAAGCAACTGGTTATAGCGGAAGTGGATTGCAAAACGCTAGCGTTGGAAACTCTTCGAGGGAAAATCCTTGGATTTCATGTCCTGGTAGTGTTCTCAGTGATATATCACGATTAGAAGTTCTTATAGGAGGTTTCCGAGCTGGAAACAACTCACCGGAAATAATTAATGAAGCATCTGATATCTGTAGACGTTTATTTCAAGGCGGTATCATAGATATCAGCACATATCGAGATTTCATTGGCGAGTTAGTAGAGGATTATCATAGTGATTAATCACCGGGATTGAATAAAAACGCTAGCGTTTCCAATTGAAAAATGGTTTCTGATTTCAAATAATGATCATACACTACAATCATGATAAACCAACCCCCGTCTATGTAGTTAATTCACGGTTTCCAGTTTATAGAGCATACTATGGTGATGGTTTAGGCAATACCATTGCAGGGTTATTTGCGAGAATGGCTCCAAAAGTGATGCCGTTGGCTAAACAACTAGGAATGAAAGCAATTGAAGTTATTCGTGATAAGGGTATTGGTGCTGTTGGAGATCTTGCTGGAAAAGCATTTTCAACTGCGAAGAATAAATTAACATCATTAGTGAAATCACGAAGTGATTTACGAAAAAAGAAACCGTTACCATCTACAACGGAAATGCCTGCAAGTGTTAGTAGAATTATAAATAACGCAGTAGACGAAAAACTAGCGTCGATAGCTTTAACTCCCGACGCAAATATGATAGCAGGAAGCGGCTTTAAAAAACTACGTCGATGAAAATCGTTTATGATTTCACGATTTAGACTCTGATAAATAGAATAAAATGTTCAAAAAATCACATGATCCGGCGTTTGATATAGACGCCCCAGTTGGCAAGGATGATTCTGTACGCGATTATCAATATTACGCTTATCATGCAATAGACGCAAATAGTCGATCGCGAATTGAACTTCAAGTCCATGATACCAGTAAATATTTTTTGCCTTGTGAAGCGTTTATCGAAGTAGAAGGAAAACTTGTAACAGCTGCTGGAGCACCGTATCCAGCTAGTACTCAAGTCGGTTTTGTCAATAATGGTATTATGGCGTTATTTGAGAGTGCAAGATACCTCATTGATGGAAAAGAAATCGAGTCGATAGATCGCGATGTTGATGTGGCTACAACAATAATCGGGTTAGCGAGATATTCTGATGATTATACAAGATCAGCAGGACCTTCTATGATGTTTGCAAAGGATGTAAAAAATACCGCTGGAGGAATTCAATTTGTTGTAAGACGACCAAAAAAGCCAGTGCTGCTAATGATGATGCTGATGTCGAGGCTGTAGTTATAAACAACGACGTTAATTTCAATCTAGGAGCTGCAACACGTATTTCAATGTTGCAAGGGGAGAGTAAATCATTTTCATGCGCGATTCCACTTCATCATATATTTGGATTCTGTAGAAACGTCCGAAAAGTTATTTATGGAGCGAAGCATACAGTATCGCTTGTACGAAAGAGTGATGATAACGTCGCAATTTGGAGGATTCCAGCAGATGCTGCAAATCCAAATGCTGATGCTGGTAAAGTCAATTTAACAAAAATATCATTGTGGATGCCAGTGTTGACTCCAGCAATTACCGCAGAAGAACGATTACTATCATTTATGGACCAAGGAGGAAAGTCGTTGTTGAGTTGGCTAACCGTGAGTACAGATGTTAAGCAATCAAGTCTCAACGGGTTATTCACTTGGAATCTAGCATCAAAACAAGGTGTTTCAGCTCCACGTCATATATTTGTAGCGCTACAGGATAACACACGAGTTGGCGATCAACGTTTCAGTCATATGATATTTGATCCATTAGGTGTGAAAGACGTCTCACTGAGAATAAACGGTCAGCAGGAACCATCCGAAGATGTGCAACTCGATTACACAGAAAATCATATTGCACGCGTGTATCATAGATTGCTGTCGTTCATGGCACGTGATCAAAATGTTGATACTGGTTTGCAAATATCACAATTAGATTTTAAGAATCTATATCCGATCTATTACTTTTCGCTGGAACATCTTGATTTAACAAGACAATCCGTCGTTGATATACACTTTAGAGCTAATGTAACCCGTCCTGATGCTATTGATAATTATAGAGCGGTTGCTGTCATTCTGTCAGTGATAAATCAATGCTACTCGAAGGTGTTGGAGGAAGAATGAGAGTGGTAGATGCGCCAGTAGAAAATCTTTGATTGATTTTCTCGATTTTTCATTGAATTAGAATCAATCAATTATATATAATGTCATATAGTGTTATTAGTGTTGCGTTAACTCCTGGTCAATTAAAAAAATTGCAATCGGAATCAGCTAAAAAATGTGGAACCACAATCACGTTGAAACCCAACCAAATGACTGGTGGTGCAAATAAATTATCACTGACAACTCGTCAAATAAAACATTTCAATGATGCACTTGCAGCAAAAAAGGGTGTTCAGATTACTCTCTCTGCGGCTGCTATCAAAAATATGATTAAAACAGGCGGTATATTTCCGTTGTTAGCTGCGATTCCAGCATTAATTGCAGCAGCAGCCCCAGCGGTGGCTAAAGCGGCAGCGTTAGGAGCCGTTGGTACTGCAGCAGGAATGGCACTAAAGAAAGCAACTGGGAAAGGATATAAAAAAAAGGGAAAGGGTCTAAGACTACCAGGAACCCCGTATTCGTGGTACAGCGGAAAGGGTCTAAGACTACCAGGAACCCCGTATTCGTGGTACAGCGGAAAGGGTCTAAGACTACCAGGAACGATTTATTAATTCAGGAACCTATGGTTCCCATGTCCAATTTTGATTTAATGGATGCTGCTAAAAAACTAGCGATTAAAAACTTCAGAGGTGTCTTTATGAAAGATCAATTACCACATCAACCAAACAGCGTTGAAACCGGAATCATTAATTTAGATAACAGCACTGGACCCAGAACTCACTGGGTTGCATACGCTATTGATCCACGTGGGATTGTCTATTTTGATTCATATGGATTAGCCCCACCAAAAGAGTTTATGCGGTATATAAAAACCCTTCCAATGAAGACTTGGTATTCTACGCTACCAACACAACAAATGAATGACCCACCAATATGTGGCAGCGAAGTATTAAATGTCCTTGACGCTATTTCTAACTCCTTGAGTAACCCAAGCGGAAAACCACCACATGTTGTCGTGAATGAATACACTAGTAATCGCTGGAAATCGAAACGATTTTAGAGAGAGAAAGAGTTTTACAATAACATGATTGATATTTGGGGGAGATCTTTGAAACCCAAACCCGATGACACTGCACCACCTGATTCTGTCAAGGATGTAAAAAAACTAATCAAAGATGAAATAGCTGAGACGTTGAACTTAACAAATGTTGATCCTAATGAAATAGTTGTATTTCAAGACAAACAGGGTAAATTGAAATCCAGTGATGTGTCATTGGATGATATTTTAGTTAAACAACGAAACGCAATCGAGAATACTATCGCGTTATTTTCGGATCAGGGTAAATTGAAAACCAGTAATATTTCTCTGGATGATATTTTGGTTAAACAACAAAACGCAATCGAAAATACTATCGCGTTATTTTCCGATCAGGGTAAACTCAAACCGGGTGTACTCGTTTCGACGATTACAGATCGATTAAAAACTCTCAACGATGAGTTAAACAATTCTGTGGTTGTACTAACAACACTTGAATCTAGAATTGAAGAAAACGGAAAACAGTTTTCAGTTTTTCGTAGAAATATCATTGATAAATTTATTGGAACCCAGTTGGATAAAATTGAAATAAAACTCCCTGATATTAAAAAATCCATCGATGAGACGAAAAACTTCATCGAAGCCGTCAAAGGTGATTTTTCGAGGATGATAACAATCATTGAAAAAACAAAAATTCCTCATGAGAAAACCAACAACGTAGTATATACAATCCAACACGGATCATTTGAGTGGACACCTGCAAACAACAAATTAGATATCACTGCAACCGTTAAGGGTATTTATCGATTAACACTAGTAACACCATTAACTCAATTTAATATATCATCGTCGAGTTCATCCGGGGTCAACAATACGATTTCAACGATCATCGACAAGGATACAACTGAAAAGTTCACGATAACATCTACTGATAAACATTTGGCTAGAACTTCGGTATCATGGTATGTGGAATTCGTAGCGGATTTAAGTAAATAACTAAATCGTTCAGATTTCACAATTTAAAACGCTAGTGTTTTTAAAATAAAAATGATTTCATCAACTCAATGTCGCTATGATCAGGTCAGAGAATTTCAGAATAGACTCAAAACCCTCACTGAGGAGTATCAAATAAAAATAAAAAAATACCGACGAAGAATCACCGCAATTGATGTTATTATATACTCTTTGTCAAGCGTTCTCACTGGCGCCGGAATAATACTTGCATCGGTTACAATGATTGCCCCGGTCGTAGTTCCAATTTGCATTTCTGCGGTGGCTACAATCGGGGGTATATCAACCGGGATAGCAAAAAAGATATCATCATGCAGCCAGAGTAAACTGCAGAATTACTTACTTCAATTTCATATTGCATCAACCGCATATTCGCAGTTATCCCTGATGATATCGTCGTCACTCAATACGATTATATCAGATAGTGAATTCTCAGCGATGGTCAGTATTTTTGATTCCGCGATATCGAAATTAGAGCGACAACATGAGTATAATAACAATGACAACACCCATGGAATCAGAAAACACGAACCCAAAAAACAAAATGATCTCAATAATATCAACATTACCAGATTGTGAGTTCTCAGTGATGGTCAGTATTTATGATTCCTCGATACCAAAATTACAAATAAATCATGAGTATAATAACAATGACAACACCGCAGGAATTACTTCAACGAATAGTGGAGAACACGAACCCAGTACAAACAAGCATGATATCAATAACATCAACGAATCCAGAATTCAGTGTGAATTTCCCCTCTCCGGTCCCAGTGAAGGAGATAGCGCTAGCAAAACTACGAATGTATCACAGTTGGCCTAATATCAGATCAAAATCATTTGGTGGTCAACAACCGAATAATTCTTTAGTGTTTGCAAATAAGAATAAACCCGACGGTACCCCAGACTGGAACGTTGTTTCCATACCAACCGGATCATACCAAATTGAACAAATCAATAATGAATTCGCGCGTAGAATAAAATCGATTACTGGAGTAGAGTCAAAAATCGCTATAACAGTTCATGAACCGACGCTATCATCCGCAATTGAGATAAACACAGAAGGATACGTCGTAGATATCTATCAGAGTTCTATTAGAACCGTACTAGGATGGCCTGAATTACCACCAGGGGGAAAAACCGTTGATTTACCAGAACCACAAAAAACTGATTATATCACCGACAGAATAAAATCTGATAATCCAATAAAGAGTTATAAAGATTATAATAAGTGGGATCTTTTCCATGGAATAGTAGAAAATAACGCTGTCAAATTCATACCCCAACAGAACAAAATTACTGAAAATTTCACAGCATTTAATAACGATTTTTCGCTGTTGTTAATATCTCTTAAATCCGGTACTCTCACCCGAGATGAATTTATCAGCGTCGTAGAAACATGCAACAAAATCATCAATGATATGGAAACATTTCATTTGCTAATTATTCTAGAGATATTACTTGACGATAATCCTAAAACGAGAACAGAGTTTGCGATGAAAAGTAATATACGCGTAGAAGATATTCGTGAGTTTAAACTACCAGGATATAATATCCTAGAACTACAAAAATCTCTCAGTGATGCCATTGATGTTGGTTTTAAAATAATTCATGATGCATGGAAAAAAACAACATCACCGGAAATAAAAATCCTCAAACACAATAATGACCCAGACGGTGGCGGCAGGCATATCGCTCCGTTCAACGTGAATATATCCTCAGTGATTGCGCTCAATTTAGTATGTGATGTTATCGAAGGAAGCTATCAAATTAATCTCGAACGATCAAATCAAGCTCAGCAAGGATATATTCTTTATTCGTTTGCACCAACAGCTCCTCCAGGATTCCTAATTATTGAAAACCCAATTAATCCTGTCTACATGCGATGCCATAATAATTCATTAACCAGAATTAATTTCAAACTCACCGACCAGTCAAATAATCTGATTGATTTACAAGAAGAGGTGTTAGCGATTAGTCTGTTTGTGAGATCCTAAAGACTTGATCAAATCATTTATTATTTTTTGTTAACCCAGAACTGAAAACTTTAGCAGCAGAGAGGGTGGATGACCACATCGTTGAGAGCAAAATTGATTAAAAAATCGTAAAATCTCCGTTTTTGCAAAAATGGAGACTTTTTTTTTGGTTAAATGAGATTTGTTGGAAACCTGATATTTTGTTCGAAAACGTTATCTATAGGCCATATTTTGTTCGAAAACGTGATCTGGAAGCCTTATTTTTGCTTGAAATCGTGGTCTGTTCACCCTCTCTGCTGCTTAAAGAATGAATGAAAACTGAGCAACAGATGAGACATTATAAAGAATGAATGAAAACTGAGCAACTGATGAGACATTATAAAGAATGAATGAAAACTGAGCAACAGATGAGACATTATAAAGAATGAATGAAAACTGAGCAACTGATGAGACATTATAAAGAATGAAGGAAAACTGAGCAACAGATGAGACATTATAAAGAATGAATGAAAACTGAGCAACTGAGACATAAAGAATGAATGAAAACTGAGCAACTGATGAGACATTATAAAGAATGAATGAAAACTGAGCAACAGATGAGACATTATAAAGAATGAATGAAAACTGAGCAACTGATGAGACATTATACAGAATGAATGAAAACTGAGCAACAGACAAGACATTATAAAGAATAAATGAAAACTGAGCAACAGATGAGACATTATAAAGAATGAATGAAAACTGAGCAACAGATGAGACATTATAAAGAATGAATGAAAACTGAGCAACAGATGAGGCATTATAAAGAATGAATGAAAACTGAGCAACAGATGAGACATTATAAAGAAGGAATGAAAACTGAGCAACTGATGAGACATTATAAAGAATGAATGAAAACTGAGCAACAGATGAGACATTATAAAGAATGAATGAAAACTGAGCAACAGATGAGACATAAAGAATGAATGAAAACTGAGCAACTGATGAGACATTATAAAGAATGAATGAAAACTGAGTAACTGATGCGACATTATAAAGAATGAATGAAAACTGAGCAACAGATGAAACATTATAAAGAATGAATGAAAATTGAGCAACAGATGAGACAAAGAATGAATGAAAACTGAGCAACTGATGAGACATTATAAAGAATGAATAAAAACTGAGTAACAGATGAGACATTATAAAGAATAAATGAAAACTGAGCAACAGACGAGACATTATAAAGAATAAATGAAAACTGAGCAACAGATAAAACATTATAAAGAATGAAAACTGAGCAACACATGAGACATTATAAAGAATGAATGAAAACTGAGCAACTGATGAGACATTATAATGAATGAAAACTGAGCAAAAGATGAGACATAAAGAATGAATGAAAACTGAGCAACTGATGAGACATTATAAAGAATGAATGAAAACTGAGCAACTGATGAGACATTATAAAGAATGAATGAAAACTGAGCAACAGATGAGACATAAAGAATGAATGAAAACTGAGCAACTGATGAGACATTAATAAGAATGAATGAAAACTGAGCAACAGATGAGACATAAAGAATGAATGAAAACTGAGCAACTGATGAGACATTATAAAGAATGAATGAAAACTGAGCAACTGATGAGACATTATAAAGAATGAATGAAAACTGAGCAACAGATGAGACATTATAAAGAATGAATGAAAACTGAGGAACAGATGAGACAAAGAATGAATGAAAACTGAGCAACTGATGAGACATTATAAAGAATGAATGAAAACTGAGCAACAGATGAGACATTATAAAGAATGAATGAAAACTGAGCAACAGATGAGACATTATAAAGAATGAATGAAAACTGAGCAACAGATGAGACAAAGAATGAATGAAAACTGAGCAACTGATGAGACATTATAAAGAATCAATGAAAACTGATCAACAGACGAGACATTATAAAGAATGAATAAAAACTGAGCAACAGATGAGACATAAAGAATGAATGAAAACTGAGCAACAGATGAGACATAAAGAATGAATGAAAACTGAGCAACAGATGAAACATTATAAAGAATGAATGAAAACTGAGCAACAGATGAGACATTATAAAGAATGAATGAAAACTAAGCAACAGATAAGACATTATAAAGAATGATTGAAAACTGAGCAACAGATGAGACATTATAAAGAATGAATGAAAACTGAGCAACAGATAAGACATTATAAAGAATGATTGAAAACTGAGCAACAGATCAGACATTATAAAGAATGATTGAAAACTGAGCAACTGATGAGACATTATAAAAAATGAATGAAAACTGAGCAACTGATGAGACATAAAGAATGAATGAAAACTGAGCAACTGATGAGACATTATAAAGAATGAATGAAAACTGAGCAACAGATGAGAGATTATAAAGAATGAATGAAAACTGAGCAACAGATGAGACATTATAAAGAATGAATGAAAACTGAGCAACTGATGAGATATTATAAAGAATGAATGAAAACTGAGCAACAGATGAGACATTATAAAGAATGAATGAAAACAGAGCAACATATGAGACATTATAAAGAATAAATGAAAACTGAGCAACTGATGAGACATTATAAAGAATGAATGAAAACTGAGCAACAGATGAGACATTATAAAGAATGAATGAAAACTGAGCAACTGATGAGACATTATAAAGAATGAATGAAAACTGAGCAACAGATGAGACATTATAAAGAATGAATGAAAACAGAGCAACATATGAGACATTATAAAGAATAAATAAAAACTGAGCAACTGATGAGACATTATAAAGAATGAATGAAAACTGAGCAACAGATGAGACATTATAAAGAATGAATGAAAACTGAGCAACAGATGAGACATTATAAAGAAAAAATGAAAACTGAGCAACTGATGAGACATAAAGAATGAATGAAAACTGAGCAACTGATGAGACATTATAAAGAATGAATGAAAACTGAGCAACAGATGAGACATTATAAAGAATGAATGAAAACTGAGCAACTGATGAGACATTATAAAGAATGAATGAAAACTGAGCAACAGATGAGACATTATAAAGAATGAATGAAAACTGAGCAACAGATGAGACATTATAAAGAATGAATGAAAACTGAGCAACAGATGAGACATTATAAAGAATGAATGAAAACTGAGCAACAGACAAGACATTATAAAGAATAAATGAAAACTGAGCAACAGATGAGACATTATAAAGAATGAATGAAAACTGAGCAACAGATGAGACATTATAAAGAATGAATGAAAACTGAGCAACAGATGAGACATTATAAAGAATGAATGAAAACTGAGCAACTGATGAGACATTATAAAGAATGAATGAAAACTGAGCAACAGATGAGACATTATAAAGAATGAATGAAAACTGAGCAACAGATGAGACATTATAAAGAATGAATGAAAACTGAGCAACAGATGAGACATTATAAAGAATGAATGAAAACTGAGCAACTGATGAGACATTATAAAGAATGAATGAAAACTGAGCAACAGATGAGACATTATAAAGAATGAATGAAAACTGAGCAACAGATGAGACATTATAAAGAATGAATGAAAACTGAGAAACTGATGAGACATAAAGAATGAAGGAAAACTGAGCAACTGATGAGACATTATAAAGAATGAATGAAAACTGAGCAACTGATGAGACATAAAGAATGAATGAAAACTGAGCAACTGATGAGACATTATAAAGAATGAATGAAAACTGAGCAACTGATGCAACATTATAAAGAATGAATGAAAACTAAGCAACAGATGAGACATTATAAAGAATGAATGAAAACTGAGCAACAGAGGAGACAAAGAATGAATGAAAACTGAGCAACTGATGAGACATTATAAAGAATGAATGAAAACTGAGCAACAGATGAGACATTATAAAGAATAAATGAAACTGAGCAACAGACAAGACATTATAAAGAATAAATGAAAACTGAGCAACAGATGAAACATTATAAAGAATGAATGAAAACTGAGCAACAGATGAGACATTATAAAGAATGAATGAAAACTGAGCAACTGATGAGACATTATAAAGAATGAATGAAGACTGAGTAACAGATGAGACATTATAAAGAATAAATGAAAACTGAGCAACAGACGAGACATTATAAAGAATAAATGAAAACTGAGCAACAGATAAAACATTATAAAGAATGAAATCTGAGCAACACATGAGACATTATAAAGAATGAATGAAAACTGAGCAACTGATGAGACATTATAATGAATGAAAACTGAGCAAAAGATGAGACATAAAGAATGAATGAAAACTGAGCAACTGATGAGACATTATAAAGAATGAATGAAAACTGAGCAACTGATGAGACATTATAAGAATGAATGAAAACTGAGCAACAGATGAGACATAAAGAATGAATGAAAACTGAGCAACTGATGAGACATTAATAAGAATGAATGAAAACTGAGCAACAGATGAGACATAAAGAATGAATGAAAACTGAGCAACTGATGAGACATTATAAAGAATGAATGAAAACTGAGCAACTGATGAGACATTATAAAGAATGAATGAAAACTGAGCAACAGATGAGACATTATAAAAAATGAATGAAAACTGAGGAACAGATGAGACAAAGAATGAATGAAAACTGAGCAACTGATGAGACATTATAAAGAATGAATGAAAACTGAGCAACAGATGAGACATTATAAAGAATGAATGAAAACTGAGCAACAGATGAGACAAAGAATGAATGAAAACTGAGCAACTGATGAGACATTATAAAGAATGAATGAAAACTGAGCAACAGATGAGACATTATAAAGAATGAATGAAAACTGAGCAACAGAGGAGACAAAGAATGAATGAAAACTGAGCAACTGATGAGACATTATAAAGAATGAATGAAAACTGAGCAACAGATGAGACATTATAAAGAATAAATGAAACTGAGCAACAGACAAGACATTATAAAGAATAAATGAAAACTGAGCAACAGATGAAACATTATAAAGAATGAATGAAAACTGAGCAACAGATGAGACATTATAAAGAATGAATGAAAACTGAGCAACTGATGAGACATTATAAAGAATGAATGAAAACTGAGCAACAGATGAGACATTATAAAGAATAAATGAAAACTGAGCAACAGATGAGACATTATAAAGAATGAATGAAAACTGAGAAACTGATGAGACATAAAGAATGAAGGAAAACTGAGCAACTGATGAGACATTAGAAAGAATGAATGAAAACTGAGCAACTGATGCGACATTATAAAGAATGAATGAAAACTGAGCAACAGATGAGACATGATAAAGAATGAATGAAAACTGAGCAACAGATGAGACAAAGAATGAATGAAAACTGAGCAACTGATGAGACATTATAAAGAATGAATGAAAACTGAGCAACAGATGAGACATTATAAAGAATAAATGAAAACTGAGCAACAGACAAGACATTATAAAGAATAAATGAAAATTGAGCAACAGATGAAACATTATAAAGAATGAATGAAAACTGAGCAACAGATGAGACATTATAAAGAATAAATGAAAACTGAGCAACAGATGAGACATTATAAAGAATAAATGAAAACTGAGCAACAGATGAGACATTATAAAGAATGAATGAAAACTGAGCAACTGATGAGACATTATAAAGAATAAATGAAAACTGAGCAACAGATGAGACATTATAAAGAATGAATGAAAACTGAGCAACTGATGAGACATTATAAAGAATGAATGAAAACTGAGCAACAGATGAGACATAAAGAATGAATGAAAACTGAGCAACTGATGAGACATTATAAAGAATGAATGAAAACTGAGCAACAGATGAGACATTATAAAGAAAAAATGAAAACTGAGCAACTGATGAGACATAAAGAATGAATGAAAACTGAGCAACTGATGAGACATTATAAAGAATGAATGAAAACTGAGCAACAGATGAGACATTATAAAGAATGAATGAAAACTGAGCAACTGATGAGACATTATAAAGAATGAATGAAAACTGAGCAACAGATGAGACATTATAAAGAATGAATGAAAACTGAGCAACAGATGAGACATTATAAAGAATGAATGAAAACTGAGCAACAGATGAGACATTATAAAGAATGAATGAAAACTGAGCAACAGACAAGACATTATAAAGAATAAATGAAAACTGAGCAACAGATGAGACATTATAAAGAATGAATGAAAACTGAGCAACAGATGAGACATTATAAAGAATGAATGAAAACTGAGCAACAGATGAGACATTATAAAGAATGAATGAAAACTGAGCAACTGATGAGACATTATAAAGAATGAATGAAAACTGAGCAACAGATGAGACATTATAAAGAATGAATGAAAACTGAGCAACAGATGAGACATTATAAAGAATGAATGAAAACTGAGCAACAGATGAGACATTATAAAGAATGAATGAAAACTGAGCAACTGATGAGACATTATAAAGAATGAATGAAAACTGAGCAACAGATGAGACATTATAAAGAATGAATGAAAACTGAGCAACAGATGAGACATTATAAAGAATGAATGAAAACTGAGAAACTGATGAGACATAAAGAATGAAGGAAAACTGAGCAACTGATGAGACATTATAAAGAATGAATGAAAACTGAGCAACTGATGAGACATAAAGAATGAATGAAAACTGAGCAACTGATGAGACATTATAAAGAATGAATGAAAACTGAGCAACTGATGCAACATTATAAAGAATGAATGAAAACTAAGCAACAGATGAGACATTATAAAGAATGAATGAAAACTGAGCAACAGAGGAGACAAAGAATGAATGAAAACTGAGCAACTGATGAGACATTATAAAGAATGAATGAAAACTGAGCAACAGATGAGACATTATAAAGAATAAATGAAACTGAGCAACAGACAAGACATTATAAAGAATAAATGAAAACTGAGCAACAGATGAAACATTATAAAGAATGAATGAAAACTGAGCAACAGATGAGACATTATAAAGAATGAATGAAAACTGAGCAACTGATGAGACATTATAAAGAATGAATGAAGACTGAGTAACAGATGAGACATTATAAAGAATAAATGAAAACTGAGCAACAGACGAGACATTATAAAGAATAAATGAAAACTGAGCAACAGATAAAACATTATAAAGAATGAAATCTGAGCAACACATGAGACATTATAAAGAATGAATGAAAACTGAGCAACTGATGAGACATTATAATGAATGAAAACTGAGCAAAAGATGAGACATAAAGAATGAATGAAAACTGAGCAACTGATGAGACATTATAAAGAATGAATGAAAACTGAGCAACTGATGAGACATTATAAGAATGAATGAAAACTGAGCAACAGATGAGACATAAAGAATGAATGAAAACTGAGCAACTGATGAGACATTAATAAGAATGAATGAAAACTGAGCAACAGATGAGACATAAAGAATGAATGAAAACTGAGCAACTGATGAGACATTATAAAGAATGAATGAAAACTGAGCAACTGATGAGACATTATAAAGAATGAATGAAAACTGAGCAACAGATGAGACATTATAAAAAATGAATGAAAACTGAGGAACAGATGAGACAAAGAATGAATGAAAACTGAGCAACTGATGAGACATTATAAAGAATGAATGAAAACTGAGCAACAGATGAGACATTATAAAGAATGAATGAAAACTGAGCAACAGATGAGACAAAGAATGAATGAAAACTGAGCAACTGATGAGACATTATAAAGAATGAATGAAAACTGAGCAACAGATGAGACATTATAAAGAATGAATGAAAACTGAGCAACAGAGGAGACAAAGAATGAATGAAAACTGAGCAACTGATGAGACATTATAAAGAATGAATGAAAACTGAGCAACAGATGAGACATTATAAAGAATAAATGAAACTGAGCAACAGACAAGACATTATAAAGAATAAATGAAAACTGAGCAACAGATGAAACATTATAAAGAATGAATGAAAACTGAGCAACAGATGAGACATTATAAAGAATGAATGAAAACTGAGCAACTGATGAGACATTATAAAGAATGAATGAAAACTGAGCAACAGATGAGACATTATAAAGAATAAATGAAAACTGAGCAACAGATGAGACATTATAAAGAATGAATGAAAACTGAGAAACTGATGAGACATAAAGAATGAAGGAAAACTGAGCAACTGATGAGACATTAGAAAGAATGAATGAAAACTGAGCAACTGATGCGACATTATAAAGAATGAATGAAAACTGAGCAACAGATGAGACATGATAAAGAATGAATGAAAACTGAGCAACAGATGAGACAAAGAATGAATGAAAACTGAGCAACTGATGAGACATTATAAAGAATGAATGAAAACTGAGCAACAGATGAGACATTATAAAGAATAAATGAAAACTGAGCAACAGACAAGACATTATAAAGAATAAATGAAAATTGAGCAACAGATGAAACATTATAAAGAATGAATGAAAACTGAGCAACAGATGAGACATTATAAAGAATAAATGAAAACTGAGCAACAGATGAGACATTATAAAGAATAAATGAAAACTGAGCAACAGATGAGACATTATAAAGAATGAATGAAAACTGAGCAACTGATGAGACATTATAAAGAATAAATGAAAACTGAGCAACAGATGAGACATTATAAAGAATGAATGAAAACTGAGCAACTGATGAGACATTATAAAGAATGAATGAAAACTGAGCAACAGATGAGACATAAAGAATGAATGAAAACTGAGCAACTGATGAGACATTATAAAGAATGAATGAAAACTGAGCAACTGATGAGACATTATAAAGAATGAATGAAAAGTGAGCAACAGATGAGACATAAAGAATGAATGAAAACTGAGCAACAGATGAGACATAAAGAATGAATGAAAACTGAGCAACTGATGAGACATTAATAAGAATGAATGAAAACTGAGCAACAGATAAAACATTATAAAAATGATTGAAAACTGAGCAACTGATGAGACATTATAAAGAATGAATGAAAACTGAGCAACTGATGAGACATAAAGAATGAATGAAAACTGAGCAACTGATGAGACATTATAAAGAATGAATGAAAACTGAGCAACAGATGAGACATTATAAAGAATGAATGAAAACTGAGCAACAGATGAGACATTATAAAGAATGAATGAAAACAGAGCAACATATGAGACATTATAAAGAATAAATGAAAACTGAGCAACTGATGAGACATTATAAAGAATGAATGAAAACTGAGCAACAGATGAGACATTATAAAGAATGAATGAAAACTGAGCAACAGATGAGACATTATAAAGAAAAAATGAAAACTGAGCAACTGATGAGACATAAAGAATGAATGAAAACTGAGCAACTGATGAGACATTATAAAGAATGAATGAAAACTGAGCAACAGATGAGACATTATAAAGAATGAATGAAAACTGAGCAACTGATGAGACATTATAAAGAATGAATGAAAACTGAGCAACAGATGAGACATTATAAAGAATGAATGAAAACTGAGCAACAGATGAGACATTATAAAGAATGAATGAAAACTGAGCAACAGATGAGACATTATAAAGAATGAATGAAAACTGAGCAACAGACAAGACATTATAAAGAATAAATGAAAACTGAGCAACAGATGAGACATTATAAAGAATGAATGAAAACTGAGCAACAGATGAGACATTATAAAGAATGAATGAAAACTGAGCAACAGATGAGACATTATAAAGAATAAATGAAAACTGAGCAACTGATGAGACATTATAAAGAATGAATGAAAACTGAGCAACAGATGAGACATTATAAAGAATGAATGAAAACTGAGCAACAGATGAGACATTATAAAGAATGAATGAAAACTGAGCAACAGATGAGACATTATAAAGAATGAATGAAAACTGAGCAACTGATGAGACATAAAGAATGAATGAAAACTGAGCAACTGATGAGACATTATAAAGAATGAATGAAAACTGAGCAACTGATGAGACATAAAGAATGAATGAAAACTGAGCAACTGATGAGACATTATAAAGAATGAATGAAAACTGAGCAACTGATGCAACATTATAAAGAATGAATGAAAACTAAGCAACAGATGAGACATTATAAAGAATGAATGAAAACTGAGCAACAGAGGAGACAAAGAATGAATGAAAACTGAGCAACTGATGAGACATTATAAAGAATGAATGAAAACTGAGCAACAGATGAGACATTATAAAGAATAAATGAAACTGAGCAACAGACAAGACATTATAAAGAATAAATGAAAACTGAGCAACAGATGAAACATTATAAAGAATGAATGAAAACTGAGCAACTGATGAGACATTATAAAGAATGAATGAAAACTGAGCAACAGATGAGACATTATAAAGAATGAATGAAAACTGAGCAACAGATGAGACATTATAAAGAATGAATGAAAACTGAGCAACAGATGAGACATTATAAAGAATGAATGAAAACTGAGCAACAGACAAGACATTATAAAGAATAAATGAAAACTGAGCAACAGATGAGACATTATAAAGAATGAATGAAAACTGAGCAACAGATGAGACATTATAAAGAATGAATGAAAACTGAGCAACAGATGAGACATTATAAAGAATGAATGAAAACTGAGCAACTGATGAGACATTATAAAGAATGAATGAAAACTGAGCAACAGATGAGACATTATAAAGAATGAATGAAAACTGAGCAACAGATGAGACATTATAAAGAATGAATGAAAACTGAGCAACAGATGAGACATTATAAAGAATGAATGAAAACTGAGCAACTGATGAGACATTATAAAGAATGAATGAAAACTGAGCAACAGATGAGACATTATAAAGAATGAATGAAAACTGAGCAACAGATGAGACATTATAAAGAATGAATGAAAACTGAGAAACTGATGAGACATAAAGAATGAAGGAAAACTGAGCAACTGATGAGACATTATAAAGAATGAATGAAAACTGAGCAACTGATGAGACATAAAGAATGAATGAAAACTGAGCAACTGATGAGACATTATAAAGAATGAATGAAAACTGAGCAACTGATGCAACATTATAAAGAATGAATGAAAACTAAGCAACAGATGAGACATTATAAAGAATGAATGAAAACTGAGCAACAGAGGAGACAAAGAATGAATGAAAACTGAGCAACTGATGAGACATTATAAAGAATGAATGAAAACTGAGCAACAGATGAGACATTATAAAGAATAAATGAAACTGAGCAACAGACAAGACATTATAAAGAATAAATGAAAACTGAGCAACAGATGAAACATTATAAAGAATGAATGAAAACTGAGCAACAGATGAGACATTATAAAGAATGAATGAAAACTGAGCAACTGATGAGACATTATAAAGAATGAATGAAAACTGAGTAACAGATGAGACATTATAAAGAATAAATGAAAACTGAGCAACAGATGAGACATTATAAAGAATAAATGAAAACTGAGCAACAGATAAAACATTATAAAGAATGAAATCTGAGCAACACATGAGACATTATAAAGAATGAATGAAAACTGAGCAACTGATGAGATATTATAATGAATGAAAACTGAGCAAAAGATGAGACATAAAGAATGAATGAAAACTGAGCAACTGATGAGACATTATAAAGAATGAATGAAAACTGAGCAACTGATGAGACATTATAAGAATGAATGAAAACTGAGCAACAGATGAGACATAAAGAATGAATGAAAACTGAGCAACTGATGAGACATTAATAAGAATGAATGAAAACTGAGCAACAGATGAGACATAAAGAATGAATGAAAACTGAGCAACTGATGAGACATTATAAAGAATGAATGAAAACTGAGCAACTGATGAGACATTATAAAGAATGAATGAAAACTGAGCAACAGATGAGACATTATAAAAAATGAATGAAAACTGAGGAACAGATGAGACAAAGAATGAATGAAAACTGAGCAACTGATGAGACATTATAAAGAATGAATGAAAACTGAGCAACAGATGAGACATTATAAAGAATGAATGAAAACTGAGCAACAGATGAGACAAAGAATGAATGAAAACTGAGCAACTGATGAGACATTATAAAGAATGAATGAAAACTGAGCAACAGATGAGACATTATAAAGAATGAATGAAAACTGAGCAACAGAGGAGACAAAGAATGAATGAAAACTGAGCAACTGATGAGACATTATAAAGAATGAATGAAAACTGAGCAACAGATGAGACATTATAAAGAATAAATGAAACTGAGCAACAGACAAGACATTATAAAGAATAAATGAAAACTGAGCAACAGATGAAACATTATAAAGAATGAATGAAAACTGAGCAACAGATGAGACATTATAAAGAATGAATGAAAACTGAGCAACTGATGAGACATTATAAAGAATGAATGAAAACTGAGCAACAGATGAGACATTATAAAGAATAAATGAAAACTGAGCAACAGATGAGACATTATAAAGAATGAATGAAAACTGAGAAACTGATGAGACATAAAGAATGAAGGAAAACTGAGCAACTGATGAGACATTAGAAAGAATGAATGAAAACTGAGCAACTGATGCGACATTATAAAGAATGAATGAAAACTGAGCAACAGATGAGACATGATAAAGAATGAATGAAAACTGAGCAACAGATGAGACAAAGAATGAATGAAAACTGAGCAACTGATGAGACATTATAAAGAATGAATGAAAACTGAGCAACAGATGAGACATTATAAAGAATAAATGAAAACTGAGCAACAGACAAGACATTATAAAGAATAAATGAAAATTGAGCAACAGATGAAACATTATAAAGAATGAATGAAAACTGAGCAACAGATGAGACATTATAAAGAATAAATGAAAACTGAGCAACAGATGAGACATTATAAAGAATAAATGAAAACTGAGCAACAGATGAGACATTATAAAGAATGAATGAAAACTGAGCAACTGATGAGACATTATAAAGAATAAATGAAAACTGAGCAACAGATGAGACATTATAAAGAATGAATGAAAACTGAGCAACTGATGAGACATTATAAAGAATGAATGAAAACTGAGCAACAGATGAGACATAAAGAATGAATGAAAACTGAGCAACTGATGAGACATTATAAAGAATGAATGAAAACTGAGCAACAGATGAGACATTATAAAGAATGAATGAAAAGTGAGCAACAGATGAGACATAAAGAATGAATGAAAACTGAGCAACAGATGAGACATAAAGAATGAATGAAAACTGAGCAACTGATGAGACATTAATAAGAATGAATGAAAACTGAGCAACAGATAAAACATTATAAAAATGATTGAAAACTGAGCAACTGATGAGACATTATAAAGAATGAATGAAAACTGAGCAACTGATGAGACATAAAGAATGAATGAAAACTGAGCAACTGATGAGACATTATAAAGAATGAATGAAAACTGAGCAACAGATGAGACATTATAAAGAATGAATGAAAACTGAGCAACAGATGAGACATTATAAAGAATGAATGAAAACAGAGCAACATATGAGACATTATAAAGAATAAATGAAAACTGAGCAACTGATGAGACATTATAAAGAATGAATGAAAACTGAGCAACAGATGAGACATTATAAAGAATGAATGAAAACTGAGCAACAGATGAGACATTATAAAGAAAAAATGAAAACTGAGCAACTGATGAGACATAAAGAATGAATGAAAACTGAGCAACTGATGAGACATTATAAAGAATAAATGAAAACTGAGCAACAGATGAGACATTATAAAGAATGAATGAAAACTGAGCAACTGATGAGACATTATAAAGAATGAATGAAAACTGAGCAACAGATGAGACATTATAAAGAATGAATGAAAACTGAGCAACAGATGAGACATTATAAAGAATGAATGAAAACTGAGCAACAGATGAGACATTATAAAGAATGAATGAAAACTGAGCAACAGACAAGACATTATAAAGAATAAATGAAAACTGAGCAACAGATGAGACATTATAAAGAATGAATGAAAACTGAGCAACAGATGAGACATTATAAAGAATGAATGAAAACTGAGCAACAGATGAGACATTATAAAGAATAAATGAAAACTGAGCAACTGATGAGACATTATAAAGAATGAATGAAAACTGAGCAACAGATGAGACATTATAAAGAATGAATGAAAACTGAGCAACAGATGAGACATTATAAAGAATGAATGAAAACTGAGCAACAGATGAGACATTATAAAGAATGAATGAAAACTGAGCAACTGATGAGACATAAAGAATGAATGAAAACTGAGCAACTGATGAGACATTATAAAGAATGAATGAAAACTGAGCAACTGATGAGACATAAAGAATGAATGAAAACTGAGCAACTGATGAGACATTATAAAGAATGAATGAAAACTGAGCAACTGATGCAACATTATAAAGAATGAATGAAAACTAAGCAACAGATGAGACATTATAAAGAATGAATGAAAACTGAGCAACAGAGGAGACAAAGAATGAATGAAAACTGAGCAACTGATGAGACATTATAAAGAATGAATGAAAACTGAGCAACAGATGAGACATTATAAAGAATAAATGAAACTGAGCAACAGACAAGACATTATAAAGAATAAATGAAAACTGAGCAACAGATGAAACATTATAAAGAATGAATGAAAACTGAGCAACAGATGAGACATTATAAAGAATGAATGAAAACTGAGCAACTGATGAGACATTATAAAGAATGAATGAAAACTGAGTAACAGATGAGACATTATAAAGAATAAATGAAAACTGAGCAACAGACGAGACATTATAAAGAATAAATGAAAACTGAGCAACAGATAAAACATTATAAAGAATGAAAACTGAGCAACACATGAGACATTATAAAGAATGAATGAAAACTGAGCAACTGATGAGACATTATAATGAATGAAAACTGAGCAAAAGATGAGACATAAAGAATGAATGAAAACTGAGCAACTGATGAGACATTATAAAGAATGAATGAAAACTGAGCAACTGATGAGACATTATAAAGAATGAATGAAAACTGAGCAACAGATGAGACATAAAGAATGAATGAAAACTGAGCAACTGATGAGACATTAATAAGAATGAATGAAAACTGAGCAACAGATGAGACATAAAGAATGAATGAAAACTGAGCAACTGATGAGACATTATAAAGAATGAATGAAAACTGAGCAACTGATGAGACATAATAAAGAATGAATGAAAACTGAGCAACAGATGAGACATTATAAAAAATGAATGAAAACTGAGGAACAGATGAGACAAAGAATGAATGAAAACTGAGCAACTGATGAGACATTATAAAGAATGAATGAAAACTGAGCAACAGATGAGACATTATAAAGAATGAATGAAAACTGAGCAACAGATGAGACAAAGAATGAATGAAAACTGAGCAACTGATGAGACATTATAAAGAATGAATGAAAACTGAGCAACAGATGAGACATTATAAAGAATGAATGAAAACTGAGCAACAGAGGAGACAAAGAATGAATGAAAACTGAGCAACTGATGAGACATTATAAAGAATGAATGAAAACTGAGCAACAGATGAGACATTATAAAGAATAAATGAAACTGAGCAACAGACAAGACATTATAAAGAATAAATGAAAACTGAGCAACAGATGAAACATTATAAAGAATGAATGAAAACTGAGCAACAGATGAGACATTATAAAGAATGAATGAAAACTGAGCAACTGATGAGACATTATAAAGAATGAATGAAAACTGAGCAACAGATGAGACATTATAAAGAATAAATGAAAACTGAGCAACAGATGAGACATTATAAAGAATGAATGAAAACTGAGAAACTGATGAGACATAAAGAATGAAGGAAAACTGAGCAACTGATGAGACATTAGAAAGAATGAATGAAAACTGAGCAACTGATGCGACATTATAAAGAATGAATGAAAACTGAGCAAAAGATGAGACATGATAAAGAATGAATGAAAACTGAGCAACAGATGAGACAAAGAATGAATGAAAACTGAGCAACTGATGAGACATTATAAAGAATGAATGAAAACTGAGCAACAGATGAGACATTATAAAGAATAAATGAAAACTGAGCAACAGACAAGACATTATAAAGAATAAATGAAAATTGAGCAACAGATGAAACATTATAAAGAATGAATGAAAACTGAGCAACAGATGAGACATTATAAAGAATAAATGAAAACTGAGCAACAGATGAGACATTATAAAGAATAAATGAAAACTGAGCAACAGATGAGACATTATAAAGAATGAATGAAAACTGAGCAACTGATGAGACATTATAAAGAATAAATGAAAACTGAGCAACAGATGAGACATTATAAAGAATGAATGAAAACTGAGCAACTGATGAGACATTATAAAGAATGAATGAAAACTGAGCAACAGATGAGACATAAAGAATGAATGAAAACTGAGCAACTGATGAGACATTATAAAGAATGAATGAAAACTGAGCAACTGATGAGACATTATAAAGAATGAATGAAAAGTGAGCAACAGATGAGACATAAAGAATGAATGAAAACTGAGCAACAGATGAGACATAAAGAATGAATGAAAACTGAGCAACTGATGAGACATTAATAAGAATGAATGAAAACTGAGCAACAGATAAAACATTATAAAAATGATTGAAAACTGAGCAACTGATGAGACATTATAAAGAATGAATGAAAACTGAGCAACTGATGAGACATAAAGAATGAATGAAAACTGAGCAACTGATGAGACATTATAAAGAATGAATGAAAACTGAGCAACAGATGAGACATTATAAAGAATGAATGAAAACTGAGCAACAGATGAGACATTATAAAGAATGAATGAAAACTGAGCAACTGATGAGACATTATAAAGAATGAATGAAAACTGAGCAACAGATGAGACATTACAAAGAATGAATGAAAACTGAGCAACTGATGAGACATAAAGAATGAATGAAAACTGAGCAACTGATGAGACATTATAAAGAATGAATGAAAACTAAGCAACTGATGCGACATTATAAAGAATGAATGAAAACTGAGCAACAGATGAGACATTATAAAGAATGAATGAAAACTGAGCAACAGATGAGACAAAGAATGAATGAAAACTGAGCAACTGATGAGACATTATAAAGAATGAATGAAAACTGAGCAACAGATGAGACATTATAAAGAATAAATGAAAACTGAGCAACAGACAAGACATTATAAAGAATAAAAGAAAACTGAGCAACAGATGAAACATTATAAAGAATGAATGAAAACTGAGCAACAGATGAGACATTATAAAGAATGAATGAAAACTGAGCAACTGATGAGACATTATAAAGAATAAATGAAAACTGAGCAACAGATGAGACATTATAAAGAATGAATGAAAACTGAGCAACAGATGAGACATTATAAAGAATGAATGAAAACTGAGCAACTGATGAGACATTATAAAGAATGAATGAAAACTGAGCAACAGATGAGACATTATACAGAATGAATGAAAACTGAGCAACAGATGAGACATTATAAAGAATGAATGAAAACTGAGCAACTGATGAGACATTAGAAAGAATGAATGAAAACTAAGCAACAGATGAGACATTATAAAGAATGAATGAAAACTGAGCAACAGATGAGACATAAAGAATGAATGAAAACTGAGCAACTGATGAGACATTATAAAGAATGAATGAAAACTGAGCAACAGACAAGACATTATAAAGAATAAATGAAAACTGAGCAACAGATGAGACATTATAAAGAATGAATGAAAACTGAGCAACAGATGAGACATTATAAAGAATGAATGAAAACTGAGCAACTGATGAGACATTATAAAGAATGAATGAAAACTGAGCAACAGATGAGACATTATAAAGAATGAATGAAAACTGAGCAACAGATGAGACATTATAAAGAATGAATGAAAACTGAGCAACAGATGAGACATTATAAAGAATGAATGAAAACTGAGCAACTGATGAGACATAAAGAATGAATGAAAACTGAGCAACTGATGAGACATTATAAAGAATGAATGAAAACTGAGCAACTGATGCGACATTATAAAGAATGAATATAAACTGAGCAACAGATGAGACATTATAAAGAACGAATGAAAACTGAGCAACAGATGAGACAAAGAATGAATGAAAACTGAGCAACTGATGAGACATTATAAAGAATGGATGAAAACTGAGCAACAGATGAGACATTATAAAGAATAAATGAAAACTGAGCAACAGATGAGACATAAAGAATGAATGAAAACTGAGCAACTGATGAGACATTATAAAGAATGAATGAAAACTGAGCAACAGACAAGACATTATAAAGAATAAATGAAAACTGAGCAACAGATGAGACATTATAAAGAATAAATGAAAACTGAGAAACAGATGAGACATTATAAAGAATGAATGAAAACTGAGCAACAGATGAGACATTATAAAGAATAAATGAAAACTGAGCAACTGATGAGACATTATAAAGAATGAATGAAAACTGAGCAACAGATGAGACATTATAAAGAATGAATGAAAACTGAGCAACAGATGAGACATTATAAAGAACGAATGAAAACTGAGCAACAGATGAGACAAAGAATGAATGAAAACTGAGCAACTGATGAGACATTATAAAGAATGGATGAAAACTGAGCAACAGATGAGACATTATAAAGAATAAATGAAAACTGAGCAACAGATGAGACATAAAGAATGAATGAAAACTGAGCAACTGATGAGACATTATAAAGAATGAATGAAAACTGAGCAACAGACAAGACATTATAAAGAATAAATGAAAACTGAGCAACAGATGAGACATTATAAAGAATGAATGAAAACTGAGAAACAGATGAGACATTATAAAGAATGAATGAAAACTGAGCAACAGATGAGACATTATAAAGAATAAATGAAAACTGAGCAACTGATGAGACATTATAAAGAATGAATGAAAACTGAGCAACAGATGAGACATTATAAAGAATGAATGAAAACTGAGCAACAGATGAGACATTATAAAGAATGAATGAAAACTGAGCAACAGATGAGACATTATAAAGAATGAATGAAAACTGAGCAACTGATGAGACATAAAGAATGAATGAAAACTGAGCAACTGATGAGACATTATAAAGAATGAATGAAAACTGAGCAACAGATGAGACATTATAAAGAATGAATGAAAACTGAGCAACTGATGAGACATTATAAAGAATGAATGAAAACTGAGCAACAGATGAGACATTATAAAGAATGAATGAAAACTGAGCAACAGATGAGACATTATAAAGAATGAATGAAAACTGAGCAACAGATGAGACATTATAAAGAATGAATGAAAACTGAGCAACTGATGAGACATAAAGAATGAATGAAAACTGAGCAACTGATGAGACATTATAAAGAATGAATGAAAACTGAGCAACAGATGAGACATTATAAAGAATGAATGAAAACTGAGCAACTGATGAGACATTATAAAGAATGAATGAAAACTGAGCAACAGATGAGACATTATACAGAATGAATGAAAACTGAGCAACAGATGAGACATTATAAAGAATGAATGAAAACTGAGCAACTGATGAGACATTATAAAGAATGAATGAAAACTAAGCAACAGATGAGACATTATAAAGAATGAATGAAAACTGAGCAACAGATGAGACATAAAGAATGAATGAAAACTGAGCAACTGATGAGACATTATAAAGAATGAATGAAAACTGAGCAACAGACAAGACATTATAAAGAATAAATGAAAACTGAGCAACAGATGAGACATTATAAAGAATGAATGAAAACTGAGCAACAGATGAGACATTATAAAGAATGAATGAAAACTGAGCAACTGATGAGACATTATAAAGAATGAATGAAAACTGAGCAACAGATGAGACATTATAAAGAATGAATGAAAACTGAGCAACAGATGAGACATTATAAAGAATGAATGAAAACTGAGCAACAGATGAGACATTATAAAGAATGAATGAAAACTGAGCAACAGATGAGACAATATAAAGAATGAATGAAAACTGAGCAACTGATGAGACATTATAAAGAATGAATGAAAACTGCGCAACTGATGAGACATTAATGAATGAAAACTGAGCAACAGATGAGACAAAGAATGAATGAAAACTGAGCAACAGATGAGACATAAAGAATGAATGAAAACTGAGCAACTGATGAGACATTATAAAGAATGAATGAAAACTGAGCAACAGATGAGACATTATAAAGAATGAATGAAAACTGAGCAATAGATGAGACATTATAAAGAATGAATGAAAACTGAGCAACTGATGAGACATTATAAAGAATGAATGAAAACTGAGCAACAGATGAGACATTATAAAGAATGAATGAAAACTGAGTAACAGATGAGACATAAAGAATGAATGAAAACTGAGCAACTGATGAGACATTATAAAGAATGAATGAAAACTGAGCAACAGACGAGACATTATAAAGAATGAATGAAAACTGAGCAACAGATGAGACATTATAAAGAATGAATGAAAACTGCGCAACAGATGAGACATTATAAAGAATGAATGAAAACTGAGCAACAGATGAGACATTATAAAGAATGAATGAAAACTGAGCAACAGATGAGACATTGTAAAGAATGAATGAAAACTGAGCAACAGATGAGACATTATAAAGAAGGAATGAAAACTGAGCAACTGATGAGACATAAAGAATGAATGAAAACTGAGCAACTGATGAGACATTATAAAGAATGAATGAAAACTGAGCAACTGATGAGACATTATAAAGAATGAATGAAAACTGAGCAACAGATGAGACATAAAGAATGAATGAAAACTGAGCAACTGATGAAACATTATAAAGAATGAATGAAAACTGAGCAACAGACGAGACATTATAAAGAATGAATGAAAACTGAGCAACAGATGAAACATTATAAAGAATGAATGAAAACTGCGCAACAGATGAGACATTATAAAGAATGAATGAAAACTGAGCAACAGATGAGACATTATAAAGAATGAATGAAAACTGAGCAACAGATGAGGCATTATAAAGAATGAATGAAAACTGAGCAACAGATGAGACATTATAAAGAAGGAATGAAAACTGAGCAACTGATGAGACATAAAGAATGAATGAAAACTGAGCAACTGATGAGACATTATAAAGAATGAAAGAAAACTGAGCAACTGATGAGACGTTATAAAGAATGAATGAAAACTGAGCAACAGATGAGACATAAAGAATGAATGAAAACTGAGCAACTGATGAAACATTATAAAGAATGAATGAAAACTGAGCAACAGATGAGACATTATAAAGAATAAATGAAAACTGAGCAACAGATGAAACATTATAAAGAATGAATGAAAACTGAGCAACAGATGAGACATTATAAAGAATGAATGAAAACTGAGCAACAGATGAGACATTATAAAGAATGAATGAAAACTGAGCAACTGATGAGGCATTATAAAGAATGAATGAAAACTGAGCAACAGATGGAACATTATAAAGAATGAATGAAAACTGAGTAATGGATTACACATTTTAAAGACTGAATGAAAACAGTAATAGACAAGACATTATAACGAGGGATGAAAACTGAGTAACAGATGAGACAGTAAAAGAGTTAATGTTGAAGAAATAACCTACCATATTTTTTAACCTCCAGATTATTTTACAACTGTTCTTTAAATATGACATAACATTAATAATCTTTAATCAACAAAATCTTTCAAAAATGTGCATTTTTCAAGCACTCTTTTCAAAGGGTTTAATTGCAAACTGCATCATTTTAGGATTGGCATCAGGCCAAAAACTTGTTTATTGGCCCATATATAACAGAAGAATAGTAATGCTAAAGAAAAAACTTATCACAAATAATCTTTATAAAACACTCCAAAATGGAGTTATCTCCCCCATCTACAGCAATTTTGGCCAATATTCAGAGTTATATGTATATGTACAGAGACTATTGTTTGATCAGCCAACAAACTAAAACCACAAGCAGAAGAAATAATCGCTGAAGAACAGGTAGGGTTCTGGAGTGGAAGAAGCACAAAAGAACTAGTTCTGTGCAAAAAGTACTTGCAACATCAACAAGACATCTATCACGTGTTCATATATTTCAAAAAGGCTTTTGATAGAGTGTGGCATGAGGCATTGTGGGCCACAATGAAGAAGTACAACATGGGTCAAAAGTTGACCAATACCATCAAGCAGCTGTACGCCAAGGCTACCAGTGCAGTAAATGCTCAAGGTTCTGTGAGGGATTTAGGTTCAAGACAACAGTTGGAGTATGTCAAGGCTGTCTCTTGTTATCCAAGCTTTTCAGCATCTACTTAGAGTGCATCATGAGCGAAGCTCTGGAAAACCACTGTGGGACAGTCAGTATTGGAGGGTGTAACATCACCAACCTCTGCATTGCAGACGTCACTGATGGGCTGACAGGCAGTGAAGACAAGCTTGCTGCCTTAGTGAAGAACATGGATGAAACATCTTCCAGATTTGACATGGAGATAAGCGCTGAAAAGACAAAGCCAATGACAAACAGTGGCAAAAAAATTCTCAGCCAAGATGAAATACAGAGGACAGGAACTGGAAACAGTGAGCCAGTTCATAATATCTTGGTTCCATCAAAGAGGGCTCAAGAGCATAAATTTTGTCATGAGCAGCACAAACAACAGCAGCTATGTCAAAGCAAAGACCCATCTGGAGAGACAAGAATATCTGTCTGAAAACTAAAATCAGACTATTGAGAGCACTAGTCATCTCAATCTTTATGTATTCATGTGAGGCCTGGACCCTGACAGCAGAATTACAATGAAGAATCCATGCACTTGAAATGAGATGCTACGGTATCTCTTACATAGACCACATCATAATAAGGTTCCAAAAGAGGGCTTGCCATTTAATTCTAGATCAATGTATAGACAATTTTCAGGATGCAATGAATAATATAAAGGTTTTAACAATACATGAAAGAATATTTCTTAGAAAAGCCAAATTGATGTATAAAGTATCCAGAAAAGCCATTCCTGTCTATCTAATTAATATCTTTCACTAAAGAGATGCTGATGTTACTCCAAATTTAAGGTCCATAAGAAGAAAAAATTACATTATACCAAGGCCAAAGAAGGAATTGTTTTTAAAAAAAAGATGCCTGTGCATGTGTTCTAGGCTTGATACTTTGAATTTTAAAATTCCCCAATTATTTAGTGTCAAGCCAGACTCTTCACATCATGTTGTATGTATTGTATATATTGTACATAACAGATAGAAGGCCTCAAGATAGATTAGTTCTGAAACTAATTGAGTTACCTTCTCTAAATAAAATCTTTATTATTATTATTATTATTATTATTATTATTATTATTATTATTATTATTACATGTATCACAAATTAAGAAGTGTGTAACACCATCAGGCACAAAATAGGCCATTATGAAGACCTCCATACAACTGTCAAAAAGAGAAAGCTAAAATGGTATGGCCATGTCACTAGCGCCAACAATCTATCTGAAACATTATTGCATGGTAGCGATCAGGGTGGCAGAAGAAGAGGTAGAAAAAGAGAAATAAGTGGACTGACATCACAGAATGGACCAGAAAAAGTTTTCTGGAGACACAGGCAACAGGCATTGGCACATGATCGGGACAAGTGGAGAGAATTGGTCAGTTGTTCAGCAGCACAGTGCCTCAATGACCACACTAGATCATGATAATGACACTATTGATATGATTAAAATATGCAATGAAAAACTGGAATACAATGGAAATAAAACAATGAAAATTATCTTTGTTTGTTTTTAATTTTTTCATTGAAAAAAATCAAAAGAATGCTTTAATCATCAGATCCATAAATGTTTGTTTGAACTGCACAATAGAAAATAGAATTAATTTAAAAACTGATGATTATAGTAACATGTCCTTGTGTTAATAATAATAATAATAATAATAATAATAAGAATAATAATAATAATAATAATAATAACAATAAAGGACTGGAAAAATACAAATGTTTTTTTTTTTTAATTAAGGAAGGATAACAGAAGGATTTCAACATCAGATACATATTCAAAGTATAAAGCATAAACATGAACAACAGATCGTAACTGAATTACTTAAATAAAATGCTACTGTTAACATTCAGTTTAACTGTACCTTGTTGTTTTAATGTTGGTGTTGGTTTAAAAAGGATTTGTATGTTCACTATTTTATTATTTCCTAAATTATCTTCACTATGCTGTTTTAAAAAAATTCAAATATAAGTATCTGCACAAGATACACAAATATGCTTTGATATATGATTGTATCCGTTGTGTGTAACAATTATCTGATAGTTACATATCATACATTTATTTACTTATTTAATTGGAAAGTTTGCTATGGGTAAGAAATATAATTTCATTTTGCTTTGAAATCAGTGAATGTCGATCATTGGCAATATCAACCGGAATTGCTTCTAGTGCAACATTCATAAACTGAAAAGTTTGGAAAGAAAGGGCAGATAACCCAAAGGGGTTATAGTGTCCATACCTACATACATGCACAATCACAACAACAACAATTATGTCAGAAAACTAATCATTATGCCATGCATACGCTTCACAGACAACAAACAAAAATACATACTGGACCCAGACAGTAGTTTACTTCGGCCCTGTCCTTCAGTTTGAATAGCTCGGGTGTGTTCCATCGCTCTGGTAATACAATGAATAAATTTACTTAAACACTAAATTAGATATCAACAGAAATGCACCATGTACTTATCAATGCACTTTTCTAAAGTTATTCATTACCGATCTTTTTGCTTTGGCTGTCGACCCATAATGCTGCCTCAACCCACTACACTAAAAATGACATATTTGCATATCTTCTCCAACCCAGTATTCTCAAATCTTCTTTGGCCAAGAACATTTTATGGAGTGAGAAACTCAAACTCATCTCAAAACCTCAATACACCTATATGACTGAAATCTAGCATTTTGAAACATGAACATAAGTTGCAGTAGCTAGTAATCAACAGCTTCAGAAAGGTCAAAGTCTAGTACCCGATAGATTCAAGTTACAGAAGGTCAAATTCTAGTACCAGACAGCTTCAGGTTAAACAAGGTCAAAGTTTAGTACCTGAGAGCTTCAAGTTACAGAAGGTCATACATTTATTACTCAACTACTCAAAGTTACAAACTTTTAGAAACTACTTAATGTTACAGAAAGCTGAAGATTGACTCTGGGCTTGAGTCTTGTACTTGTCATGAATTTAAAATGATGGAAGAGGACATGTATGAATGTATATATATACATTAACCTGATTATAGTCATATTAAAATACCTCTGAATTTTCAAGACAATTATTAAAATCAATTATAATTTAAACTGGAACATGTTCAATGTACAAGACAACAAAAAAAATTAGGATCAGATACTAAGGGAGAAAACTCAAGTGTTATTAATTGGCTAAGATGAACTTAATATGAAGCTGTAGACAGAATGTATTTTACCTGCAATGGGGCTGATGTTGACAGTTTTCACTGTTCTCCATAAATTACCTTAATTCGATTATTTGAACAGGGAAATGAAACTGAAATAAGTTTCTTCAATAAAATGAATTACCCTTTCTAGGTGCAATAAACTTGTATACTAAATAAAGTGTAAACCATGGTGTCACCCTTTCTAAGTACAATAAACTTGTATACTAAATAAAGTGCAAACCATGGTGTCACCTTTTCTAGATGCAATAAACTTGTATAATATATAAAACGTAAATTCAGGTGTCAACTCTTCTAGGTGGAAAAAAACAATAAAACATTTACTGTGTAAATGCTGGTGTCAACTTTTCAACAAAAAAAAACTGGTGTAATATAAACAGTGTAAACCTTTGTGTCATCCCTTCTATGTGTAATAAATATGTACAGTGTAAACCTGGGGGTTGGCAACCAATTTTGCCACTTTTTTCTGGATTAATTACAAAATGGATGAAAATGTTCCACCGTAAAAGAGTAACGCTGTTAAAATCAAGATTCTTGGCTGCCCATTGCACTGAAGATCCATTAACAACATAAGCTGTATTTGGACCATTAGTTATATATATATGGGGCAACATGATGCAACTCAAGGCCAAAGTTTTAAGTCAAACAGGGAAAGTTGGAACAATGTTAAGATTTGTAAAAAAAATTCCAAAGATAAATGATCTAGTTTGAATTTAAGACTTTTTAAATAATTCAATTTCTCCCAGACATTATCAGAAATTTATTTAATATGTGCATGCCAAATGGCATCACTATTTAATATAAATGAAAATATTTACATGACTACATGATGATCATTTATTCAAAATAACTGATGACATTGACATGACTACATGAAAATATATTACTTCATTCTTAATATTAGGTTAAATTAATTACTGACAGTGAGTCTCATGGTTTTCCGTTATTCATCATCGTATTCTTGAACTCGACAATATCACTCGGGCAAATGATTATATTAGCTTTATTCATCGTACTCTTGACCTCGACAATATCACTCAGGCAAATGATTATCTTAACTTTATTCATCGTACTCTTGACCTCGACAATATCACTCGGGCAAATGATTATATTAGCTTTATTCATCGTACTCTTGACCTCGACAATATCACTCGGGCAAATGATTATCTTAATTTTATTCATCGTACTCTTGACCTCGACAATATCACTCAGGTAAATAAGTATCTTAGCTTTATTCATCGTACTCTGCAAATCGACAATATCACTCGGGCAAATAATTATCTTAGCTTTATTTGTATATACAAAAAATAACATCCATTCATTTCTTATTGAAGTGTCATGGGTGGTTTCTTTATTGATACTAGTCATTAACTTTACATAGCACCATGACAGAAAGCACATTGCCATATTTCCCCTCAGTGTACTAGTTGGTTAGGACATAGATGCTGATTTTATACTTCATAATCTTGTACAAAAAAGGTTTAAAACAAATTACTTTCCCATTCATAATTCAGTATTTTGAAGGATAAGATAAAATAATAAGAACATGAACTTGACATACATTTCATGTAAATTTATCAATGAAGTATTATCATTACAAGTGCCCAGTTTCATCTGTCTGTGACTAGCATCCAATCTCGATGGATTTGCAATAATAAGAAACTCAGTTGTAGTTTCCAATCTTGAAAGATATTTCTTCTAAATATGGTGTTATTCATCAAAAGTCTGTTGTTGAATGTTCTATTCCAAAGGCATGTAGTTCAAAGATTTTTTGGTAACCGCTCCGGTGGCCTAGTGGTTAGAGCGTCCGCCCCGGAAGCGGAAGGTCATCGGTTCGATCCCCGGCCGAGTCATACCAAAGACTTACAAAAATGGTACTAACAGCTGCCTCGCTTGACGCTCAGCATAAAGAGGTTAGTGTTAGGACTGGTCGGCCTGGTGTCAGGATAATGTGACTGGGTGAGACATCATGCTACATGTCTGCGGCATGATGTCTCAGTGCTAGACATCACTATAAACTGCCTCACTGCAGACATCGTAGCGATATGACTGAAAAATTGTTAAAGCTACGTTAAAAATCCTAATCAAACAAACAAACAAACAAATCAAAGATCTTTAGTGTGATGCACAGTATACCCAATTCTAATAAATTTAGGATATTTAAATGCAATGCAGAGTATACCCAATTCCCATAAATTTAGGATATTTCTATGCAATGCACAGTATACCCAATTCTCATAAATTTAGGATATTTCTATGCAATGCACAGTATACCCAAGTCTCATAAAATTAAGGATATTTCTATGCAATGCACAGTATACCCAATTCTCATAAATTTAGGATATTTCTATGCAATGCACAGTATACCCAAGTCTCATAAAATTAAGGATATTTCTATGCAATGCACAGTATACCCAATTCTATAGATTTATCATATGTCTATACAATGCAATGCACAGTATACCCAATTCTCATAAAAATTAAGGCTATTTATATGCAATGCACAGTATTCACAATTCTCATAAATGTAGGATATTTCTATGCAATGCACAGTATACCCAATTCTCATAAAAATTAAGTATATTTCTATGCAATGCATGGTATACACAATTCTAAAAGAATTAGGAAATTTCTATACTTCAAGAAAATAAAACAGGAAAAGAATACAAAATTGTCCTCTTAAACTGTCATATGGAAATAAATCACTTGATACATTTTTTTATGTTTTTCCTGATTAGCTAGACACATTTCAAATATGGGTGTGCCTACATTAACGGAAATTTTAAGAAGTTGAAACAAAAGGATACCAACTATGTAGTGATGCCTAGATTACAATAATAATGGCAAGTACCTACAAACAATTTGCACATGAAAAGATATAGAGATGGATATATCAGACAAATATGAAATGATCTGTTCTACTCCATGTGTCATTTGCTTCATGTATGTACAGTGTATACTACCATTGTTTCTTGGACATGTTTTGTATGGTCAATGTTTGTTGTTTTTTTTTCTTCCAGTTTAATGCAGGAGATCAATATTGGACTTCGCTCATTATTATGTGACTATCAGTTCCTGAACTCAATCCTGATACATAACAAAACAAAAAGCTGAAAGCCACAATATAGATGAAATACCTTTGTATTATAACCTAACTACCCTTATTAAATAAAGTAAAACCAAAGTTTCACCACATTTTGCATTTAATAGATTCAGATTGTCACAACCAGTCTTTTTTCCATGGACCTTAAAACAAAGCTATCCAAGAACAGTAATACTGATCTGTTTTAAATGCAGACACTAGATATTCCCTTTCCTGTGGATAATAAACAAAACTAGTCTTCCATGGAATGCATGGTATCATCTAGGAATGGTACTATCTTACTGAGACATCCACTATCAAGGTATTTCAGGGTACAAATAAGACATCTGGAATCATGGTATTTCAGGGTACATATAAGACATCTGCAATCGTGGTATTTCAGGGCACAAATAATACATCTGGAATCATGGATTTTCAGGGTACAAATAAGACATCTGGAATCATGGAATTTTAAGGTACAAATAAGACATATGAAATCATGTAATTTTAAGGTACAGTAGGAACCCGCTATAACATGCCCCGTTATAACACGAATTCGGATATAACACGGTCGTGGCATGGTTTCTGAAATTTCAGGTAATTTATTACAGGTATTTTTCTCAAAGACCAAAAAAAACAAAAAACTTTTAAGTATGAAAAATAAAATATGTCAAGAGTTTAATTATCATTCTCATACTCGTCTAAAAAGTGCGGAAAAAAAACATGTAGAAAATGTATTATCATTTTGGGGAGGAAATCACACACAAAATCGAATATAAAATAATTGTTGTATGGCTCCTAAAATTTAAAAAAATTAACAAATTTCTTCTAGTTTTGTGCCAGAATAAACATCGGAAATACGAATGAATTGCTGGGCTTACTGAGAACTTTGATCTTGTTTATTGTTGAAAAATGACAGCTCATAAGTGTCAATATTATTATTACTGATCCCTGAGCAATGAAGCCATCGTGTCTACTTTGTGTTTGTTTTGAATGCATTCCGAATACAATCGTTGCTCTAATAATCTACCGATATACATGTATGTTCTCATAATTTCATACACAACTAAGCAGCAGCCAATGCAAGGGTTGACATAAGATTCTCACCAGAATGTATAAATCAATTAATTTAAGTACATTGTTTATCATCAAAGTGAACTGCCGAGCTAAACTTGTTCAAATCAGGGGGAAACGATTTATACAGCATCAAAGAAACAAAAGACGCCAACATCTTTGTGTGGCTTGGCGGTGTTGTTTTATGCAATCTGTTGACTAGTAAATTCGAATTGTGCAACTGAGAACTATAATTGACTTTGCCAAGAGCAAACGTGACATTAGCAGAAAGCAGCTAAAAATCAGAGTTTTTCAAAATATAATAACTATTGACAGATGAGAAATGTAATGGTATAAAATGTATACGACACAGCGGTCTCGGAAATGCTTAATTACGCGTATTTGAATGCAAATATTTGATCTGGGACACATAAATCACTCCATACAGGAGTCCTCCGTACGCATGCAAATAGCTGGGCGACAAACATTAGTGTTGATTACTTTATCATTTTAGCTGTGCCAATATTTACAGTGACATAATTCAGTGGTTAAAATACAGCCAGTTCTGTCTGCTGTATTTATTAGAGTACATCAAAAGAACATGATGCAATAGCTGGGTGGCAAGTTCAAAGGACCTGACTAGCAGCATGGGTGGGAAAATGTGCTGAAATTTACAATGACTGAATTCTGAGACAGAAAGATCCTGAGATGTACATGTAGTTATTATAAGAATACACTTTAGCTTCCATTATTTAATCTACAGCCATGTACAATTTCATCATTCATTACGTACACCCGTTACATAATTTTTGTTATTTTCTTTTCATTGAATTCGGTCACATAATGATCTGTGACAAAATTATTGAATATTTTACATCCGTGTGTGGATATTTTCGATGGAAATATTTGTATTATGGATTCAGTGTATGTTACAAGATTCGCTGGTGAGTACATGGTGTTGATACTCTTTTCATGCAATAGATTATACATGTATATATAAATTAGACACGTGTATGTACCAATGCATGGTTCTCTGAATAAAGTAATATATTATATCTGCAATTTCTGTTACCACAGCAAATGTTTTTCTCATTTAATATATATTGATCAAAAATGGTAATTGTGCCATGCATTTTCGCACCCGTCTTTATGTAACCCCCCCCCCCCCCGAATTAAATCCAAAAATATGTTGGTATTGTACATGGTTGCTTATAACACGGTTCGGTTCATAACACGGTCGGATTCTATGGCTCCCAACTACCGTGTTATAGCGGGGTCACACTGTACAAATAAGACATATGAAATCATAGAATGCATGGTCTTATCTAGGAATGGTGCTATCTTGCTACGACATCCACAATCATGGTATTTCAGGGTACAAATAAGACATCTGGAATCATGGTATTTCACGGTACATATAAGACATCTGCAATCGTGGTATTTCAGGGCACAAATAATACATCTGGAATCATGGTATTTCAGGGTACAAGTAAGACATCTGGATGCGTGGCAAATCAGGGTACAAATAAGACATCTGGAATCATGGAATTCTAAGGTACAAATAAGACATATGAAATCATAGAATGCATGGTCTTATCTAGGAATGGTGCTATCTTGCTACGACATCCACAATCATAGTATTTCAGGGTACAAATAAGAAATCTGCAATCATGGTATTTCAGGGCACAAATAATACATCTAGAATCATGGTATTTCAGGATACAAATAATGATAATTCAATCTGCAAATAAGACATCTGGAATCATGGCATTTCAGGGTACAAATAAGACATCTGGAATCATGGTATTTCAGGGTACAAATGAGATATCTGGAATCATGGTATTTCAGGGTACAAATAAGACATCTGGAATCATGGTATTTCAGGATACAAATAAGACATCTGGAATCATATTATTTCAGGGTACAAATGAGATATCTGGAATCATGATATTTCAGGGTACAAATAAGACATCTGGAATCATGGTGTATCAGTGTACAACTAAGACATCTGGAATCATGGTATTTTAAGGTACAAATAAGACATATGGAATCATAGAATGCATGGTCTCATCTAGGAATGGTGCTTTCTTGCTGAAACATTCCCCATCATGGTATTTCAGGGTACAAATAATGGTATTTCAGGGTAAAAATTAGACATCTGGAATCATTGTGGATCAGGGTACATAGAGGGCATCTGGAATCATGGTGTATCATGGTGTATCAGGACATCTGGAATCATGGTGTATCAACATACAAATAAGACATCTGGAATCATGATGTATCAGGGTACAAATAAGACATCTGACATGATAGTTCATGGAACAAATAAGACATCTGGATTCATGGTGTATCAGGGTACAAATAAGACATCTGGCATCATGTTATTTCAGATAAACAAATAAGACATCTGGAATCATGGTGTATCAGGATACAAATAAGACATCTGGCATCATGATATTTCAGGGAACAAATAAGACATCTGGAATCATGATATTTCAGGGTACAAATAAGACATCTGCAATCATGGTATTTTAGGGTACAAACAGGACATCTAGAATCATGGTATTTCAGCGTACAAATAATGATATTTCAGTTTGCAAATTAGACATCTTGAATCATGGTATTTCAGGGTACAAATAATGATATTTCAGTTACCAAATAAGACATCTGAAATCATGGTATTTCAGGGTACAAATAAGACATCAGGATACATGATATTTCAGGGTACAAATAATTGTATTTCAGTTTGCAAATAAGACATCTGGAAGCATGGTATTTCAGGTCACAAATAAGATATCTGTAATCATGGTATTTCAGGATACAAATAATGATATTTCAGTTTGCAAAAACGACATCTGGAATCATGATATTTCAAGATACAGAAAAGACATCTGCAATCATGGTATTTCAGGGTACACATAAGACATCTATAATCATGGTGTATCAGGGTACAAACAGGGCAATTGGAATCATGGTGTATCAGATACAAACAATACATCAAGAATCATGGTATTTCTAGGTACAAATATAAGATCTGGAATCATGGTAGTTCAGGGTACAAATGATACAACAGTTTGCAAATAAGACATCTGAAATCAAGATATTTTAGGGTACAAATAAGACATCTGCAATCATGGTATTTCAGGGTACAAATAATGGTATGTCAGGGTACAAATAAGACACCTGGAATCAGGGTATTTCAGGGTACAAAAAGCACATCTGTAATCATGGTGTATCACATACAAACAAGACATCTGGAATCAGGGTATTTCAGGGTACAAACACGACATCAATTATCATGGTATTGCAGAGTACAAACAGGACATCTTGAATCATGGTATTTCAGGGTACATATAAGTCATCTGGAATCATGGTGCATCAGGGTACAAAAAAGACATCTGGAATCATGGTATTTCAGGGTACAAATGAGATATCTAGAATCATGGTATTTCAGGGTACAAATAAGACATCTGGAATCATGGTATTTCAGGGTACAAATAAGACATCTGGAATCATAGTATTTCAGGGTTCCAATAAGACATCTGGAACCATGGTATATCAGGGTACAAACAGGACATCTGGAATCATGGTGTATCAGATACAAACAAGACATCTAGAAATATGGTATTTCAGGGTACAAATAATGATATTTCAGTTCGCAAATAAGACATCTGGAATCATGGTTTTTTCAAGGTACAAATATGACATCTGCAATCATGGTATTTCAGGGTACAATTGAGATATCTAGGATCATGGTATATCTGGGTACAAATGAGATATCTGGAATCATTGTATTTCAGGGACCTAATAATGGTATTTCTGTGTACCAATAAAGACATTTGGAATCATGGTGTATCAGGGTACAAACAGGACATCTGGAATCATGGTGTATGAGATACAAACAAGACATCTAGAATCATGGTATTTCAGGGTACAAATAATGATATTTCATTTTGCAAATAAGACATCTGGAATCATGTTTTTTCAAGGTACAAATATGACATCTGCAATCATGGTATTTCAGGGTACAAATGAGATATCTGGGATCATGGTATTTCTGGGTACAAATGAGATATCTGGAATCATGGTATTTCAGGGGCCTAATAATGGTATTTCTGTGTACCAATAAGACATTTGGAATCATGGTATATCTGAAGACAAACAGGACATCTGGAATTATGGTGTATCAGATAGAAATAAGACATCTGGAATCATGGCATTTCAGGGTATAAAGAATAGTTTTTCAGGGTGCAAATAAGACCTCTGAAATATGGTATTTCATGGCACAAATAAGACATCTGGAATCACGGCATTTCAGAATACAAATAAGACATCTGGAATCATGGAATTTCAGAATACAAATAAGATATCTGGAATCATGGTATATCAAGGTTTAAATGAGACATCTAGAATCATGTTATATCAGGGTACAATGAGACTGGAAGCATGTTATATCAGGGTACAATGAGGCTTCTGGAATTGTGGGATACCAAGGTTCAAATGTGACATCTCAAATCAAGTACTATCAGGGTGCAAATGAGACATCTGGAATCACAGTATATCAGGGTAGAATGAAGACATTTGGAATCATGGTATATGAAGGTTTATCTATAAATATTCTTGCAGTATCGATTGTAAAATCCTTAAGAACAAATCACGGAATATCTCACAAAAAATGTAAGTTTTATTAAAAGTTCATTTTAACTCTGAATCATCATTATACCTGTACCAAAATTCAAAACTTTAACTATTCATTGCTGCAGGCATTTGTTCCAAGACAGTTTATTTATGAGTACCATGCTTTGCCTTCCTTGTTTATAAAATCATCATGTTTTAGAGCGGTTGATCACAGTGCAACCTGCAGCCATCACAGAGATGAGAAATAAATGTACAATCACAGGTAATGAGAACAATGGCGAATATAACAATAAATCTCTTAATGTGAAACCATATCTTCTTCTCCTTAAGATATATTTATGATTTGTTAAAACTTCTCGGTCATAACAATTATGAAGGTTTCAATCATTCGGAAAATCATGCAAATGGCATGTAATGCATTTATGACACGGATTGGAATATTTAATACTATTTTGTTTATAAAATTACATAAATTAGCAGAACAAAATTATTTATCTATTTTTTTAAAAATATATATTAATTTCAAAATATTAGATTCCCTTTTTCCTTATTCAATGCTGCAAAAAAAGGAAAGAGTAAAAAAAGAAAATGTTATTAAAGTCAATAGCAAAAATTTATATTTCACCTGATTATATTCATTAGAAAGTCGACAACAAACAAGTTACATCTAGGGTTTCAATTTATGGTCATTACCGATAAAGAAGGTATTTTGAATAAGTATAAAAGAGTATTAGGCAATTTGACATTTTTTGGTCATTGTTATGCATATAATGTGTATATTTATTTAGACAGCTCAAAACATTATTATACTTGCAGTAAAGTATGGCATATCTGTCAAGAAAACTTCTAAAAATAAAGTCATCAGTTACACGTCATTGCATATCAAAGAAAAAAAGAAACATTCCGAAATGCATGACGCTCCAAAACTGAGGTCACAACAATATAGATTAGTATATATATCTTTAATATAACACTAACACCTAAAATTAATTCTGGAGTCAACAAAGTAGAATTTATTTGGTACAAATGAATGCAGCATTTGAATCTTTGCATTTGTATTTTTCCAGCCATCTGTTCACATATATATAACTACTACTTTTGTCTTCCTTTGATACAATGTGCACCTGACTGATCTTATTTCTGTTAACATTTTTTCATTTCTTTTCCTCAAGATTGTCATTAAGACTAGAAAATAATCACACAGATTTATTGAAAATAGGAATCCAGATTAACAGGTTCTGATACTGCAAATAAAAAACCATTTTGTTCTTACCAGTCTTTTTCCAAAGTTTGGCTGGAGCCAGGGTTGGCATGGATATCTTTTGACCCCCTATGGCCTGTAATTCATTATCAATTACTCTTGTAAGTTTCTCCAGCACTCTCTGTCCAAACGGGAGTAGGTAATATGCCCCACTATGGCATGGGTAGATGATATCATTGTCCAACAATAACTATGATTTAAAAGAGAAAAAATATATACAATATTAATTACAAGGATGCTTTACTTTGTATACTCCACTGCTGTATGATAAAATAAGATTGCTGAGTGAAACACATTTAGATTACTTTGACAAATTAAATTCCAACATGCCATATTTTAAAAGGCAATTTAATGTTCATGTATTTCTTTCTTTCTTACTTTTCACCAATAAAAATCTCATGCAAGAATAGTCACGGTAATACATGAGCTATATTTAATAATAATAATAATAATAATAATAATAATAATAATAATATTGATAATAATAATAATAATATTATTATTATTTATGAAACATACATGCATACATACATAAATACACACACACACACATATAAAAATATAAATTGTTTGTAGTACTCCTAGTACTAATAACAATAATAAATTTGCAGGCCTAACATTTTCCTAGACATTTTTAAAGCATCTGCAGACTGTGAAGATGAACTCAAATGGTTTCTTCATCACATCTAAGAGATGAGGCTGTCAGCCAAAAAGAAAAGGGAAGAAGAAAATATTGTTTTTGATTTAAATATAACATAATCCACATGTTATGGTGTAAAATTATAACAGATGTATGTATGTATACATGCATGAATGTATGTATGTATGTATGTATTTATGTATGCATGTATGTATGCATGTATGTATGTATGTATGTATGTATGTATGTATGTATGTATGTATGTATGTATGTATGTATGTATGTATGTTTGTATGTTTGTATATATGTATGTTTGTATGTAATAAATCTATACCGTGTCCGATTCAAAAGCTGTGTTAGGAATATTTATTTTCACAAGGAACGCAATAATACGGTTATGGAATTAACTATTTAAACACCGAAAGTGATTCATCAAAGTCCCTCGTTTTAGTAGAAAATACATCTTTCGCCTTTTTTAATCTGAATTTTGTCGTATTTCAAATTAATGAACACGATGAGGCCGGATATTAAATACGATAATATATTTATAGGTTACTGCTTTGCGTTTAAAATACTTTTTTTCTAATTTTTAGTGGTGTGTCAGATAATACACGTTGACCGAAAATACCCCGACTAGCGTTATATATATTTGTAATAGTGTTTATTTGGGCAGTTTACCCTGTGACTCTTGCAGCTATACTCTTCCTTCTGGCTGCTTTTGGCAGGGCTATAGTACATGTTACTCAAATATTTTCGCCTCCCGGTGCAATTATGATGCCGTCTGACAACTTGTCTTATGCATGCAGGTAACATTTTCGATTTTAAAAAGGTCCAGCTTACACACCAAGTCATCTTGTTTACCGGCAGTACAGGTGTGTGAAGTTATTTCCCTTCGCACCAGCAACGATGAATTAGGAAAAAGATAAAGATATTCCTAATATGATTAAAGACGGGTAATTAAAATAACCGGAATAAAGGTATTAACCGGAATAAATAGCGGAATAAAGTTTATTTATCGGAATATTTACCAGGAATACACGTATTTACCGGAATAATCGTGCAATACTAAAATAAAACCAAGATGTTATATCTTTTCAAGCAGATTTTTACTTATATTTATTGCTGTAATGTAAACGTACAGACAATGTATATTTAAATAACGATTAAATATACTCTTGGTTTATCTTAATCGAAAGTTATTTATTTCACGGTTGTACGAATTCTGTGTAGTGTTGTGATCAGATACCAATATGTGTTAATTTTATCTGACATTCGTACCCAAAGTTGGAGATAACAAGATATTAAACCACCAAATACCTATTTAATACAGTTAGATAACTGTTAGATAACTTGTGACGATGAGCATTAAAATGAATACTTTGTAGAAGTGTTTGCGTTTGCATTCATTGCTTAGATTGGTATTTTTTTGATATTTCTACAATTCTTATCTCAAACTTTAAAGGAATTAGTGTAGCTACTATTTTAGCAAAATTTGTCTGAAACTTCGTTTAACAGCCGTATGTTTCACAACATCTCATTACGGACACTTACATATTTAGAGTATACAATAATAATTTTTGCTGAAACAATTAAGTTACTTGATAATAATTTCTTAAAACAAATCATTTATGTCATATATATATATATATATATATATATATATATATATATATATATATATATATATATATATATATATATATATATATGATTTTTTAAATAAATATTTTACCTATTGTACAGATTGTTGCCCACTTTACAGATTAGCTCTGTTTGTGGTTTGTGTATGTTTGAATGTTGTATGCGCGTTTGCATTTTTCTTTTATTTATTGATTTTCAGTATAATCTGACATGTCCAAATTCTTCAATCTTCGTAAGAGGTAAACTGGGTTAATTTGAATGTAGGCGAGACAATAAATGCTTTGAAAACAATTTAGAATTACCTTTTCACATAGTTTTTTAAACGTATTGAGCATGTTTCATAAATATTTGTTAAATTAATTACCTAAAAGCTGAAGAAGAAAAAAAAAGTTTTGTCGCTGTCAAAGGAGCATGCATATTCCACTAAGATTTCATACAGCCATATTAGTAATATTAAATCGACGATATTACGATTTAATATTAAAGGAAATATTGATCTGATTCAGGATTATAGTGACTAAATATAGCGAACGTTTAGGTGATACACATACCTTGTGTACAGTACTTAAAAATTAATTCAGTTTTACGCGCTTGGTGCTATAGGTCTTACTATTACCTCCAGTTTTATGTACAAATGTCATCTGACGTTTTCAACAGGCAAGTGATGGTGATGAATGTCAAAAATACAACGTAAAGTATATTGTAATGTATATATCATACAGAGCTTTCACAAACCGATGTCAGACAACCCATTTTGTCTGTCTAATGAAAAATATCGACAACTCAGATGTAAATGACTTGACTACACTGGTATCGGCATCCGTTATCGTCAAAATTCTAATATTCACAGTTTTGTTTGTTTGATTAGGATTTTAACGTAGCTTTAACAAGTTTTCAGTCATATCGCTACGATGTCTGCAGTGATGCAGTTTATAGTGATGTCCAGCACTGGGGGTTCATACCGCAGACATGTAGCATGATGTCCCACCCAGTCACATTATCTTGACACCAGGCCGACCAGTCCTAACACTAACCTCTTAATGCTGAGCGCCAAGCGAGACAGCAGGTTAGTACAATTTTTGTAAGTTTTGGTATTACACGGTCGGGGATCTAATGCACAACCTTCCGCTCCCGCGGCGGACGCTCTAACCACTAGGCCACTAAAGCGGTTTAATAATAATCAAATGATGTATTATGAAATCAAATGGTTTAATCTAGCAAATGAAATGATAAATCCAGATTCCAAATACTGTAGTGTCACATGAAGTGACATAATGAACAAAACCGAATGATGAAAATTACGTGGTTATAAATAAAATGATGTAGATTGAAATTAAATGATTAAGCTCAACAAATGGAATGATGAATTCAGATTCCAGGTGATGTGGTGTGATATAAAATGATGTAGCATGAAATGAAATGATTGAGATTAAATGAAATGATTGGGATTAAATGAAATGATTGGAATTAAATGAAATGATTGGGATTAAATGAAATGACTTACGCATGAAATTAAATGATTTAAAGAACAAAACAAAAATGATGATATCTGCTTCCAAATGATGTGGTTGGAAATAAATTAATGAATCTTAAAAAATGATTTAACTCAACAAATGAAATCATGAATTCAAATTCAAAATGATCTAATATTAAAAAAATGATTTAAATAACAAAACAGAATGATGAGGTCTGATTCAAAATGACGTTTTATAAATTGAATTTACATAGTATAAAATCAAACGATTTAAACCAATAAATGAAATGATGAATTCAGATTCCAAATGACGTGATATTAAATAAAATGATTTAAAGAAGAAAATGGAAGGATGAAATTGGTTTCCAAATGACGCGATATGAGACAAAATGATGTAATCTAAATTGAAATTATTTAATCCAACAAATGAAATGATAAATTTAGATTCCAGATTATTTGGTATTGAATAAAATGGTCTGAAGAACCGAATGGAATAATACATTCAGATTTCAAACGACGTGGTATTAAATGAAATGCGTTGAATGTAACCGGTCTAACTGGGAACAGCACTACTTCGTAAGACCAAACTGCAAATCAGCTAGCGTAAATCAAAACATACAATGGAGGGGGGGGGTGGCTGTTATCAATGATATATGGTGTCAGCACACCCAAATGTATCATTGAGACAAGTATGTTAAGCATATGGTTGAGATATTTGCAGACGAAACGAAGGTTTTTCATTCCTATGATATAAACAAGAGCTGTATTTTCCAATCATCATCAAGTGATCTGATCTACATTAATGAATGTGCGTGTGTTCTTTCTTTAACATTTTTCCGTCTTGTACTGTGCGTGCTTCAAAGGTTTCCAAAAATCTAGATCTAACAATTAAGGAGATTACAAGTTTGATCTCTCTTAATCAGTACTATTTACCATATTTGATGACCGGATATATACTAAATTAAGAAGCTTTTTCTCGTCAATTTTTGTGTATAGTAAGCCAGACACCAAGAATGTGAATTGTTTCTATCCATGATAATATTATACTCAAGCTGAATGGCCCGTTGATATCGAAACAAGTCTGATCCTGAGGGATTCCTGCTTATGAAGCGATCTGCGGTGATGGACTCTGTGTTTCGTTCAAGTTTAATTAGAAGAAACTCTGCAAAAGAATAGTGATTACAAAACGACTAGGAACGAAAGCTATTGACATTGTTCGTGCTATACATAAAAAAAAGCTCCTGGTGCTATAGGTAATGTTGTCGGTAAAGCGTTTTCAGCAATGAATGATACATCAGCACGATTAATACGACGATTACCTCAACCTGTAAAATTAACCAGCACTGAAGTGGTGCCTGCAATTGTTAGTAAAATATTAGACAAGGCTGCAAATCAGAAACTAGCTGAGTTGTGTGATGAAGCGCGCGCACACACACACACAACAACAACAACAACAATACAGATGCAAATTTGAAAGACGGAAGTGATCTTCGTGTCAGACGATAATGATTATAATAAAATGTTTAAACGTGTATCTGATTATGCACCCAACATGGATACGCCAGTTCTTAAAGATGAATCTGTCCGTGATTATCAATAGTATTCCTATGACGCAAGACAACTAAATCAGAGTTGAGGAATCGTTCCACACATCCAGGATACGAGTATATATTTGTTACCCACTGAAGCATTTGTTGAAGTAGAAGGTGAACTTCAAGAGTAAACAATACACCATATGACAATAATTTTAGTGTTGGTTTTGTTAACAATGGAATTATGGCGTTGTTTGATAGCGCCATATATATATTGATGGAAGAAATATTGAAACAATTCAGAAAGACGTTGATGTTGCTACAAATATAATTGGCTTAGCAAAATATTCAGACCATTATACAAGAACAGATGGTCAATGCTGTTTGCTAAGGACATTATTGACCATCCTGAATATCATCAGTATGACATTGGACGTCCACAAAACCATGCCAGAAACTCACTTGCTGCTATGGAAAACATACTTAACACTCATCCAGATTTCAACTTAGGATTTGCAACACGTATATCAACATTTTAAGGTGAAGAGAGAAGATTTGCATGTGAAATTCCACTGTTCCATATTTTGGGACTTTCGCAGAATGTTAGAAAAAGTCAGTTTCGGAGCCATGCATACAGTTGTACTGACAATGATTCAATCTGGCGTGATCCTGGTGGTGTAGGTGATGTTCGTAAAGTATTAATAAAACTTTCGTTGTGGCTACCAGATATGACTCCAACGATTGCTGAAAAACAAACATTACTCGCTTTTATGGATCAAGGCGGTAAAATCAATATTATCATGGTTGACGGTAAAAACAGACTGCGTTCAAAGTGTTGTTGTTGGTATATTAACATTGTCATGTAACATCACAGTAGGGTGTTGCTGCAACACGACATAGTTTACTTAATTTTGGTCAAAATACTGTAGCACGTGCATATCATCGTTTGATGACTTTTATGGGAGGTGATCAAATTAGAGACACTGGTTTACAAGTATCACAATTAGGTTTTATAAGTTTCTATCTAGTCTATTACGTTTCTCTTGAGCATCTTGATTTAGTTAAACAATCTTTAGTTGATATACACTTTCGAGCTCGCGTAACTAGAAATGCTGGTTTTATTTCTAATTACATATCAATCTGTGCTATACTCAGTGATCAAGAATCTTACTTGAAGGTGTCGGCGGAAGAATGATAAATCGCTCATATGATATTATAAAATGTTATATAGTCATGTTAAGGTCACCTTGACTCCATGACAGATAAAAAACAATCAAATATCGATGTAAATGCGGAACAAATATAACATTATAAAAAGATCGAATTGCTACTGGTGGTCCAAACAAATGATCATTAACCAAAACTCAGCTTAAACATTTTAGCAAAGCTTTATAATCAAATACAGGAATTCAACTTCAATTTTCTACCGAGTTCTCTTAGAGATATGACGTAAACAGGTGGTATATTTCCACTTCTTGCATCTATACCTGTATTAAGAGCTGCAGCTCAACCAGCTGTCGCAAAAGCAGCTGTATTTGGTGCTGTCAGATCCGCTGTTAGAATGGCATTAAAGAAAGCAACAGGTCAAGGATTGAAAAAAGGAGAGAAGGTTCTAAGACTTCCAGGGAAACTCCACTCACGATGTGGAAAAGGGCTTAGACTTCACTAGACAATACCTCGTTAGACACACAAAAAAAATATTCTTCCACTGTCTAATGATGATTTAATTAATGCTTCTAAAAGATTTTTTTATATATAAAAACTTTCAGAGATGTTTTTATGTGTGATCAATAACTTCACCAGCACAATGAAGTTGATACCGGTATCACTAATCTCGATAATAGTTCTGGTCCAGGAACTTATTATGTTGCATACGCAATTGATCCACGTGGATCTTTTTAGTTTGATTCTTATGTACTCTCTCCGTCGAAAGAATTTATGTTATATACAAAATCCAGTCCGTTTTGATATTCAACATTATCAACACAGATAATAGCTGATACGCCAATGTGTGGCTGTGAAGCAATTGCTTTACTTAACGCCGCTTCTTTATCAACCAAACCACATCTTAAGGATGTGCACGAGTATACTAGTAACCGCTATAGTTTTAAATACATAATAAAAATATATTCTAAGATATTTACGGAAGATCTTCCTCTAAAGAAAAACAAACAACTGACGGAATATTGCGCAAATAAAAAAAATCATTAGTGATGAAATAACCGAATTATTAAATCTTGTAAATGTAGATCCAAGCGAAGTTGTATTTCAAGATAAGCATGGAAGATTAAAAACGAGCAATTCTTCATTACATTATATTATCGTCTGAATTAATGGAGTAGCCGAAAACAGCATAGCTGTTTTGATAATAATGGAAAACGTACGCCGGGTGTTGTAATGACAACGATATTAGATAATATTCGTAATCGAGTACAAAATTCCGGTAATACAGTAAATGGGCCTCTCAGTATGACTAATAATAAATTTACTGGTATTGGAGAACAAGAATCAAGCATTGACGCTGAAACGAAGAAATATGTCGATGATAGCATGATGACCTTGTTAACGGTAATCAATAATGAAGTAATCAGTCATCGATCTGATTATACATGCTCACATAAACAACGTTCTTGAGGTTTCGTTGAAACGTTGACATTAACATTAGCGAGTTTTTCGGAAGACCAACATTCATTGATATTAAACTCGTTGACATAATAAAGACAATGAAAACGTCGTATATACGGTATCGTCTGGATCCGTATTATGGTCGCCACGCAAAAAAATCTATTAAACATTGCGCTGAGGTTACCGGTATATACAGGTTCTCAATATTAGGTGTTATACTATTTACAATATCTACTACAATACAAGGGCGTTATCCACTAACAAAATCTTCTAGATTTATGTTAGTGATGTTGGAGCAAGACAACGAAAAAAAGACGGCTTAATTTATCATTGGTGTCTTGAATTAATCGCTAAATTACCACCTACTTAGTATAATGAGCTGCCCCATCAACGTGCAACACTACAGGTACAACAGGTGCTTGAATGGCAAAATAAACTAAAAAAATATAGTTCATGAGTATACAGCAAAAGTAAAAATATATCGCAGACGTGTAGTTGTTGTTCACATAATTGAATATTCGGCGTCCGTTGTTATCGCTGGAACTGGCGTAATGCTGTCAATAAAACACCATCGCTAGCGATGACACCAGTAGCTGTAACAATTTGTGTTTCGGCTGCAACACCAAATATTTGGTATTCTTAATATAATTGAAAACAAATATATAATAAAGATGCATACAGCGACTTTACCATACTCCAAATTATCTTTATAAATATCATCAAGTCTTAGTGATGGAATAGATTCAGATATTACTGAGTTTACAGAAATTATCAAGATTTACAACGAGGCAATGACTACGTCTAATTTCGAAAATAATAATAATAATAATAATAATAATAATAATAATAATAATAATAATGCCGTTATCGCAAGAACTACTGCAACAGATCGTCATTAATATAACTCCGTCAAAACGATGATATCAGAAACAGTAACCAATCCTGAATATAACGAAAATTTTCCAACTGCCGTTCCTGTAAAAGAAATTGCGCTTGCACAATTACGATTATATCACGTTTGGTCAAATATTAGATCAACATCATTGTGTGGATTACAGGAGTATAATGCTATGGTATTTGCAAAAAACAAACAAACAATATCGAACCCTTGACTGGCAGATTATTGCTACCCAAGTGGCCGTTATCAAATCGAACAAATCAACGAAGTATTTCAACGCAGAATTAAATCTATCACAGAAAAATTATAAATAAAATAGCGATAACTGTTCACGAACCATCATTTTCAGCTGTAACTGACATAAAATCTTTAGATTATGTTGTAGATATATATCAATCATCAATTAGATCAGTGTTAGGATGGCCTGATGTTCTTCTATTAGAATATCATGGACCACCAGAACCGAAATCCTAACAGAAAAAAAAATTCTTAAGAAACCAGAATATCGAAGAACAGATATATGGAAAATAGTATCACTCAGTTACCGTTCCTCTAATCAACGAATTGATGAACTATCCTTTTTTATTGGATAGGATGGTTTTTTTAAAAAAAAGTACTGACCATATATAGTTTTGCTGTAAATGAAAGATTAATGAATAGTTTTCCAGAAGTAAATAGACCTTAAATTGTATGTATAATTGGCACAATGTATTTTTAAATATTGTTCAAAATTACTTTGACGAATTAAAACAACAAAATGTTGAGAAAAAAAAGCACAACATTTAATTCAGGTTTTATTAGATATTGAATATATCAATTGGCGAAGTCATGAACAGATAATGTTTCATAAATCAGAAGAACTTTGGTATTGAGAATATATTAGGAAATGCAATAATAACAAAGCATTTCTAGATCACTTTAAAATAGCTGAAAAACAATTACCAACATTTGCATTACCATCACTTTCAACAAAATAAACTAAGGGATCACTCAACGATCTTATCAATAATAACCTTCCTAAGAGCGTTGAGTCATGAAGAAAAACAAACAGACCAGCATCTGTTCTCAAACAAAACAACGATCCATACGGTGGAGGTCTGCATATTACACTAGGAAACATGAATAAATCAATCAACTATTGCAGTCAATGTGATGCAATGGATGATAGCTATCAAGTAGATCTTGAAGAATCAAATCAAGCTCAGCAATGACATATTATATTTACATTTACGACTCAAGTACCTCCTTGATATTTGATTGTACAATAACACATTTATCCTGTTTATCTACGATGTCACAATCCGTTATTATGAAGAAATTTACTGACCAAAGCGGACATCTTCTTGATTTAAGACAAACTATTTAGTTAATAAAGATTTCGTAAAACTATAAAGAAAAATCGTAAGTTGGCGATTTACGAACTAAAAAAAGTGATTTATTATATAATGGATCAACACGCCGGGGTTTGTATGTACAACAACCAGTTACGATGAAAATGCCATCCGAAATATGTTTACACTGCCCTCAGTCGGGGCGGAACAATTTAGATTTGTTATAATTATTGATGAAGACTACGGTAATGATGAAGACTTTTGACACAGAAACAGTTAAATGAACTGCGGCGGGAACATATTAGTATGTGTGATGGAGATCAGATACTGAATTATGTGCATTCCTGTTTGATTTTGATCTGATTAAAAGATATAAATCTAATTCTTCAACTTGATACTCAAAATATCAAAAATCCCTTGAAATACTATTGTGATTTGAAGTAACTATGTAAATATAACAATGTATTCAATTGTACTACAATTGCAACACACACATGTGTCTCGACCCTGTATAACCGTACGATTCACCAACTGTTGAATCGCCGCCCAATTTCCCCGAATACCTAGGGTTGACCAATACTTTTATCGGCCGTTCGCCCTTCACGGATCCACCACAGTTATACGTACAGACAGCATACAGCATCAACTAGAACCATCGGTCCCCAAATACTTAGACGTTACCCCGGATTTTTACACCTCTAGACAGTTCCGACACTCAGACTTCTAGATTTCCGGATATTTACACATCATGACAGATGTAGACGGACATACAATCCGACAGACAGTCAGATACCTCAATTTGATCTCACAATCAAATGGCACAATTAATCACATTCAGCTACAATTCAGAGACATTCAGAGACGTTCAGCTACAATCAGATACGTTCCGCTACAATATCAGAGATGCTCCGCTACAATATCAGACGTTCCGCTACAATATCAGACGTTCCGCTACAATATCAGCTACGATATCAGATACGTTCAGAGACGTTCAACTACAATCAGCAACAATTTCAGAGATGCTCCGCTACAATATCAGAGATGCTCCGTTACAAATCAGAGATGCTCCGCTACAATATCAGAGATGCTCCGTTACAATATCAGCTACAATAAAGAAACCAGACTAATAATAGTTGTCTCTAAAAATAATCTAAACCTTAGATTACGCTATTGCATTTAAAGTCTAATAGTGACTAGTAATTCCAAATATTCCACGTTTTAAATCTGCATTGTAATAAAGGCATCATTATATGAAATGATAAACTGAATAAAAATTCACAATAAAACGAAATATAAGTTTAACACTCACCCCTTTGGCTGGAGATAGAATGACGAGCTATCTTTCCTGTGATAAGATACTTTTGGACCCGTAATATAATCAGAAATATTCTGCCTTATATATCCTCAAATAGGTGAGCAGAATTCACGGCAAAATTACCGTGCACCCCGTGATTCTAATGTTCCTGACTTCAAGCGATACGAAGTCAGGCACATGCAAATCGTTCCACGCCGATTACCTTGGAAAAAACCACTTATTCACCCCAGGTAACGCATGTACGACGAAGCGAAAAAAATGGTGAAATTAGTTTGTAATTCAAGAAGAAAAATAAATTCAATTTTCGCCTAATTCTGTGACAATAATTTAATAAACAAATATATATTTGTATTGGCATATTTTTTGTGATTGTGTTAATGGGTTTCATAGAAATTGTACGAGTAACCTCATGCAGCTATTACAGTTGATAGTCTTGTAATCCATTCACGAAATCTCGTATTCTTTCTAACTTTGTGCATGGATATTTTTTATTGTATATTGATATCAAAATAAGCGCTCAGCAAGAGGTCCATTAAATCTCTCAACGATAGCCTGATCACGACGATTTGCGGTATGTCCTCGTCTATCTTTGACGCGATGTTTTATTCATCAGAGATGATATTGCATCAAGTAATTCCTTACCAGGATCAATTTGTAGTAGTTCTGGCCATCGCGAGGTTCCTCGTTGATAAATTTGTTCAAAAGCTAAGAACTTCAGCAACTGTTTTTGTTTATTATAGTTCTGCTTTTTAATATCTACTTGCAGCGTCAACAACAGTTCAGACTTATTTGTACATGAATGATTGATGTCTACCGGTTTTAATAGTATCATGAGATAAAAACAAAATATCTGCCTGATAAAATTTCATTAGGAACATTGACATCAAACTCAATTTGTTTTAGTGGTGGTACATAAATTTGTCATATTGCCTTTCGTGCTAACCGATTTTCATCAACAGAATGTGTAACATTTTCAGAATCATCGAGTTTACTAATCGCTGCTCTACCTCTCCAATATCCTCTTGGGCTATAATAAATATATTCCATTATATAATAATAATCGTTTGATTAATTACCAGTCCCTAATGTTTGGTTACCTTTCATCGCAGATCTGTCTAATCAATTACATAATGATTCTCTGATATTTTTAATTTTTATGGAATGTAACGAGTGTATCAACTTCACATCTGCGATACGTCGTTGTTGCAAATCTTTATTTTTATATGCTACATCATCGACTTGTCATGCTTGGTCAATATCATTTACTGGATATTCTCCATGTTTTAGTTGATCTTGTTCCTCAAGTCGAATATCAAGTCGTGTTCCAGGACGAGAATAATTATATCCAGGAAGATGTGTTTCGCCTGAATATTTATCCCATTGGGTTCCTGAAGATTTTGACATTAATGTCGTATTTATGCCATCGCCATCTTTATGTTGATTTTTAGGTAAACCCGAGAGAGAAAAAATTATATCACATATTGCAGATTTTCCACCATATGCTACATTTGGTTTTGTTATTGTTGTTGTAACTGTGGCTAAATCAGTGGTTGGAGTATTTTGATAGGGATGCAATTGATTTCACAGCAACACGAAAAGAAGAACCTATCAAAAACCTCCCATCTATCAGAATGATAATAATAAGTCCGTCTGGTAGTAGAAAGACACACTTATCACTTAATTTGATAATGAGATGGCTCAAATGGGATAAATTATATTTAGTTGCACCATCTGTAGATGGTCAGAGATGTTAAGATGTTCTTAAAGATTTTAATGGAAATGCAAAATTATTAAATGAAGAAGATGATGATATTAATTTTATCACTGATGTTGATAAAGCGCCGAGTTTTGATGAACTTGATGGATTTATTAATAATTGTGTTGTTTATGATTATGTAATGCTGGGACAAACAATCAAATCCAGCAAGAATATTTTCTTGAGGCAGGCACAAAAATAATGATATACATGTAAGTTATATAACTCAGCGATACACACATATACCATTAGTGATCAGAGATAAATAATATTTTAGCCGTATTTAATGGAGTTTATATACATACACTTAGAAATATTCATCAGAATTGGTGTTCATGAGATATGGATATAATTAAGTTTAAAAACTTATATTTACGTGCGCAAGCTACCACACACGGATTTATAACGATAAATTTACACGAACCTTGGTCGCGATATCGTGTAGGTCTTGATAATAAATTGGTTATTGGATAATTAGAAAATACAATGATATAATAAATTATTAATGATCTAATTAAAGCAGTAGAGAGTGAGCGACCTCGATGAAACATCCGACATGTAAACAAAAACATGCATACAAATTTGAAAAAATACTAACGACAAAAGTCAAAGTAGCAAAAATAAACTAACTCATTTAGAGAAGCATCATATCCAACAAAATGCAAAACAGATAATAACCGATGATAATGTCAACACATATTTGTATCAACGTTCGACAGTGTTAAGCAGTTGTAATTTCTACATACGAGTTCTAAATTATTTGTGCTAAACTGAGCTTTCCCTTTGTAAATACCATTTTTACTACAAGACAACTGGTCATTGATATACTTATATTCCCAATGATTTAAAAAAAATGAAATGTTTTCTTTTCTTCAATTTTGAGAAACTGCATGAATTACTCTGTCACGTACTATCAATAATTTGACGTAAATTATATTGTGTTTGATTGTTTCATACTTAAAGTGAGGTGTTCAGGTTTTTTATATAAACAAGTCAATATGGGGCAGTGTCTAACATCAAATAATCCGTGCTTTTTTTCAGCCGAATTTTAATGGTAAATACGATTAATCTTTTATACTTAGTTCTATATAAGGTTTAATTTGGGCGGTGAATAAATTTAGAAGAAAAATAAATCTAGCACGTAAGAGTGCTCTCAAGACTCACCTGTTTTGACTTCAGTGACAAACTAAGCGACCTAATCATGTTTTGTTTCTTATATATTTTCAGCATGTTTTTATGTTTTCCAATTTCATTGTTTTTGTCATTTGTTGTTCTGTAGTGTAGTCATATCATTATTGATGGTGTAAAGCGCTTAGAGCTTTTAAAGATTATGCGCTATACAAAGTCCTCATTATTATTATTATTATTATTAAGTGTCTCTGATTCTTTACTGACCAACAGGTACTTATTGTAGACATCTGCTTGTGTAAGATATCCTATCGATCGTCATTACTGAACACAAAGGTGGAAACGAAATGGAATCGCAATTAAATTAACCCCACATGACATATACATATAATATGACCACTCTTTAAATTAAATTAACCACACATGACATATACATATAATATGACCACTCTTTAAATTAAATTAACCACACATGACATATACATATAATATGACCACTCTTTAAATTAAATTAACCCCACATGACATATACATATAATATGACCACTCTTTAAATTAAATTAACCCCACATGACATATACATATAATATGACCACTCTTTAAATTAAATTAACCCCACATGACATATACATATAATATGACCACTCTTTAAATTAAATTAACCACACATGACATATATATATATATATATATATATATATATATATATATATATATATATATATATATATATATATATATATATATATATATATATATATATATATATATATATAATATTACCACTCTTTAAATTAAATTAACCCCACAGTTCATGTAATTTTCTGGCAAAATTTATATTTTCCGTCAAATGCAGAAAATGCCTGATTTTTGTAAACCAAGTCTTTAAACTGTTACGTATCATAATCAATATATAATTTACGTTAAATATCAATGCCACCATTTGCTGCACATGTTTTAGTTTCAAATAAAACCCCAGTTTTGCAACCAAATGCAGAAAAATTAACTTTTCAACCTTCGTTTTATTTTTGTATTACACAATTATTCCGGTAAATAACTTTATTCCAGTATTTATTCCGGTAAATACCATTATTCCGGTTAATCTATTAACCGATTAAAAACATTAGACGCGAGTATCTCCTGCTAGAATGGAAGGTAGATAACAGCGGTTTATATATACATGTATCTTGCTTGTTTATAAGCTGTCGTCTGTTTGAGAATTTTTGCATATGATTTGAATTTTTTTTCTTCTTCTTGAAATTACATGTTTAGTCGGATCATTTCATGCATCGTACAAGTGTTTTCGAGCTGTTGAAAACGGAGGGTATACGTCGACTGAAGCACAGGTGCTTGATGTGTAATAAAAGATAATAATCTAAATTAAAAAAAAGAGTGATACAAATACGGTCTCTCTAAACACCCCAAGACACCCCAGGACACCCCAAGACACCCCAAGACCACCCCAAGACACCCCAATATTGCATATATTAGCACCAAATCTCGTAATAACGTACCAAGAAGCGGAAAAAAGAAATGAAAACACACATACGGACATTGTTACTATCAATGATTTATAGTATTGGTAGATGGCCCTATTTCTGATAATCTACGGAAACGAACTCTATGCATCACATATCTTTAATTATATATATATATATATATATATATATATATATATATATATATATATATCCTCAATAAATGGCGATGTTCCATATTTCTCTCATTTATTTGAATTGTTAAATTGTTTAGGCTCCATGTTAATATTTGTCCAAAAAAAGGAATGAAGGAATAGTTAAATTGTTATTGAGATAAACAATTTTTTTATATACAATGAATTTACCATTTTGTTCAATTTTTTTAACGACTTATTTGTGGTATTGCTATTTATTAAATGTAGATTAGTATTCACGATACTGTACTGGAATACTCTTCATCAATACGGGAGTTGTTTCCCTTGGCAACTCACGACCTTACTAATTTTACTTGTTACACAAAATATTGCTAAATATTCATAGTTTTTATTTGTTTTTTTGTTTGTTTTTGGTTTTTGTGTGCTGTTGTTGAAATTTTAAGTGAGTATTATGTAAGTTTAAGGTGTTCTTGGAGAGTCTTGGGGTGTCCTGGGGTGTCTTGGGGTGTTTAGAGAGACCCATACAAATACCTTAGATTACCCCCATGACCCATTCTGACATAGGACCCTCTTGCACGTTTCGGAAGCCGTAACTTTAGTTTGGTACAACGTAGAAAAGTCAACGATGGCTTGATGAATAGTAGTCCGAGTTTCCTCTGACCCTTGCCACAGAGGAAACTCGGACTAAATGAATAGAATAATATCTCAGGAGTAAAACAAGCGATAGAGAATGGTCGTGTCCTTTTAAATACGGAAATATCAGAATGAAATCGAGGGTCATGGGTGTAGCCAAGTATTTGGAAGTTACGTACCTTCTCTTTTTATATAGTATGATAGAGAGGGTACTATGTTTGGAATTAATTTGGAATTCGCTTTTACATGGGGATTCTACTTTTGTGTTTACCCTAGAGCTCCATTAAGGGGAAAACTGCTATGTATATTTTATATTCCTGGCTTTTAAAAGTTACATTTTCTCATGAATTCATTTATATTTTAAGTTAATAATATCATAAGAATTTATAGTGATTTCTGAATAGTTAAAGTTAGTAAAGTGGATATATGTGCTAAATATCAATGATAAATCAATATGTCCAAAATTAGTTGAATGAATTTTACTGTCAATTCAGCAGCAGTTTTTATGCTAGAAGCATATACATATGCACAAAATAATTCTTGAATATTGCCTTGCATAAGGATATAGCATGATACCACACAAAAGAATGATAAAATTGCATGAGGAACACAATTCAGGCACAATTTTGAAGTATGTCCTGTTCCTTTAGCATTTCTTATAAAATGCTAAGAGATTCAAATTAAGAATAATCTAGATGGTATTAGAAGAAAATATTTTAATCATAAGCAAAAATTACTTGATTTCACTTCGGAACTTTTGTTAAATTAAATAATTGTTGATGTGAGTATGCAGAACATTCATTTTTTAAATATATTGTTTGGAAACATTTTGGCTCTAAAATTGACAATGGTGGAAAAGTGACACAAAATTACAGAAGAAAGGTTCTGTCTACAAATAAATAAAATTAAGATAGATCAAAATAATTTGAATATTAAGTCAATTAGGAAAGGATATGGTGTCAGAAAAGTATTTTAATTTTGGTGTAATTATTTGCCATCAGATAGAAAAGACTGATTCTATTTATATAAATAAGGTAAAGGTAGAAGATGCAGATTTAACTATAAAATATATTGTAGAAGTATATATACAATTTATAATAACAAAGAGCCACCTATGAACATCAAAATGATAGTGTCTTCACTTGAAACTTATATAATGCAGTATAAAATGTACTATTCTATCTAGTGTCTCAGTGGCTAGTATGTTGGACTCCTGACCAAAAAGGTGCAGATTTGAATGCTACCATTGGTTTATTCTGGGTCAGTTAGTGTGGTGTGTACTTTATTCTAATTGCCTTGGTACTAAATAATCTACATGTGTTGCTGTGCCATAAAGGACTGATCCAAAACACTAATCTAAACAGTGTTTCTAATGTAATTATCCACTGTGTGTGACATTAATTTTGCAGGTTTAGTAGCTGACAATATATTGTGGTAGGAAGTTGATTTGCACCTTCTGAGTAGTCAGAAAGGATTTGTACGAGGACATAATGAGTGGAAAATAGAAAAGATTTATTTGAGGACTTAATGAGTGGAAAATGGAAAGGATTTGTATAAGGACTTAAGTAGTGGAAAATAGAAAGGATTTGAATGAGGACTTAATGAGTGGAGAATAGAAAGGACTTGTATGAGGACTTAATGAGTAGAAAATAGAAAGGATTTGAATAAGGACTTAACGAGTAGAAAATAGAAAGGATTTGTTTGAGGACTTAATGAGTGGAAAATAGAAAGGACTTGTACGAGGACTTAATGAGTGGAAAATAGAAAGGACTTGAATGAGTGGAAAATAGAAAGGACTTGTATGAGGACTTAATGAGTGAAAAATAGAAAGGATTTGAATGAGGACTTAATGAGTAGAAAATAGAAAGGATTTGTTTGAGGACTTAATGAGTGGAAAATAGAAAGGACTTGTATGAGGACTTAATGAGTGAAAAATAGAAAGGATTTGAATAAGGACTTAATGAGTAGAAAATAGAAAGGATTTGAATGAGTACTTAATGAGTAGAAAATAGAAAGGATTTGTACGAGGACGTAATAAGTGAAAAATAGAAAGGATTTGTTTTAGGACTTCATGAGTGGAAAATAGAAAGGATTTGAATGAGGACATGATGAGTGGACAATAGAAAGAATTTGTACGAGGACTTAATGAGTGGAAAATAGAAAGGACTTAATGAGTGGAAAATAGAAAGGACTTGTACAAAGACTTAATGAGTGGAAAATAGAAAGGATTTGAATGAGGACTTAATGAGTAGAAAATAGGAAGGATTTGTTTGAGGACTTAATGAGTGGAAAATAGAAAGGATTTGAATGAGGACCTAATGAGTGGGAAATAGAAAGGATTTGAATGAGGACTTAATGAGTGGGAAATAGAAAGGACTTGAATGAGGACTTAATGAGTGGAAAATGGAAAGGATTTGTATAAGGACTTAATTAGTGGAAAATGGAAAGGATTGTTACGAGGACTTAATGAGTGGAAAATGGAAAGGATTTGTATAAGGACTTAATTAGTGGAAAATGGAAAGGATTGTTACAAGGACTTAATGAGTGAAAAATGGAAAGGATTTGTATGAGGACCTAATGAGTGAAAAATGGAAAGGATTTTTATGAGGACTTAATGAGTGGATAAAAGAGATTTAGTGATTTATTTTTGTCATGGTACATGCATGTATCTTTGTTTCAGTTTCACAACTGACTTTTGGATTTCCAGATTTTTTGTCATTATGAAATATTGTTGACCAGCGTAAACAAAGATTAAGATACGTTATCCAATTATAATACCATAAGAGAGCTACTGCTTCACAGATCCAGCCCTCCCAGATACTTCTTTTAGCTCAAAGGTTGGGGTTGATTGACTGATAGCCATGTGTTGACTGGAACAGTGACCCAGATAATGTGACTGGGTGGGACATCATGCTACATATCTGCAGCATGATGCCCCAGTGCTAGGCATCGCCTTAAACTGCCACACTACAGACATTGTATTGATATGACTGAAAAATTGTTCAAGCTACATTAAAAATCTAGATCATATGTGCTGGATCTAAAAGGACCAACCTATATGAGCAGCTTAACAGGTCACCCTACTATATTGATCTACAGGTTCTTAAGATGTGGTTTATGATTTCCACTGGATTTGCATGGGGATGGTGTGGGATTTTTCTTTTTTGAAGCTGATGGAAACTGTCTCAATACCTTAGGGGACTGGAGATATCTTCGAGGTAAGAGGATGTACTTCCTTTAACCTCTTAACCTTTTTTCCCATAGTATTATGACTGGGTAATGTATTTAAAGAAGAAACCAATTTTTCCTAATAAAATATGTTTTTCCAAGAAAACTTACACAATCATAATATACATACACCCTCCCAGCCTACAGTTACATCCATAGAGAGCATGCCTTCTGTGCCAGTAGTAACTGAACTATTTTTAGGCTTTGGTGCCAAGTGTTGTACCTAACAATTATTTGTGCAGTCTTACAGTCTAAGATGTCTAACCCCAATACTAATGATGTGGCGGTGCAATATTTTACTGGCAGCACAAATGGTAAAAACTGCTGACCAGTCAAGTGACCAGGAACTCTAGGCCAAGTTTTAAGAATATCTAACATACTTGGCAGCCAAAGTTGACACTGTCATAATGGTATATATGCCCAGTATATGTACCAGGATTATGTGATATTCAGGAGATCACTGACTCCATGTTTACAGGCAAAGGCCTCTTCTGTATGTATATTTTGTAATCTAATTTGCATTATTCTATGTCATCATTTTCTTTTTTGATGTTTTTGATATTCTGAGTTGCATCTTTACCAATGATTGTTTCTGAATTTGATATTTATGATATTGGAACACAGCAATTTAAGTTCTATAATTCAAATAGATTGTGTTTGGAAATTTTGATAGCCTTCAGCAGTTTTGGCAATCATTTCCACTAACACAGAAATGAAATAAATGAAAGTAGGATAAAATCAAGTAGTGTCTATGTAATGATCTAGTTTATTTAAATTGTGATGTTAGCATAATCTTGTAGATTTAATTGGAATTGATGACTTTTTTGTGTGTCCAGGTAGTCATGGACCAAGTGGAGCGAAAAGGAAGCAGTCAGAGATTGAAATGACCTCAGATTCAGGTCCATCATTTGACCTAAATAATTCTACAACTCAGAGTGCTAACAAGTGCAGGGCAGATGAAGGCTTCTCATGGTGGACTTGTTTAATGTACGATATGAGTATGGAGAAAACAAAACCCCAAAGAATTCCAAATAATCCAACAGAAAACTGCACTCTTAAACAATAGCTCTTTGAAAATTTTGGGTGATTTTTTAATGTATTGTGAATTTGTGTACTGTTTTAAATTATAAACTTTAAAATATGTAAACTGTTAAGTTATATGCAAGATTTATTCCTAATATATAACAATGTTGACTAATTTGATAAATTTACACCCAAGTCATTGCATATCATTTGTTTTAACATGGACTGTTATTTTCTGACATTATAGATTCAGTGCATTTTATAATCAAGACAAATTTTTATCCAGTTTTTCGCTTAAGCTGATGCATATTTACTTTTAATTTGTTTTATACTTATTATATATTCAACAAATGTCAAATGCATTTTCATTTCTTTAAGTGGACTATATTATATCATTAATAAAACATAACAGAATATATACATGATATCTGTATGCATTGTGTTCTTAGAAACAGAAATTGTGATAATAACAAGGTTTTTCAGCATATACACCTTGTGTAGAATATAGTGATGGATGGGAACTTTATGAATAATGTGATAGATTTTGAGGATAATACATTCATGAAACCAGTCAAGCCATCAGAAACAGATTGCTGTGGACAGGGTTGTATCCCATGTGTGTTTGACATCTATGAGCAGGAATTAAAAATATGGGAAGAGGAGTGCAGAAAAAGTGTACCAGGGAGAGATTCTGAAAATTCTGAGGTATTTAACTTATGTAACTTTCTTCATCAGTAAAATAGAATTAGTACAATTTAGATATGCCATTATTACCTTATTTTATCATGCCTGGAGAACTTGTGAACCCAACTGTAACATGGAGAGGCATTTGTGAATCCCAGATTTTCTTCTAGAAAATAGCACTGGTTACTGAACTCGAATAATATAGCAGTCAAAATTGGTGAATGAAATCATGATGCTCATTTTACCATTTAGAAAAGACAGTTTAGGGCATAGAAATATAGATTCAAAATCATGAAATTCACAACTTTTGATAATAATATGTTTAATTTTTCTTCATAAAGAACAAAAATCTAAATTCATTCTTAACAACAATATATGACAAAATATTGATTGATTGATGAACATATTGATTCATGTGTTAGCACTTTTAAAAATAAATGCAAATTAAACAAGTCTTGTCAAGTAAATACATGCTTCATTTTCATCCTTTGATTTGGTTTTATTGTAAACATCAATATGATATGCTGCAATCCATTAAAAATAAAACGTATTAAAGTGATTAAGTCAGTAGTTCCATGAAAACCTGATATGTGAGTGTGTTACTTTTAGAAATATATTCTTTATATCAAATTTTTTGAAACGAGTATATAATCAGCAAATATTCAATACATACTTTATTGAAAGTAACATCATTAAAGTATATAACATTAATCTGTGGTAATCCCAATCATTTGATTATAGGAAAGATAGGATTCACAATGGAGAAGCAGAATCCAATGTTTGTAAGGATCTCAAAATACAAAAGTTAGCAATTAAAGGTTTGCTAAAGTATTAGCAGAATTTTGCTATTATTTGCATTGAAATCATGGCATTGATATTTTCTGATAGAACAATACAATTTTGCTATTTTTTGCAGTGAAATCATGGCATTGATATTTTCTGATAGAACAATAAAATTTTGCTATTATTTGCAGTAAAATCATGGCATTGATATTTTCTGATAGAACAATAACATTTTGCTATTATTTGCAGTGAAATCATGGCATTGATATTTTACTGATAGAACAATAAAAATAAGAAATAGGAAAAAACAGCATATGTTGTGATGTTGATATTTATTGAAATAAAATAAAAACCCATTTTATACATAAAAAAAGAATCTGGCTATTTCATAACCAACAATAAAAATAGAATGTCTTCAATTCACGTGGAAAAACAATGACACAATATACTGTTTTTTGCTGGTATACTTGTAAGGTTTATGGGGACATGTTTGAGAGTAATGTTTTTCTGTTGAAAATGACGGTAATTTATGAATAAAGGAGATAAGCATCTTTAGAAAAAAGATATTTCTTTGACATTTATTCCCATTGTTGTTATAAAGTGAATATTTAGTCCTTTAAAAGTTTCAGTCATCAAGCATGTTTCTTGACCCAACTTTGTGTGAATGACTTTCATGTTTGGCAAGAAAGTAGACTGTTGGTTTGGGGTCATAATTTGAATGGTCAGGGTCTGTAACTAGTTTCTTTGCAATAACTTTTGTTCTTGACCACATTCCTTGGCCAAAGTTTGTGGAAGGCTTGTAATTCAGGATATGGAAGAGGCCTTCTGAATTTGGAGTCGAAAGATTTAATGTCAAGGTCATTGTGGCTCTAAGAAAAAATGGGTCTTGCAGAACAACTTTTGCTTTTGATTACTTTCCTTAACTGTTTTTTGTGCCTGATTTTAAATTAATAAAAAAATGGATAGATTCTAGGGTCTAATGATACAGGTCATGGTCATAATAAAGCTTGAAATAAATAGTTTTCGTAAATTAAGTTTAGTTCAGTACTTCAAACCTTGACCAAAAGGTCAAGGTTGTGTGGACCAGTTGGTCAGTAATCACCAAGTCAACCATATCCAAATAGTACTGACACAGATAACTATTAAACATATTGTACCTTATTAGTCAGTTTTGCCATTGTGACAAATGTTATCAGCTTTATCTGTGTGGGTCTTTTGTTTTTCTCATATAAGTACTATTTCAAGTATCAATTATCACCATACAGTATAATCTTTAGAGATGTAAATGTTTTAGGAAAGTTCTACCAGGTACCCATATAACCTTATTATCATTTACCCAGGTACCTGATCAAAGGGAAATTTATTAAATGAGAATCGGAACTGCTAATGAACAAATGACATCACTTCAGTGATGCTGATATGCTGAATTTACTGAAATCACTAAAATTTTGTCACACGATAATATTAGATCATGCATACTCAGGAGTTTTCTATCTTTTGCCATATTTTTGATATTGTTTTTATCATGTTTAATACCATTTTCAGCACACGATAGGCTGATGATGGTCAGTATTAATAGTAGAGGAAGAACCCAGAAAAACCACCAGAAAGAATCATTGACCCACGATAAGCTACTGGTAAGCTTTCTCACATACCCACGTCGGACGAATCTGAGACTTGAACTCACACAGACAGAGGTGAGATCGCAGTGATCCGTAACGGAGAGCGCTTTAGGCCACTCGGGTCTCCTGCTATATATTTGAGTTAATATTATGATGGTATGATCTGCACAAAGTAAGGGAAAAAAAAACTAATTTAGCATTGTTAGTGACAGAATCAGAATTTCAACTTTGACACCATTATGACATAAGAAAACTGTATTTATTAAAATAATGAAACACTTTCATAGCCAAAAATGTTACAAAAAAGTAGACATTCTCCTAGCGACAAATCTTGCATAATAATCACATTCATTGACTTAAACATTGTTTGCTAAACAAAACAACATACTACAAAATATATTTCAGGAGCTGAATCCTAGATGAGAGTATACATGCATAGGCCAAGGCCCAGGTTTACAAAAATTGTCATGCTTTCATTTCAAACCCAAACCTTACATTATTTTGCTATGATATGCTAAAGGTGATACAATTTCTTCAGATGCATTGTTTGTCAAACAAAAAAATTAACCTTTGAACAGCTGACCATAATGTGCCTATTAAATTTCCCTCTTGCCCCTTCAAAACAATTATCAGGAGACCTAGAGACTTTGCTCAACTACAGAGACCAGTTGACCACCATTTGAGATCAGTTGACCACCATTAACATAATGTCACACTGAAAGAATGCAAAATGATGTTACACTGAATGCAGTGTGGCATGGTGTTATATTGAGTGCAATGTGGCATGATGTTACAATGAATATTGGGTGGAATCATCACATTGAACACAGTAATCATAATGTTACACTGAATATAGAGTGAATGCCACACTGAGCACAAAAATCATGATGTTAGACTGAGTTCATTGTGGCATAATTTCACACAGAGCACAAAATTCATGATGTTTGAGTTCATTGTGGCATATTGTCACACTGAGCACAACCATGTTACAATGATATGATTTAGTACCAATCACAAAGTGTAAAATATATTTACATGAGTGTTAAAATTTCATATGGAAAACTGCCAGATGTAAATTAAATTATTCTTATACTGATACCTTTCTATAATATTCACATATTTTATCCTTTCTATCAGGGGATAGAAGGTGGTCCAGTCCTAAAGCAAATGGAATACAGTGTGTTTGTGGTTCAGAGTATAAAGCAGGAAACAATGGATAGCTATAGGTTCAGAATTAGCCTTCCTCCTGGTGCAACACTTGGCATGGTCATCGGGCAGCATCTCGTCATCAGGTTGGTACAACATTAATTACATTTGTAGCAGTTAAAACATTTGAGATTAACTACAAGCCTATTAGAGTTGGAATTTTTAGTGCTTTGCTCCTTTTTCACCTTTGGGTGTTACATAAAAATAATTTTCAATTTATTTGCATTTAGACATCAAGTCTTTGAATTTTATTAAGTTAGGATTCATGATTTTTGCTTATACAAGGATATAACTGCATGATGAAAGAACAAAATGAACAGCAACAATACATTTACTCCGAAAATCATAGAAGCATCAATTTTGTAGTTTCAAGTATCAATTTAAAATGCTCAATTAACTTTAATCAATGATGGTGTATACTTAACTTCATTGTATGAGTGACTATTCAGTGTAGAAAGTAACATAGTTGTTTTAGATAAAGTACCAGTAGAGTATAGTTGTGTGCACTTTTTTCACACCATTTTCATGCAGTTTATTTTGATTTTCTAGAGGTATGGTTGGTGGAGAACTTGTGACTAGACAGTATACTCCAATCACAAATGTAAATCAGAAGTCATACTTTGACCTTCTTATCAAGGTATAATACACTTTCACATATTTTTAACATAGCTTGTAAAGGTGCCATGCTTTGTTTATTATTTCTTAATATTCAGGGCTCAGGAAAACACACTTAGTAATGATTGGCAGGGCTGAGTAGAACTGTACTACACACTTGTCCCAGATCAGAGTAGATCTAGATTTGCATCTTGAGAATAAATCTGAACATATTTTTTTACCCTTAACAAGCACAGGAGTTCCACGTCGCTTAACATTTGGCATGCATCAGTGATAAAAGACAACTTTGCTTAATTTTGCCTATTTTTGTTAGTTTAGAACATGTCACAAAGGAAACAACTTCGTTAATTGTTTTTACACAAATATCCATTGTAAGCTTGAAACTGAAATATAATGAACATAATTATTTATTATGACACTTTTCAGTAATTTAGGCATCATTTTAAGGTGAAGAAATGTTTTCCTTTCAACATGTTGTACACAACTTTATAAGTCAGATAAATGAAAAGTTGGCCGAGAATGTCAAAATTGTTTTTTATTTTTTTTTATTTGGTCAGACAATGTTATGTTTGTCCCAGGTCAGCAGTATTTCTAGGACTGATACATTGTCATGTCAAAGGAAATTTGCAAACAGATGTAATTACTTTTCACAAGAAAATGTCACCAACTTACATCAAAAATTTGTATTTTAATTGTATCAGTGGATTCCAATCCAATTTTCACACAATATTATACCATTATATTTTTTTAAGCGGGCAATATCAAGATAACAGCTGATGGTCAAAATCTAGTTGGGGTAATGACCTAGAAGTGATTTTGACCATGGTGCTCATGTGTAGCTCTATTAAAGTGAGGTTGAATTAAATTGAATTATTTAGTACAAATGTTGATCGAAATTTTCTTGTGAAAAATACAAACATAATTATACAAATGTCTGCTGGTGACATTACTCTGGTGTAACAATGCATTAACAAAGTTACACAGTCTTGAAAATAGAACAATATCTGACCAAATGAAAGTCATAACATTTTTGTGTTCTCCCATATGAAACTCAGAATGATGTGCAATAGCTCATTAAATGGGGAAATTATGACACCTAGGTTACTGTAGGGTTTCACTGTAAATGTGAATACCAATTAAAAAAATCAAAGGTTATGTGTGCAAAAGCAGTTTATTGAGCTACAAGCTTTGCCTCTTACTATGTTTTTCTAAGGAGTCATGTATTAAAAATTTACACGTGCAGTGTTGTAATTTTCTATGATCAAATTATTATCTTCCTGGTCATATTAGTTGGGTAGAACATAAGCTAAAATCATCAGATGAGTATAAAATTACAGGTTGTAAACCATAATAACAGAGCAATCTCGGTGGGTCATAAAACAGAAGTAAATGACAGTTTCTCTAGATCTTTAATCATTAGAATGGAATGCTTGTTGGACATGATTTTACTGCCTGTGTTTTGTTTTACCTGAAAGTACCATTTCCACTAAGCAATTCACAATATGTTTATAACAAACTTATTTGCTATAAAAATAGCATTAAATCCAAGCAATTTTATTAATCACTCATTATAAAAATTATTGTAAAAGTGTGTTGCAGGATTACAGTTTGAGCAAGGCTTTTTAATTATAGTATTTTGCAAACAAAAAAAAACATATTAAGATAATGTATAATTTGTTATAGATAATTATATTAACTTATAATTAACCAAAAACTTAAAATAAGTGATGTAAAACATTCAATAACAATTTTTTTGCCCCACTCTCAGTGTGAATGGGTATCCAGTGTTATATTTTTCTTTTATCTGCCCATCTGATTGAGTTTAACCGCTCCGGTGGCTTAGTGGTTAGAGCGTTCGCTGCGGAAGCGGGAGGTCGTGGGTTCGATCCCTGGCCGAGTTATACCAAAGACTAACAAAAATGGTACTAACAGCTGCCTCGCTTGACGCTCAGCATTAAGAGGTTAGTGTTAGGACTGGTCGGCCTGGTGTCAGGATAATGTGACTGGGTGGGACATCATGCTACATGTCTGCGGCATGATGCCTAAGTGCTAGACATCACTATAAACTGCCTCACAGCAGACATCGTAGCGATATGACTGAAAAATTGTTAAAGCTACGTTAAAAATCCTAATCAAACAAACAAACAAACAAACAATATGATTGAGTTTTAGTAAGTTTTCAGTTTTGCGTCTTGTTAATTTTTTCAGTTTTGTGTTCCATGAAAACATTTATTGATTTTGAATTTTTTTCCCCAATATAATGAATTCCATATTCATACACTTATTTTTGTGCAGTAGCACTTTATGTGAGTCATAAATTGTATGTTTTGTTTTTTATATTTTTTATGGTTTAACGATATTTTAAAGCACATGATAGGCAATACATGGCAGCCAGTATTAATGGTGGAGGAAGAACCCAGAAAACCACCGGAAAGAACCACCGACCCACGAGAAGCTACTGGCATGCTTTTTCACATAACTACATTAGCCGAATCTTAGACTCGAACCCACGCAGAAAGAGGTGAGATGGCAGTGATCCGTAACTGACAGTGCTTTAGACCACTCGGGGCCCCTTATAAACTGTATGGCCTTCCTTTATCCCAAATAGATCACTATAAATAGGATTTGTTTTCTTACACTTGCAAAACTAAATAATGGGAGACAGCTATCATTTGTCTAACAGGGATAACATTGTCGTTACTGTCTTTGTTAATGTTAACATTTTTTAGTTAGAATATTATGTTAAATTAATCATATAGTACATATGCTTAATTCTGCAGTATTCTGGTGAAAGTGTTTGTGGAACCTAGGTATTGTATATCATTTCTGCATTTTCCAGGTGTACCCAAAAGGAAAGATGTCCAGGTATGTTAACACCTGGCAGGTGGGCACAAAGGTGGAGATGAGAGGACCTTATGGTAACTTTACCTACAGACCAAACCAGGTATGATCTTTATCATTCACTGGGAAAATAAAATATTTTTTCAAGGAACCATTATCTTTTCTCAAAGGTTTGTCCTTAGGAAAAGTGGCTTATAAAATAACAAGATGAATCCAAAATAAACATGAATGCTCAGAACTGTCATTTCTGTAATGAATATATTACCTGATCATAGTAAAAAAAAAAAAGAAATTTAATGTTTGCTAATCCCTACCCAACCCAATCTATCAAATCCAGCCCACTATAAAAAGAAAAAAAAAATGTGATCTTCCTGTTGTTACAACCAATAAAAGTTAAACATTGTACCTTTAGAAAAGAACTCATCCAATATACCATCATAATTACACCCACCACGCACACCTTTTTCTGTTAGGTGGCAACCTGTATACTAGATGTGGATTAGTTTCAACTTTTGCTTTGTGTTGCTGTGGTTTATAATATCAAATAAACCTTGTGCAGGTAACTTTGTATCTGTTGGCCCAAAATCTGCTGCATTTTTATGGCTTTTCAGCCACCTATTCTCAGAGTATATTTATCATTCTTTATATATTTTTTAAGCTTCTACAGCCTCATATTCTTCTGATTGTTTCAAAAATGGGTTATACTATTGGGCAATTGTTTAGCTAAGGAGTAGGTACTTTATTGAACATGTGTTTAGGTAGGGTAGTTTTGACCTCATTTTGCAACAGAAAGTTTCACTTTAACAAAATGATGATGAACAGCCTGTCATGACAAGGATATGCATTCTTACAGAAAGGTCTCCATACCAGTTGGTTGCAGAGAGTCTTGTTAAGTAGTGGGGAAGTGCAGTGGTAGATTTGTTTACAATGATGCCCAACAGTAAGCTACCACTGTTTATCTCTTCATTGCCATATAAGAGTGTATTAGCAGTGGAAAACGTTAGTCTGCTGTGGAATGAACTGCATGCCTAAACCTTCCTGTCATTTGGAATACTGTAGTTTCATTTTTTATGTGGGCATCAAAATTTTGCATTTTAAATTTGTTTACAAGAAATGATGTATTTGCCTTTGTCAGAGATTGTATACTTGTATTTTATTGTATGAATTAATCTCTCCAAATGCCCCCAAACAGAACAAAAAGAAAAGAAATATGCCAACAGCAAATGGAGATTACTGAAATGGTTAAAATTTTACTATCAGTGAGCACAAATCAAATACAAGTAAAGATCAATCCTTTAAACAATGGGTTTTTTTTGTCAGAGAGCTAAACAATAAATAGAAGTAATCACTGCTAACAGAACTAAGCCAAACACTGCAGTTGGTACAACACATCTATATTATATTTTATTTAAAAAATTGCATGGTATGTTCTAATGATCATTTTGTGTGAATAATGTCATCAATCCATATGTGAACCAAACTTGTAACCAATAACCGTTTGTTTAATGCAGTCATTGCACTGTGGCAACCTTTGATGTGTAGTGGAGGAAAGTGGTTCATGATAAATGCATGAGATTGGTCCTGATTATCTGTGGCTTTCAGAAAGCTGGACTTCTTTGTGTGTTCCTCTGTAATTAAAAATGTGTCCAAAAAATGATACATACTTTCAGGAAAATTTAAATTTTAACATAACACTTTTCTACCTGTAATTTAAAGAAGATTGCTAGTTTGCAATTATTTATGATTTGAGTAGATCATTAATTCAGATAGAATATGTGTTAAATCTTAAATCACAGAGAACTGTAGAGAATAATGAATACTGTAAGTGCAGTTTTATCATAAATGTATTTTCAACAACAGTTTCATGTGAATGACGGATTGATGTTAGAAAGTATTCAGTTTAATTTATGTAATATTATCCTTATCTGATATGAATTTTTTTATTTGAGTCTTCCCAACATAACTTTTTCAGCAAGTGAACTCTCCCCATTTTCATCAAGTTGAATATCTTGTTCTTTTTGTTATTATTCCTATGTTGTTAATTATACAAAACTTCAATTTAATTATGTAGCCAAAACTATTGTAAACGAAATGCCTTGTTTATAAAGGAAGTGGTACTTGTACTGTCACATGACTTTTAAGCCTTTGTCTGGTACTCTGTTTTTGTTTAAGGTTAATTTTGTTGTGTGTTAATCCACAAAATCTATATTTAGCCTATAAATTTTGTCCAGTCATAATCATCTAAAACAAGAAAAAAATCTGCTGTGTAAAGCCCAAAACTAGATCTACACATTGCTGAACCATTTCCTGTAAACATTGGCCTTAATGAAATTATGATATAATACTATAACCTTAGTAGTAAATCATACTTTATCAAGCAATTCTTTCAGTAACAAAAACCTGACATTCGGAACAGACATCAGGAAAGATAATCAGATTACTTACCTTACCATAATTAAATATTGGTTCTGGTAAAATGTGTCTGTTTGTAAATTTTAGATTTGTGCACTAATTTTGTTGACCACTGGTTGCATTAAAGGGGTAACCTTTCTTGAACACAAACTCATCTGTGGGATTCTGGCTGTAAAAAGGGTATGTCATCTGGTTGAGGGATTGGGTCATTCATGAGGGGGCCAATGTACTTTGTCTCTTCTCTCTATCCTTGCTGATCTTACATCACATATCAATTTAAAATAGTGATTGGAAAAGACAGCTACCCAATGTTATATACTAACATGTGACGGTAACTGCTTTATGATTTTTTTTTCCTTCTCAAAATGGATTAAAACCAAAAAAAACACTTGTAATAGTCATTTCTGTAATGTAACAGTACTGAAGTCGAATTATCATATAGCTGGACATTTTCGATCACTAGTGAATGTATCAGATGGGGAGTTAGGGGGGTGGGAGTTTTCCACATCACATTATAGTTTGGAGCAACCAAGAAATTCAGGAGCTCACTCTAATAGCTCCCTCTTCCCCCCCCCCCCCCGGTGCCAAATGTAAGGCAGTAGTGGTTCAGTGGTTTTCTTGAATTTTTGGTGAACATTCACAGAGAGTTCCAAATGGATATCCTGTCAAAGCACAGAGAATCCCTCTGTTACAACAATCCACAGATACTATACCTTCACATATGGTACATATAAAATGATCGATCTGGCAGATTGCATTGATCAGGCTAGGCAGGCAGTGGACACCAAAATTAACAGTGACAAATGCAGAGTTGTCTGTAACTGGTGCAATAGGTAGAGCATTGATCTGCCCCATTTTAACTAAGGCTGTAGTTTTGCGTCCCTTTTTAATGAAAATGATTGTTCAGTTTCCACAATTAATACTCTCAAGTTTTCCATGGATTTTCCACTATTGGGTTCTATCCTGTTGTCTAAATGCTTATTAGGTCTTTTGAGCTCCAGAGACAAGTTTTGTACTCATTCATACTTTACTGTTCTTTGGTAATTATCAAAACCTTCTTAAAATGTTTTGAGTGAGGTTTCTTTTGAGAATCTCACATTAAAGATAGTTTTCATCGTTTCATTTGCATTGTCCAGGGAAAGTAGTGAAATTTGTGTCTGAGGAACAAGGTTTCCATTTCAGTGACAACTACAATTTTGTCTAATCTCCATGCCAACCCTGTCTTCAGACTAAGAATTAGCTACCTTTGGTAGCTTCTGAACATTCTCAAGTCCCAAGTTTCAGTTGCAATTATGTTAGTGCTATTCGAGATAAAATTATTTATCAGATCAAGACCTTGTGTTTCTTTTTGGCTAAAATAAAATGAAAAGAATGATATGAGACATGTTTATCTCTCTTAAAAAATACTTCTGACATCTCTGATCATATATAGAGGGATTAATTTGACTATAAATCTCTTTGGATGATTTTATGAAAGCCACTTTATGGTGTATACATTTTGCTTCCTCCTCGTTCTACCTCTGTTTGATTACAAACCAGAACAAGGTCATGTATACATTAAGTCCACTTGTTTTCAACACATTAAGTTGTCCACAAGTCACATTCCAGTCTGCAGTAAACTCTGACAGAATAAAAAAAGTAAATTTGCATGACAGCTAACTTATTGAAGTGACAGTAGCAGGTAATGTAGTACTAAAATGTTACCTACTAATTGGAGGAGGAAACTTTCTGGGAGCTAAAACTAATTTTAATTAGGTAATATATTCCTACTATATTTGTGGATTTCCTCCTGCGTTTGATTCCCCAATCTGATATTCTGTAGTCATGTGGTTTAGTTATTAAAAAAAAGATATTTTAAATGAATAGAAGTGATTAAGACATATTTATTGTACTGTGTTGTTTTTAGTTTTATAACTCAAGTTACTAATTGGAGGAGGAAACTTTCTTCTTAAACTGTGGACTATTGCCAGGATAAAAGGTAATGAAATAATAATAGCAGGTAGTTATTGACTAATTAAAATCAGTTTTATGCCCAAAATGTTTTTCTTGTATCAAATATATTGACCCAGAGAAAATGATTGTACAGATGAAAATAGCCAAGGCACTTCCTACAGAATATGTCATGTCTATTTTACAGCATAGACACCTGTTCATGTTGGCTGCAGGGACAGGAATTACACCAATGGCCCAAGTTGTGCAAGGAATTCTTGATAATCCAGATGATGAGACCTTTATCCATCTGTTGTACTCCTGTGTCACCTACAGTAGTATCCTGCTCAAGCCAGAGATTGATGAGTGGGCAAAATTTTGGAACTTCTCTGTACTATTTTGTTTGAACCACGTAAGTTGGGTAAAGTGGTTCTCAGTTATGAAGTCCCCCTTTCATTGTTACAAAGTTGGTATAATAAGAGGGGTATTCTTTAATAATAAAGACAAAATGATAAAGATTTACATGTGATAGTCAAACCAGCATATAACAACCACTCAGGACCATCTAGATGTGATCTTTAGAAACTCTATATATACAGTTAAATCTGTATAAATTTATTATAATTGGGAAATATAAAACTTGGCCTTGATATTCCTATAAGCAGGCAGTCGTTATAACAGCTTTGTCTGAATCGATAGGACCGATTTAGAGTCACATGACTGAATTTTTAGGTAACAACCAGTTTAAGATAGATAAAGTACTGTTGTTTAGCAATTGTTCATAGAAGACTTTTTAACTGTATTGCCTAGTACGATAGAGTCTGTATCAAGCATATCTATATCTATTTTTGTGTTCATTATATCCCATGACAAAGATCTTAGTGTGTCATAGCATTATGCACCTGCAGATCAGAGTTTATGTTCTACTGATTACTTCACAGACCAAGATCTGCTGTTGCATTATGTTACAGCTGATTTGGGTCTGTGCAGTTAATATTTGGATGCATAAGTGAAAATATATGGTACATAGTATCTTAAGCATCATCTATAAAAAAATATCTAAACCTTAAATGCCATGTATTTTGAGGATTCTGTCTTTTCTACTCGTAATTAATTGTATTATCTCTCATACATGATTTCATCTGTACCAGTTGTATTATTTTACATGACTACAATATCCTACTTCTGATTCAAATTTCTTATCATTTGCTATTTGACCCGGATGATGAAGTCAAAGGTCATGTGCCTAATCTTTAGAAGCTCTAAGCACTTTACAACATCTATAATGATATGACTACAAAAAACAAAACAAAAACAAAACAAAACTTCACCATGAAATTAGAAAACAAAAAATGCTGATAATATTTAAATTAGGAAACATTGTTAGGTCTTTAAAGGCACAGTAGTGCAGCTGAGTGTGAATTTTCTTGCAAAAATGTTGGTACATTTATATATATATATATATATATCAACTGATTTAAATACAATTTCATCATTTTTAAATACTATTTAATCAGTTTTATCATCTTGAATGACTTTCTCATTCACATCCTTACCTCAGACAATAAATATCAGCAGTACCAACATTAAATTCACACAGGTGTTACTCTAGACGGTACTCTCACATTGCACCAACATATCATGAACATATGCAAGGCTGCATATCTTGAGCCGAGATGCATCAGTTCCATTTGCAAATATCTTTCAATTGACACAGCTGCTTTGATCATCTTTAAAGTACCTCGATCAGAGTCCACCTCACCACTGCTTTGTACCCTACACCGGCTATCCATTTGATACAGAATCAAATACAAAATTTGTTCTCTGTGCTATGTTTCACTGGCAGACTCCAGTCCAACATGCCTATCTGGCCCCAGCCATGTGTATACACCAGCAAGATACTTATGCTCCTCTTCTGACAATTGTATAGTCATTGTTCCCACTATGAAAACGAAGTCATATGGACAACGTTCTTTTGCATACCAGGGCCTGGCGATGTGGAACGAATTGCCCAATGAAATTAGACACAAGGACACAGTGGTCCCTTTTAAGAGTGCTCTTAAAACTCACCTTTTTCGACTGCAAGAACAAACTTAGAGACCTAATAATGTTTTGTATCTTAAATGATTTTAGCATGTTTTATGTTTTCCATTTTAATGGTTTTTGTTTTTTTTTTTTTTTTTTTTGTAGTGTAGTCATATCATTATACATGTTATAAAGTGCTTAGAACTTCTAAAGATTAGGTGCTATCCAAAGTCCTCATTATTATTATTATTATTATTTAAAAGGCAATTCTGAGGTAATATCAAGTTCGTAGTGGTTCTTGTTATGAAATGCGAGCTCTCTGAAATCTTCGTATGTAGAGTAATGAATATATTATCTCCATATTGAAATCCTGCTCAGCAGTAACTGACAGATCCCGAATGAATAACACACATAATTTCAGTGACCAAAATTTCCATAAATTAAAAGCAGTATTATATACACTGAAGATGATGATGTAAAACACAAGCACGCTACGAGACTGTGCAAAATGTAAATGGTGAGTACGATTTTCTGATCTCATTCTTTTCTCCTTATCCTTTTCTTTTCTAATTTAATTTTGAGAGGAAAAATTGACATTTATATGTAGTACTACTTTTATGGTTATATGTGAAAGTTTTTAGAGTTTAAGAATGATTTTAAATCAACATTCTTTATACAGTATTGCAAAACCCACAGGTACTCTATTTCTATTTCTAGACATGTAGTATTCGCATTACTTCACGTCCCACCACTCAGTTTTATAGACAAAAAGCATCAAGGATATTTAAAGATGCCCAAACCTGAGTAATTGCGTTAATCAATTTATAAATTCTAACCAGATTGTCACCAGTGGACTCCTCACATCCATCTCTCGGGTGTTTCAAACAAAGCAGAAAAGAATTTGTGTTCTGCTTCTCGAAGTTAATACTTGGCATAAACAGGGTTTTAAATAACAGGCCACCTCATTTACATGGCCACCTTATAGAATACCATAATGAAAAAAGTAGTATATAGTACCCGATTGCATGATATGACATGCATATAATTGACATGGAACTAAATACAGAAGTGTGAACATTGATCATTTAAATGTACAATGTATAGTAGAAAAAATAGAACAGATTAGGTTAAATGCTAACCACAATGATAATCTATTTCACTATCAAGGCTACAGCATATCATTATTCAGGGACAGAGAGACAGCAGGGGGTGTAACACAATTGTAATCGAGTTGGTATTGGATTAATTGAACAACTCATTACAATGCAACAAAGATGAAAATGTATTAACTTAATTAGTAAAGAAAAATGTATGATGTAAAAATACAATGATTATCACACACTCTCAACATACAATTGATCCAATCACTCTACACTAATATTCACACATGTAAAATAAACCAATAATATATCTCTCAAATATACAGCTTCACAAAACCTCAGTTTCAAATAATAGTACACACTAAGATATTCATATAGTTTCATGTATAGATTATACATGGGATTCAAACAATATCAAGTATTCAAATACGTTAAAAGTGTTCTGCACTGTCAGTAAGATTCACAAATCTCCTGGAATTCAACTAAGATTCAAATTCTTATGCAAATACAACTATACCAATTTAAGCAATAATTGGAATAAACATATGCTTCTTGACCCTTGTACAGTCGCATGATTCATCCACCGATAAACCGCACAATTTCGCCGCGTTCCTTGGGTTGACCCATTCTTTTGTATCGGCCGCTCACCCCTTCATGGATCCACTACATGTACAGTCAGTCATACATATACATGTACAGACAGCATACAGTACTTTTGTATTAGCTATGTCTACAGTCATGGTTCCACCATATGTACAGACATATAGACAACCTCGTAACCACGTAACGTCGTAACCACCTCATAACCTTGTAACCACCTTGTAAGCTACAATAAAACCAAACTGGTAATAATAATCAGTTCTAGAAAATACTAATACATTAAACTCATAAAAACAACTTGAAATTCACAGTTCAACGTTTCAAATATGCGTTCTAATAAATGAATCATTACACGATATGACAATACAAACTCATTAAACTTAAATTAAAAAAAATATAAATTTAACACTCACCCCTATGGCTTTTAGAAATACCACGTGAAAATATGTGCTCTCTTCACTAGATCCAAAGATCATTCTCTCGATTATACCTTAATCTTGCTTAATTCATAGGACAGTGAGTAATATTCAGGGTAAAATACCCATGCATATCGTGATAATGATGTCCGTAGCTGCAAGTAGTTTACAGCTTAGAGACATATGTTTGTTCCGTCGCTCATCTGGAAAAAAACACCTGTTCATTCCAAACAGTGCTGTACGCATGCACAACACAAATAATCAAATATTTCTCAGGCAAAACAAAAGTTTGTTTTTTTCTAATTCTGTGACAGAGGGAAGTCTTGTATACATTATATAAATGCAGAACGTTGTCTGAGTCACATGAAATTAAAGAGTATTTGGGTGGAAATTTCTCAAAATCATTCCTAGTTGGTTTCATTTATATGCCACTTTCCTGCAAAGCAACTTTGAATGATAATGTTTTAAAACAAATAAAAAGAAGTTTCTTTCAAAAGAGAAAGAAACACATACTTGACAATGTAAATAAGGACCTACTCAATAGCCAGATAAAGAGTACATGGGTGGAATTTATGGAATCATTAGAGCTAGTCCATCTAATAAATTAGCCCACAAGGGTAACAGAAATATCAAGCACTCTTATTGATCACATTTATACCAACTTACCAGACAATATGGCTTGTGTTAATGTACCAAATGTTGGTCATAGTGACCACTATCCTACTTTTGACAAGAAAGGTTAAATGCAAGAGAAATAGGAAAAATACACACAAACCTATCACTTACATATCTTTACAAAATTGGAAGTAAAGAACAATTTTAAAATGACCTGTATAAAGTTCCATGGAATATTATCCAAACTTTTGATGACATAGATGAAGTTCTGAGGGTGTAGACTGACATTTTTATGGATGTAGTCTCTAAGCATGCACCAGTGAAAGTACATTGAGTAAAGCATGAAATCCAACCTAATTGATTTACTACTGAAATCCTCGATGCTATGAATATATGAGACTAATTAAAGGCTATGGGAAACATGCAAAATATAAAGTATGGGGGAAATAGCATAACAAGTATGATTAAAACAGCTATTAAAAAAAACTTTTTAACAAACAATGCTTGAAGACACAAACTCCATTGGAAAGTCTTCAATGAACTTCATTGGGGAAACACACAAAGATGAGACAAATAAAATTCATTCACTTCTGGTAAATGACACCAAAGTCACTCATAACACTGACATTGCAAATGTTTTCAAATATTTGTTTCACTAACATTACCACTAAGTTAAAAGAACCAGTGATAGAAAAAAAACATTTGGCAGTGAGTGTGGTGGTTATCACCCAACCCCCCAATACAGGATTACCAGAATGGTAAGTGGAAAATGTAGGCAGATGCCCACAGACCTGGAAAAGGTATTGTGAGAGACAGATCTGTATATCATGTTTGCAGTAATGAATATATAATGTTTGCTGTTTTGTTTAGAATGTATATTTCTCTTAATGCATTATTTTTAACATTCTTAAGAGTTTATTAATGTAAGAAGTTTCAAGACTTTTTTTTTTGCGAGACTACCTACCAAGTGAGACATATGCTAAGATTATTTCTTTGCAACCACTGTAAATGAATTTTAAAATTGTAAGACATCATTTATTTACAATTGATCCTTATTTAGTAGAATCTTTTCATTACCTTGTTTCAATGTGGGTACACTGCTGATGATACAAGGATAAAATTCTTTTGTAAATATTATCTTCATCTGAAATCAGCCATTCCTATTTGATCCCAATGCAGAAGTCTGACTTCTAGAAATGGTCCCTAAAAATTTGAGCTGTTTATCTTAACATAAACTACATTTAATATCTGTTCTAGTTGTGATGGACCTCTCAGTATTCATGTCAAAATAAAAACCATGTGCAGTTTTGATCCATGTGTATATTACAGTGGTACTTGCTGAATATTTGAATAAGACCATGTTCTTATTTTATATATATATATATATTTCATTTTAGAAATAGCATATTACAAATTGGAAAACTTTTTCAGAATCTTCAAGTTCTAATCCTTGATGAGGTTGTACTTGCCTTGGCCAGGATGTTAAGACTGGATGTTCTTGTCTTCAGCAACAAAGTTGACTTGATGAGTGCCAACGGACATGTTGCCTATAGGCAGTTCCTACTATGGCAACATGGAGGGCTCTGGTTTTGAAGAGACATGTGATTCCCTCTTGCTGTTTCTGGCAGATACATGACAAATATCCAGATGGACAATACACTGGCTTCATCAATAGGCTTGCATGATCTTAAACACTTACTTGCAGGTATGAATTTTTATTTTAATGAATACAATTGACTTCATACTTTGTTTTCTTGTAACTGCACATAATATTGCATCAAACAATAATGCTTTCGTTTAGATTTTTTTAACACCAGACTATTTCTGCCTATAAACAATGTAAGCACGAAGGTCATAAAAAATCAGTATAAAAAGTTTTCAGCAATTGCTGATCCAGCATTATACATTATTTAATTTTCAACTACTGATATTTACAAGATATTATATAAAGTGTACCCTGCCTTAGCAGACACCTCCAATAATCAGACACTGTTTCATATTTTACAGAACTAAAATCAGGAGATCTTCTCTTTCACCAAAACTAGAGCTGATGGTGGTTCTTGAGGCTCCAGGTTCAAGCTCAGTAGTGCTTCTGCATTTAACTAAAACATGTATTTTGTAACGTGTGTCATTTGTAATCTGCTAACAGATTAATACACTTATTAAATAATCATTACTGTTGGTAAATTTTGCATACATAAAATTTTTACTAATGTGTTTTCTGCTAGAGCGTCATGGAATTGTTTATACCAGGTGTGCATGTATTATGCCTGAACTTACCAAACACTTGAGAAGGAAAGTCACTGTACAAGTATCATGTGCATACATCTTATGAATGCTATGTTATTCAGATCTTCAGATTTTTAAATATATACAGTAATTTATTCTTAAGTTGAGAATAAAAACATTTAAAGCGGTCTTCACATTTTTCTTTTAAATACCATGCAATTATTACAATCCTGAAATGGCAAACTTGAAATTTAAGTAATACTCCATGCAGTTTAGGAACCTTGGGTCCAAGAGCACCTGTGCAGAGGTTTTCAGCATTTTGGCATCCTTCTTGGGATCAAGTCAAGGTTTTGTCTGCTCTTCATTCATAAACAAAGGTTCATGTGCACATTTTTTAATGCCTTGGCCATGTGCGAGAAGTTATTATGTGTATTGGTGATGTAATGTAGGACACTCCACCATATGCTCTGAAAGAATCCGAAAATCAATACCTATAGCACCTAAAGCTGGTCTCTGTTGTCATGGTGAACTCATACTGATAAGACAACTTGATTTATATAATCAAATGAAAGCTAAATTGTAGATTTGGCTAACAGTTAATGGAGCAGGATTGTAGTTTTGCATGGATCAATGTTCCTTCAGTATTCCACATTACTTCAAATAAATTACTTTTAATAGACAACATACCTAGAAGATTAGGTGATAAATATATATATATATATATATATATATATATATATATATATATATATATATATATATATATATATATATATATATATATATATATATATATGGATAAAATATACATTAAAAGAAATCAGAGGATATGAATTATGCACTGTAATTTTAATTTCATACAAAATTATACACTGTAGCAAATGTTTACATATATCTTTTTCAAATAAAAGACTGAAAACTCACCAAAAATTGTGCATAGCTGCTAGCAGTCTTGCATGAAAACCAAACTGGTTCATAGTGTCTTGGGACCATTCTAATAAAGCCATATTACTTTTGTTTGGCAACCTTGAAAAGAAGGTAGATAAAATAAAGTTAAAAGTACATGAAAAGCATTTGTCAAAACTTAAACAGCTTTCCAATTCCAAAAGTTGTTTATTCTACACATTTACAGGATAAAGTTATTAAGCTTTTATGCAAGTATTGTGCTTGTTACATTAACCCAGTGTGTCTGTATGTCTGTGAGGGAGAGAGGGGGTATAAATATTGATAACATTTGTATAATGTAACAAGTTCCCTAATATAGTTTAAAGAACCTGTCTCACAAAGGTAACCTACGGACATGTATACAAATCACCTTTATATGGCGGCTGTTATAAAAATAAAAAATAAAAATTCCACCACAACATATTTGATACACACAATGCAATCACGTAGTGAAATATTGATCAGCCAATCACATTTATTTTGAGAATCTTACAAAGCAAATCAAATCCTTGTGCAAAGATAATAATAATAACAGAGTACTTTCAAACATAGGAACACTATACTGGTAAATGGAGAACACTTTATATGTAGACATTGGCCTACCTGTCCAACAACAACTTCGCCATTTCAGTATCCGATACCATTCCTAAATCATCCATCAATGTTCTTCATCGAACAAACTGGTCTCCATGATGAGTTCTTGATAGGTCACATATGGTTTCTCTGACAGCTTTCCAGCATTTCTTCTCACTATTACTATATCAGGCTTCAGAGATCACAAATCTACATGGGTTGGCAGGATATCAGGAGAGCTATGTAGCATTGTTACTACATCAGTTGTAGCATTGTTACTGCATCAGGTTTTGGAGATTACAAAATCAGTGTCTACATTTGTTTGTGGGGTTGCTATGTAGCATTGTTACAACATCATGTTTTGGAAATCACGAAATGTCTGCTTGGAAATAGGGTAATGTTACTACATGGGTTTGACATTAACCATGTAGTATTGTTACTAGTAAAATTCCTTTTAAAAGGACAAGCAAGCAATTCCTTTTTTATTCTAACAGCCATTCAATATGCTTAAGTATGGTAGCTTTTACATTTTATTATTTGATTGATTTTTGCAGGAGCAGGACACAGGCAATTGCAAATACAAGTATGGAGAAAGAATTCACCAGGGCAGACTTGACCTACCTTCTCTTCAGAAAGAAATGGGACAGTTTGTTGAACACTGCTTTGTACTCATATGTGGCACACAGTCATTTGAAGAAGACATGATTAGACATGTCACCAATCTGAAAGTTCCAAAAAGTAATATTTTTAAATTTTAAAGTTGTGATATAAGTTTCCATGACAGGGAAGTTTTTGACATACAACATATGTTTTTAATTTTTCTTCTCAGTAATTTATTGATATCCAATCAAATAATCATTTTGTTATCTTACATGTGGTACACTTGTGTTGCATTTTGTCTACCTCTGGGTTAAAATGGGTTATCTCCTTTCCTTTTATTCAATAACAGATATATATTATGTCATGACAAGCTATGAAATATCCCCAGAATCAACTATAATAAGAATACCTGAGAAAAAAATAATAATAAACCACATAACATCAAATGACCATCTTTTAAACATATGGGTATCTTCATTTTCATTTGATAAGGAACAGCAGAGCTGGACCCGTTATTAGCAATCATAGAATGTTGTTAGTATTCATTAACATGCTAACAGTTAATTTATTAACTGTTCAGGGAAGTTTATATTTGATTTCTGTCAGCAGAATATAAATTGCAGTGGCACCAAGTAATCTGAGCAAGGGTTCAAATTCCTACCAGAATAAATAAGCATCGTTTGCGCATATATCTAGTTGTGAATCACCATGGTACCATGTAAAATGGGAGATGCAATTGTTGACTGAGGTGATGTTTATTTCAAAAATTTAAGTGCTGTTGAGGCCATATTTTCTAATGAAAAAAAAAAGAATGAAAATGATTGTAGATGAAGGTAGAACCGAGGGCAATACCATCAAAATGAAGGAAGAAAAAGAAGAAAGATTTGTATTAATTGACAGAGGATTAAATTGAAAGTAATGAAGTCCATATACCTGCACAATAGACACACAAAAAATAAATTTGGGGCATACAGGGTACTTAACACAATTATGTAGTAAAAGTCTGCAGTAAAAGTATTATATTATGAAGAATATCTAATCATTTTTTTAAAATGCATTTGTACAAAATATGAAAAATTCAATACAAAAGAGAAAAAAATGAATTTTAGTACATAAAACAATCATATTTTTAAAAATTTTTAATTAATGAGCTTTGTGCTTTTATTTTTTTTTGTACATACAATTTTTCTTTTATTCCAATGCAAAGTTGATATATAGATAATGTTTGTATTGAGTGAATAAAGGATATATTTTATTTAATGGATGAAAAAATAGTGCATGATAAGCAGTTTATATTCTTCTGTATTTTTTGTTTGTTCACACAGAAAAGAAGTATTTTAATTATCCTTCCTTATTCAAGGAAAATAAATCACATTAAAAACACACACTACAAAAAGAGCTTTTTGTGGGATTAGAACCTTGTATTCCTTCATGGCAGGTTATCATACTTACCACTAGACCATGCAGTTGTAAACAAGATGTAGAGAATTCTTTGGTCTTACTGGTATTTATGTCTGTTGGCATGAAAAAAAAGTGAATTATCAAAATCGTTCCTCATGGAGAATTCACCAATTCATGGACCAACCTTTAAAAAACACACATAAATTAATACTATTATTGTATTATGATGGCTTATGATTATTGGTTTGAATTATTTAGTTGACTTCATAATTTAAGATATAAATTAAATGTAAACAGCTATAAATAATAAGCAAAGAAATTAATCACTTCTCAGAAGGATGTTAGAAAATGATGGAAAGAAGTTGATTTTTTCTATGATAATTGTTGAGCCTCTTAGAAACCTGCAAAGGTTTGATTCCAAAGCAGCCTAGGCAATACGGAGAAAAGGGTCCAGGTAATACCCATTAAAAAGACAGCCTAGGAAACATGGAGAAAAGGGTCCAGGTAATACCCATTAAAAAGACAGCTAGGAAACATGGAGTAAAGGGTCCAGGTAATACCCATTAAAAAGACAGCCTCGGAAACATGGAGAAAAGGGTCCAGGTAACACCCAATAGACAGGTGGCCAAGGAATCAGTGAGAAGAGGGTCCAGGTAATACCCATTAGAAAGACCGCCTAGGAAACATGGAGAAAAAGATTCAGGTAATACCCACTAAACGGACAGCCGAGTATCATAAAACACTTGTGGAATTGTTATATCCACAATCAACAGATATTTGCAAGACCTTGAAGAAATGTGGACATTAACAGAAACAAAATATTCAGATTGGCAAAAAATATGTTAGGTAAAAAAATTAAAATGCAGCCTGCATGAGAGGTTATCAAGACTGACCAAAACCAAAGAAATTATAGAACTGTGTGACTTGGTAAAATCTGTACTTCCCTTAATTCTACAGAATCCTATAATCCTAAGATTTAGAATGTGGCATGACCATCTCAATCCACTTTTTTAGTCATGGCTTAGAGTTTAATATACAACTGAATCTCAGTTCCAGTTTTGAAAACATCATTGAATATGAATCAGTTAGACATGGAAGAGCAAACAACTGGGCAACGGGTTCTTGATACTAAAGATGTACCTTCATTGAAGCATATGTATGCCACAAATAATAGGTGCAGTCCATTGTTGGTTGAAAAAAACTGATCCCAGTGCACAAGCACCAGGACTTTAGCTTTATTCAGCTCAGACAATCAGAATCAGTTGCAATTAATAATATATCATCTACCATCTTCCAGCATCAAACCAGTTTGTGTATTGATGACACCCAACAAATCTTAATTCTATATAAATAAAATATAAAGCTTGGTTTCACAGAATGATACAAACCATTGTGGGCAAATGAGTTTCAGAGACTTCTTGAACTGGCACTTAGAGATATCCTCAGGGATGACAAGTTTCACAATTACATCCAATGAAAACATGACATCAGTAAATTCAAGTTTCAATGTAGACGATTGTCTTATGAAATAAATGTCACTAGTTGTTGTTTTTTTTCTAAATCTTGTTTGGTGGTGTATCAATTGTTAATCTGGTTCCCTGATATTAAATACCACTCTGAGCACCAGACTAATAAAATAAAATAAAAGCAGTGAGATCATACACATGTGTTTTCACATGTGATGGTTGTTGAAACCAGTTGGAATCATGTTAACAATCTTTCTCATGTTGAACATTTTTTTAAAAATAAATGTAATTTATACAATACAGTTCTACCCGTTTATCTTGACATCCTCGGGCCTGAGGAAATATTGTGGACATAGGTGGATGTAGAGATAAGTGTTTAAGGGGGGGAGGCTGAAAAAAGATAAAAGTTAAAATTTGTCAGCAAAGGGTGACCCGTCGTCAGTGAATAGCATTTACACTTTGAGAGATAAAATGGAAATTTTGAGTACATGAAGACAGAATCAGTGTGAAATACACTTGTATATTTACAAATTGCATTTTGGTTACCTTTGTGTAATAAAATCCAAATTAAAATATTGCATTGATCACATCCTTATACGAAAAACATTACGATATTCAACGTCAGCATTAGCACATGGCTGGGAAGTTGTCATTTACATGCTTCATGTACATATACTTAAATTGGCCTCGATTTTGGTCAGTCTGCTCCCATCTTATTAAGGCTACCAAGGGGATGGGGCTATTCACAGGGAAGTGAAAAACTGTCAAAATACTTTTGTATCTGATGTTATGACGAACATTAAAGCGACTGAACGACCCACTTGTTGCAGTGAAGTTCTCCACACTAAGTTTTTTCGATAATGCTTCAATGAACCATTTTAATGCTTCCTCCACGTTTTCAAATTTAGCAGTCTTGCTTCTTCCTTTGGGGAGTGCAGTTACTTTCAACTTAGTCTTTCTTTACAGACTCAGCAGCTTTCATCCTTCCTATACGTGTGTTATTTTTAAGTGAAAATATTTCACAGACTTTTCGAGATGTTCATCCCTTAACTTCCTTAACAGCCATATATTTAGTTTCCAGAGACTGTAAATTTGATTTGCGTTTTACCCTGCTGTTGGTAGCCATCGTAAATGTAAATAAAGTTAAAAACGAAACTTTCACAGCAAGAAAAAACTTGTTTTAATTACTGATCACTTTCAAAGGCCTCGGAAATGCATAATCCATATTTTCACGCAATTTTTATATATGGGATTCAGAAAGTCACAACCTGTTGAGGAAGAAGAAAAAAAGAAACAAGTAGAGTTTGTATCATTTGACCTTAATTGTAAGCAAGAGAATGGCTGTCACATACAAAATTTGTGTATAGCTAATCGTGCTTTTGTGTGTGTGTGTGTGTGTGTGTGTGTGTGATTTGGATTTTTAATGTAGCTTTAAAAAAAAATCAGTCGTATCACTGCAGTGTCTGCAGTGTGAGAGTTTATAGTTATGTCTAGCGTTTGGGGCATCATGCCGCAAACATGTAGTATCATATCCCACTGAGTCACATTATCCTGATACCAAGTTGACTAGTCCTAACACTAACATCTTAATGCTGAATGCCTAGCAAGGCAACTGTTCGTACCATTTTTATAAGTCTTTGATATGACACTGCGGGGGTTGGAACCTGAGACTTTTTTCACGTCCACAGCAGATACTCTAACCACTTGGCCATTGGAGCGATCCCATGCTTTGTGAGAAGGCCATACAAGAACTTGTATTTAATTTATCACTGTCTCATTTGTAGTAAGATTCCAGGACGCCGTGAACAAATCTGTCAAGGCTCTAGTACTCCTCAATTTTGCTGAATGTATTTTAGATTTTACCAACAACACATAGAGCGTAGAGGACATCCAGCATTACTAGGGCTGCCATTGAGATGCAAACGTTATGGCTCACAATTTCTCAGGATTCGAAGGACAATTTCTTTTGAAATATTATTCAAGACTTTGGACCGAATATCCCAGTCACCATGAACAAAGCTAAATGCATTTAACTTTAAATGCAAAACTTACAGTTTAACGATTGCATGAGTTATTGGCCTTTCCCACAACATTTGGAATGACATAAATTACCAAAGGCTATTTGCCACACATTTTTCAATAGACTCTACTATGACCCTGACGGTATAGTATATAAGTTTTACCCTGTTGAATTCTGATCCCGCATGATATGGAAAATGGCTCAGACTTCCCAGGGCAAAACCTCATTAGACATTTTAAAAAATATTCTTCCCATGTCTCATTTTGATTTGATTAATACTGCTGAAAAATTAGAAATTAAAACTTAGAATTGTTTTTATGTGTGATCAATTACCTAAGCAGCACAATGAAGTTGAAACCGGTATCATTAATGCCGATAATAGTTCTGATCCAGGAACTAATTGGGTTGCATATGCATTTGGTTCACGTGGATTTATATATTTGGATTTGTATGGACTCCCTCTGCCGTAGGTATTTATGTTATATGCAAAATTTATTCTGATTTTTGTATTCAACATTACCAACACAGACAATAGCCTATACGCTAATATGTGGATGTGTAACAATTGCTGTACTCAACAATGTATCTTTATCAACCAAACCACCTCATAAATTCTTAAATAGATCTTAAAATATAATGGTAGATATTTATGGAAAATCTTCCTCTAAACAAAAACACAGCTGAAAGAATATCACACGAAAATGTAAATAAACTGATGAAATATCCGAATTATTAAATATTGCAAATGTAGATCCAAACGAAGTTGTTTTTTAAGGTAGGCATGGAAGATTAATAACGAGTAATTTTGCATACTGTACATGATATTATCGTTAGAATTAATAGAGTAACCGAAAACAGCATAGCTGTGTTTGATAGTAATGGAAAAAATTAAGCCCGGTGTTGTTATGTCGACGATAATATAATATTCATGGTAGAGTACAAAAATCCGGTGATACAATATCCGGTATCATAATATGACTAATAATACAATTACTGGTTTGGGCGAACCAGAATGAAGCAGTAATGCCGCAATGACGAAATACGTCGACTATAGAGACTTCCCAATGATGAACTCGGTAACCATAATCAATAATGAAGTAATCAGTCTTAGATCTGATTATATTGCTCACATAATCACATTCTTGAGTTTTCATAGAAACATAAATGGAAACATTATGAATTTTTTTTTTTTTTTTTTTTTGTGGAGAGGGGGGGGGGGATCTAGCAGTCGTTAATATTAAGCTCTCCGACATGAAAAGATCACCGACAACATAGTATATACGGTAACGTCTTGATCAGTATTATGTTCGCCACTCAATAAATAAATTAAACATCGCGCTGAGGTTACTGGTATGTACAGGTTCTCAGTACTAGGTGTTACAGTATTTACAATATCCGCTACAATACCACGGCGTTCTTGCTATTCCATCTGGTAGTTATCAAACCAAACAAATAAACGATGAATTTCAACGCAGAATTAAACCTACCAGTATCACAGGAAAAGAATCGATAAAAGATATCCCAGTTTATGAACCAACCTTATCAGCTGCAATTGAAATCAACTCAAAAAATTATAAAGTAGATATTTATCAATTATCGATAAGATCAGTTTACGGATGGCCTGAAGTTCCACCAGAATATCATGGACCACCAGAATCGAAACGAGCTGAATTTCAGACAAAAATATTTATAAAGGAACCAGAACATCGAAGAACAGATAAATGGAAAATAGTATTACTCGGTTACCGATTTTCAATTCAACAAATCGATCAACTAACCTTCTTTATTGGATCGGATTGTAAATAAAAATACTGACCTTACTTGAGATGATAACGATAATTTTGCTGTAAACGGAGAATTAATTAATAATTTTCCAGAAGCAATTAGACCTGAACTTATACGTGTATTTGGCGACTTACAATATTTATCTTTAAATAATTTTCAAAATTACTCTGACGAATAAAAACAACAAATTTTTGAACTAACACATTATAATCTGGTTATGTGAACATATTGAATGTCACAATTGGCAATTTGCAAATTAGTGAACAAGTAATAATTGATAAATCAGAAGAATTTTGGTATTCAGAAGATGTTAGAAAATACGTCAAAAAGAAAACATTTTTATATCACTATAGAATAACTGAAAAACAGTTACCAACATTTGTAATACCATCACTTGCAACACATGAACTAAAGAATCACTCACCGATCTTAATAATAAACGTCTTTAAATCCTTGAATTATGAAGAAATATAAACCCACCAACAGGTATTCTCAAACATAACAATGATCCATACAAGGAAGGTCGTCATATTTTACCAGGAACTGTTAATATAACATCAACGATTGCAGTCAATCTTATATGTGATGTAATTGACGGTAGATATCAGTTCCATCTAGAAAAATCCATTCATTCCCATCAGGGATATATATATATATATATATATATATATATATATATATATATATATATATATATATATATATATATATATATATATATTTTTACATCTTAAGTACCTCCTGGTTATTTGATTGTACAAGAACCCATTAATTCGTATTATCTACGATGTCATGATCCGTTATTATCGAGAATACATTTCAAAGTTACTGACCAAAGTGGACACCTTGATTTAAGACAAAAATATTTAAATTGATACTCAATACAATGAAAATTCTACTGAGAACAGAAAAATACCAGAATATTATTAACAGAATTTTAAAAAATATTATCAGTATAAAGTTTATCTTATTCTTTGCCGATTTTTCGTTAATTTGATATGGTTAATAGTACTACTAATAATAATACATCAGTTAGATTTCATAATGTGTTCGGATTAATAGTACTCAAAATAACGAAAATTAGATTTTATAACTTGATTGGGTAAATGGTGCTCAAATGATAAAAAATTTAATTACAAACAGAAAAAATATATTATTATCAGAATAAATATTTTTTACAAAGTCCAGACAGAATAAATATTTGTTTTACGAAATCAAAATAATTTATTCGTCACAATCACTAATGTAATTTGTGACATCGTTTTCGTTTTCACGATCTCGTGTAATCTTCATTTTTCTCACACGTGTATTGACAATCTTGTTTGTTTAGTATTCGTGCGATAATTTTGATCTAATTTATTCAATCGCTAGTGAAAACGAGACGACATTTTCAATGTCTGTATCCTTCATCTCACATGTGGTCAACATTCAAAATCATACGCAACAATATTATCAATGCTATAATGAACGACCAACGAGCAGCAGTAATTATTAATTATCTCGACGATAAAATATATTTCTTCCATGTAAAATTTACTGTATTAGCAGAAACAGGTAATAATAATTGGAGTATCCGTGACAAACGTGACCTTGCCCTTCATAATGAAAAGATTGCTATATTGAGTAAAACTTCCAAACCAGGAATGTTGATTGGTATTGACAAACTATATTATGAACGAGCGTATCCTGTAACCACGGTTATTTATGGGATATATCTACTGAATGATAAACCCAGCGTGCATGATATAAAACCGATTGAATTTTCAAAAATAAATTGTGTAGCCGAACGATTAATGGAACATTTCACAAATGTGATACGTGGAAACTGTGTAACAAATCTAAGACGTAAAAATGCAAACGAGTGGGCAGAAAAATTTAATGATACATGAGCGTCTATCAACGACGTCTCTGAGCTGGGAAAGAAATTAATATTTCCAATAAGGTTAAAAACGATAACCGGAGAGATTTTGTACGAATGGAAGTAAAAATCGAAAGGAGCTTCGATTGAAACTATTGATCATAATGCGCATGCGTGGACTAATTCAGTAACAATATTTCTACTACATCGAACCGTAAGATATTATGACGGTGATATATTTGATTTTATTGAAAATACTTGTAAAAGAGATCCTGTATTCGTGTGGTTATTTTCATAGTCCGATAATGAATGCTATGATCAATTTGTACGATCTAATGACGATATTTATCATACAGAATCTCTCCACGAAGAAATGAAAAATCTTGCGCAGAAATTTTTATTGCAGAATGACAACATTGAACAATTACTAAATATTTGTTTTACAGTCAGTTGCTGCTTACTTTGAAAGAAAAAACCAACACAGTTTGAATTTCTTGAGGATATGCAATGCATATGTATCAAACATTGACACGGCTGATTGTGGAATACTAAATATGATTCTAAAGATGTTATTTCAGTTGATATGGCAGTACGATATCCAATAAGTTTTCTTGGAATAAGTGTATGTTAGGAATATTTTTAAAGATTTGGACATTCAACACATGAAATGACCAGAGTTGCGATAAACGGACCTTTACAGGATTTGACTTGAATGGATTCGCCTGTATCGAGTCATCTTCATCCGATTTGTTATATCTGGTTTGGTAGACACGTTTCAGAAAAAAACTTTGGGTACCAACACTTTTATTGTGGCATATGATCGACGCAACAATAATGATATTGCATGAAATAAGTGAAGCTATAATATCATACTGTTGATAAACTTGATTTTAGAATCGCCGATGCAACGAAAATAAATATGTTTCTAAGTCGAGAAAACGATTATTTGTCTAATGAAACTAAATTATGTACAATTGTTAGTTACATTGATGGCGAATCACAACAGTTTACTCATTTAAGATTTTTCCATGATCGAGTATCTTTCGATAAATATCCTATCGATGATAAGTAGATTTCCTAAAACCACGATTAGAGTCGCTACGGATTAATTTCATATCGAAAGAAAATATTTAGAATTGCTGAATCAATTTCATATAAGCACTGCTTACGATGTGTGATCAGACAAATGAAGAATAAAACAAGAATATTTAAATAATTATTCTGAATATGCCGACGCTGAAATTAAGAATATTTATTACAAAAACAATCCAATTTCAAAACTATCAACTGATCTGTCAATGTATGATCCTGTGGCTAGACATAAGACAGTTTAACTTAATGGGCCTTGAGGTTCTGGTAACACAACTCGTACGATCGAATTATTTCGAAATTTGTATATGAACGTTTTAACCCTTGCACATAGACTCTCCAGAGAGATGAAGGAAAGAAATGTCAAATCATACACTTATCGGAAGTTTTTCGATGGGAAGGAGATAGATGGACTTCTGGACGAATGTGAAAAATACATTCTAAGGATCATCATTTGGGATGAAATATGCATAGTATCTAAATATATATCAAAACTAATCATTGATTGGTTATTGACAAAAAATACTGTTGTGACAATGTACGGCGATCATGTTCAACCACCACCCTTTGTTGGATTTTCTCCACATGAAAGACTAAAAGTGTTTATAGATTATTAATAAGAAATGACTGATGATTATAGAGCACGTGATTCAGAATTAAAAGAGCTTAAAAATTAATCACACTACAACTAAATAAAATACAGTGTGAACAAATGTGTAATATCATTTATATATCTCGGCGATAAACGCAGGTACACAAAGGGGATATGGAGATAATTAAATTTAAAAACTTCTTTTCACGTGCACAAACCAGCCAACACGGATTTATAACGATAAATTTATATGATCTTTGATCGCGATATCGTGTAGGTCTTGATAAAATCTTTGGTTTAGAAATAGCAGCTACTATTATATGATAATGATTGAATTACTCAGACCTAAAGAACAGCAGAGAGGGCATTACCTCATTGAAAATCCGGGTTGGTAAATTAAATATACATACAAATTTGAAAAACACTAACGACAAAAGATAAAGTTACAAAATAAACTAACCCATTTATAGAAACTCGATATCAGTGAAAGGCATCGGTTTAGTGTTATTGACATTTTTATCTTCATTTTCGTAGGAATCTTTTTTTTTTAAGCAGCAGAGGGGGTGAATCCTACAACATTTTTTGTTTTTATTTTTGATTATACCCCTCCAAATAACACTAGACCCTTCTCGCGAAATAACTAGCAAAAAAAATGACAGTGAACATGGGATTCGCATTCGCGTTTTCGTTGATGTCGCAACGTCGTTGTCACTCACCCTCTCTGCTGCTAAGGTTTACGGTGATTTTAACCGAATATTTGATCAAGTCCGATACGATATCGTGTCCTAGGGTCTGCTAAATTTATTGTCACAAATCCGTGTGGTTTTGACTGAGCGTGACTAAAGAAATTTCTAAATTGATTATGATTCATATCACCGCTGCACCAGGTCTGATGAATATTTCGTAGCGTATGAGTATCAACGCCGTTAAATACACACAACACATTGCAGTTATCTCTGATCACTTTTGGTATCTGAGTGTATCGTTGAGTGACATAGATCACATCAGTGTTTTTATGCCTGCCTCGGGAAAATATTCTAGCAGGATTTTTTTGATTATCTAACATGATATCATCGTATACCACTAAATTGTTAATACTTCCATCAATAGCATCAATGCTCGGGGCTTCCTCTATATCAGTAATAAACTCAATAAAATCTTCATCGATTTGAAATTCTTTTGCTTTCTCGTTAAAATCCTTTAGCACTTCATAGCATCGCTGATCGTCTACACTCGGGGCTATTAAATACAATTTGTTCCATTTCATCCATCTCGTTATCAAATTAAGTAGCAGTTGTGTCTTTCCGCTTCCAGATGGTCCGATTATAATCATTCTAATTGAATTCGGCAACATTTCATGATGTTTAATAGGTTCCCGTCGTCGGGTAGCTAAATAATCAATTATATTCATGCCGTTATATATAAATTATGGATCTATATTGTGTGAAGTGTAAAAAACGTACTGGCACAGATGACTTGACGACGATTACAACTAAAAATAACCGATCAGCGCTTTCTGGTAAATGCGCACAATGTAGTACAAAGAAATTTAGATTTGTTTCTAAACCCAAGGAACTCAAGGAACCTTTAAAAAAAAACGAGGAGGTGATATCGCAGCCAAGCTAACTAAACTCCCTGGAACCCCATGGGCAAAATACCCTGGAGAAAAGCACCTTCCAGGATATAGCTACTGTGGACCGGGAACAAGACTTGATATCAGACTCAATGATCAAAATCAGCCCCGACCCGGTGAGGAACCAATAAACGCTATTGATAAGGCCTGTCACCTTCATGATGTATCTTATAAAAGCAGTAATCTGCAGCACAGGCATCTAGCAGATGTGAAATTAATTCATGCGTTAAATGCTATTTCTGATAAATCTTTCAAAGAAAAATTGGCTTCCTTTTTGATAAAATCGGCTATGAAAAGTAAATTGATGTTAGGTGCTGGTAATTAATAACAACATGGAATCTATTTATTATTCCCCAAGAGGATACTGGAGGGGTAAATCAGCAGTCCATAAACTCGCTAGTGCTGCAAAAGTGAAAAAAAACAACTGCGGCTCATTGGTTATCCAAACAGGCACTATGGCAAATTTATCTACCACCGCCTAAACAAATTCAATTCTCGCATTTTGATGTGACCGGACCCAATGAAGTTCATCAGGCTGATCTATTATTTCTGCCACATGATCGTGGTTACAAATACGCATTAACCGTAGTTGATATTGCAAGTCGATACAAAGAAGCAGAACCGTTAAAAACAAAATCAGCCACTGAAGTGGCTTCTGCATTTGAAAGGATTTATCGAAGGAGTCCTCTGCACTGGCCAAATCTATTACAAATTGATCCTGGCAAGGAATTTCAGGGTGCAGTGTTATCAATAATGAAAAATCATAAAGTCACTATCAGACGAGGACATACTGCGCTACATCGTGATCAGGCAATTGTAGAACGGTTTAATAAAACCCTTGCTGAGCGGTTATTTGGATATCAATACGCAAAAGAATTCATCCAAGAAAAAAGATCCCGTGAATGGGTTAAAAGGTTACCAGCTGTGATTACTGCACTGAATAACGAGATTACTAGAACCATCAACATGAAACCTATCAATGCGATTAAAAAGAAGTCAATACCTGAAATGGAAATTCAAAAAGATTTTAGCGTTTCCCAACCAATTCTTGGTAGTAATGTCATTGTGAGGTACTTATACGAACCAGGAGAGCTTGAGGGTGGCACAAAAAGGGCTACTGATCCTATTTGGAGTGTTACTGCACACAAGATATCTAGTATAACACGATCTACGGGTAGACCTCCAATCTATAAACTGGATTCAACTGCCCCTCAACGGGGTTTTACTAGACAACAATTACAAGTGATACCTGAGGATACTCAATTACCACCGCATGGGCTTAACTAGCACCCTTGCGTCTATTGCACTCAAGACAAGTCAGCATCACATTATTTCTGACATGACCGAGATTGTTATTTTTTCTGTCAACGGTGAATTGGCGAGGATCCTTATCTGAATACTGCCAACGCATTATACAATTGCAACTTGCGCAGTGATTATTTTGTTGTTGCTTCAAAGTGATTATTAATTCAGCATCAATATCAAATTCTCGTTGTTTTTTTTTGTCTTTTTGTTTGTAACCGGAGAGTTTTTTATCAATAATATCATTATCATCGCCAATGATTTCATCATCGCCACTGGTTTCGCCAACGACAATTCTTCGAAGTTGATTTATTTTTCGTACTCTAGACACTGCGAGGTAGACTAAATTCGACCATTCTATGCGATTATCTACCATCCAAACAATTGTATCCGATATAGTCAATCCCTGTGAAGAGTGTATTGTTGCTGCATAACCTAGCGTCCATGGGGATTTATTAGCACGCAATGCATCTTCAACAACATTGATATCAACCAGCACAATATCATTTAATACGAGAATCTGCTTTTCACGCCCTGACTCTGTCAGGCCTGGAATATCAACTTCGATGTTCTGTTTTCGTGTATCCGATGGCCTATAACAGAGGGGCACTGGAAGTGTTGCAAATTTTTGTTTATGCAATTCAAATAACTTCATCTGAAGTGTGTCTCTGACTATTTTTCTACTTGCAATGATCAAATCATTTGGTCTCCATGCTTCCCAAAACTCATTCATTGGAGTTTCTGAAATTATTTCACGCGCTATTTCACACTGGATTTTATCCGGTTGTAATCTAATTAGTTTCTTCAATTCTTTTAATTCATTATCAAGTGATCTATGATCGGTATCAATTTCTTCATAATAGTCTACAAAACCCTTTAGCCATTCATGGGGAGATGCACCGACAAATGGTGGTGGTTGGCCGTGATCACCGCACATGACGACTTTTGTATTCTTCAATAACAACCACTCAAGAAATATTTTTAAGACATCTTCGGACACTGTGTCTATTTCATCCCAAATGATAATTTCAGGAATAAATTTCTCTCCCATGCGCTCAGTAGTCCATTTATCTCCCTTCCATCTAAAGAAACTATGATAAGTGCAGGGATTTACCCCTCTCTGTATCATTTCTCTTGCAAGTCTGTGAGTCGGTGTTAGTACAATCATGTTTGGATTGGTAACACGAAATAACTCAATTGCCCGGGTTGTTTTTCCTGACCCACCACAGCCGTTTAAATAAACTGTTTTATATCTACAGATTGGATCAGAAATCGGTGGTGCACTAGAAAATTCTGAACACTGATTGCTTTCTAAGTAATTATTTTCAATGGTAACATCTGCTGATGGAATATAATCATGAAGCATTTCCTTCTTAATTCTCCATGACCCCCAATTCTCGTTGCCAGTAGCCTTAAAATCAGCCATTTTGCTATTTATGTAAAATGAGTCAGTAGCAACTCTAACTGCGGTGGTAGGAAATCTATTGATCATTGAAAATAAATTAATAGAAGCATAACCAAGCATAGAAACTCTCAAATGTGTGTACTGCGGATTGTATCCATCAGTGTAAGTAACAATTGTACCCAATTTGGTTCCATCGGACATAAATGCGTCCTTACGATTGACATATAGGCCCCTATTCGTTAAATCCGTGATTACAAAATCGTATTCAGCATTGTCTATAATCAATCGTGAAGAATATCTCGTATTATCATCTTTGCCACCTTGGGTAAATTTACCGATTATTCTTCGTCCAAGGTCTTTTGCTTCATTGTTTCTGATTTCAAATAACTGTTGGGACCAATCCATGATTTGTTGTTCACTGAAATTTGGAAACAGTTTTCGCTCTTCGCTAATTATTTTTTCTAGATCAGGTTGTGGTAACCAGACTGATTTCTGTGCTCGATAGGATATAATTGCTTCACTGACAATTAATGATTTTAACATCTTACAATCAAGCATATACCGTAATAACACTATTGGCATCCAGTGTTTTTCAGACATGTGTTTACCAATCCAAAGATAACTACACGGATGAAGTCCTGTAGCCATTTCAAATGATACTACACAAGCGAATCCGGTTAAATCGAAATGTGGCAGTGGTCCATTAATAGCAACACGGGTCATTTCGTGTGTAGGGTGTCCAAATCGTTTGAAATATTTCTCGCATTCTCCATACCCAAGAAAACTTCCTGGATAACATGCAATCATATCAACTGAAATAACGGTATCAGCGGTGTATTTTGTGTTCCATAATCCGCCGTGGCTGTATTCAAGACAGGACAATTTGACATCTGATAAGAACTCACTTCGGGTTGGTTTCCACGCGTTTTTCTTTCTAGCAAAATGTGCTGCAACTGATGGAAGTGTAAAACAGTTTGCTAATAATTGATCGTTGTCTTCCTCCAGAGAAAACTCACTAGCTAGTTGTTTCATTTGATTATGCAGTTCTTCAGTACGGTACAATTCTCCGTTGGGCCTTACAAACTGATCAAATCTACATTCTTCGTCTAAAGTACTATGAAATAGCCACATTGACACGGGATCGTTTTTACTCAAATGGTAAATAGCATCAAATAATTTCTGCTCTGAAAAAAACTCTTCGGTTTGGGATAGATATTTTACGGTTCTATCCCGTGGGAATATTGTTACTGCAGATGACCACGCGTGTTCGTTATGATCAATAATCTGTATTGGGGTTCCATTTTTATTATATTTCGATTCGTATAATACTTCACCGGTGATTGTCCTTACCGATATTGGAAATCTCAATGATGTTTCTAATTTGGCTATATCTTGAATTGTTGCCCCATGCTGTTTCACTGTCAGTTCCCATTCGGTTATTTTTTTTCGTCTTAGATCAGTTAGTTTATTTCCCCGGGACGCATTTGTGAAGTGTTCCATTATTCGTGCTGCTACACAATTGAGCCCTGTCGAATATTTCATGGGTGCTAGTTTTGCAATATCAGGTTTGTCATTGAGCGGATATATCCCGTAAACAACTGCTGTGACAGGATAAGATCTTTCGTAGTAGGGTTTATCAATTCCAGTCAAAATTCCTGGTTTTGAATCCTGTCACAGTGACAGTTTTTTTGTCCTTAAGAATAGGCTCGTATTTGTCCCTAATGATCCATTTTCCATTATCACGGATAAGGAATTTTATTCGAAAAAAATTTCTTTCTTCCCCAACATTTGAGATTATCACTGCTGCTTTTTCATCATTCATGGTAGCGTCAACAACACCATCAATTCGAAATGTTGACCAACAATGAGCTGCCCCATCACGCTTGAATTCATTAAAACAGTCTCTGATTTTACTAATCAGGGTTCTATCAAGAATTTTATTCTTTGGTGTATCAGAAACTCTATCAAGATTGAATTGAACACTTTTCCAGGGCTTCATTTTCGATAATCTCTCGAACTCCTCCATACTATAATTAAAACAAGCATTTAAATGAAAGATTTAAGTATAATGAATCATTGCAAATGGCTTATGATTGGATCAGTGACACCGTGTAACAAATCATGCAGAAATGAATTCTGTTGGTATCATATGCAAAGCTTTCGTCGTGGAAGCCTTGGTCCGTTACCCTGTATTCGATGTGGGGTTGGGGTCAGGGGGAAGTCGCAATTATGTCTTAGGTGTGGCGGCAAACGATACAGGGAACTAAAACGCTATTATGATAAAAGAATAAAAAATACTGTCATTGACCCCAACGATGACAAAATCATAAAGACTCCTCAAGATTATATACAGAGACTTACAATTAAACCAAACAATGAATTAGAAAAATAGTGTTATTATACAAATGAACTAAGAATTCAGACCTCACCCCTGCTTGTTAATTATGAAGCATCCCGTAATGGTATTATCAGAACCCGCAGATTGAAGAATCCAGTTGGATTTGTGGTATTTGATGTTTAGTGCTGGGAAGAAAAAATATCTGTCACAGATTCGTCTTCGAGGTGTTTAATGGATTGATCAAGGATGGTTATGTTATTGATCATATTGATTCCGATTCTCAGAATAATTCTTTACCAAATCTACAGGCTATTTCAAAAGAGACAGGACAAAAAATTCGATTTTCGTATGTCTATAACACCAAGGGAGACAACTCTTAAATATAACCAATGGATATAACTAAGGGAGTTATCATTGTGATTTAGCGGCTGGGTATTGTTTTATAAGAAAAGAAATATTTTCTTTTTTTTTTAGTGTTTAAGTCAAATAATCTGTCTCATTTAAATACCGTGAAACACCATTAATAAGTAATTTAAGAAAATAAAATAACACCCTGTGGATTGCTGTATTAAATTACCTTATATACTTTCTCCCTTAGATTGTGTTAACTTGCTTTATGGGTTATTGCGATTCAGCGGCTGGGCATTGTTTTGTAAGAAAAGAAATGTTTTCAAACAATTATATTCTTTGTTTTAGTGTTTAAGTCAAATATGCTGTCTCATTTAAATACTGTGAAACACCATTAATAAGTAATTCAAGAAAATAAAATAGCATACCTTGCGGATTGCTGTATTAAGTCCCTTTATATACTATATGAATATTTACAACATATATATGTTAAAAAACGTTATTCTTTATGGACGTGAACAGTGGTCTAACGGTATCGTGTTTGGCTTGTAAACCCAGACAATTATTCTTCACATGTTCGCGCCCCATAGCAGACAAATTGTCTGATGGTGAAACGGTGGATGTTTTTTTTTTTCTATTTAATTGAGGGGTGGAAGGGCAACCCCTCTGTGTGCATTCACATAACATGCAAACCCATGCTATCAAATTTACGGTAGCGGTGGGTTGTCGGTTTTTGACAACTTACGCAACCATGAATTTGATTTCATGGGTTGCCTGTTGAATGTAAACACATACAATGCCCTAAAATAAATAACATCCATGGATGTAATTAGCTCTCCATCACATTTGGGTAGCCCCGTATGGTGTTCAAAATGAATTACCGGCCAAAAAAAGGTTCGTGGATGCACATTGGGTAACCCCAGAATGAATTATCGGCTAAAAGAAACGGTCATAGGGTCATATCTCAAAGAGCAAAAACAAAAAAAAACATTCTGATATAAAACAGAAACAGAAAAATGCTCTAACAAAGGAACCCTATGAAAGACACAAAGGCCTAATAAGGGACCCAATGAATGCAAATAGAACCACAGCGGCCTATATCAAGGGGGTCAAATGACTGATAACCGCTCATCATGGTTGATATTTATTTTTGTCTGCATTTATATTTATATATACAGAATTAATTTTAAAAAAGATATTTATATATACAGAATTAATTTTAAAAAATATATTTATATATACAGAATTAATTTTAAAAAATATATTTATATATACAGACTGAATTTTTAAAAAAGATATTTATATATACAGAATTAATTTTAAAAAAGATATTTATATATACAGACTGAATTTTTAAAAAAGATATTTATATATACAGACTGAATTTTTAAAAAAGATATTTATATATACTTTATATATACAGACTGAATTTTAAAAAAGATATTTATATATACAGAATTATTTTAAAAAATATATTTATATATACAGAATTAATTTTAAAAAATATATTTATATATACAGAATTAATTTTAAAAAATATATTTATATATACAGAATTAATTTTAAAAAATATATTTATATATACAGACTGAATTTTTAAAAAAGATATTTATATATACAGACTGAATTTTAAAAAGATATTTATATATACAGAATTATTTTAAAAAATATATTTATATATACAGAATTAATTTTTAAAAAGATATTTATATATACAGACTGAATTTTTAAAAAATATAGTTATATATACAGAATTAATTTTGAAAATATTAACGGCTCTTTTATTTTTGAAAAATGAATTAGAAATATGTATTATCATATATGAATTCTGATAATATGAATAGCATCATAGTTGAAATTGCAAAATTGAAAAATCAGAATATTAAATTGTCAGATGGGTTAAATCCTGATCAAATCAAGTCTGATTTTCAGGATATAGAATACGGAGTTAGCACTAACAAGTATATGTTACCAAAGAAATATGCACTCATCAAAAAAATTCAAAATTCTATTCGAGACTCTCTTGCATTTTCCAGTGAAGTAGGTGTGTTTGTTCCGTTATATACTATCGTGGAAGGAATACGAAAAGAATTGGGTAACGAATATGAATTGAAAAAGGAAGTTAATTCTAAAATTAGAAACTTACGAGCGTTAATTCAAGAAAATGAACTATTTTGATTGACCGACCCTCAAAAGATTTTGTCAGACAGTAAAATAACCTTGAGATTTTCATTTTTTTGTCATTTTTTGATTGAATCAGTGAAAATATTTCACACTGCGAAAATAAAATAGAATCCTAACAGCTTTGAAAGTTCTTTTAAGAACTTTTCCCTATGGAAAATCCAATGCAAAATCGACTACTTGACCCTACGAGGTTTTTTGATGAAAATCGATGAAAAATGACCAAACATCACTGAAAACAGGCAAAAATTGATGAAAAATGGCTAAAAATCATCAAAAATGAGTTTTAACAGCTTTTCCTTATGGAAAATCCCATGTAAAATCGACTACTTGACTGTAAAATCTCTTTGAGATTTTCAACTGAAAACCACCAAAACTGTCAAAAACAGGCAAAATCAATAGATAAAAAATAAAAATATTTCATAGCAATAAAAAATTGGACCGTTAAGGATGGAATCATCGATGGGAAAAATTGTTTTGCAATTGAAAAATGGTTTCTGATTTCAAATAATGGTCAATGAAGCATTAACGACCCTATTGGCTCGTGAGCGACTAGATGCAATTAAGAAATTTATACCAATTCGTGACTCTGTCAGGAATAAACTGCAAGAACGACAGAGTCTTCAGACTGATTTTGCTGCAGGATCTGAAGAGTTGTTTAAACCAATAACTACAACAACGAAACAGATAGTGTCAACAATCTCTGAGCAAGGAAAAAAACAAGAAGAGACTTTTCTCCCTGTGTTAGAAAAAATAGCAAAAAGAACTAAACAAACAAAAAAGTCTTTAGAAACGCTTCCAGTGGATATAGTAGCTACTTCACGGCAACAACAAAAAAAAAAAGAGCAAGTACTAGAAGAACTAGGTGCTATTGCAAGAAAACAAGAAGAGGAAGAAGACGTTACTATAGCAAAAATGTATTCACCGCAAACTATATTTGCAAACTATGCATACAACATAATTAAAAGTTTTAAAGATGACAATAATTTAATTAAATTTACCGTGCGGAATTTTGCACTCGATAAAAGAGAAATAGCTGTAAACAAAGGGTATAAAGAGTATATAAAAAACGACGAGAATTGGATAAAAAAAAAAGTATTCTTGGCAAACCGTGGTAGATTTAGAATCACAGAAGGTAACCGCAATGATTTTGAGAGTTTTAAAGACAAAGTATTGAGTAAAATAAATCAAATGAATATAGTAGTTAAAGAGGATGAAGAGGAGTCAACTGAAGATAAGTATTTAGGTAGCGGAATAGTTGAAAACACTAGCGTTACTTGTCCTGGTAACATTCTCAGTGATATATCACGGTTAGAAGTCCTCATCGGAGGGAAACGAGCCGGAAATAACTCACCGGAAATAATTAATGAAGCAGCTGATATCTGTAGACGATTATTTGCCGGTGGTATCATGGACATTAATGTATATCGAAAACTCATTGCTGAGTTAGTTGAAAATCACAAAGATGCCCATGGTTATTACAGCGATTGATCACTAATTAAAAAACTACTAGTTTTATAACAAGATGATTATACACTACAATCATGATAAACCAACCCCCGTCTATGTAGTTAATTCACGGTTTCCAGTTTATAGAGCATACTACGGAGATGGTTTAGGTAATACCATTTTAGGATTCTTTTCAAGAACGGCCCCAAAAGTGATGCCGTTAGCTAAACAACTAGGAATGAAAGCCATTGATGTTATTCGTGATAAGGGTATTAGTACTGTTGGAGATCTTGCCGGGAAAGCGTTTTCAACTGCGAAGGATAAAATAACATCATTAGTGAGGCGAAAAAAGAAACCGTTACCGTCTACAGAAGAAATGCCTGCAAGTGTTAGTAAAATAATAAATAACGCAGTAGATGAAAAACTAGCGTCGATGGTAAATCAAGAGGACCAAAATAACATGACAGCAAACATGATAGCAGGAAGTGGCTTTAAAAAACCACGACGAAAACGCTAGCGTTTTTCACGATGAAATGGAAAATCCGATTTAGACTCTGATAAATAGAATAAAATGTTCAAAAGGTCATCTGATCCAGCATTTGATATGGATGCCCCAGTGCGTAAAGATGATTCTGTACGCGATTTTCAATTTTATTCTTATCACGCAGTACAACCAGATCTCCGATCACGAATTGAACTTCAAGTTCATGATGCCAGTAAATACTTTTTGCCTTGTGAAGCGTTTATTGAAGTAGAAGGAGAACTTGTAACAAATGATGCTGCACATAATGATCCTCCATATGACATTAGCCAAACTACCCGAGTTGGTTTTGTTAATAACGGTATCATGGCGTTATTTGAAAGCGCTAGATATCTCATTGATGGAAAAGAAATTGAATCCATTGACCGTGAAGTTGATGTGGCTACAACAATCATAGGGTTAGCAAGATATTCTGATGATTATACAAGATCAGCGGGTCCATCTATGATGTTTGCAAAGGATATTACTGATAACCCTGAACACAACCCGTATTCTAGAGTCAAGGCAACACAAGTCACTGCAGTTAATCCAGCACCAGCCGGATATACAAGACCAGCTGGTGATTTTGATGTCATAAATACTATTACTACTTACAATCTAGGATTTGCAACACGTGTATCAACATTACAAGGACAGCGTCGACAATTTTCATGTGCAATTCCACTGCATCATATATTCGGACTCTGTAGAAACGTCCGAAAAGTTATTTATGGAGCTAAACACACAGTAGCGCTTGTACGAAAGGGTACTGATAATGATGCAATATGGCGTGATGCTGGTGTTCCTGATGGTAAAGTCGTTTTAACAAAACTATCATTGTGGATGCCAGTGTTAACTTCATCAATCACAGCAGAAGGAAAATTGTTATCATTTATGGACCAAGGAGGAAAGTCGTTATTGAGTTGGTTATCAGTGACTACGGATACTAAACAAAATAATGTTGATGGTACATTCACATGGCACCTGGCATCAAAACAAGGGATTTCAGCTCCACGTCATATATTTATTGCATTACAGAATAATGCACGAGTTGGTAATCAAGAACGAAGTCATATGATATTTGATCAGTTAGGTGTTAATGAAGTCTCGCTGAGAATAAACGGACAGCAGGAACCATCTGAAGATGTGCAACTTGATTACGGTCAAAATCATATTGCACGTGTCTATCATAACCTGTTGTCATTTATGGCACGTGATCAAAATGTGGATACCGGTTTGCAAATATCACAATGGGATTTCAAAAGCCTCTATCCGATTTATTACTTTTCACTGGAACATCTTGATTTAACAAGACAATCTGTCGTTGATATACACTTCAGAGCCCGTGTAACCCGTCCTGGTGGTATTGCTAATTATAGAGCGGTTGCTGTCATTCTCAGTGATAAATCAATGATACTTGAAGGTGTTGGTGGACGAATGAGATTTATTGATGCACCAGTGGAAAATCTTTGATTGAAAATCCGAAGGATTTTTCCATTAGAATCAATCTGTATTTGTATAATGTCATATAGTAATATCAATGTGTCATTGACACCTGGTCAGTTAAAAAAAATTGCAATCAAAATCCGCTAAACAATGTGGAACCACAATCACGTTGAAACCTAATCAAATGAATGGCGGGGCAAATAAATTGCCACTGACAACTCGTCAAGTGAAACATTTCAATGATGCTTTCAAGGATAAAAAAGGAGTTCAGATCACACTCTCTGCGGCTGCTATCAAAAATATGATAAAAACAGGTGGTATATTTCCGTTGTTTGCTGCAATACCAGCATTGGTTGCGGCAGCAGCCCCAGCAGTAGCAAAAGCGGCCGCATTGGGGGTAGTTGGAGGCTTGGGAACAAAAGCGGTACAGAGCATTGCTGAATCATATGAACCGAAGAAAGGTCAAGGGTATAAAAAAAGGGAAAGGGTCTAAGACTACCAGGAACCCCGTATTCATGGTACAGCGGAAAGGGTCTAAGACTACCAGGAGCCCCGTATTCATGGTACAGCGGGAGATCCGTTCACGGATCAGGCCTGAGACTACCAGGAACGGTTTATTAATTCAGAAATCTTCGATGGTTCCAATGTCCAATTTTGATTTAATGGATGCTGCTAAAAAACTAGTGATTAAAAATTTCAGAGGTGTTTTTATGAAAGATCAATTACCACATCAACCAAACAAAACTGAAACAGGTATTATTAATCTCGATAACAGCACCGGACCTGGAACTCACTGGGTTGCATACGCTATTGATCCACGTGGGAATGTCTATTTTGATTCATATGGATTAGCCCCACCAAAAGAGTTTATGCGTTACATAAAACAATTTCCAATGAAGACTTGGTATTCTACGCTACCAACACAACAAATCAATGACCCACCAATATGCGGCAGTGAAGTATTAAATGTCCTTGACGCTATTTCAGCATCTAGAAAATCACCACACATTGTCGTAAATCACTACACTAGTAATCGCTTTTTAGAGAGGGATATATAAAATATCATGATTGATATTTGGGGAAGACCTCTGAAACCCAAACCCGATGACACTGCAACTCCTGATTCTATCAAGGATATAAAAAAAAAAATTAAAGATGAAATCGCTAAGACGTTGAATTTAGTAAATGTTGACCCGAACGAAATAGTTGTATTTCAGGACAAACAGGGTAAATTGAAATCTAGTAATATTTCTCTGGATGATATTTTAGTTAAACAACGAAACGCAATCGAGAACACCGTTGCGTTATTTTCCGATCAGGGTAAATTGAAATCTAGTAATATTTCTCTGGATGATATTTTAGTTAAACAACGAAACGCAATCGAGAACACCGTTGCGTTATTTTCCGATCAGGGTAAATTGAAATCTAGTAATATTTCTCTGGATGATATTTTAGTTAAACAACGAAACGCAATCGAGAACACCGTTGCGTTATTTTCCGATCAGGGTAAATTGAAAACCAGTAATATTTCTCTGGATGATATTTTGGTTAAACAACAAAACGCAATCGAGGATACTATCGCGTTATTTTCCGATCAGGGTAAACTCAAACCGGGTGTACTTTTTTCGACGATTACAGATCGATTTAAAACTCTCAACGATTCTGCGTTGGAACTAGAAACACTTCAATCTAAAACCGAAGAACACATAAAACAGTTTACCGCATTTCGTAGAAATCTCATTGATAAATTTATTGGAACTACATTCGATAAAATTGAACTAAAACTCCCTGATATTAAAAAATCCATCGATGAGACGAAAAACTTCATCGAAGCCGTCAAAGGTGATCTTTCGAGGATGATAACAACCATTGAAAAAACAAAAATTCCTCATGAGAAAACCAACAACTTAGTATACACGATCCAACACGGATCATTGGAGTGGTCACCTACAAACAACAAATTAGATATCACTGCAACCGTTAAGGGTATTTATCGATTAACACTAGTAACACCATTGTCTCAATTTAATATTTCATCGTCCAGTTCATCCGGGGTCAATAATACGATTTCAACGATCATCGACAAGGATAGAACTGAAAAGTTTACAATTACATCTACTGATAAAGATTTGGTTAGGGTCTCAACAACGTGGTATGTGGAATTCGTAGCGAATTTAAGTAAATCGTAATTGAAAACGATAGCGTATTTAAAATAAAAATGATTTCATCATCGCAATATCGCTATGATCAGGTCAGAGAGTATCAAACTAGACTCAAAACCTTGTCTGAGGAGTATGCAATGAAAATTAAAAAATACCGCAGGAGAATTACCGCAATTGATGTTACTGTGTACGCTGTGAGTGGTGTAATCACCGGAGCTGGTATTATACTGTCTTCAGTGACAATGATGGCTCCGATAGCTGTTCCAATTTGCATTTCTGCGGCAACAACAATCGCTGGAATTATTTCAATAATCACAAAAAAAATATCCTCATGCAGCCAACGGAAACTACAAGACTACATAATTCAATTTCATGTTGTGTCTACTGCATACTCGCAGTTATCCTCATTGATATCGTCATCGCTCGATGATACAATTATATCAGAGAGTGAGTTTCCAGCGATGGTAGATATATATGATTCTGCGATGTCAAAATTAGAAGTACAAAAACATGATTATAATAACAATGACAACACAGATGGAATTACTTCAACAAATAGTGGAGAACACAAACCCAGTACAAACAAGCATGATCTCAATAACCTCAACGAATCCAGAATTCAGTGTCAATTTCCCCTCTCCAGTCCCAGTGAAGGAGATAGCGCTAGCAAAATTACGAGTATACCACAGTTGGCCAAATATTAGGTCAAAATCATTTGGTGGTCAACAACCCAATAATTCACTGGTATTTGCAAATAAGAATAAACCCGACGGTACCCCAGACTGGAACGTTGTTTCCATACCAACCGGATCATACCAAATCGAACAAATCAATAACGAATTCGCGCGTAGAATAAAATCGATTACTGGAAAAGAGTCAAAAATAGCTATAAAGGTTCATGAGCCAACACTATCATCTGCCATTGAAATAAGCACAGAGGGTTATGTCGTAGATATCTATCAGAGTTCTATTAGAACCGTACTGGGATGGCCTGAAATCCCACCCGGGGGAAAAACCGTTAAATTACCAGAACCACAAAAAACCGATTATATCACAGACAGGATAAAACCCAATAATCCAGTAAAAAGTTATAGATATTATGATAAGTCGTATTTTTTCATTAGAGTAGAATATGATGAAAAAATACGACTTATTCATCATCTTGCTAACCGGGATAAAATCACTGAAAATTTCACAGCTTTCAATAACGATATTTCGTTGTTGTTTATATCCCTTAGATCCGGCACTCTCACCCGAGATGAATTTATCAGTGTCGTAGAAACATGTAACAAAATCATCAATGACATGGAAACATTTCATTCACAAATTATTCAAGAGGCATTAGGTGACAGTAGTCCTAAAACAAGAGATTTATTTGCAATAGACTATAAGATCCGCATAGGAGATATTCCAACATTCAAACTACCAGGATATAATCTCTTAGAACTACAAAAATCTCTCGATGATGCCATCGATGAAGGTTTCACAAAAATCCATGATACGTGGAAAAAAACACCATCACAACCACAAACAACTATCCTCAAACATAATAATGACCCAGATGGTGGTGGCAGGCATATTGCTCCGTTCAATGTGAATATTTCAACGGTGATTGCGCTCAATTTAGTATGTGATGTGATCGAAGGAAGCTATCAAATAAATTTAGAACGATCAAATCAAGCTCAGCAGGGATATATTTTGTATTCATTTGCACCAATAGCTCCTCCAGGGTTTTTAATAATTGAGTCCCCGATGAATCCAGTCTATATGCGATGTCATAATAATTCATTAACCAGAATTAATTTCAAACTCACTGACCAGTCCAATAATCTGATTGATTTACAAGAGGAGGTTTTACAAATTAGTCTATTTGTAAAGTCCTAAGGACTTTCATCCTGAAAGGATTTTCGTCGTAAAGACTTTCATCCTGAAAGAATTTTCGTCGTAGTAAGGACTAGATCAAATATTCGGTTAACCCAGAACTGAAAGTTCCAGCAGCAGAGAGGGTGAGTGACAACGACGTTGCGACATCAACGAAAACGCGAATGCGAATCCCATGTTCACTGTCATTTTTTTTTCTAGTTATTTCGCGAGAAGGGTCTAGTGTTATTTGGAGGGGTATAATCAAAAATAAAAACAAAAAATGTTGTAGGATTCACCCTCTCTGCTGCTTTTTATTTTAAGAAAATGACGTTCCAGCAAAATAGCTTTGTTCGCTCTCTGCTTCTTTCGATATCGGAACAATATCCAACACCATAAACATCATCTGCCTAGGTTGTGATATATATCAACGACATTGATTTTGAAAATGAGAGCGACGTAGCTTCAAATGTGTTTTTGAAGGACTGAATTTCGCAGTCACTTTCGTCCTCAGTAATGATTTTGATGCAATCGCATTATTTGAAAAATGACCCGACCTGGTCAGAATTCAACGAGGATCAAGATTCAATAATATAACCGCATCATTCGAGCATCATTCTTCGCTTGACACCAATCGTACTCTTCAAGCCTGTTTGACTTTGAAGAAGAAATGTGTACATGTTTTGACGTTATCATGTGGTAATTTCACCACGTTGCTGTGGAAACTTTCGGCAATTATTTCTGGACCACGGAGATATCGAACATTTGAAAAAAAGCTTCTAAAATCGGAAAAGCATTTGGAGTAGTCATTCGGGGAAAAAAAACGTTTGTGCCTTAGAACAAATTAGCCATCATACTCCCTCAGTCCTATCTCTGGCAGCCGTCGCTACTCCGCAAACGCTTTGAAGGGCCCCAATACGTGCATGAAAGTGAAGACAAATGGATATAACATGCTAAACACGGTGGATAATAAAACATTATAAGTCTTTTTGTGAGATTTAGCGCCCCTCCACCTTCCCTATACAAATTCCAATAATGTTTATTCCCGGATGTATGTTCCTTATATAATTGGGTGTACAAATACTGTGCACCCTGAAATGTTGACAGAACACATTAATGTGGAACACACGCATCGTTACGAATCAAGATGCAATGTTTTACCTTTAAACACACTTGTACCATCCTATCTTATCACACAATTGCCAAGGAAAACAAGTTTCTTTGATGCCGCATGCGTGCTGAAACATATAATAAAAAACCAACCCTGTTGCCTTACGGATGAAGAATGCTCTTTAAGAGGAAGGTGGGTGAATGTCGAATCGTTTCATTGGATTTTCTCAGGCTACGTAAAAGAAATCATAAATTGAAACGAGCGTTATTGGCTAGCCATCTTCGTATCCAGAAGACAGATACTTTTAAAGAACTTTTAAAGAACGGTACCGAGTCTTGGAAGACGTTACATTGAAACAAAAAAGAATGAAGTCTTGACGATCATTTGACCATGTTTTTTAAGTGTTTGTGGGTAAATCTGCAGCAACGCCCGATATTCCCAAAGTTGGAATAATTGGCTTGTACAAGTCGTTATTTTCATTAGGTGGACGACAAAGGAAAATACATAAAACATGTGTAAATCATCAGTGAAGATTTGATCTTGGTAGATTATGAAGAAGATATAAATTTCACACACACACACACACACACACACACACACACACACACACTCCATTTTTCGCCAGCCATGCTTCCAATATGTTAACCCTATTTACTTTGGAGGATTTATAAGAGTTTTCAATGCTTTGTCCAAAGGACATTTATTGGATTTCACAGTTGCCTCATTGTGCATGTAATACCGGCTAACCAATAATGTGTAATAGAGGTGTTTTGTAGATCAGCCGAAAATGGTGGAAACAAATGACTTCAAAAGGATGTTTTGTAAGTTTAACATAGTAAGTTTGACTACGTACCAGAGGCCATTACAGGTGCATTTGAGGGAAATGATCCATTGTACAAACACGGACCGGCAGTGGAAAATTGCCTATTAATGAGTCCATTCCATCTGTGTGCCTCCCTTCTCCTGATCACGTAGGAACAACTTTAAAACTTGATTTTTATTGGATGCACTGATATATATATATATATATATATATATATATATATATATATATATATATATATATATATATATATATATATATATACACACAGTTCTTGGTACGAGAAATATATATATATATATATATATATATATTTCTCGTACCAAGAACTGTTGCACCTTGAAATTTTTTCTTCAAAATATGATTTTAATTATAGCATAAAAGAAATAAAACTTATTACGACAATCCATATGCTGTCGAATGCATTTGGGTTGTTGTTTTTCTAAATGTGAATAGGTTACATCATGAATTCTGAGATTTTAATGTAGTACATCTCTTGTAGCCATACACGCTAAAAATAACTCCCCCGCGCCCCCTCCCCCCCCCCAAAAAAAAAAAAAAAGACTGACAAAAGAAGAGAGGATGTGGAGGTGAAGAAAGTTGACAGTCTCACAAAAAGAAGAAGAAAACCCCAAGACGGAATGTATCCTCTCTCCATACAAAACCAACAAAACATCTGCCTGAATGAGAGGACGTGCGCGCATTGCAGAAAATCTGGCCGCTCGTTGACGTTTATCTTCCTGCCAATTCTATAGCTGCGTTCATGATACTGCCTGCCAAACCTCATTTAACACCAGTGTTTCCTAATTTATTGAAAGAAATATAAACACATTTCTTTCTAAAGGAAATTCTCTTTGTCCGGTGTCTTTATGAGTTACAGTTGTTTCTGCTGCAAAGGTGGCATCTTCTAAGATAAAAGTACAAGATAGAACAGGTATGTAGAACGTTAAATGGATTTATCCAAACAAGATAATTCATACTCTTATCTCCATGAACGGCGTTTGGGGGTCGAAAGTGAGGCGACCACCCCAGGTCCCGCTATTGCAACTTAAAATTACCAAGTTTGAAACAAAAAATGTGTGTGTGTCTGTGCATGTGTGTGATTAGGATTTTTAACGTAGCCTTTTTTTCAAAAAAACAACAACAAACAATCCAGTCATATCGCTACAATGTCTGCAGTTAGGCAGTTTATAATGATGTTTAGTACTGGGTATAATGCCGCAGACATATACATGCCCGGAAATAGAGACACAGGGTAGGGTCCTAGGCATTTAGCAGGGTCGGGGCCCCATTTTTGGTAATTTAGGAAAAACAACAACAACAACAAAGAAAAACCTTATGTCCTCAATGTTTACCTTTTCGGACCCTCCGATGAGGATGCCCCATACAGTCACGTTACCCTGACACCACGCCGACCAGTCCTAACACTGACCTCTTAATGCTGAGTGCCATGCGATACAGCTGTTAGTAACATTTTTGTAAGTCTTTGGCATGTGTCACGTTGCAAGGATTAACCAGATTTCAAGATCTATATGTTAGACCACGAGGCTATAAGTTGGCGCCTTCAATATGTATGAAGGTCAATTCGGCGAGCAATGGGTGTCAAGCAATTTAAATGAAATGGCCATAAAATTCCTAACTCACCGTATTTTGGGCAAGCCAATTATATAATATTTGCAATCACAAGTTTCACAGGTAAGTGATGGAATTCTGTTTTTGGATCAAAAGAACATGAAGTGGGGCTCGTAATTCCACATTTAAGAGACTTTTGGGAGGGGGCAGTGTCTGATAATTATTAGAATCAACATCCACTCGGAATTGAGCAAGGCGTGGCCAACATTAGGATAGCAAGCTTAAATATATTATCTTGAGAATAAAACCATTTTGCGTATTACAAGGAGGTTCAGTACAGGTCAGTGAATATTTGCTTGATTGTTGTACTATATTACTGCAAAATAATTGTACTTTATTTATTGCAGTATGTATACTTTAGTATGTAGAATTATACTTTTTAGGGTTTGATTCGTTTATAGTGTTTGATATACATGCATAGTTTTTAAGATATTAGCAATATTTATGTAAAGAATTAATATTATAAATCGCTACTGGGTTAATTCGTAGTAACCTTATACATTTATTCATTTTATATTATATATTTGCAAATGTTGAATTGAATTATAAACTTTGTATTATGGTTGCAGTATGCAACATTAGTTAATAGGGATTTGCCTATTTGTGTATACTTTCTAGGAGCATCATGTGTAAGGATATATCAGAGCATGGATATGTGCATATATGTGTACACTTTGTAGAAGTGCAATGTACGGAAATTCGTCTGATTATGTAACATTGTTCTATATAATAAGATTGAGAATCTATATATGACGTGTACACCATATCTGAGAGAATATGCATTTCGATGGGCACGAATGCGTGACCAAAAGGGGTAATCGCTTATCTGATGATATTATTGTTTAGTGTGAGTTTAGATAGTTAGAGGAATATGCTATGCGAATATCCTTGTGTCTTAATACAGGAAGCTTTTAGGGACCAGAGGGAATTACCCCAGTGCAGTTGGTCCGAGTCTCTGGGTGACGAAAGAAAGGGAGGAACGGAGGCAGAAGTTAGGCGGTCTGGAGGTAATTTGATTACCAGTCAAGATAAGCATCATACAGATGAGTAGAAACACATGGCATGGGGAAAATCTATCACATTAATTCAGATGATGAAATAGGCCGTCACTTGTTGGGTGAAAGACGAGTGATAGGGTTTTAATTTTAATTTTATTTGAGAGATGACTGTTATTGAATTATATTAAATTGTTGTTTTTTGAATTTCACATCTTGTGTATTCATTAATTTAACTGTCGGCACCGCTGACTGGAGGCTCGGAGCTTTGCATCTCTCTATCACTACTTAAATTTCTGACATAAAAGAAAGAATATTGGGAGCTCCTCACCCCAACCTAAATAAAGGCAAACCTTCACAGTATGACTCGACTGAGGTTCAAACCAAGCACCTCCCTCGTCCGATGCGGCCATCAAGTAAATTTAATCAACGCTGTAGTTTATTCTCGTCTATCAACAAATAAAACGAATATTGTACTCGCAATTTTTTAAATAATAAACCACTTCCTGTCGATTTCATGCATGTAATGGTTATATTGTCGCTTTTGTTTGCTCTACCCACTAGTAACATAATATATGCCTTTGTGCCCAGAATTTTATTCCATGTTGTGTACATAATTTTCCCCATGGGCACAACGGAAAATATAATGTTAAAACATATTAGATTTTTTTATATAAAAAAACACCTACTGACAAAAACATACAAGTACTGACCAACACCTAATCCCAGAGAACAACACCTAATTCGAGAAGAACATCCACACATACTAACTCCTTATCTGAATGAATATCATCTGCACCTACTGACAAACAAACCTTTTATTTAACTAGTTTACAAAAATTACTGATCAACAGCCACATCTGTTTATAAACACCCACATCTCCTGATCAGCACCTTCATTTACTCACAGAGAAAGAAAAACAAAGGTGGAATTAATAAAAGAAGTTAATAGAAACCCAACCCATTGAGACAAAACTAGAACTCTTTCGCCCTATAATCATATAACTCCCTTAAAACCCCTTATAGACAACTTGGCTTCAAACCAGTACGTACATTTTTAAATAGTCGTACATGACTACAATGCTGAATATGATTCAAATTCAAACTAACCATCAGTCTTCCCATTCATCGTTCCATTGGACGATATAACAGAACTAGAGTTGCATCCGAACAGCACAGTTGGTTGACGATGATTCAGTTATAATGGCCAAACAGCTGGTAATGTCGCTGATGTAGAATAACATAGAAACATCAAGAAAGTTGTGGAAGGAGGACAAGAGAATGGAGCCAGTAGAAGCCCTTATTCAACAGTGACTTAAAGAACATCAAAAGCAACAACAGCAAGAACCAGAATACTAAGAACCGTTGCCCCTCAACCCAAAGAAAAGAGCCTTTGAAAGTGAAACTATCCATATATATGTATATATAAAAAGGTGTGTGGTAGCAAAAAGCCTGACCTATGAGGTATAGTTTTCACGGATATCGATAACATCTACGATCAAGGATGACAATGACCCATTTCAAAGTCACAGGAATCTCTGATGTACAGATATGCAACTCAGCCATTATCAAATATGTATGTTTCTGTGTTTCTTTGTTGGAATGTTTTGTCTTTGATTTCATCTTCAACACAAACTCCTTTTTTTTGCATCCTACAGTTATACCTCTGTTCGTTGTATGGTGTAGGTGCTGGTGAATATATCAAGGTGATAGTAAGTCTGTATGCTGATCAGTAAGTGTAGGTAATAGCAATTAGGTGTATGCTGTGGTCAGTGGGAGTGAATACTGGTCAGTAAGGTGCGGGTTTTACCACTAAGCATGATCAGATTGAATATTGGTCAGTGTGTGTAGTTTTAACCTACTGACATTTTAACATCGCATTTTCCGTTGTGCCTGTAGTGCCATATTTGTACCAAACAACCCCACCACCACCACCACCACCAACAGCAAAAAAATTAAAAAAACTTCCACCTCCCCAACATTCTAATGTTTAACCAATGGACTAATGTTAAATTCCGCTTGTGTCCATGGTGAAACAGTTTCATCTTCATTTCATAGTGCCACCATATATTAGTGAGGAGCCTTTGAGGGACACAGTCATTGAATTTGTATGGCAAGGGAGGTGTGCGTTAGTTTTATGAGTCATAGCAACCAATGTTCCATCTAAGGTGCAATGCCGCGCAGCTCATTATAAACTGCCGCGCAGCAGTTTAAAAATTCCGCTCACAAGTTTTGGTGAGCGCACACATGAAAAATATTAGAGAGAGCGTTGAATGCAACGCTCCTTTAAGAAAAAAATAACGATTTTATGACTGCATTTGAATTTCTGATGCTTATTGAATATTCTATGAATTGTCGTTACAAACTAAGTAACGACAAAGATATTTTTAAAATGTCAATTTTGATGTAGTAATTTTGTGATGTTGTACTACCTTGTAGTTGAACAGCGACGTGGGAGCAGTCCAATAAAACATAAATTAGAACCAGCCGATGGAAGGGAAGTAACTGTATTATTGATTTCATTGACAGTAAAACAAGCTGAAATTATGATGTCATCTGAAAATACACAATTTAAGGATCCTTTGACGAATTCCTTCAATAAGGATATTGATGATGGAGAGGTAAAGCTATTTGCAGTTCGCTTCAAATCAAATAAATGCCCTGTTGCAACGCTTTTTCCGGTAATCTGCACAACGTCAGCTGATTTGGTGACGTTTACTGGTTTAGTGCAGTGATAAAAGTAGTGGTGATGGGGGGTGGGTCATGATCAAGTTAGTACATCCATCAATAAGAACAACACAGATCTTAGAAAGTAAATAATATAAATTGGATTTCTTAATCATTGTACGATGTGGCAAACTTCATTCTTACGCTGTTAAATTAAAAGGAAACTTAAAACTTGGACCTCGTCTAGTCCTACAATGTAAGCCCCGACGCTGATATTTATGTTTGCACTAAAATCAAGATCAACATGTGATACGTCTTACGGGTAGGACTAGGACCTCGTCTAGTCCAACAACCGAAGACCTCGTCTTACGATGTAGGACGACTACATCGACCCTAATATTTATGTTTTGGGGTCGAAATCTCACTGTCTAAGTAACGGCGCTTGGTTAGCGTGTCTAACATCATAACGAGGAGTAAAATGTTCTAAACTGGACAATTCGGCCCAACTTGGACCGAAAAAAAAGAAGACAATACGGCCCAACCTAAAAGACAATTCGGTCCAACTCGAAAGACAATTCGGCCCAACTTTATAATACAACTGACAATAGCTTTAACAAGTATTTATGTTTAAAAGGAAATACTCAGTAAGAAATATATCATTGTATGTATAAGATAACTAAGAAAAAATATTTTTTGACAATTCTTATATAATGGTTTTTACTGTATAGTTTAAAGTCTTTGCTTTTGTCTGGCCTCAACACTTGTCGCTAATTTGTAACAATAAATCAGTTTGATTTTATAAAGCAATTTGGAATCTAGTGTGTTATATACAAAGCACTGTTACAATCTGAAGCCGAAAATAAAAAGTAATTATAATATCTCATACAGTGTCGCTACTTGTACTCTTAGAACAATGTAAACGTATTCTGTAAAATATTATCTGAAAAGTATTATTGTTGTATAAATCAATATAGATAATTTGAACAGATGGCTTAAATTGAGTTTGTTGTGCAGATGCAAATATTTTTTCAGCATAAAAATTAAATGTAAGTATTTTAGTTAAAATGCACAATATATATATATATATATATATATATATATATATATATATATATATATATATATATATATATATATATATATTAAAACCATATCACTCGTCTTTCACTCAACCGAGTGATGACCTATTTCATCATCTGAATTAGTATGATAGATTTTCCTCCTGTCCTGTCCAGTCTTCCTACTCATCTGTATGATTTTCTGGGGTGGTAATTCAACTCCCTCCAGTCTGTCCAACTTCTGCTTTCATTCTTCATTTTTCTTTTGTCTCCTAGAGACTCAGACCAGCTGCACTGGGGTAATTTCCTCTGGTCCCTAAAAGCTTCCTGTATTAACACACAAGGACATTAGCATAGCACATTCCCTTAGCTATGTAAACTCACACTCTTGGTCACTCATTCGTGCTCACTGAAATGTACATTCTCCATGACAAGTGTATATATATATATATATATATTCTCAATCTTATTATACAGAACAATATCCTGTAATCAGACACATTTCTGCTGTACATTGCACTTCTACAATCTGTGCACATATCCATGCGCTGATATATCCTAACACATGATACTCCTACAAAGTATACACAAATAGGTAATTCCCTATTAACTAATGTTGCACACCGCAACCATTATACAAAGTTTATAATTCAATTCAACATTTGCAAATCTATAATATGAAATGGATAAATGCATCAGGTTACTACGAATAAACCAAATAGCAAACTACAATATTCTTTACATAAACATTACTCATCTCTCAAATTATGCATGTATATCAAACACTACAGATGAATCACCTTACAAATGGTAATTCTAGCTACGAAAGTTTACATACTGCAAGAATTAAAGTACCAGTAGCATTACTTTGTAGTAATATATAACAACAATTGAGCAAAAAGTCACTGACCTGTACTGAAGCTCCTTGTTATTCCCGGAATATACAAGTTTCCCACCAGTATTGAATGATGTCGGAGTAGCTTATTTTCCCTTAATTCCTGCAACTGGGTTTTAGCAACTACTGCTTTACCTCTCAAGATAATAAATTTAAACTTGCTCAACTCCAATTGGATGTTGATTCAACTAATTATCAGATACTGCCCCCTCCCAACAGTTTGCCAAGTATGGATTTATGACCCCCCCCTCCCCTCCCCTTGATGCTCCTTTGTTCTGAACAAAGAATTCCACCACTTACCTGTGAATAATGTTACGTAACTGGCTTTGGCAAAAATAAAGCGCGCGTTACTAATTTATGGCTATGTCAATTAACTGGCTTGACACCTTTTGGTCGCCAAATTGACCTTCATACATTTTGGTGGCACAAAATTATAGCCTCAGGGTCTAACATATACATATTGAAATCTGGTTAATTCTTGCAACATGACACATACTCATAAGGAAATATTAACTATGTATTATTTGTTTACAAAATAAAAACATTACTGTCTCAAGAAAGGAACACAGTGAACTTGATTTTGGCCAAGGTCAAGTTCAAGACACAATTAAACTACACACAGTGACAGTGAAAAAACTAACAATTAACTAACATTGCAATTATATATACATAAAACTGATCCTAATTTAAAAAAAATAACTTTTGTACAGTATCATGTTGTATTTTCCACCACCTGTATTGATATGTGTTGCATTATAGCAAAAGTATAAATGCATCAATATATTGAATCATTTCACCCACCCCCCGTAACACCTGAAATATATTAGACTGGATTAGACACTACAGAAATATAAGAATCATACATGGTTTTCAGTGTGAAGAGGTTTGATAGTGTAAGAGAAATGTGAGTGAACATTAAGTAAGCATTCTAGAGTATAAACTCTACAGTATAAATTCTTTACCTGGTGATCCATCTTAGTCTACCTATCAACAATATATGAACATTATTATCACATGATCAAATAATTAGTGTATGATTTACACACTAAATAACTACAAATAGAAGTTGTTTAAACACTGAAAAAATCATTTCCTCAAGCATCAGAATTTCTTGCATACAAATCTAGCTGACATCACAACTGAATGCCTAAAACTAGCTACAGCTTGCCTGACCATGCATAAATGCAATAATTTACTATTTTTCTGTATTACATTATAACCATAAGTTGAATACTTAACCTATCATACATAATCTATCAAAAACATCAGCAGGGGCAATAGAGTACCTAGAAATAAACAAGAAGATCAGAAAAAACTTGAAGAAAGCAAAAGAAGATTGGATTGGACAAAAGTGCACAGAAATAGAGAGCAGTCTGATAATAAAAGCAAAAAGGCATTTCAAATTGTGAAAGACCTCACAAGACAAAAGTAACTAAGAGTCATTGCCATTCAAGATGAAAATGGAAAATGCCTCACAGAAGCAAGTGACATTGCAGAAAGATGGACTGAGTATTGTAAAGAACTCTACAACTATCCATCCACAGGAGACCCAGAGGTGCTTGAAGTTCCAAACTCCACAAATGATGATGCTTTCCCCATTTTCAAAGAAGAGATGGAGTCAGTAATAAGAGCATTGAAGAATGGGAAGGCAGCTGGAGTAGACAACATTCCAGCTGAGCTTACACAAGAATGGTTGGGAATTGGTGATAGAGCTACTAACAAAAATCTGCAGCAAAATCTGGCAGACAGGCGAATGGCTAACACAGTGGATCCAGTCACTGATTATAATACTCCCCAAAAATGGCAATCTTCAGCTGTGCCCAAATTACAGAATTATCAGTTTGATCAGCCATGCTAGTAAGGTGATGCTGAAGATCATCTTGAACAGGCTGAAACCACAAGCAGAAGAAATAATCGCTGAAGAACAGGCAGGGTTTCAGAGTGGAAGAAGCACAACAGAACAAATATTTAATCTTAGGGTTCTGTTTGAAACTTACTCACAACATCACCAAGACATCTATCATGTGTTCATAGATTTAAAAAAAGGCTATTGACAGAATGTGGCATGAGGCATTGTGGGCCACAATGAAGAAGTACAACATGGGTCAAAAGTTGACCAATACCATCAAGCAGCTGTACGCCAAGGCTACCAGTGTAATAATTGTTCAAGGTTCTGTGGGGGACTGGTTCAAGACAACAGTTGTAGTATGTCATGACTGTCTCCTGTCACCCAAGCTTTTCAGCATCTACTTAGAGTGCATCATGAGCAAAGCCCTGGAAAACCACTGTGGGACAATCAGCATTAGAGGGCATAACATCACCAACCTATGCTTTGCAGATGACATTGATAGACTGGCATGCAGTGAAGATGAGTTTGCCACCTTAAAGGAGAACCTGGATGAAACATCTTCCTGATTTGACATGGAGATATGTGCCAAGAAGACAAGCTGATGACAACAAGTGGCATAGAAATCTCAACCAAGATTAAAGTCGGAGGACATGAACTGGAAACAGTGGGCCAGTTCAAATATCCTGGTTCCATAATCACAGAAGAGGAATCAAGAGCAGAAATTTTGTCACAAGCAGCACAAACAATGGCAGCTATGTCAAAGCTAAGACCCATCTGGAGAGACAAGAATATCTGTTTGAAACTAAAATCAGACTATTCTGATCATTAGTCATCTCAATCTTAGTGTATTCATGTGAGGCCTGGACTCTGACAGCAAAATTACAACAAAGAATCCAGGCACTTGAAATGAGATGCTGCAGAACCATCCTTGGCATCTCTTACATGGACCACATCACAAATTAAGAAGTGTGTAACACCATCAGGCACAGAGTAGGTCATTATGAAGACCTCCTTACCAATGTCAAAAAGAAAAAGTTGAAATGGTATGGCCATGTCACCAGAGCCAACAGTCTATCCACAACAGTGCTGCAGGGCAGTGTCCAGGGTGGCAGAAGGAGAGGTAGACAGAAAAAAGTGGAGTGACAGCATAACAGAATGGACCAGGAAAAGTTTTGCGGAGACACAGGCATTGGCACATGATTGAGAAAAGTGGAGGGAATTGCTGGAATCATGGAGCATGTTGATGGGATGAATCATAATGAAGACTATTCTCACACTGCAGGTGTAGGTCGTTATGGCCCATATTTTACACTTCTCTGACTTAAGTTAAATTTTATATTTGACATTCATTTATAAAGCACTTCATGCTGGAATCATGAAATTGATGATATGCATCTCTGTTAGTTACCACAAAAACAATCATCATTACATATAATTTTCATCTTTTACTGGCATTTGGATCCATTTGCATTTAGTTCAGGACCACACAAATTTGTAGCATTTATGGAACTTGCTGAAGAAATGTTTCTTGATAAGTATTGCAGTCTTATTACAAAAGATTTTTGTGACCTATATTTCATGATTTGGTGACTTTGTTGAAATTGTTTGTGTTTAAAGTTCATTTATTAGGTGCTGTTTATATTCAAATCATTACGTTCGATAATTGGATCCATTGTTATTACTACACCCTTACATCCACAGTAGATCATTGTGATCTACATTTTATGGATTACTAACAGGGCTCAAGTATTTGTTTAGCTCATCCTACATAGAAGGCTCTTTTTTAGCCATGTTATGCAGTGGTAAATGTTCCATACCTTGTATATTATGTTATTCTCAAGATTGTAACCATGTAATTATTATACATGTGGCTGAGTGGAAATTAGATGATGGGATGCATACTTTTCATGTGAAGTTTTACCTACTGATCATTGTAATTACTGATTTATTGACTGTCCTTCTCACATTTTACTCCATGGTTATATAAATGAATTAAATACTCGGTCATCAACACATTAACAAATCACACCTGTGTTATCATTGCTGTGCATTTTAGTCCTTTTTTTTCCAACTCTGATTCTGTATGTGCTGTTTTATGTTTCAGCTGGAGAGTTTGGACCTTGATGCTTCAGCAAAGTCAGAAATCAGTGTGTCAAGGAGTTCAAGTCTCATTGCTAATCTTAGTGGCTATGATGACGATGATGCAGATACCAGAGATCTCTTTATCCTAGTTGATGACCCAGAGAGACACACTGGCACAATGGATGCCTATGTCACATTTCGCATCACAACAAAGGTTTAATTATCAAATATTTATTTCAATTTTTACTCTATGTTTTAAAATTCCAACAAATAATGATCTTTTCTTGTATCCCAAAAAAGAAAAAAACACCCAATCAAACTGTCCAAGAAATTTAGACTTGGGGTAGGAATGGGCATTGCAGATAAACAGATTATGTCAGCTATATGACCATTTGCTTTTGATTTCTTTTATATAAATGCTGTTGTTTCAAAATGATAAAATTCCTGCATCAGAAGGACCAGGTGAGATAAGGGTCGATTTTGGCCACCAATCAAATTCCTATGAAACTCACTTAGATAAAAGACTTGCCTTTCTCTTTCCAAAATATGTATTTAATATTTATCTAAGATTGATTTTAATAACGAAAATCCACTTTTAAAAAGCCAATGGTATTTTCTGTTGTGGAACGATTTTTTCTGGATTGAAGATAGTATTGCCAAATTGCCCCTATAAAGTTGACTGCTGAAAGAAATATATATGAATTCTAAATTTGCACATATTAAGCCTAATAGCCAACTCGGGTACAGTGGGACCCCGCTATAACACGGTAGTTGGGAGCCATAGAATCCGACCGGGCTATGAACCGAACCGTGTTATAAGCAACCATGTACAATACCAACACATTTTTGGATTTAATGGGAAGGGGGGGGGGTTACATAAAGACGGGTGCGAAAATGCATGGCACAATTACCATTTTTTATCAATATATATTAAATGAGAAAAACAGTTCCTGTGGTAACAGAAATTGCAGATATAATATATTACTTTATTCAGAGAACCATGCATTGGTACATACACGTGTCTAATTTATGTATACATGTATAATCTATTGCATGAAAAGAGTATCAACACAGTGTACTCACCAGCGAATCTTGTAACATACATTGAATCCATAATACAAATATTTCCATCAAAAATATCCACACACGGATGTAAAATATTCAATAATTTTGTCAGATCATTATGTGACTGAATTCAATGAAAAGAAAAAAAAAAAAATTGCGTAACGGGTGTACGTAATGATTGATGAAATAGTAAATGTCCATAGATTAAATTATGGAAGCTAAAGTGTATTCTTATAATAACTACATGTACATCTCAGGATCTTTCTGTCTCTGAATTCAGTCCTTGTAAATTTCAGGACATTTTCCCACCCAAGCTGCTAGTCAAAGTCCTTTGAACTTGCCGCCCAGTTATTGCGTCATGTTCTTTTGATGTACAGCAGGCAGAACTGGCTTTATTTTTTTAACCACTGATATATGTCACTGTTTAGCTCGGCAGTTCACTTTGATGATAAACACTGTACTTAAATTAATTGATTTATACATTCTGGTGAGAATCTTTAATCAACCGCCGCATTGGCTGTTGCTTAGTTGTGTATGAAATTAAGAGAACATATATCGGAGATTATTTGAGCAACGATTGTATTCGGAATGCATTCAAGACATACACAAAGTAGACACGATGGCTTCATTACTCAGGAATCAGTAATTATAATATTGACACTTATGAGCTGTAATTTTTCAACAATAAACAAAGATCCAAGTTCTCAGTAGGCCCAGCAATTGGTTCGTATTTCCGACGTTTATTTTGGCACAAAACTAGAAGAAATTTGATAATACATTTTCTACACATTTTAGACGAATATGAGAATGATAATTAAACTGTTAATTTTTGTTTTATCATACTTAAATTATTTTTTTTTTGGTCTTTGAGAAAAATACCTGTAATAAATTACCCGAAATTTCGGGAGCCATGCCACGACCGGGTTATATCCGAATTCGGGTTATAGCGGGGCGGGTTATAGCGGGGTCCCACTGTATGTTGAAATATTTTTTTTTTTATATTTTTAAACATCGTCTAAATGAGGTCTATATTTATGGTAAGGACAGTTAAATATCGCTGGCATCTATGACCATTTTCCATTAAACACTTATTCTTTATTTTTTAGCTCTTACAGTGACTAAGTCTATAAAAATCTTGATTTGATTGTCACAGAATAAAAATGTATCTACTTCCTTACCATAAATAAGCATCCAAAAGTAGTGCAGATATTTTGTGTAGTAGCAAAAGCTATATGTTGCTACAGTGGGACCCCGCTATAACCCGCCCCGCTATAACCCGAATTTGGATATAACCCGGTCGTGGCATGGCTCCCGAAATTTCGGGTAATTTATTACAGGTATTTTTCTCAAAGACCAAAAAAAAAAAATTAAGTATGAAAAAAAAAATTAAGAGTTTAATTATCATTCTCATATTCGTCTAAACAGTGCGAAAAAGAATGTGTATCAAATTTCTTCTAGTTTTGTGCCAAAATAAACGTCGGAAATACGAACCAATTGCTGGGCCTACTGAGAACTTTGTTCTTTGTTTATTGTTGAAAAATTACAGCTCATAAGTGTCAATATTATAATTACTGATTCCTGAGTAATGAAGCCATCGTATCTACTTTGTGTTTGTCTTGAATGCATTCCGAATACAATCGTTGCTCAAAATAATCTCCGATATATGTTCTCTTAATTTCATACACAACTAAGCAACAGCCAATGCGGCGGTTGATAAAAGATTCTCACCAGAATGTATAAATCAATTAATTTAAGTACATTGTTTATCATCAAAGTGAACTGCCGAGCTAAACAGTGACATAATTCAGTGGTTAAGCCAGTTCTGCCTGCTGTATTTATTAGAGTACATCAAAAGAACATGACACAATAACTGGGCGGCAAGTTCAAAGGACTTTGACTAGCAGCTTGGGTGGGAAATGTGCTGAAACTTACAATGACTGAATTCAGAGACAGATAGATCCTGAGATGTACATGTAGTTATTATAAGAATACACTTTAGCTTCCATTATTTAATCTATGGACATGTACTATTTCATCATTCATTACGTACACCCGTTACGCAATTTTTTTTTTTTTCTTTTCATTGAATTCAGTCACATAATGATCAGTGACAAAATTATTGAATATTTTACATCCGTGTGTGGATATTTTCGATGGAAATATTTGTATTATGGATTCAATGTATGTTACAAAATTCGCTGGTGAGTACACGGTGTTGATACTCTTTTCATGCAATAGATTATACATGTATATATAAATTAGACACGTGTATGTACCAATGCATGGTTCTCTGAATAAAGTAATATATTATATCTGCAATTTCTGTTACCACAGCAAATGTTTTTCTCATTTAATATATATATTGATCAAAAATGGTAATTGTGCCATGCATTTTCGCACCCGTCTTTATGTACGCCCCTCCTCCCCCAATTAAAACCAAAAATGTGTTGGTATTGTACATGGTTGCTTATAACACGGTTCGGTTCATAGCCCGGTCGGATTAAATGGCTCACAACTACCGTGTTATAGCGGGGTCCCACTGTATAGTGTAAAAAGTAAGAATCAGAACAAAAGGTTCAGAACATTGGTGATTAAATCAGTTTGGTGTATGTATTGGCTGTGGAGAACTTACATTAAACTTTTTTTTACTACCTATTTGAAATCATTCTTCCTTATAGTGATCAATAATCACAAATGGTAGGTTGTATCAGAGAGCATGTTACTGGTAGCTGTAAGACATAACACATGCATTACCTCATCATTCTGTAAGACATAACACTTGCATTACCTCATCATTCTGTAAGACATAACACATGCATTGCCTCATCATTCTGTATAGGCATAGTACCAGTATGGTTTTGATCATGATCAAGGATATCAATTTTGATATATTCATTATGAAGACAATGAGTAGACATGCACCATTATCTTATTTTTTTATTTATATATATATATATATATATATATATATATATATATATATATATATATATATATATATATATATATATATATATATTATTAGCCTAGAAAATAAAGAAGAGTAGGAAAAAGCATAAAACCATTGACACATTCTTAAAAATGTTTTTTTTCAGTGTGTACCCCACATCGCACCATTATTCAAACAATGTTGTTACTGTCACATAATCTATTAGAAGTCATCATAAATATGTCAGATATTTTTACTCTGATATATATATAGATGCAGAAAGAACCTAATTTTTTTATTCTTTAAGTAAAAGAAGGAAATTTGTTTAGGCTTGAATTAAGATCCCATCACCAACCACACCCCTGAAAATTAAATGAACAACAAGCCTTAAATACAAGTACATCAGTTGTTCATTGTTCAAGTCAGTGAAGAAACAAGGTAACAGGCAAACTTCAGGTCTAATAAAAGTAAAACATTTTCCCTTGTACATTAATTGTGAATCCATTCAGAAGAATGTATAAACACTTGTGCACTCTTGGGCATACACTCACGGACATAAATTGAGCTGTTGGACATCTGTTCTTTGTTTTGTTTTTAAAGGAGCAGCATACTTAAGGATAAATGTTATTTATACCCAATTTTAGGCTGGCAATTAGTTGATTGATTTATCATTTAATCAGAAATAATGCAGCAAATATGGTTGACAGTGCAGACCGGTACTGACAAGATTTCATTTTGTGTGTGAGCACACTCATATAAGTATATACACAGCACATATGTACAAATTAAATTGAGGAAAAAAAAGATTAAATATGCACACGACATTCAGAATGCAGCAACTAAACCCTGGCAAACTACTAAAAGATATTCTCCATTACAGACTTTCACCACTACAATTTCATTTCATTCACATAGCTTCTCATGTTCTGACCTAAAAATGATGACACAGGTCTTGTGTGACAATTTTCCTTGCCCATTCAGGTCTGCATGATCATATAATTTAGCAGTTGAGTGGAGATCTTATAAAAAATGCCAGAGTAATGATCTTTTTAGATTCCATTTACATGATATGTGCAACCCATTTATGCCTTAGGGACCCACATCTTCATTTTTTGTTGGAGGTGGATATGGTTACACAGTTGGAAGAGCATCAGGTTCATAAACTATTGTGTGAGACCTTCACGAGCCATGGTCGTAACAGGTTGTCTGTTTGTTATTGGAAAAGGTGCATAACTTTCACTTTCTTGGCATGATTAATTTAATCCATCAATGTCTATAAACCACACCCACACCCCCCAGCCATTTTTTGATAACATTATTTTCCAAGCAGTTGAAATAAGCATATTTTAAAGAAAAAATGCATGAGAGTTATTTTTAAACTCGTAAATCAATATGTTGTATTAGACTCTTCATTCAACTCATTGGATAGATATCAGTTTGAGTTATTCATCCGAACATGTAACAAGAGGGAAGTAAATAAATGGGTGTGAGCAGAATGTGTGTGGAAAAGAAAAGGAAAATAAACATAAACTATTTATATTTGGAAGAAAACTAAAACATATTACAAATTATTTTAAAAAGTCTGATTAGGCTTAAACAGCTGCTGGGTAATATATGGTAATGAAAGTATTAATAGTATATACAAGATAAATTATGAGTGGGACAGTTAAAGCTCCATGATGCTGAGTTGCATCTTAAAATCAATGTTAACTATATAAGATAATCACATTAATATTAAACTTAAACCATGTAGTGTTTGGGAGCCCTGAGTGGCCGAGTGGTCTAAAGCGCTCACTGTTGCAGATCACTGCCATCTCGCCAACCTGTAATTAGCAGCATCTGAATGTTGCAAATGTGCCAAATAAAGTAATTTTGTAAAATTTTAATGTCAAAACAAATAACATTATTTGTATTTTAAAAAAATTCTCAACTTTTGCATCTTGTAGACAACCCGCAGTGAGTTTGATGACAGTGAGTATCAAGTGAGACGCAGGTACAATGATTTCTTGTGGCTCAGACAGAAACTTGAGGAAACCTATCCAACACACCTGGTGCCAGTAAGACAACCAAGAGTTATTTCTCTTGTTGCTTCTTTGTATTTTCTTCTCTCCACATATATTGAAAAAGATCTAACCTTAAATCATGTAGTTCAAACACTTTATGTCATTGGATCAGTATTCATGGTATTATGACCAGTTCTGGGTCAGCTTTTATGGTCTTATATCATATCTACCCCTGATAAACATTTCAAATTTTCTTTTTCAAATTTATATTTTATTAATATCTTTAACATTGCTTTAGTATTCAGTTAATGCGATGTGTAGTAAATACACAATTAATGTAGTCCTTAAATTGATTCCTTCAGTAATAGTCCATGTTTCATATCAGAAGAAAACTTGATGATTCTAAAAGTTAGGAGAATGCTTCAATTGTTATTTAAGTATTAAAATATTGCCTTAGGTGTACTTCTAATGTCTTTATGTTTCATATTTTATTATTAAATTAGTATTTTACCCCCAAATTGGAGAATCTATATTTATGGCTAATTTTGTTAACATTTCATGCAGCAGGGACTTGATATTGTCTTGCTTCTGAACACATGTTCAAATTTACCTGAATACACTGAGTGTAAATATTATGGACCTGTGGCTTTAAAAAAACATAATTTTACAAACCAACATAACACGATCCACCTTTGAAGAACTTACCAGCTATTCGAAGATTAGTTAATAATAGCAAAATGACGATAATTAATTCCAGAAATATTAATGAAAAGATGTGTAGAAAGAGAGATAGATAAAATAGGAGGTCTTAAAGGTAAGTAGGCCTGTGCATGCATAGATAAGATAGAATCATTTTGTCACAGTGATTGTGCCATGTTTAGTACACACAAAGATGTTAAGCAACAGATCTATATATAAAAAATGGCACATGACTGTTGTTAAAGTTAGATGGTTAATGAAATGTTAGAATTAATTTCCGCTCCTTCAAGATTAAACCAGAATTTCTCATCTTCCGTTAGCTTAAATCTGTTGTGGTCAATGCTAGTGATGCCACTGATCTTTAATAAACAATTGTACTATAATACTAAACCAGATATGTTTTTATCCTCAGCAGTCATATGTCCATAAATGTCTTTTCATTGTAAAGCATAAATTTATTTCAGTTTCACCAACATACTGCTTTTGCAGTAGTATGAACAACACATCATGTAATTTTAGACTTTATAATTTGTTTTGAGGAATTTTGCAATTTCTGAATTAATAAGTGACTTGCACGGATTTAAGCCATTAAATTCACACTTACAAACAATCAGGCATTTCAGTACTTAGTCATTTTGATAGATTGATTGGTAGGATGATAGGTGGGTACATATTTTAGTTTGGTGTTTTAAAGTACAGCAACACAAGCAGGTTATTTACTACCAAGGCAGTTGGAGTAATATGCCTTGCCTAAGGGCACTCTGTGGTAGCAGACCTGTGCAGATCAAGTGCCAGGATTTAAACTTCACCTTTTTGGTCATGAGTTCTGCATGATAACCATGGCATTACTGCATCTCCTGTCTCCATTAGTCATACTGAAGGATGCATAAGGACTATTGTGCAATCCTAAGTTCCCAGGGAGAGAATGATTAATATTTAGATAAAATTTAAGGTGAAATTGATAGTAAACAGTAGTATTTGTTGTATCCAACCTCATACATATGTAATGATAAAAGCAATCTAATACTGTGAATTCATTAAATTTGTGGTTTTAGGAACGTTTTTATTGGTAACTAAATTTGTGGATTCGAAAAGGGATCAGACTGTTTCCATAGAAGGATCATTGCTCATTGAGTTATTAAGTTCATTGTTGCCAGCAATCAATCGTAAAATCAACAAAATTTGGTACTGCAGCAAACATTTTATTTATTTATTGAGAGAGAGAGAGAGAGAGAGAGAGAGAGAGAGAGAGAGAGAGAGAGAGAGAGAGAGAGAGAGAGAGAGAGAGAGAGAGAGAATATCAATAATGTGTAAATATTGGTGAACTGTGTTCTACCACTTTATGTAGTAAATAATGAATCAAGGTTAAGACATCAGACATTTTCTTATAATTTTTGTAATATTCAAAATGTCTGTCTTCTTTAGCCTTTGCCAGAAAAGCATACTTTGAGGCGACTTGATAGATTCAGCCCAGAGTTTTTAAGAGTCAGACAAGCAGCACTCCAGAAGTTCCTGATTAGACTTGCAGAACATCCAGTTCTCTCATTCAACAAAGATCTGCAAATTTTCTTAACAGCCAAAGCATGGGTGAGTTCTGGATCAGGTTTAAAGTTTAAACTTTATTTATTATTCCCATAGCTTTTCAAGGAAATGCTTTGATAATGTGGTCTTGCATGTGTGTGTGCATGTTGGTGTGTGCCTTAATAATGCCTTCTCTGCTCAAGATGGGCTGTAAACCCTGTGATATCATTAGGCCTTGCCTGTAAAGGCATTCATTGGTTTTTAAAACTTTTGAACCATACCAAGTGATGGGGTTTTTGTTTATTTATAATGCAAATGTTTTTAAATAAATGAATTCTGACTTGCTTGGTGTACTGCTTTAAACAGCTTTAAATGCTCTGCATGTTCAGCATCGTAGCTTTCATAAAGCTGAACAAAAATCAAGATTTTCCAATTATGTTCACTTTGAAATTCTTGGCAATTTTACCTATTCAGTCAGTGTTTTCACTTCTTCAGAACTGGTAAAGGACAAAGAGAGAATTATGTAAAATTTGAAAGAAAGAAAATGATTGACATTCAGTGAATAGTGTGTATATGTACAACTCTGGAATACTCCTCAAAAAATGTGAATGATAGAAAGCTATGTGAGAGGAAAAAGAGAGAGAATGCACTTAATTAAAAGGGATCTTTTCTTATCTTCATCACTTTTTTCTCCACACATTAGGAATTTCAAGCCCACAAGAAGCAAGGTACTGGACTGATCAGTCGGGTCAGTGATTCAATTCACAACATAGGATCTTCCTACATGTTGAAAAATCGCAATCCAGACTTTGCCGTTATGCAGGAATACATTCTAACATTTGGAGAAAAATTAGCTGTGATGGACAGAATTACTCAGAGGGTTGTGAAGGAGCAAGCAGGTAATTATATTTACCAAACTATACACAGCACATTTTAAAAATGTATTGCTAGGGTAGAACAGTGCTGAATATAGTTAATCAACATACATATACTTGTAATAAAATGGTATCCGTTTTATGACTCTCACCAAATTAGGGTGTATAGGTTAGCATTCCTTATTTATGCAAGTGTAATGTGTTTCCAAATGTAAACTCTGTTATCATGCGTGCGTGTAGATCTTGGTCTTTATTGTATACTTGAAATAATAAATAAACTCTAATATGCTATCACATTCCATACATTGTACACAATTTGTGGCTTAGATTATGTATCAGACACAGTTTCTAGAGGTCAAAAAGCTAATGGCAGCTTTACCTGCTTGTTAATGTTACTGCTTGACTTGGAACACTTGTTATTCTAGATATAGCATTGTTTAGCAGTGAAAGAAAAATATTACATATGGTGTATGTTTTTTGAGTTAGTTGACAGAAAAAATGTTGAAACACATCTTAACAAATTCCTTCTCACCAATTTTATTGTGATTTGTAGTGAAACCTAGATATATATATATATATATATACCGTATTTTCGCGCATATATCCCGCACACGCAGATAATCCGCACCCTCATATAGCCCGCGGGTTTTGGGGTTTTGTGTAAAAAATCGTTGGCATAACCCGCACCTTTGTATAACCCGCAACCATAGATATATTTATACAGCTACAATCGGAAATGAAATCAATTACAGGATCACGGGGCTTTGCTGATGTAGCAAACTGCGATTCTGTTTTCCGTTTTGGTGACAAAATATACCATCTGGTGATATTTGTGGCGACACCAATTTTGGCTGATAAAAACCGTATACAGTTTTGCGTTTGGAGTAGAGAAAATCAAAGGCACCATGACAGGAAACAATGTACTGGAATATATTGTTAAAGTAACAAGTCCTTGTCTCATACTGACAAACCACACTAACAGTGCACTGTTATATCATAATCCGCTAATGATGATATCTGGTCTTATTACTTTATGCAACTGACTAAAATCCGAATCCGCAGAAGGCGGAAACGTAAAATGAGTACAGTCAAGCAGATGACACTAATTGAAAAACAAATACCAGATGGAAGAAGAAAAAATACATTTGCTGACACTTCAAAGAGAACTGATTACCTTTGAAGCACTGATATATACTAAACAAATAAAACAAATCTGTTTCAATGTTCTACAATTATCTGAAGTTGACGCAGCAATAACAAACAGGTACCGGTATTTGTTTGACCCTTCAACTGGAGCCTTTAGCGGCGCCATCATCAAAGTAAGCCGACGACCTTTGCTCAATAAAAGTCAGCACAAAACTCGGTACTCAGTGCTTGTGTGCGTAGGCTGTCTACAGGAGCTGTGCCTCAACTACAGGCTACATAAACACGGACATTTCTAAATAATCTTGTATTCTTGTGAAGTGTAGATTCGAGTTTAAATAATTTCTTTCTGTTTCATTTAAAAAATGCCGAAACGAAAGTCTTACACAGCCGACTTCAAGCTAACTGCCATTGAGTATGCTGAAGTGCATGGCAATAGAGCCACAGAAAATGTTGATTATGAAAACGTGACGGATACGAAATTTTAATTTTTTATTCCGAAATGTTGATTTGGTCCCGATACCGTAAGTTGTTGTAAAGTCACCGTAGTAGCCATAATATCCAACCCTAGCAAAACAAAACTAGAACAATATATGTTATGTAGTTACGTTTTTCAAACAATATATTGAAATATTATTATGTGTAAAAAAAATTGTGATATAGCCCGCACCCTTATATAACCCGCACCCCCCCCCCCCCCCCCCCCCCGCGGGGTTTGTAAAATCTGGTATAACCCGCGGGATATATGCGCAAAAATACGGTATATATATATATATATATATATATGAATTTTCTCAAAATGAATCTATTTGCACTTGTGATGTTTGCAATGGTAATGATTTGTTTTGATTTTAAAAAAAACAAAAGCAATTAGTACTTTAAATGTTATCGAACAAATTTGCTTTATATTAGCCATATAGACACAAAATTATGCATTCATGTGATGGGCTCTTGTATATCTCTATGAATGATTTTTATTGATTGATTGATTGATTGGTTGGTTGGTAATGTAGCTCAAGGTAAGTTACAAATGTTACTATTTCCAGAGTATCTGTCTTTGCTGATGGACTGGGGGCCGATCTACACCTTATGGTCCAATTCCGAAGACACATTAACTCCAGCTCTCCTAGCTATGTCAAAGGCTGTAGATCACTGGTGTCAGGCACTCAAAGAGCTTGTGAGTACATTGTCATAAATTTTACCCATCTCAAGGTACTTTTCTCTTACCATAATGGTAGATAAGGTTGTGTGTGAATTGTTATCAAACACACTCCTTTTTCAGGATGAAAATGGTATTAACCCTTTAGCTACTAGAGCTGTTTTGTAGTTTCACTACTGCTCTGTGCTATCATATCAGTTACTCAGACTACTGAGGCTGTTTGCTAGGCTGAATACTAGAGCATCATCAAGGCTGACTACAGAAATTGACAATAAAAACATGGTTACATTTATATTCATTATTTCAATAGTTTTTACTAGATTTAAGTGAAATAAAAAACAGCTTATCTTGTATAGTGTCTGTTATTCATATATTTCTACTTTATATATACTCCTATATCCCATCATATAAGAAATCCCAGTCACATAAACTGTTTTGAATTCCATAAAATAAATCCAATATTTTCATATGTACATATAAAAACATGAATGAAATCCACTCTAATTAAAATGTTGCAATTGGTACCTCTCAAAACAGTAATTATCCACACATAAATGACGATGTTATCAAGTATATTATAATATATGTATAGCAAAATTACCATGTTCTATGTCTTACATGTAGGACTAATGCCCACATGTGATGCTGATTTCATACCATTTCATGTCTTGCTTTTGGTCCCCTATTTTCTTAACAACATTGTTTCTTTCTTTCACATGATTTTCTATCAGATATTCAGGAATTAATCTGAGTAAAAAATCTTTCATTCACTGGTCCAAGCTTGATGTCTGTTGAACCAACGTAAGAATCAAAAACATTGATTTCAAATACGGCGAGGTCGTCACTCCATTGTACAATTGAAACTACGTCCGCCTTGTCATCCGATTAAAAATCATTTATATCTGATGTTGAAATCAATATCTGATCCATTTTCTAATTATGATCCATTAAACTTTTCGATATCACTTGCACTGGACCCGTTAAAGTTGCTCATATCTGAATCGGAATCCATCTTTGTTCATCTCGAAAACACATGTTTTGTAAACCGCGGAAAATTCATTTTAGTGTGTCTAAATTTAACCTCTCAGCATTCAAACTTCTATCAAAATGTCGAGTAAACAATCCTCTCATTGGTTATGATAATCAGAAATGTGTAAACTTTCGTACTTTCAACCAATCAACGTTTAGTTAACACGTAGGTATTCTGCGCACATGAGCGTCGCTGGTTCTTTGAGTACTGCTGAACTTTACGCATCTGTGCGACATTGGGGTTGTAAGCTAGGTTTTTTGGCACTGCAGATATGCGTCACTGGTATTCGAGAGCTATTTACAGTAGACGCTTAGATGCGGCAGTCGTAGCTAAAGGGTTAAATACAGCATATGCCATGGATTTTCCTTTCACTGCTTCCCATTACCTCCCCTTCCTCTTATCACTTGCTAGGTTACTACCTATTGGCCTGATTTTAAGCTTTTATATGGTACTATCAGCATTGTTCTGTACTGCATTGAGATATCCAAGAAAATAATTATTTCTTGAAAAATGTTTTGTATTGTTTATGAATGTTGTTATGGTTATCTATATTGTGTGCTTAACTTTTATCTTTTTTTGTTAAAGATAAAGATCAGTTGTAAATAGGATTCTTACATAACTAACATTTAGCCATGATTATAAATTATAAACATGTTGACATAACAGTTTAGTTCAGAACATTCTAGAAACAGACTTTATTTACATTGTAAGAGTTCAAGGCAAGTATTGTTTATTTCCATTGGCATTCTTCACATTATTTGAATATTATAGGTCAAGTAAAAGTGTGTATAAATAGGGATTTGATAAATAATTCATTCCTATTTTTAAGTTTTTCACTTCAGTATAAACTCTGTACAGGTGAGGGTATAGTACTTTTGTAGGATTCACCTGGATTTTTCTTAAAATTAAAATGTCTGTCATTTCTTTTGTCTTTGGCTTGACATTATGTGTTATGTGACCATCACATGTGCTGTCTTCATGTTAGAGGAGTGGTTAATCGATCATATAGGGACTCAAGCTATGTATCCCTCAAAAGGTACCCATATTTGCCAATGTATTTCCTCCTGCCATTACCTATTCTTCTAACATTAATGTAATCAAGGACTATATTCAAAACACAGCTGCTTGGATCATCCTTAAAGTACCATGATCAGAGCACACCTCCCTGCTGCTCTGTACCCTACACTGGCTATCCATTCGATCCAGAGTCAAACACAAAATTTGTTCTCTCTGCTACGTTTCACTGGCATACTCCAGTCCAACATACCTATCTGGCCTCAAACATGTGTACATACCAGCAAGATACTTATGCTCCTGTTCTTACAATTGTATACTCATTATTCCCACTATGAAAATGAAGTCATATAGACAGTGTTCTTTTGCATACCAGGGCCCAGCAGCGTGGAATGAATTACACAAAGACACAGTGATCCCTTTCAAGAGTGCTCTTAAAACACACCTGCAAGAACAAATTTAAAGACCTAAACATGTTTCCTACCTTAAATATTTTCAGCACTTTTTTTGTTTTCTAATTTCATGCCATTTGTTTTGCTTTTTGTTTTTTGTAGTCATACAATTATATATGTTGTTAAGCTCTTAGAACTTCTAGAGATTAGGCGCTATACAAAGTCCTCATTATTATTATTATTATTATTATTTTATGGAGAAAGTAATTTAAAAAAAATTAATTCAGTTTCTCCAATCACATTACTGTTAAACCATGCAGCATCTTTCTGCAAATATGAGTCGATGGGTAGCCAGCTTGCAAGTGGCAAGAGGTATGGTAATTGTTGATCATTTCTTCAATTTGTCTATATTTTAATCTGTTCAAGATAGGCTGGATGCAAGATGTAATGGAACTTGCTTCTTAAAGTGTATGTGATTGGGTAAGTGGGGAAATATTCTCAAAGAAACTTTATTTACTGTAAACTTTACTTTCCAGGTGGATGGCACAGAGGACAATTTTGCCCAACCTTTAAAAGAATATACCTTATATACAGATGCAATAAAGGTACATTTTGTTTCCTTGGCTACTTCATATGTTAGTTTATTTAGTGTGAACTGTTTGGTTCAGCTGTATTTTTAAAGTTGTATGTAAAAGTTATAAATTATACCAAAGGTAGTCAGTTTTTCACAATAAAGTATGATAGTTGATGTAAATTATTATCCATTTTATACCTATATATATGGGTGTATGTATGTAGGCATCCTTGTGTCTGTCCCACTGTGTTTCCATCCATCCATCTGTCCTATGTTTGTTTGCACAATTAATCTGAGAGTTTTAATGGTTTGCCGTGAAATTAGTCATGACCTGAAGATGTGTATATTTACAAATCCCTTTGCTCCATACCTGTAGTTTTTGTTAAGTGTTGTAACCCTTTTTGTCTTGTAGCAGTTCATGACACAATCTGATTAGCACAACTAGCTTTACATTTATAGCTCTATTGATTGTTGTAGACCAGTACATTTGCCGACCTATAAGACGATACTGTTTTACCAGAAAATCTTTGCTTCGTCTTGTACTTCAAATCCACTTTTGTATGGATTATGTCATCCGAATCACTTATCATATTATTGTAAGGAAAATAATTCTCCAAGGGTATGAAGAATAATGTGTAAAAAATATTTCGTTTTGGCAGAGATTGTTTATGAAAAAATATACATAGTTGCCAACCCTCATGATTTTGGCTGTAATTTACATTGTTTGTAATATATGTCATTGTCATTTAAATTTGATTACATATATGTGCATTAAAATCTACATTTTAGAAGATGAATAACCATATCAGAGATATATTCTATCACAATATTATTCTTGTAGCTAATGATCAAAAAAAATATATGCTCCATTGAGAGAGACACATACAGAAATGTCTTCACAATTGTAAATCTGTATTGTTAACATACCTGATGACTGATTCTTACTCATGTACAAAATGAAAATCATGTTATCTCTACTCTTCATATCAGCATGGGGTTTTAACCGAAAAAATCATTTTATGATGTCAAATCGGTCCTGAGTGGCCGAATGGTCTAAAGCGCTTTCTGTTACGGATCACTGCCATCTCACCTCTGTCTGCGTTTCTTCGAGTCTATGATTCGGCTAATATAGTTATGTGAGAAAACTTGCCAGCTGCTTCTTGTGGGTTGGTAGTTCTTTCTGGGGTTTTTCCCGGGTTCTTCCTCCACCAATAATACTGGCTGCCATATATAGCCTATCGTGTGCGAAAATCGCATTAAACTCTACAAAACAAACAAAACAAATCGGTCCTGAAAGAAAGTGGTGCCAATGGGAGCTCCAATATGACTCCTGTAGTGGCCATCTTAGAAATTTTGTTCTAACTACTCCTTCTAAATGTAGCCATATTGACATAGTGTTTTTGACCAGAAGGCTTCCTATGTATAGTTAGTTCTAAATGAAAATTGTATTGACTTACTATTTGATAATGCTACCATAGTGAGTGCCCTGTATGAAAATCTTGTTATAACACCTTTTACGAAATAAATGCTCATATCAACATGGGGTTTTCACTGAAAGATTTCTTATAATATTTTGATGATCCTATATTAAAATGGTTCTGATCAGTCCTATATGTGTCCATCTTGAAAATCTTGGTTTTTGTTACTCATAAATGGAAAGTCATTCTGACATGGGGATTTCTTCAGAAGAGTTCTTATGGTGTTTTGTTGGTCCTTAAAGAAAATGACTAACCCTCAGTATGGAAAACAGATTTCTTATGATGTTTAGTTGGTCCTAAATAAACATGGTTCTATTGTATATCCAATATGATTGTTATTAGTACTGTCTTGAAAAATGCTGTTACTACTGCCCTTGAATGAGTGATTATTATCACTTGGGATTTTCATGAAAAGACATTTTAATGATGTCTGCAGTGCCCAAAATGAAAATGGTGCCAAATTTAAGTCTGGTATATGCACCACAGCAGCTGATTTGAAAATCTTGTTATTGCTGAAGAATATTAGAGATTGTTTCAGCACTCATCAGTTACATGATAGAAATGGTCCTATCTTGGATTTGTAAAAAATACTTTTTTGACAATAGAGCACAAATCTTTCAGAGAGACTAATGTTTGATAGATGGTCATGAAACTTTGTAAATACTATGTTCATCACCTGAAAAATGCACATGTTGAAAAAAAATCACTTTGCTCACACAATTATTTTTGGAGTTATTGCCTTTTATCTTGCAGTGTATGACAGTGTCATTTGTGCAATGTAGCCCCACTGTTTTAATTCTAAGTAGTCATAGACCAGGAGACAAGCTTATGGGATGGTTTGTCATCCATCTGGCCATTAGATTGCAATCATTACAGGTGCTAAAATACTTGGAGGCTTGCCAGGAAACTTCGGGCTTAAAACTTTAGTATAACCATGAAACTTTAGGGTCCCATATGACCAACATAACAGCATCGTGAAAACCTTGGCATTGCTAATCGTAAGCAGAAAGTAATATTGTCATGGTTTTTCACAAGAAGATTTCCTATAATATCTAGTTGGTCCTATATAAAAATGGTGGTGCATGTATGACAACTATGGTCACCACAGTGGTCATCTTTAAAACTTGGTTATTGCTACTTCTCCTGAGTGGAATGGTTGTGTTATCATGGGGATTTTACTGGACAAACTTTTATGATTCCCATCCTAAGTGGAAATGAGCCACTCAAACATCCAGTATGGCTGTCACAGTGGACATCTTGAAAAACATCTGAACATTACTTCTCCAGAATGAATAATATTATCAGCATGTGGTTTTCTCTGAACGGCTTTTTATGAGGTATTGTTGGTCATAAATAAAAATGGTGCAATCTTGCTTCCAATATAGCCACTATCCGGAATGAAGACATTTCTGCCATTTCTCTTACAGTTGTAAAATCTAAAACATATCATGCAGACATTTTGCAAGATGAGCTAGACAATGGCAAAATAACAGAAGATGCTAAATCCAAACCAGCATTGCAGGAAGAGATACAGCTTGGATTATTTCCATCTCACTTCTTAACAATGCATGCTTGGGGATTCTAACTGACTCTGTGACGATGACATTGCTTAACGAAATTGTACAGCATCACATTGTAGACTATAAATTATGGGACACACTGTCATGACTAGCACAAGGATTACCAATTCAATGAATGTGGCTGAATCGACAAACACAAAATATCTTTAACTTCTAGTATGTTTTCACAAGCCATGCACAACATAGAAATCATTTATTTATACCAGATGACATTTTGTAATATTAGGATTTCTTTATTTGTTTCAACATTCATCCATCTCCATCAGCTTCTAGCAATAATGAACCACAATAGCTGCTTCCATGCTTACTTCTCTTCTGCCAACAGATACATATAACTGTTATATACAGGGTGTTTGATATTGGAGATATATTTCATGCATTGTGAGCAATCAAAGTCAACTCCAGGTACAAAACTTGAAGCGGTTTAGAATACTGCACCAATACATGAGAATATGAAATTAGACTAGTCTTGTTGTTGTTGTAGGGTTTAATGCATTTTTCAGCACATGATACACTATACATGGCGGCCAGTATTATTGGTGGAAGAAGAACCCGGGGAAAACTCCCGGAAAGAATCACGACCCACAAGAAGCTACTGGCAAACTTTCTCACATGCCCACATTGGCCGTATCTGAAACTTGAACCCACGCAGACAGAGGTGAGATGGCAGTGATCCGTAACAGAGTGCGCTTTAGACCACTCGGCCACTCGGGGCCCCTCCGACCAGTCTTGTAAGTTCAGGGATAATTTTAGCTTTTCTGGTGGCAGGATTTGCCTATCTGATTCATTACTGTAAAAACTGGCTTTGTGTTCTCCTTTGAAATCTATCCAGGTTGTGATACTTTTGATGAATTATATGCCATGTCTGAAGATGCGTGTTCCTAATGTACTATGCATCATACCTTAGTTCTTTAACTAGGAGAGAATCTTAATTAAAATCTTTAAAGATTTTAAGTGAAGCCTGTGGAGCTAGCAACAGAATGACCAAATCAAATTTCTCATTCTACTTTTGCATGAATTCTCTAAACAATTCCTTGTATGCAGTGAATGCCTGTGACATTAAATCTTGGCAGTTAGAAAGGTACAAATGCTCTCAGTCCACCCAGAAACACATAGGAGCATATTATGAAACATTTTTAATCTTATGATGAGATGTACAAATAGATTTATCAATGAAAATATCAGAAACAGCCTCATATAAAAGAAACAATAAATTATTCAAGCAGAAATAAACTCTTTAATGCAGAGTTAGCAATTTTTCCAGTCCCCACACATGAATGAATTAAATTTTTTGCACCATGTTTTTGGTACCCAGAAAACCATGAGGAATGAGACCAATTATAAATTTTAATTGATTTGTTCATAACATTAATTTCCACATGGAAACTTTACAGGCTGCCATAAACTTAACTCTGGAAAGAGATTTCATACCAGGCTTGGCCTTCATGATGCTTACATGAGCATGACCTTAGCCAAAGATCATTTCAAGTACCTTTGTTTCATTCATTTGGAACAGTTGGTAATTCTGCTTCATTGTCTACATTTTGGCTTATAATGAGCAGATTACAGCAATCTTCATAGCATACCATTGAGTCAGAGGGTCTACTTTTTGGCTTATAATGAGCACAGAGTTCAGCAATATTAATATCATACCATTGAGGGCAATAGGGCCTCATTTATGTAGACAACTCTCGGTGGATTGCAAGGTCCTACTATTTATGTGCCAATAATAAAGAGGCTGCAACTCTTTATGAATTCAGTGTTACTGATAAATGTGGAGAAATTCTCACTGATATCATCTTAGGAAAAAGTATTTTTTTGCTATCAAATATAAAAATAGTCAGAAATGTTCATATCTCTTCCAAGAGAGCTATCATTGTCTTATAGGAAATTCAGAATCTTACTGATCATTGTCTTATAGGAAATTCAGAATCTTACTGGTTATCAAGTCTCCCACAATACATCAAATTGCAATTTGTTAATGGATGAGTGTTTATGGAAGGCAACAAAACAATTTGATGTTACAATGCTATTTTTTTTATCATCAGTAAATTATTTCTGTAGCTGGTGAAGTCAGATAAAAAGCTATAACTATGTTGTTGTTTATTTAACCACATCTTTTGAATTAGAAATCCATGTGCCAACAGCAAAATTGGATATGACTGGAATGATTGTTTCAATATTAGAATGCTTTTTATAAGCTTTAAAAGTCACAAATATTCACATTTGTTGTAGCAATCAAATGAAACTTTATTACAAAATGTCTAAAATTTGTATAATGATATGCTGGGAGTTCCAGTCTTGCCTACTTAAGCAGAAAGCATATTTCACCACTGTAAAAATTTGTATTACATTTTTTGAAAGTCATACATTTTGGACATCACTTGTTGTATTCAACTGAAAATGTATGTTAATTTTACTGTACATCTAAGGTTTTTGTGCTGATATGCCCTGAGTTTCTTTCCTGCCTATCCAGCTTACTTAGGCATTACGGTCAACATTGTTTACATTTTATGTGAAGATTTGTAAAGCTAAAGGGGCTGAACTGACAAGCATACAGATGCAGGCAAGACTAAAGGTTCTGCATAACACTTGTTTCAAATCCATTGTAATATTTTTTGCAATTATTTCACCTTGCAAAGTAATAAAATGCTTTTTTATTGGTTCCCTTTATGTTTGTATAAAAAATTTGGATCGTGTTTATCATTTTTGAAGTTTTGAAATTGTAATGATTAAATGTTTTTTATGCACAGGCTGTTCTAAAGAGAAGGGATGTAATTCAAGCAGAATATGATATGACCGTAGATGAGCTCAATAAAAAGAAAGATGAAAGAGAACAGGTAGCCATTTATTTTGGATTTATTTTTTCTTTCTTGGGAGTTTTATGGATTGAAACAATAAATGCATAAAGTTTTAGTTTTATGTTCTGAAACATTTTCAAGTTCAAGACTATTATCCTTCTGTGGTGATTTCTGAATATCAGTTTTTGCCAGATGAGACAACACATTTTTGTTTTTCAAACAGTTTTATTAAATTTTAACATATTTATACATTGAGAAGCCCGCATATCCGAAACAAAAAGGCAGTTGGTGGGATAAGGTTTTTCTTATAATTCTTTGAATGGAGCTTTAATTTGGATTTTTTAAATTATTTTAACATGAAAGGATGTGGAGAAAATTAGTCCAAAATCAACAAGGTTCACTGATTTTTGTACACTTTTCCAGTTGAAAATCTCAGATCAGACATATTCCATTGGAGCATTCCTGGGCAAGGATCCAGATGAAGTGAAACAACAAAAACAAGATAAATTAGAACTACAAATTCAAGAAGTAAGGCATCATCTGTATTGTAGTCATTGTTTTACATGAATATGTGAAAATTGTTTTTACTGCTTTGTTTAATATTTGAATATTCTGTATCAAAGAATTGGTTTTCTTCAGTTTTGTATCCTCTTTATTTGGATGTGAGAGGTTGTGTGTTCAAACCTGGGCCGGGTCATACCAGAGACGTTTAAAAATGGTCATATAGCTACCTTGCGAGGTGCTCAACATTTAGATGTTAGTGTTCGGACTGGTTGGCTTGGTGTTAAAAATAGATCTTTCAGTATACTGTAGTATGAATTACTATATTTCCTAAATTTACTATAAATTGCACAGTAATCCAAAATTATTTCAAATGAAGTCCAAAAGGTTAATCCAATGAAAGTTGGATGTCACAGATATCTTGAACATTTATGCCTAATATTTATTATGATTTTTTTAAATTTTAATTTTAAAAAATTCAAGATTTTTGTTTCACAATTTACACAAATACTTAACAAACACTTCTTTATATTAGTTCAAATTTCACAGGAATTGGACCAAAACATAAAAGGGTATCCTGAATTTAATATTTTTTAAATACAATTTACACATTATTATAACATTTGGATGCATCTTAGTGGAACTCAGCTATACTTAAAACTAAGTCGTATTGATCACATTTTATTGCTAGAGTGACACATGCATATTTAGCCATGTATTTGTATTACTTTCTTTTGATCTTGAACCCTATTGCATATTAACTAAACAAAGTTTGACCCTCTACTGCTGAAACTTTGTTCACTGATAGCTTAGACTTGCCTTTGCTTAATGTTAGATTTTTCCACTCAGCTTACCCATCAGATGGAAGCTCTGAATGACAAGACAGTGTGCTCGGATACAGACCTGAAGGCTGATATGGAACGTTGGCACAAAAATAAACACCGAGACATGAAAGAGATTTTCCTATCATGGGCAGACAGGAATGTTAAATATTATGAAAAGGTAATTGTATTCAGCCATTGATATATTGATTATGATTCTCCTACTCTTTAGCATATAAGATTTTACAAAATTCAAAATTTTGTTTCACAATTTTCACGTTTACTTGACTAATAATTTATATATGTTGAAATTTCACAGGAATTGGACCCAAAAAAATGAGGGTGATTTATGTTATTGAATTTACACATTATTTCATTACACTTCTTGATTTTTGTTGGAATTTCATAGAAATTGGACCAAAAGTAGTGAAGTTATGCAAGTATGTAAGTTACTCAGCATTAAGCATTAAGAAATTAGTGTATGGTTTGTACACATTATTTTATGTTTTAAAAAAATCAAATGGTACTAACATCCTCGCTAGGCACTCAGCATTAAGCATTAAGAAATTAGTGTTATGACTGGTTAGCCTTGTGTCAGGGTAATGTGACTGGGTGGACATCAGGGTACATGACTGCAGCATGATGCCCCAGTGCTAGACAGCTAAACTGCCACACTGCATATATTGTAGTGATATGACTAAAAACATTTTAAAGTTACATTAAAAATCCAAATCACACACACAGACATTCACAGAGTAAATTTATCAACATTTCAGAGTTTTTTCTGTTTGATGTTCTCAGGCCTTGACAAAGAACCGGTAAACATACAATGTTACACAGGTGCATAACAGCCTGATTGGTCAGTGGCCCATGTGGATCACTGATAAAACATAGTTAACGGACGATTGTTCATTGGTCAGTAGCCCATATGGATCACTGATAAACCATAGTTAACTGACCATTGGTCAGTGGCCCATGTGGATCACTGATAAACCATAGTTAACTGACAGTTGTTCATAGCTCACTTACCACATGAAGTAGCCTGGTTTTGTAAGAGTACTTCATTCAAACTTCACATAAACATTGTTTCATTACCTCATCATAACATGTTTCATACGGATTTTCAGCTAAATCAGAAAATTGTTCCCTTCAGAGGATTGTTTTTAGAAATACATGAAATGCTAACCAGGACAAAATTATTAGGTATATTTAAACCATGTGACCTACACAGCACAATATCATGTTAGTGCCACACATATACAGTTTCCTCATTCAAGTGCACCCGAGTAACTCATGTACTCACTTATAATATGCGTGTAGATGTGGGACCCATTTTTTTCTTTATGTTTTGATCTTGGACTTGTGGAAGTGTTGGCCCCTTTGTTACAATCAATAACAAGTTTATCATGTTAGTCATTTGTATCAAGTCAAGTAAAGAGGCTAGAATTTAAAAAATTAAAAGGCACACAAATCCCATCTGCATAAGAGCTAGAGGTCACTTTCAGTTCATTTCAATTGAAAATTGACAAATAACATGTTTAATTAAATAAAGTTTCTAACATTAATCAGTGGTTATCATATTCATTGACAGACATGATCAGCAATAGCAAAGCAACCAAAACAAGGGCTTACCATGTGCAATGAAAGCTTAGTGTTACTGATAAGGTTCAATAGCGATTTTGAAATTTTATAAAAATGTCCAGACTGGCACTCTTAAGGTTAAAGAGGAGCAGAAATTTGGCTATAATGTGCAAAGTAATCCTGGAATCAGTATTTTAAAAAAAGGAATCTTGTTTTATTCTAATCTACAGTGACTCTAGACTGTATCAACATGTAGAAAGCAGTGACTTGTGACTTCATTTCTTATCATGGCTGAGATCTATTTGTCATGCATGCATATTGCAACATGTGATTTTTTATATTTAGGCACAAGTTTTAGCAGAGCAGTAAAACATTTTTGCCATTGTCTTGCTGTTACGTTGTTTCTAAAATGTTCTAGCATATAGCACATACAGTCATATAGACATAATATTCCATTGAATTTGTTTTTTTAGTGTCTCTCAGTATGGGAGAATGCTATCAGAGTCATACAAGCAAAAGATCCTGGCACAGAACCATTACAGCTCAATACCCAGGAAGACCAGTCCTTGTTAACAATGCAGGATGAGCTGTCATCACCTTTAACAATGAAATCAGCAGAGAGTGAACACAGCGACAAGCAAGAAAACACAAAAGAAGAGAGGACACAGTGATTTCTTTATAATTATTTTACACCTTCATATGTATGCATGCAATTTATTGTTGTGAAACTAAACTTGAGACAGTTCTGCAGCTAATAGGAGAAAATAATGTTTGATGATACTGTCATGTAGACATTCATCATAAATGTGTCAACTTTTTGAAAATATTTTAGTTTATTTTTTTATGGCGTAGACCTGTGTTGAGCCATCCATGTAGCCTCTTGTGCTATTTTTTTTAGTTCTTTTTAAAAACCAATGGGTCAGTTGGATCAGACTTTGCAGGAATGTTCTTTGAAACAGGCTCAACAAAAATCTTTTTTTGGGATGGCTACCTGTGTGGCTTCCATAGTAACCATATGGTCAAACCTGTTTTTAACTTCTTCATATTGGCTAGCCAATTTCAGTCAAACTTTGTAGGAATATTTTTTAATACATGCTCTTTTGAAACTGTTTCTAAGATGGTTTCCCATTTGAGTATTTTCCATAGCTACTATTTGGAAAACCTATTTTTACTCTCTCTGGAATTTCTGAGCCAATTTTTATTAAAATTCATTGGAATGCTCTATCAAAGTTCACCTAGTGATTATGTGACTTCTATGACTTGTTTAACGTAGATACTCATTCCCATATTACAGTTTTGATTACCTTTAGTAGCTTTTGCCATTGATAGTGTCAGTACAAATGTTTGATCAGTAAATGTGAGAGAAAATATGTAGATATAGTTTTTATTTATTTCCCAACAAAAAAGCATGCCCAATGTCAAAATTTGGGGTACATATGATGAAAAATTGGAGAAACTTGCAATCCCATGCTCTGTGTACAACACTGTAAGCATACTATATATATATATCCAGGAGTGTGTTAAACCCTATCTACAACATTAGTTCTGCCTCACAAGCATGGACAGACCTAGATCAGATTTTATAAATGACTTGCACATGGGAGATGGGGGGGGGGGGAATCGATTCTGGGATTAAAATGTCACTGTGATAGAAATAACAAAAACATCATTTGTGTTCTCTGTGAACTCAGGGATGTAGAATAGATCTGATGTCCTGCATGGCATAATAGACCATTAATGTAAGGCTTTCAAAGGTTTCAGGGTTAGGAGTAATAAACTATTCACTCATGGAACCCAAGGTAACCAGCCCATTTCTGACAGCCCCTCACTTTGAAATGGAGAGCAAGGAAAATTAAAAAGTAAATACGTTTTAATACAAATCAAGACTGAATTGTTTTACGTTTTTATAATATCACACTAAGAAGAAAATTTTCAATAAATAGAATGTTAGGTTTAAACAATATACATGTAAATTTATCAATATTTTTATTCCTACAACAGCACTACTTCCCCCCCCCCCAAAAAAATAACATTATCTACAATTAGTTTCAGACCCCAAAACATTTTCATTTAAAATTCTTTATAGTAAAAATAAACATCTTAATTTTCGCCAGAGAATTTAACATGAGTAAAAACCTGACATTACACTGTACCATATATTTAAATATAAATTATTGTTCATTGATTGAAATAAAAAAGGGATGGAAAAAAAAATGTACCAAGCAGTACATTTACAGAACAACTAATTCAATATAAATATGTTAATTAGTAATCAGCATTAAATATCATATGAGTTGGGCCTAAGGATTAAAGGTGGGATACAAGATGGTACCTGTAGCAGAGATGAGTTTTTCTTGGAACCAAAATACATGTAGCTTGAGGTTTGACCTGCAGAGGTTTGACCTGTAGGTTTGAACTGTTGTCAAGATGAATTCATACAGGCATTTGGTACTGATATACAAACATTACTATTCAAACGGAACTTTTGCATTGGAGGTTGGCATTAGTGTCCTTTTCATCACAGGTCTGTTTTCCAAAAAATGAAAACAGATTTTGCCAACTGATTTCAATGTATTTTTCTGAACTCTTTAGGAAGTCTTTACCGATATTGTAGTACCCAGTAGAAATCACATACTTGAATGGCAATTATTATTATTATTATGCATATCCATGATTTGACAAAATTTTCCAAATCAAAAGCTTGGATTACTTAAATAATTGATATTAGCATCATGACCAAATTAAATTAAATACTGTGAAAACAGAAAAGGGCATTATCTATATACCAATGGAGTGCAGTTGCTGATATACATACACACTCACTGGAACTTGACTTCATTGACAGATGACAGTAGCCTTCAGAGGTGCAGACCTTTCCACTATTACAGTAAAACAGATTAACTTATTCATTCAGGCTTCAGAGAGCATACAAGCATGTATCACTTTTGTTTACACTTTTTATATCCATTACCTTTAAAAATGTGCATTATTGAATTAACATTTTATGTCACTTAATCTAAAAGATGAAACCTACCATGCTAAGATATTATGATTGTCAGTAGTTAAGAAATGTTTAAAAGAGGTTGTGATGGTTTGGATTCAGATGTTGGAGGTTTTACCCAAGATCAGATATTCAGCCTTGAGCATTTATTGTATTGCTAGGTGGTTTTAAATGTTGTATCTAAATGTATGTTATATGCAATGATACATACATGTGCATGTATATATTGTCTTATGTAAGAAAGTAAGTTATATAAATTATATGTATTTTTCCCTTGAAAAATTTGTTGTGATGGCGATCATTTCCTCCATAAAAAGACATAAATATCATTGACATACATATACATTTCAACTGCGTGTTTCTCTCAAGTCACTATATTTCCAATAACATGATGATATCACCATACCATATTCTTGAGACATTTTGAGCCTGAAACTCAAGGTGAAGCCAAAAACACCACATAATTAAGATACAGTACTTGGAGTGTAACTGTATATCACGTTAAATCACAAGGTGAGTGAATCCTAAAAAATCGGTCTTCATTCTTTAATCAAATGTTCCAGCAGCAAATTTTGAACTTCGAGCCTCATCATGTTTTTGCTCAGAAGAATTCAAGAATTTAGGGTAATATGATCATGTGTGGCATGAAAGGAAGAAAGAATGTATTGTGTCACAAGTTGTTTTGCTGATGTTATTGAATCATGGGCTAATACATTATACAGATTTTAAAGCAGTTATTTAAAATGAAGGGCAAAACAAATTTTGTATAACTGGATGGTAAAACTTAAATACATCTTTTTAGTGATGTGCTTCTCTTAATCTTTGTTATTCAGAGCTAAGCTTCCTTGAATTTTAACTACTTTTTATGTGTTTAATTGGAACCATATTTGAGAGTGTTCATTTTTTTGGATATGCAGAAAATGTGTGCAGGATAAAAATATGATGCACTATGATGAATTTTAAATGTTGTTTGCTAGTTACATAGCAAAGGTGCAAAATAGTGACATGGTCTTGAAATGTTAATATCCTAATTTTATTTGTAAACAGGAAATTTTCAGGGCAGATGCTTAAATTGGAACTTGTACATAGTGAAGCTTGCCTTGTTGTAAACCCCATATATCTTATTTTATTAATCTCTTGGATCTCGGCTTTTAATTTTGTGAGACATAAAATAGTGCTTTACGTTCACTTTCTCTATCTGTACTCATAAAATGTTATCTACTACATAAGGGCCATTCCAGTAAAATATACATTGGATGTAGGGAAGGCACTTTTAATCCAGAATAGTCACCCATAGATGCATAGTATGGGAGGATAAAAATTTGCAGATGGTCTGTCATGATAGACTACTTTGTGTTTTGGTAGATAATAACTCATCATGGACTGAACATATCAGTAAAAAAAAAGTGTATCAAATTGTATGGTTTCTCAGTAGGATAAAACATTTTTTTCCCTAAAAGGCGCCGAAAACTATTTTATAACAGTTGCATAATACTCTAATAGAGTATTTGGTAATTCGAATGATAAAAATATCGCAATGCTGGTATGTCTTTAAAAAAGATCATTTGGACTAATATCAATCCAGAAAGAAAGCAACTAAAATTTAGCTGGTAAGCCAAAATAATGTAAAGTATTTTCAGTAATAGCGCTCCTGAATATAGGCTGCCTGGCAATACTCCCAAACTTGGATTCATATCTACCAAACAGAATAAAATTCATAAACCAAATAAGGAATCATTTTTTTTTTCAATTTCAGTACTCTGGAACTTTGCTCTGGAATAGTATTCCAGTTGAGATTAGAAATGCCCACTCTATTTCCTTCTTCCAAACCCAATCACACCATTGGCTTCAGAGCTATAAATAAAATAATTTTTTTTGTATGAGGCCTCAAGGTAGATTAGTGCCTTCCTTGTGTACCATGTATGTTAAATTTAATGACTCTAAATTTCCTATAATATTATTTTTTTCCAAATCTTAAGGTTTTTTTCTGTGGGGTATCAGTATGTAAGAAGAATGGGTTTTTGCATATATATTGGTATTACCTTTAAGAGAGAGAGATTTTAGGTGAATATCTAATTGTGGTCCGAAATTCTAATTTGGGTCTGTTGTGGATAAAACCAGGATAGCTTCAGTAGCAAATGGGTAATGCTTCTTCTCGGAAAGAGCTGTCATTTGTGTCTGGGTTATGAAATGATAGGTAGCATGATTTAATAGGTATTCAAGTACAGTATATCTTACATCACATCTTGTTCTAATTTATATAGTAACAACCTACAGTGAATGTGACTTTTTCTTCATGTTCTCTTACTGCTGTAACACTTCTTTTCTCAACCACCTGAATAATTTTACTGTGTATTTTATTGTCAAAACTAGTTATAGCAAAATTTAAATAAAACAAAATTGGAAAGCTATGTGCAGCAGGTTTCATGACTACCCATCCAAGTGAAAGATGGCTGCCTTAGTTTCTTGGGGAAAGGCTTGCTGTTTCCATTTCCTTTGTTAAAAGTGCAATTTAAACCAACCAACCATCAGTCAAATATTTTATACAGTATGAATAATGAATAAAAATTAAAGCTAATCTGCAAATCCAGAGTCCAAATTGTACAAAATTTTTGTTACACTGACTTCTCCAAGCATACTGGACAGAACCAGATCTGCTGGTACATTATGTGATGGCAGATTTGGATTCAACTGCTATCATATTGCCAAAAAAAATATCAATGTTCCTGATTTGACTATTACACCACTCCCTCAATAACTCGCACCCTGATAACTCATGAGCCTGCTCATAATGCAAAGCCAGGCGTTGATCCCATATTTAAATCAGAAAATACTCCAAAACTGATCCCTATTTGTTAAACTTGAAGAAAATCGTGATCAAAATTGGTAATGGAAACTTTGATATGTTACTCATTTTACCATCGAAAATGGTAGGTAGGACCTGGAAACTTGAATCAACATTATGAAATATCAAATTAATTTTTTACATTTTCTTTCCAAACGACTTTATTATTACATCGCAATTAACAATATGTAAGGAAATTTTGATCAATGAAAAAGTCACTTAGGCTGATTGGAGGCAGTATTTTAATAAATAAATTCGAAAAATGAATTCAAATTAAATAATTTTTTTATCAATTGAAATTTGTGTTCTAGTTATATCTTTTACTTCCTTTTAAGTGTAGTCGTCATAAATGCAATGTGTCTTCATGTAATTAAATGTTAAATTTGTAAATCTATGGTAACAGCAAGCATTTCTGTGAGAACCTAGTTAAGTGCCGACTGTATTTTGATAACTGACTTGCGAAAATATTTTTTGTATTGTTCCACTGACTTAAAAGCTGGTCTCTTTTGTTTTATATCATTATGTCTTTTGAATCAAACGAAGGGGATGGAATAAAAGAAAAGTTAAAAGGCATTGTGGGGAAGCGATTTTCAGAGAATTCTTGAACTGGAACAAACATCCTCAAGGATGATAAGAAGTTTCATTATTACTTCCAATGAAATAATGACATCAGTATTGACTAATTGAGTTTTGACATAGATGATTGTCTCACAAAATAAATGTTGCTAGTTTTTTTTTATAAACAAAAGGAATCTTGTTTGGGGGCGTATCAACAGTTAGTCTAGTTCCCTGTTCTAAGGATTACCGATTTGGCAGGATACTATTAAACACCACCATGGGAACCAGACTCATCAAGAAAACAAAAAGCAGTCACGTAATGCACAGATTTTTTGCATACACATGATGGGTGTTTAAACTAGTTAGAAAGATCTTTCAGATGTTGGACATTTTTAAGAATAAATGTTATTTAAACAGAATGGCAAACAACTTCATTAGAAAAGGCGCATTATTGAAAATTATTATCGACGTGATTGTAAAACGAGGATTACGTCATTAAATAGCCTAGTTCTCTAATGCTGCCTTGCCCCTTTTCTCGATGTCAGTGTGATGTTTTTCCATTTTTGGAGGTCCCTTGGTAACTTGTGAGGTGTATGTTTGTGGACCCCATTGTGTGTGAATTATTGAGGGCAGGGTTTATTAGAATTCTAATGTCTGCATTAATTTTGTTCCATGCATGCTGAATTGCAAAGGTTGAATTCTGCATGATTTTAGTAATAACAACATTTCTGAGTCCATTTTACAAAGTACATTGACTTTATTGATAAAAATAATGTTTTTCAGGAAAAAAAAGTAGGGGCTTGGTAACAAATTTTAAATGACAAGAAATGTACGCTAGAGCTATGGAGTGATATATGATCGCTATACATGTTTCCCCCATAAAAGTACAGACATGTGTAGAGTTTAAGTTAGACTTGAGTACATTGTTTTGCTGATCTATTCAGCCTTTTTATTTAACATCCTATTCATATTTGTCTAGATTGCAAAACTGCATACAGGAATATATCCCAATTTAGACCATTGAACTGAATGGGAAAAACATGGTCTTAATTTGAATGGACATGTATATAAATTATGTTAAATGTTGTATTATGAGTTAAAATGTATATTCTGCAAATATTCTGTATGGTTTTGGAATGGCATACATACAAGGGACATTGTTTTACAAGTAACATAATTGTATTGCATAAATAATCTAGTCAGATTTGTAATACTTTGCATTTTCGTGAATACTCTGGATTTAATTGTTTTTTATTTGTACTAATCAACATATGAAGAAGTAAAGTTAAAAAAAATGTGTTTTCAAAGTAATGGCTCAGATACAAATCAATGAAATCTTAGAAAATTTTGTAATTTAAAATGTAATTTCTGCAGTTAGATAGTACCTCAAGTGACATGTTTTATAAGGGATGATTAGTTGACAGGCATATCATATGTACTTATGTTTTAATTCTGAAGACTATCTGTTAACAAAAAAAGCCGGAACCAATGTATAATGAACACATGAAATTCTTTCATTGAACAGAATTAATTATTAGCTGAGATAAGTAGAAATTATTTAATTGTGATAATAATTTTTAAAAACATACGCCAGAAATTCAGTGCAACTAGTTTTGCATTTTAGTCTATGCTTCTTCAGGCATGAAATGTTTTTAAAGTAACGGATGACGTCTTTTATTTTAAAACAACAATTATGTCATTACATAATGTCTTAAATGATATGCATCATCATAACAAGTATATGTGACAGGATTTTAAAGATATACAAGTCTCTAATGAAACTTGAAATAATAAAATAATAAAATAAACTAGAGACAAACAGTCATGCATATAATTATATGCTGTAAACGATATACAGTATATCAGTTTAAGTTATACAGTTTTATATATTGCATTGGCATTAAGGTCATTAGGATACAAAGTATCTAATTTATCAATAAGTTTCTTTTATGAGTCTGTTCATGTCACCATGCACAATATCTATTGGCATGATTGAAAAATCAAGTTGAGAGTGATTATTGGTGTTAAAGTGTGTTGAAATGTTTGCACATTGAGAGAGCACCTATTTCTGTTACATTTCGTTGACAAAAAGTGTATTTATTTTAATTATTTTGTTCTGTCTGATTAGTTCTAATGAAAAAATCTTACAAGTTCATGGATCTTCTATAAGCGAGAATTGGTTTAGTTTTGTAAAGTGATTTAGTTTTATTGGATAAATTTAGGAGGCTATAATATTTATTAATTATAGGACCTGTATTAGAAATTATGTAATGTTATGATTTTAGACTTGTATGTAGATCAGAACCAATTAAATATGGAGCTATATTACGAGCAGATTTTTTACTTGTGTTTTTCATTGTAAACACAACATTGTGGTTATAGAAATATCTTAACAGTCTGATGTTGAAAAATATGAATCAATCTTGATATACAGTCTGATGTATAAAAGTATGAATCAATCTGGATATATATACAGTATGAAGTTTAAAAGTAGGGTATCTGTCTTGACATAATCTGATGTTTAAAAGTATGAATCTGTCTTGACATCTGATGTGTAAAAGTCTTGATATACAGTCTGATGTACTAAAGTATGAATCAGTAATGATATACAGTCTGATGTACTAAAGTATGAATCAGTAATGATATACAGCTTGATGTACTAAAGTATGAATCAATAATGATATACAGACTGATGTACTAAAGTATGAATCAATAATGATATACAGACTGATGTACTAAAGTATGAATCAATAATGATATACAGTCTGATGTACTAAAGTATGAATCAATAATGATATACAGTCTGATGTACTAAAGTATGAATCAATAATGATATACAGTGTGATGTACTAAAGTATGAATCAATAATGATATACAGTCTGATGTACTAAAGTATGAATCAATAATGATATACAGTCTGATGTACTAAAGTATGAATCAATAATGATATACAGACTGATGTATTATAGTATGAATCTGTCTTGACATCTGATGTGTAAAAGTTTTGACATACAGTCTTATGTACTAAAGTATAAATATGTCTTGGCATACAGTTGTACAAAAGTAACAATCTGTCTTGACATACAGTCTGATGTACTAAAGTATGAATCAGTCTTGACATAACAGTCTAATGTAAAAAAATATGAATCAGTCTTGACATACAGTCTGATGTGTTAAGAAAAACTTGTTCTTATGTTACAATGAAATCATTTTTTGGGGTGGAAGAGGGTTAAGAAATGTTAAAAAGATCTTTAAATTTCTGTTTGATTTGGCTGTCTTCTTCAGTGAGCGTATTGACTTTAAGCTGGTGGCAATTTGTTCAGCATAAATGAAAGATAACGTTAGACTTTCATGTGTAAATGTACTTGAAGTCTTTTTGTTTTAAATGTATTTGAAGCCGTTATGTTTGAAAGATTCTAGTTTGTTGTTCATTTTCAAATGTAATGAAACTAGTTTTGAATTGTAGATGCCAGCAGAAAAATAATGCTTGTATTTCATCTTGCATTTGGCAGATATTTGTTTTCCTTGCAATATTTTCAAATATGTTTATAATTACTCAATGCTGAAATATCTGCAAAGTAACTGGGTTTTTCTCAATTCTTTTAGTGGATTTATACTCAGCAATTGTCAGCCTGTACATTATAAAGGCATAGAAAGATAAGTTATCTTGTTCACTCTCATGTATAATGTTTACACATTTTTCTCTGGATTTTATCTGATTTATTTCAATACATTCTTTGTGATAAGTTATGTGACCACCTTAATGTCTTCCAGTAAAGACATCACATTGAAAAGGTTGATAACAGTAAAATGTGAATTGATCAAAGTTGATTACAAGTTATAGTTTTTGTTTTCTAGTATGAAACATAATCCAAATTACTGATTTTATCTTGTAAATTAATTTATTCAAAATTAGGTCCGCAGTAAAGTTTTTTTTGCCCTATTCAGTAAAATGTCAAAATGAGTACTTGCTTAGTTGTTTGTGGTGCTTAAATTTTGATTTTTAAATACATTGACAACCACAGTCAGTCACATAATCATGGTAGATGATGCGTTCACAATCATTATTACATTGTATTTATATTTGGCATATTCATACTGCAGTGCAGTGTAAAATGGCAGTATACATATTTATGCGTTACATAATTCTATGGATGTCAAAGACTGCAATAAAGAGTGAGACACATGTATCATGGATTTAAAAACTTCAATATTGCAATTTTAATTTCCAGAAAACCTGTAGGAAAAACACTTTTGCATCCAACTGCGAACATCATAGACCCAGATTTACCATCAGTGAATACACTTGCAGTCAATGGCTCTGTTGTTCAACGGAAATCCCATTAAAAAAAACAAGCAACATAGTCCTAAATGTACTGTCACAGAATTCACTTGCAAATTGTAGCTATGTTATTTGCTTAAAATTGCATAATGAAAGTACAGCCTAGGCCCAAATGTGCTATATTGAATGTGCCTGCAGATTATGGCTATGTTGTTTGCTTGCAATCAACATAAAGAACATACAGTATAGACCCAAATGTGCCATCACCTAATGTGCTGGCAGGTCAGGGTCTATGATATTTGCTTGAAATTGAGCAAACATAAAATACCCAGATTTGACATTCCGTAATTTGATAGCAGATTGTCTTGTTTGCTTTAAATTGTAGGAAGAACAAATGGTGAAACTATGCAGTATCATATCTGATTCTAAAATGTTTGCTGTGAGATGTGTTACAGTCAAACAGTTATGACAAATGCCTGCTAATAATCAATGAGGCTTATGGACTTTACAGGCCAAGAATTATAACAAATGTCTGATAAAATAATTAATAGGGCTTATGGACTTTACAGGCCAAGAATTATAACAAATGCCTGATAATAATTAATAGGGCTTATGGACTTTACAGGTCAAGAATTATAACAAATGTCTGATAAAATAATTAATAGGGCTTATGGACTTTACAGGCCAAGAATTATAACAAATGCCTGATAATAATTAATAGGGCTTATGGACTTTACAGGGCAAGAATTATAACAAATGCCTGATAATAATTAATAGGGCTTATGGACTTTACAGGGCAAGAATTATAACAAATGCCTGATAATAATTAATAGGGCTTATGGACTTTACAGGGAAGAATTATAACAAATGCCCATTAATAATCAGTAGAGCTTATGGGTTATGTAGATTGAAGCAAAATACTGCTGTATTTATCAAGAATTTCATGTTGTCAAGAATTTAAACATTTTGTTTGTCAGTCAGTAAGTTGTTAGTTTATATGTTTGCTTTAATATAAAAAGGATACAAATGATACTATCAGACCATGAATTAATGGTGAGGACCAAAGTTAAATAGATAAGCTGAAACCTGTTTGTATCAGTTTCATACACCCTTGAGTTGATGTATGAAAGATATGCATATACACTATACATCTTCACTTAATGAGTGAATATGTTTTCACTTTATGAATGACACTAGAAATATATTTACATGATAAATGAATATGAATTTTAATTTTTTTTTTTTTTTAAATACTCTTTTATTAGATAGTTACCTTGCCATCTAGTCATGACTGAATTGAAGACAGTCACATTTGCTTTTAAACAAACTTATATTGATAAAGTTTGTTGCAGCTGTTACAGATATACAATCAGTGGTCTTACCCTAATGCTGTTCTGGAGATTTATAAAAGTGAACTGTATTAGTATAGCAAGGCTTATACTGAGGTAATTTAGGTGTCAAAAGTTGGATTCATAATCATCCACTTGTTATGTTGTATACTGAGGTGCTTCATGGTGAAAGACCACTGTAGTACAGTATCAGTATGTGATTGTATATTATTTATTGGATATATGTGCAATATTTCACTTTTGAAAGTGATGTAGAATATTCATTACAATTTATGGATTGAGGACCAACTTTCGTTTTGTTTGTACAAATTTGATGGCTTTAGAAATAAATTTGAAAGAATGTCAAGATTACCATTTATTTTAAATTTTTGTTTTCTATCTGCTTTTCAGAGTAGTAATTTAGGGATGTTCCAGTAAAACATAATTGAGACCCAGAAATGGCACTTTCAATTTGGAGGAGTCACCCAAAGAATGATTTTTTAATTTTTTTATAATTTTAATATGAATCCTTTGAGCCATGTTATTTGTAATGCATGTGGTGTATGTATATGAGTGTGTGTGTACATCCTTTTGACATTTCAGTGCATGGAAGAACATCATAATGCATGGGTCGAGAGAAAGGGTCATGCAAATCAGCAAGACTCAAACCTGTTAAGTCTTCATCATTAGCCAGTATTGGCTCTGAGCATAATGGGGACATAGGATGTCAATAGGATGGTGCATCATACAAGGGCAAACATTCTAAGTGCTTCCTGCAATTAGTATTTTATAAGATGAGATGCTTTGTTCAAATCTTACTATGTGAAAGCATTGCATTCTCTCCCTTTCGGTTCCCCTCTGTTGCACAGGAAGGGACATACTGAGGAACACATTTTCAATTTAGGAAGACTTTATCTCTCAATAATCGAATACAAAAAACCAGAGTATCATAAGGAAAGATACAATTGAAATCCCATTTTGTTTCAGCCACATGCTTTTGCACAAAGATGCAAGGTATGAGACACAGAACATTGCTATCCAACATTTCAGCCAAACTCAAGAACATCAGAGTGTCGAAAAAAGATAACACAAGCACATGTCATTTGGTACAGATGAAGAACTTGTCCTGTGGAGATAATGAGATATCCTTTCCGATGTGTCTTGGGTGTAATGCACAAAGAAAAACATTAAATTACAACTGCAAAGAAAAGTTAGTGTGACTGGAAATTTGATGAGAACAGTCATAGATACAATTTTTGTCAATTAGGGGTTGGTCAGTACTGACAGCAAGTCATCTTTGAGAGGAGATTCTTAGAAATTATCCAACTGCTTTGTGACCATCCTCTTTTCGGTAATTATTATGACAGCACATAAAAGAGAAACTGTGTCGCTATGTCAATGAACCAAGCATCACTGAACAACATTCTAAAAAACAATATTAAATTGACTGGAAGCCAATACATACCCCTGAGCTGGTTCAGCTGTTATTTCAAGCAGTTGACCTACAATTTATTGAGTTTATTTGTGCACTGCATGATGAAAGCAATTACCGTTTGCACCAAAATTATGATGCATACTGCATCAACAGCATAATATGGCATTGCAAAACTGAAGTGCAACACAAAGAAATATGCCAGAAATTACTTAGGAATTTGAAAAACAAAAAGCAATACCTAAAAAAATAGTTTCAACCAATGGAAAATTCTGTTTCAAATGGTGATAAGAATATTGCTCAAAAGCCAACCAACAAAAAAGATCAAAAGTGAAAAAGCAAAAGCAGTTTCAATGATTTGACATAGGAGTGACTTTGTTCATTAAATTTAATGATATTTTTTCTGTATTCTGTTCCTTAATTTGAATTTTTTGCTTTAATAATTTAAAAGGGTGGGGAAATACAGCCATATGCATTTAAAAGAAGTTTTATACATTTTTTTCTTCTCAGTCAAGTGTCAGTGTAGTTGTAGTTCCTCCTTAATGATTCATTTATTACCATTTATTATAATTCACTGTTTATTTTGTTTATAAGTTGATAAGAAAGACGGTGTATTTGTGTGTTTTGAGTAAGGATCCACTTTACAAGAAACTATTCTATGTGTGTGTGTTTTTGTAAAGATTTTATTCTGTTGTAAAGACGAGCTATTGCAGATCTTTCTTGTAAAAAATATTGTTTTTGTTTTTACATCAAATAAAAATAACAAAACTTCTGGGCATATAATCAGAAATGGTAGATTGAGATGGTAGATACAAGGATAGAGTTCCCTATGAACATTTTGCAGTACTATACAACTAGACAAGAATGCAACACTGAAGAAAAAGCATTTGAATTAAAAACCTAGATTTAGGCTAAAAAACAGCAAATAATATCTGTTGTAAAATGTTGTTTAAAAAGGTCTTTTCTATACATGCCAGCAATGTGTGGAATTTCTAGGGAAAATTTAGACAATATCAGCACAATTAAACTTTTGGGGAATTAAAATGATAAACAGGAAATGCACATCTTGTTAATGAATAGTACTAATATTAGTACCCCAACTTTGTGGACATTGAGGCTATGACATTGTAACTAATTACTAAAATGCATTGAAATACACTTAGGTACATTCAAATATAATCGAATAAAGGTACTTGTTTCAATTATCTAATGAATATAATGGACTCAATCTAAATTAATAGTCTCTATTCGCTTTGCAGATGTGATACATTTTGCATTTTGTTGACTTGTAACATATTTTCACTGAAAAAATAGCATTATAATGTATTGTAAAGTTTGTTTGTGGTGGCTTGCAGCAAATACATGGACCCTTGGATAAGTCCTCTCTGAAAAACAGAATTTACTCAACAATTACCTATCCCTTACATTCTTATATTTCTATGTGGTGAATAATCTCTTAAGACCTCTATGTATTAAAATCAGATATGGTATGTGGGTTGATATCAGTAAAACAAACATTAGATTTTCACCACTTTCTTTAAAATTTGTAGAGATTTGTTAACCCTTGTGACTTAGAAATTTTTTAATACATATTTATGTTCTCTTCACTCAGGTACTCGTGAAATATTTGAAGGATTTGGTTACATTTGGTATGCAGTTTACTTTAGTCTTTAGTCAAGTATGATTTTTACTTTTTTTAAAGTTAGTAACTTGTTTTAACTAATAAGATTTTTTTACCTATTGTTGCTTAGGGGTTAAGTGAAAATGAGCTTATGTGACTTTCGTCCCTCATGTATCTATTCGTTCGTCAACAGCTATTTAAAATTATTCTCAGAAGTAACCAGACTAGGTAGTTTTGACCAATTTGGCACAGAGCATCCTGGCATAAAGGGCTTTTGAATTTGTATAAGTGATGCTGATCCGACACCAGATATTTCTGCTCTTACTAAAATTAGTATCATCTTATAGAGTTTAACCAAACTTAACAGAAAGCAACCTGGAATTAAGAATTTGCAAGTTTGTACAAAATGATGTTTATTCAACACCAAATATGTAATTGTTTCATTACTAAAAGTATTTTTAGAAAAACTTGAAATGACTTGTTTTTCTTTTCTTTTTCAAAATGAATTTGAACATGATAGAAAGCATCTTGGCATGAACATCTTCCAAATTTATGTAAAAAGGTGTCAATCCAGCATCAAGTATAGCCATTTTTACAAAACAAATAGCAAACTTTTAATCAACAATTCATAAACCAAAGCATACTAGTTATAAAGGGTATTAATAGGAAAATAATGAGAGTTTAAGACTGTATGACCAGTTTTCAGTTGGTCAGAAGACCGTTTAGAATTCCCCATATCGTTTCCCACGGAGGGCTTTTTGCATACGAGTGCTTGTGATTTCATCCCACGTGAGTCTACTTGGAAACTTGTCTCTCAAGTTGGCATAGTCGGTTGGGAGCTATGGTGGTGTGCATTCAGAGACATATTGATATATGCATATGTCAGTTTGCCTGTTTTAGGTGGATCACCAGGTTCCGTATGTGTGTGAATAGACATCAGTAGTTTTCCATTTCGACCAGGACCATTTCGAACTCAACCATACTACCGGTAATTGTTCTTAATCTTCAATGCCAATGATCACAGCTGCAACTGTGATGAGGCTTATTGTACCACTGCGAGAATTTCGGAATAGTCGAGTAACAGCCCTAACTAAATCACATTTGAAGCGCCACTCGTAACGCTGGTTACCATCGATATAGCCCGGACAGCACATCCGACTGGGGTTACTTTATGATGGTTGTTGTGTTCATAATTCAGTAACACCTTGATCACCATGCCAGTGGTTGCGAAAGTCATTTATGCAAATAGCTTCTACAATAAAACCACACACTCGTTTTTATTTCGTGAATAAAACGGATTTCCTGGTGATTTCACATCGCAGCTGTTATTCCACTTCAAATATATTTTCGCGTCGGTAGCGTTGATAATCTATCGCAGCTCTTCTGTTAATAGTGTGATTGCTTAGTATAACTGGTCGGCATAACTTGTTCAGGTGCATGACGCATATTTCCAACCAAGTATTTACCTTTACTGGTACAGCTGACATCCATATCTTACCATGGGCACTTCAGCAGTCTTTGCATTCGTGTATGTTTCGCTTCAGCATCAGAAACATCGATAACAAATTTGATAAATGCAACCGACACGCCAGCGTCTTTGATTTCTTGGTTGTCGGTGATCTCAACCATTTTTTAAACCAGCGGCTTGCTACTTCGAAACAATGTTGAGAATGTCCACATTTCATGCTTTAATTTTTTCAGTTCGTTCTTTAAAAATCACAACACCGTCTAGGTCGACGATAACAACAACTAGGTTGCTCAACTCAATCAAGTCAGCTTTTGTTGCAAACCTGGTAATTCCTCGACACCGCGTCGGGTTTCAGCTCCGTTAATGCCTATGTCAATAATAAACAATTTAACGTGGCGGTGCAAGCCCATATCAGTGAAGACACAGAAGAAGTTGAGACGTTACATCGTATGTAGCCAAAAATGTACAGGTCCTGTTATGAAATTCAGGTTTAAAATATGCTGTCTTCTCACATGTGGAGGATTTATTCGATGCAAGTTCACCCCGCATAAGATACATCGGAAATTCGTGAATGTCTTTGGCATCGAGAGGAAATCAAAATGAGTCAGTGGACGCACGTTCTTAATAGTGAACTGCAAGGCCACAAGTGAAGACCATTTGAAGTCGAGTTGGTAATCGATGACTATTTCAATTTTGTAACCTTCCTCAATACACTATGCGTCAACCGACCACTTTTCACAGCCAGTCTGATTAAGGTTCCGACGGTCTCTAACGCAGCCACCTCAGCAACCACGGGAGCTGCAGACGCCGACATTTTTGCGAAGAATGGAAATATTCCACCAGCTATCGGCATTTGTATCACCTCTGACAACTGTAATGCCACTGAGCCGCTCTCTTGTTTGGCAGCAGTGAGCTGAGTAAATGTGTTTCTGTTAGCCAAAAGGGAAGTGTAACATTATACATGTGTAGCTGACCAATCAGAGCCCTCTGTGCATGAGTCATTGGTTCCACTGGTACTATCATCAGGCGTCTGCCTCTTTGATACCACTCTGTGTTAAGACCTCACAGTAGTCGTTTGTTCATATTAAAGTTATTGATAGTTAGAACACGACGTCTTATATTATGTTTTAACACAATAACACAACATGGTGTCAGAAGTGATCGCAATGGAAATAGCACATGGATCGTAAATGGATATTTTGAAACAATAACCTATCAATCCACGGAAGATTTAAGACGAATTGAAAACCTTTAAAACGTTCAAAATTCTGAATACGAACTTAATACCTTCGATATGGATCTTTCCGGCGTGCCAACACCCACCATGGACTGGGAAAATTCCAACCTTACCACATCATGGGCTAAATTCCAACAACATTGTGAATTGATATTTAACGGACCGATGAGTAGAAGAAGTGATGCGGTTAAAGCCAACTACATTTTACTTTGGGTAGGAGACAAAGGTAGAGACATTTTCAATACATGGACTCTGACAGAAGAAGATAAAAAGGACCCAACAATTATCTTTACAAAATTCAAACATCATGTGCAACCAAAATTAAATCCGGTCTTTGCAAGATTCAAGTTCAATAACGAAATTCAAGGCTCCAAGACAATAGATCAATATGTGACCTCGTTGAAACTATTGGCTAAAGACTGTCTCTTCAAAGACGAAGACGACATGATTCGAGATAGGATTGTTTTCGGGGTATCATCATCAAGGATACGAGAAAAACTTATCAACGAAGGCGAAAAGTTGACCTTGGAAAGGGCTATCAATATCAGTCAAAGCCATGAATATGCACAGGAGCAACTCCAGACCATGTCTGCATCAGCCAGACCAGAAGTGCATGCGACAATTCAACGACAGGCCAAGACAAAAGAACTGCAGCCGAAAAAGAAATGGACCACGTCTTCCAGACGGAGCGTGAACTTGACATGTGGACACTGCGGATACAAGTCGCATTCAAGCCAGGATAAGTGCCCCGCAAAAGGAAAGACTTGCAATAAGTGTCATAAACCCAATCACTTTGAAAAAGTATGTAGATCAAAAACAGTCAGTGTGATTAACAATGAACATCAAAACGAGGATTTGTATATTGACAGTGTAAAAAGGGATATAATTGCCAATGGCCAGGCGTATGCAGCGATTGAGGTAGGACCACATTTAGTTTCTATTGATTTTAAATTGGATACTGGCTCTCAAGTTAACATAATACCCTTGCATATATTCAAAAAGCTAGGCATAAAGCATCCCCTACAACCTACATCAAATACATTATCCGCATATGACGGCAAATTATTAAGTACAATGGGTACAGTCAATCTCACATGTAAACGCACTGAACGTACACATGAACTCGAGTTCTACATTGTTAAAACGAAAGCACCACCTATACTTGGTTTACAATCTTGTATTGAGTTAGGCTTAGTTAAATTTACATACTCTGTTCAGACACAGATGTCAAATTTACAATGCAACAAGAGTACGCCCCTCACTAAGGCAGTTGTACTCGAGGAATATGCCGAAGTCTTCAACGGCATAGGTCTTTTCCCAGGGGAATGTACCATACACATCGACCCCAAGGCAACACCTGTAGTGCACCCTCCGCGGCGAGTACCTGTCGCACTTCAAGACAGACTCAAAACTGAACTCGATCGCATGGAAAATGAAAATATTATTGCCCAGGTTACATCACCTACAGCATGGGTGAATTCTATGGTAGTCGTAGAAAAACAGTCGGGTAAACTAAGGGTATGCCTCGACCCACAAGATCTTAATAGAGCAATTTTGCGTCCCCATTACCCTATGCGCGCATTAGACGATATCCTACCCCAATTATCAGGTGCAAAATATTTCACCAAATTGGATGCACGGTCAGGATATTGGGCAATAAAACTGTCAACAGATTCTTCTTACCTTACAACTTTCAACACCCCATACGGTCGTTACCGTTTCTTGCGTCTCCCATTTGGTTTGAAATCATCTCAAGATGAATTCCAAAGGCAGATCGATGAGAGTTTTGAAGGTTTAAATGGTATAGTTTCGATTTGCGACGATATACTAGTTTTCGGACGCACACGCGACGAACATGATACAAATTTGAGAAATGTTCTCAAACGTTCCCTTGAAAAAGGAATCCGGTTAAATGAGGAAAAACTAGAAGTAGGTGTCACAGAAGTACAGTACTTCGGGCACATTCTGTCAGCAGAAGGTCTCAAACCGGACCCTGCCAAAGTAGCAGCTGTCAGAGAAATGGAACCCCCTCGTAACCGTGCGGAGTTAGAAACCATTCTTGGCATGGTTAACTACTTGTCCAAATTTGCCCCAAATTTGGCAGCGGTCACCAGTCCGTTAAGACAACTGTTAGCGAAAGACGTAGAGTTTGAATGGGACTCTCCGCAAATAGACGCATTTATAAAGGTCAAAGACATAATTACAACAAGTCCGGGACCTGTTCTGTCCTATTTTGACCCTAAGAAACCACTGACTTTGCAAGTTGATGCGTCAAAATATGGGCTCGGTGCCGCCCTATTGCAAGATGATAAGCCCGTGGCTTATGCATCAAAATCATTGACCACAACGGAAATTAATTATGCTCAGATAGAGAAAGAAATGTTCGCTATACTGTTCGGATGCAAACGTTTTCATCAATATGTATACGCGAGAAAGGTACATGTTCAAACTGACCACCTTCCACTTGTCTCTATAATGAAAAAGCCCCTCTATGCAGCCCCACCGCGACTACAACGCATGCTTTTGCAACTGCAGCGTTATGACCTAGAGGTAAAACATTATCAAGGTAAGAACATACCCGTAGCAGACACACTCTCTCGTAAGTTCTTATCTGATACACACCCCTCCTTATCTGAAGGTATAGATATGCATGTGCATATGGTGTTATCAGCATTACCTGTATCTGATCGTAAGAAAGAAGAAATAAAATCTCTCACTGAAAAAGACCCCCAGCTGGTCATACTGAAACAGGTCATAATTGAAGGCTGGCCTGAAAAGAGGTCAAGCTGTAAATCAGAGATAATTGACTATTGGAATTATAGAGAAACGCTTTCAGTTGTAGATGGGTTAATCTTGAAAGGTCAAAAAATAGTCATACCACAAGCCCTCAGACAGAAAATGCTAGACACTGTACATTCAGGACATTTAGGTATTGAGAAGTGTCTGAAAAGAGCTAGAGATGTTTTGTTTTGGCCAAGAATCTCAGTTGACATTTCCGATTTAGTGTCAAAATGCTCTATCTGCTTGGAGCGCAGAAGTTCTAACCAAAAGGAACCTCTCATTCCCCATGACGTCCCTGAATATCCATGGCAAAAAGTCGCCACAGACCTATTTACATGGGATAATAAAGAGTACATTGTTGTAGTAGATTATTTCAGTCGCTACTTTGAAGTTAAGACACTCGCAAGCTCAAAAAGTTGTACTGTTATCAATCACATGAAAAGTATATTCGCGCGCTTCGGAATACCAGAAATCGTTGTCAGCGACAATCAAACATGCTATTCTTCCCGAGAGTTCGCAAGCTTCGCGAAAGAATGGGATTTTCAACATGTTACATCGAGTCCCACATACCCTCAGTCGAACGGCCTAGCGGAAAAAACAGTTCAAACTGTAAAGAAAATTCTCTCAAAAGCAAAAGCCGATGGCAGAGAACCGCTTATAGGCATATTAGAGTATCGAGCCACTGTGCTTGATATCGGGTTCTCACCAGCACAATTGTTGATGGGCAGACAACTTAGATCTATTCTCCCAACAACCCGCGAGAAATTAATGCCCAAAATACCCAACACCGCTGAGGTCAAAAGGAAAATTACGCTTCGCAAGAATAAAACAAAGAATTATTATGATAAAAGTGCAAAACCACTAAAAACACTTAAGGAAGGGGAATCAGTTAGAGTTCAATTCAAAGGTCAAAACTGGGAACCTGCCGTTATAATAAGAAGACACAACGAAAGGTCATACTCAGTTCGCACCAAAGATGGTACCATTTATCGTCGAAATAGACGTCAGCTCATAACAACTAATGAACTACACCCCCTGCAATGTAGTATAAATTCCCCCTTCTCTCAGAATGAAAACACACTGTGTACAGCTGTAACATTTCCCGCAAATGCCAGTATGCCAATTTCACAGTCAATAGAATCTCGATGTTTCAGTAAAAATACACCTGAGCCTGACGCAAAATTCCCACAGGATTGTCAGCAAAGTGGATATTACACACGTTCTGGAAGGTTAGTAAAACCAAAGGTAATCGAGTCATTGTAATCAGATACTCTCAGATAGAGAGGCTGAGCCCAGAGATCCGTCATTAGTGTCACGGTGTATCGTTTTGTTGATAAACACAGACAGTGATTCAAGATAAGGACCAACTGTGTACATTAAATATATAAGGACCAGTTGTGTACATTAAATAGCAATCAAGCATGCAACAAGAATTGTAAAAACTGTAAAATTCATTCTCAGTATGTTGCAGAAATTTATTAGTTAATCATTGTAATATTTGCTATCAAAGACGCTTTTGATTTTGATATGTTAGTTATAATGGCTAATGATTAAGTTAGACATTTTAATAAAGTGTATTAAGACCTTCTTTGTAAGAAGAGAGATGTAACATTATACATGTGTAGCTGACCAATCAGAGCCCTCTGTGCATGAGTCATTGGTTCCACTGGTACTATCATCAGGCGTCTGCCTCTTTGATACCACTCTGTGTTAAGACCTCACAGTAGTCGTTTGTTCATATTAAAGTTATTGATAGTTAGAACACGACGTCTTATATTATGTTTTAACACAATAACACAACACAACAGGAAGAAAGCCTCGTTATGCGCCCGCAAACTAGTTTCCACAAATTCCAACTTGAATTTCGTTATATGACATTATTATTTGAAAATATAACAGATTAAATTAACTTTGCTAGTTTTCCATATACGCGTCAATGACCCTCATCCTGCCACCTTTATCCTCCAGATTAATACATCCGTAGTTTTGAAGAGAGTGTTGAATTCCATGTTACGTTTTGGTTTCCACCTATGTTCGATAACAGTTTGCGATTTGCACGTAAGACATAACTGTGAAGTCAAGTAAACTGTCTTCCGATGGATCACAATAACCGTTTAAATGCAAAGACACTCCTGAATGGTAAAATTACATTTTTTAAAATAAAATAATGGTCAGTTGCCCGCTCCATCGTGTGAATCGCCACAAACATATCTTTGTTGCTGACAGCTTGTTATTAGAGATGGCAGATGTGGTAAACCTCTAGATCGCAAAAACTACTCAAAATGTTGTTCTTCAGCTATTATAGAAGATAATACATGCATCCAAAATATAAATTTCGACGACACACTTTTGCCATCATCAACACCATCTGCGAACCAAATTATATCATTGCTGTTGTTTTGGTATAAAGTGACTGTTTTCGTTCTGAAAATAGCGTTGCGAACATTTCTGCAAAACCCATAGATGTCACAGAGAGGAATCACGCTTAAAACGACAATGAGATTCATCGAAATTGTCTTCCATACTGAAGATTTCCAAGGTTTTAATTTTGCTTGTTTTCAAACAACACAGGTCTACCGTTGACAACAGGTCTGTCGGGCATACTATCAGGTTCACAAAAGAATCCCATGTATATACTGATGACGTGTGTATACCGCGTAGAATCTGCATGTTTAGATCTATGAAAATAAAACATAATAAACGGGTTAACGAATCTGGTATAACCATCGCTTTATCTGACGGACCAATAATCGTCGTGGCAATGTCAAAGTTCTCAAACATGCTCGATTTTCTTTGCATCGATAAAATAACGTACGCTGCTCCACAACACCATGATGCCACTCTTGATAAGTCCAAATTAGGCAAAGGAGGTGTAATTGGTACTGGTATCTTCATTATGTACAAATGTTCCAGAGAGTTCCAAGAATGCCTCACATGGAAGAAAATACTGAGACATCTCGTGCACTTTGAATTATGTTCGTCCCTATTGATCAGGATAGTTAGCCAGGCATGAATAATACTGGAAATCTATTTTGTTTCTACCTGTCATCAATGGCAGGTATAATGGGATATCATGACCTGTGCCAGGGTGAAACTTTACACATTATCAGTTTTGCCTAATATCATTTTATGAGACGTTTTCATATTGCACGAGCGTAATCCTCTTCCCATTGGCACATATGAGATCACGTAATCAATGATGGCTTTCGCTAACTCGATTAGATGTAATTGAACGGCATCATTAACTATTATACAATCCAGCGCTGCCATTATTGTTATTGATGGAACGGCCACCACTTTTGGTGTTACCCGAGTCAACAATCGTCGAAGTCGATTGGAACGCCTGCAATATCACATGTTTTATCTGATCCGCAACAGTGCTTTTAATACTATTGAAGACTCCCATTGAAAACTTTTTTAGGATCAGTGTGAGCAAGGTGAAAATCTTTCACGATGCTTTTTTAATCATATATCTAAATGACTCAGAAAAATATGTTAGAAAATTGGTGCACTAATGTGCATTTACATCTTGCTGATTCCTATACATATTTTTTCGTCGTTTTCTATACTGTTTTAAGTATATGACACTGTAATCGACTTATAATTTAGTACCAGTGGTGATATTCTCACATGCTTGCAATGTGTTGCCTTATATGAACTTTCATTAATACATGTTTGTTTTGCTCTTGTTTCCTCCGTTAAATGATCTGCAATTGTTCCAGTCAGAAGTCATACATATTTACACGCTTATTGTCACATTCGATGCCCCTGAGACCTCTTGCATTTTAATATGCGATCACACCCACACTACAAGAATTTCGTTTTCTTATGGTATATACACAGATGGTTGCATGCGCAGTTTGCGCATCCTCTATGCGCGCTAGCAATGTGAGAGTGGTCACGCACTTTTTCATCGGTGCCGATGAAAGCTGCATCAAAGATCCTGCAATGAGTGGCTGTGGAAAATGTTATCACGGCCCATAAAATTGTCTTTAAGCGATGAGAAATGTTGAAAAAATCATTTCGAGCAATTTGATAAACATTTCAGCTGAGTCCTTGACATTGTACAACATTCGTGAATCGGTCGCTCGATCACAACAGTGGAGTAAAACACGCACGGGGCGTTTATAGGGAAGTGGCATCATATTATATTAATAACGCTTCCTTCAACAACATCTGGTCATTCACGGGAACGTTCAAGCATTCAATGTCCGCGGTGAATTTCCAAATATTCCTGCCAGATTTTGACATGATCTTATATTGGAGCTTCTCACAGACTCCCTAACAGTAACATTTGTGACAATCAAACAGCTTTTGGGAGTTAAATACCTGTACATCGCGTCGATGCGGAAATGTTTCTACTCTGTGCTTTTAGTGCTGGTGTACCAATTCGAGAAATATCCTGGATCCAAACGAAATAATACCACACCACTTGACCGTCCATGTTCCACACCAATAACAAATCAAGTTTGAACATATGCATGGAAGCTCTATATTTCCAATCGACTGAACGCCTTTGCTCCAAACAGATTAACATCGATATATAGGGTTGTGTCATTCCAACTTTTGATGTCAGAAACATGCCTAGGAATTTTGTTTTAATACCGAAGTTGAGTTTGTCCAGTGTTACGTCTATTGGATTTAAATTATTTATTTTTGAATGTTAAATCCAAATTTGTCATTTTGCCTTTAAAATGAACTAATTGGGAGATTATTCTAAAAACTCTCTGACCATCCTTTAACTGTAAACAAGTTTTTGACCTTGGCTTGTTGACCTAATTCCTGACCCTGCTTTAGACATTGTCAACAAGCTTCTAAAACTATTGGTTAATTTCAAGGACAACTTTTTTATTTTTAGTTCTTGGGGGTAGGAAATATCTAGATCTTTCTTTGAGTACGTGATTTAGTGAAGGCAGCCTCTTTTCGTGACCTTCCATGAACTTCCATAAAATCACGCGATCACTTGTTTACTTAAGAAAAACAGGTATATAAATTATTGTTTGGGATAGAACAGTTCAGTAGATGATGGGCTTTTATGATGTTAAGTCGTGTTTTCTGTTTGAATTATAATTACCTTGTACAGGGAATTATGTCAATTTGTTGGAGCAAGAGAATTTATTGTATTTATCTGGAAAAGGACATGTGTTTCATAATTTCATTTGGATGATTAAAACAAGAACTGCATCACGTGACATTGTCAGCCATTTTGGATTACATCGTAAAGATTCGAACCTGGAACTATTAGAACATTTATTTATCAGGACTCTTGCAATTCCATTAGTGGATTATTTTTGTGAATTCTATATTGGATTAATGTTGGATTTGATTCTCTAAAACCGTAAGTTTATTTATTTTATGAAAATAATTGTACTTAATAAATTCATTGTTCAAGTTATACAAGTTTGTTAGTTTTCACTCTTTCTGTATTGCTGCTTATTCGAGCCTAAGCACATAACACCAGGCACTGTTTGTATTTTCTGGGCTGGGCTGTGATCGTACGCTGGATACATAAAAAAATAAGATCGTCCATTCAAAACACTTTTTATCGTGTATCACTGCCCGTGGTGGAATACATGATGGTTTTGAAATATAATTTAATCCTCGAGAAGGTTTGTACAGAAAATATGAAATATAACTTTTACGTATATTGCAAGAGTCAATCATGCGACAGTGTTGGTGTATTTTTCCAGTTTCTCGAGAATCTTTGAAAAATCTTTGTCGAATTCAACATTGATGACCTCATTGTCTTCATGGCTCAAAACTGTGAAACCAAGGGTTTTCGATTTTTAACACATTGTCTTATTAATCGAGTCTTTTTGTGGGGTTAAGCGGTATAATCAAGTACGCAGTGAGAGCAATGTCCACGGTAATTTATATAGCCGATTGGGATAATTGCCGAATAATCTTGTAAGTCACAAAAACGCCTATAGAACTGAACGTGGACTCGTCGTACTTGTGCAGCCTTAGCAGCAATGGTGGCTGTGATACTGCGATGGCGGTCTTCCTCATCAGCAACCACACGTGAGATTTCGGCCCTATTCACTTTTTGATGAATCTGATACATAACTTTGCTGTTGTTTCACGAAGTTGCTTTAATGTCTGACACCGCTCACGCTACTCGTCTGCGAGTCTTAATAGTGCAAGTATGTTGGCTTTTCTTGCGTCACTTGGAATATTTATTTCACTTTTTAGTGCAGATTGCTTAAGCTAATTTACTATGCTGCTGCATCCAGCCATGGATCATAAGGGAATGTTGTCTCACATGTCTGAGTCATAATACTGCAAGTGTACATGTCTTTCTCATGCCGCTTAGAGTCACTATTCCGCGCTCTCGTGCAGAATGCTTAAGCTGGTTCATAGTCGGCATGCCTGTAGATAAGGGAACAACATTTGTCTAAATGCTTATTTACCAATACTCTTTTTTTTTAAAAGAAGAAAGAAGTAGAAATTACTTTTAGAAATTTCAATGACATCAAAACTCAATCGATGCAACGGTGTATGCCTAGAAAACGAGAACATTGCAACATAATTTGTCATTAGGAGTACTATAAATACCAACTGCTCGAGTTACGTGTTGATCCTGGTGTTCAACCATGCCCCAAATGTGGTATCCAGTTAAGTCACGAAATCAGCTTTTTCGACTATGCCAATCTGTTGCCGAGGATTATCCTGAGCGGCGGCGTTGACTTACCAAAAGCTCTAATCACGGTAAAAGCCAACGCCACATCACACACAAAAAACCACCAGGTCGTAAATTATCAATGTACAAAATTGAATTCTTTAACATTAAATACTGTTTATTTTTCTTCTCGATTCATGGTGTGTGTAACCAAAAATCGGCGCATTATCTGATTACATTGCACTGCATATTAATTCATGATACTACCGTCGATCGTAAACCATGCTAGGCACATATTGGCAACGTTACAGAGTAGAATAGCGTCTACAGCTTAGTATCAAATCGATCCTCCCGTTAAAATAAAATTTTAGCCGGAATTTGTTGAAATCACTACACTTTCCATTGTAGTTATAACACCATACAATCTCGAAACTGACCATTCAATGTGTGTTTACATCCAATAATTTTAAACGTATTGCAGTACATAAATTTGAACGTGATATTTAAAGCGAGAACCGTGTCGCGCTTTACGGGCAAAGTGTCTACAATGGAAACGCAGAAATGCAACAACTTCCTCGAGCAGTGCAACATTTCCTCATATTCTTCATTGCTGCATATAAATTCATTGTTGCGTATACGGGTGATTGCCATTGGTGTTAATATTATGCTGAAACTATTTATCTGATTCATCAAAGTGGATTTTCGCTGTCATCACTTGTAATTTTAATTTGTCATTTCGATGTCGCAGTCTTCACTAGTCACTTCAGTGATTTTTCTGGGTACACGGTGAACATCAGCGATTTAAATTTATCTTGTACAATATCATATAATGATGTTTCTTGCGTTTTATTATATTTTTAGGGGGCCCGTGTGGGTGTGTGGTCTAAAGTGCTCGCCTTTACATGCCACTGTCATCCCATTTCTGCCCAGGTGTATTCGAGTGAGAAAACTTGCAGAAACTTACCGTTGAACGAGGTTTCTTACTGGGTTTCCGTGGGTTCTTCATTCCATCAATGTATAGCCTATCATGTGATGAAAATGGCGTTAAACCAAAATACAACAAAACAACATTATATCGTTTGCAAAGTTGTTTTTATTGTGCTCGATCTAACTTAATCACTATACCGGTAAGATGCTCCGGATAAATCTTTGAAAAACGTGATGACATATTTTGTGCATCTTGAATGAATCGATATGGATCATTCAGCTAAATAGTGATTTAATAATAGTTGCCAGTGTACAAATACACTATTGGTCTGGTAATTTAATTTCTGCATTATCCGTATACATCACTTCTTTCGTAACACTATGTAAGACTATGGCTTCTCATAACGCCTGGATATATATATATATATATATATATATATATATATATATATATATATATATATATATATATATATATATATATATATATATATTGCTGCATGGAATTTATATATGGCATATAAATGAAAGTGGAAGGTGGGACATAATAATTTTGTAGGTTGATATCTTACTTTAAGAATAGCTTTAAGAAGCAAATAATAATCTGAAGATAAGTGATGGTAAATACATGATTATTTATGGTTTTTTTACTTGCATCAACAAAGAAATATATATAAAGAACACATTTAAATGATGCTTATATATGAAACAGGTACTGAATCTGACAGTGACAAATATATTTTGAATCAGTCCTAATTATTTAGGTTAAAAAATTACAATCAAAATTAGATATGAAAATATAATGTTTAAGAAATAAGCAAAAACTAAAAATAATTCATAGAATCGTTGGTGCGTATTTCATTGGACTAGACAAAAAACACTCGTTTATTTATGATATTCATGAAATATTAATTATTATACATTTCTTTGCATTATGTTTACTCATGCTACATTATTCATTGTTAAAGCACAGTTTACCGTTTTCATGTTCATGAACTATTAAGAGATTGTGGAATTTTGCCAGTTAGAAACTAAGTGTGTCGCAATATTGCAATTTTCCCTTTCTTTTCCATTCAAATTTCCAGAGCCCGTGAAATTCGTGCTCAGTAACATACACGGTATTGGTGTGGGGCTGGAAGTGCACGTTAGAAGGACTATGAAATGGACACTTGATACGGGCGATTGGATCACCACCCTCGGGACCGAAAACTTCAATATGTGACGATCCGTGGTTGGTAACTAATAAATTGTTATCTTCGTCAAAATCCATCCCGTCAGGTCCGCCATGGTGATCTCCTGCAATAATAATAATAATAATAATAATAATAATAATAATAATAATAATAATGAGCAACTTCAGAAGCCATGATTGATGCGATCACTAACAGACTGAAAACTAGTTTGATTTTTTATATTATTTGTTAAAAATAATGTTGGATTAGAGTAATTAGATTTCGTATACATCTTGTCTCTCTTCGTGCTTATCGAATCTGGGTACATTTATTGATATATCTTTGCCAGTGTATTATGTTCTCCTTATTACCTCGATGGTAATCCGACGATTAATGACATTCCTATTGAGAATGTGGCGATGCCGATGCCTGGGAACATGCTTGCGAGGTGTTTTCAGTGATGATTAATATTATTAATATCTCACTGACCTATGCCCTTTCAATTATTAAAAAAGGAGAAAGGATGCTGCTGCACGCGCCATTCCATATCAATAGATTTTATGGTAAAAGAGAATGTAAGGAAATTGTTTCTAAGTTTTGTAATAGGGGACAATGGTATAGCAATCAATTCAAAGCGAGACCATTAGCATAGTTTGTGTAGTTTTAGTAGTAAGGACAACTTGATCAGTTATTGACTAAAATTAGCCCATTTAATCAGAAGGGTAAAACAGGGCGTTGCGCTTTGTTGTTGTTTATGGTGCATATCCCCATGCCGTCGATCTAAAAGTTTCAGAAAACCGACCGGATCGTAACCCATACTAGAATTTAAGACGAAATAGCTAGCTTAGACGGTGCATATAAGGGAATGTCATGTTTATAGAAACATATTTCAACCTACCGGGAAGTTTTCCCCAGAATTTTTTGGGACCCACTTTTCCAGGCCCAAGTATGTCATACTGCCATAGAGTTTTTGTTGGGGTCTCTGCCACGATGAGGGTTTTCGGTCGGCCATCGTTAGAGTGAAGCACGGCTATGCCGTTGGAGAAACGGTAGTTAGTGTCGATCCTTATAACGTCCTTCTGATTCACAACACAGTACACGGATCCAAAGGGTTCCTGGGAATATATATAGGGATTGAGGGAGATTCATTTTAAAAAGCTTAGATATAACTGACAAAGGCGATCTTCTATTTGAAAACAAATATTCCTCACTTAGAACGCCGAGTCTTTAAAAGTAAAACATTTAAAACTTTATAGATATCTAAACCAAACTTAAACCATGGTGAATTGATTGTAAAGCGAAACAAATTCTTGGCATTCGTATCTCCCGATTTGTATTGGAATTAAGGGAATGTTGTCTGCTAAGAAAAAGGATAAGTGACAATATTGTGATGTACTAAAATAGTTAGGTACATTATAAAGGACACAATACTGATGTTCACGAACACTGGAAATGTCTCATCTATAGAAAGCTTAATACAAAACGTGGATCGAACATTCAGCGGCAACAACTCCATTCAGCAAATAATACCGAAAACATGAACAACATTCCACTTAAGTTACATGGCTGCATAAATAAATTCTATAAAATGCTATAATTGGTAAATGAAGTATTACGAAGAAACAAACGTGAGATTTTTGTTGGTAATCATTTGGGTGATAACCCAGCAATCAGGGGCCACAACTCCGCTTAATTATTATGCTGCATCAGGCTAAGCGAATATGTAAAAAAAAAATCAGTTAAAATCAAATAGGACTTAACGAAGTTATTGCTTAGAGAGGAAAGCTCAGGAGTTCGATGATGAGCATCCTTAAATCCCAATTAAATATCTGCCAGGGTCGACATGCTGGGGAGGGGGGGGGTGGAAGGGCAACAAGGGTTATCTCGTCGAAGCCTGTGGTCTTTAATGGGGCCCGGGTCTAACAACAACTTTTTAATTTTATAAGAGAAAAGTTATGTTTCAACAGGAATTAGGTGACGTCCGGGTGTTTCTTACCACAGGGCTCGTGATCGCTCTCTACGGTACTGGAATCTGCTACATGTACATATGCACCGCTGACAATCAAATGGCGCAGAAGTCTCATCAATATCATTCTGCATACTAAATAAAATTGTATAAAATCCAAAAAGTAGAAATTTGATCTTAGAATCAAGGGCCGTAACTCTGTTGAATGTCTTTGGCTGTTTCGTAATAAATTCTCCGGAAGTCGAATTTTATCAAGATCAAACTGCATACCAAATATGGTTGAAACCCATTTTTAAAAAAAAATATTTATTGTGTTAAATAAATGTTAAATGGTATAATAACCCCAGGCTATGACTCAGCTAAAACAAGGCCATATAAAACTGCTAATCAAACTTAGCCAAGGTCCGATCAATATCAATATGTCAAACAATATTTTTTTTTTAAAATCTTATTTTTGTTACGCGTTTACACTCTAGTAAACAGTAACAAAGAAGAAAAACAACAAACTTTGTAAAATTTAACAAAACAATCTATTTCCCTGGAAAACCTGTAAGAATTATAAAAACAACTTACGGTTTTAAGAATCAGATCTCAAAATAATTCAAGAATAATCCACGAATTAAATTTTTAAAGTCCTAGTAATGAAATGTTTTAATGAATTAAAGTTTGAGTCCCGATGAAAATTCAAGATGTACTGTATCTACAGTTCCTTGTAGAAATACAAGAAATAACACTCCGGTGTTGGAAATCTGAATAACATTTTGATAAACTATCTTTGTCCAAGAATATCCAATTAATACCTGTTTGAATTCATTTCTTTCTTGCTCATGCAAATTTAAAAGTTTCAGGTCTAGATCTTTCATGATTTCTAAATTCCGAAGATTTGTCACTCCAATATCAGTAGAATCCGATTATATTCCTTCATTTAAATCTTCACCGAGTGGGACATATTGCATATTTAACTTCGCTATCTCGTACAATATACTGGTACTTCTATAATTTATTTTGATCCCAGGATCATTGATATTCTAATTGAATCCATTCATTTTCTTCTTAACTTTGTAAGGGCATTAAAATCTAATCTGATGGAAAGTTTGAAGAATGAGCAAGAGAGATAGAACTTTATTATAAAAATAAAAAAATCATCTTCATTATAGTTCTGTCAAACCATAATTACACTTTTGACTTGAATTGCTGAATGCCAAATTCAAGCACAATAGACTGGAAAATTTCAGACCTAAAATTTGACTTTTGAACAATTGGACAATGAGTAAAACAACAACTTATCAAAACTTTTTCTATTGTTTTAAATATTGCATTCCTCAAAGAAATTGCCTCTGGAAACCTTGTCGACGCACACATATTGGTCAACTGGTATTTGTTACATATCTTGGTCTTGGGTAAAGGACTCCAGACAGGACTTTCTAATTCATGAATGGAATTATTGATTACTCGACATTCAAGAAATTTGTTCAGTGATCTTATTAGTTAATGTGTATTGTGCCGACTACATGTCCCCTTGCTTTACTATAAATATGGCCATAAAAAATCCCGATACTTTACTATAAATATAGCCATGACATTGATGAAATGAAAGATTACCTCCATTGATCGTCTAAAAGGTGCAGGGGCGATGTCCCCAGCTGGTGCTGTTACCCACAATGTGCCGCTATAGTCGTAAATGCAGTCATTGCATCCCTGCAATACTCTGCCATCGGAATCCGTCTTGCACAACTGTTGAATTGAGTAATGTATCAGAGATATTCCGATGAAAACATTCAGGTAATATTATAATACTATACTCTGTGTTTTTGTTCGACTAATCGTGTTATACTTCCAAGGTCAGTCGCAATGGCTTAAATCTGGTTGTAATGGTTCGAGGCTAAGCCGAAAGTCAGTACAACCTGACATGGGCCAAAACGACTGACAAATAATCAACAAGAATAAATATAGATTCAAATATATTAACTTGTTGTATTCAGCTTTATATGATTTTACAGATCAACATCCTTGCGTAATATATCCACACAGATGTAGCAGTATATACCCCTTGTAAAACACACTGGAAAACAGCACATTCATACACACATACATACATACATACATACATACATACATACATACATACATACATACATACATACATACATACATACATACATGACCTATTAATTTTCTTTAAGAAAGTCATGGTGTGTCCAAATAACGAAAGCAAAAAAAAAAGTTGGCTAAAAACTGAACGAAATTTGTATGCGGCTACAAGATCAACACGAAGCGATGTTGGCATTGATAGTTAAAAGTTACTGTTAGCTTTGGTGAGCTTACAACCTGTCCATCTAACATGTAATCGTAGTTGAAGATAATTTTTGACATAACGGATTTTGATCATCGATGATCCAGTAAGGTTCCAATATGAAGGACATATACTAAGCTAAAGAATATCAACCATTACGTATTGAACTCCCGTAGTGATTTCAAGATGAAGTTTAGTTCGCGCAATGAATTGTGAAATCCATTTAAAAACATTAACAAGGGCAACTGTAAATTCATGATTGAAACTAAAAAGCTAAAATGATCACAAATGAGTACATCAGAAACAGTAGTAAACCAATCGGGAGGAGAACTCGTAGGTACAACGGTATATATACTGGAAGTTAACTATAGATTGGGCTTTTGTCGCATGTATAGGTAACAGTGCAGTCGACAATATTCTAATACAATTGCCAGTGTGTAAAGAATAGACAAGGAAAAACTAATAATAGTCATAATATGTAGGTAATCAATACAAGAAACACTGTCAATTGTGACTGCACCACTCAACATTGTTTCAGATAAAGACAAAAACATTCTTTGATCGCTTTTAGCACGTGTAGATCCTTTCTTAAGACTTTAAATTAATTTCCTTATCTGTAGCGAAAACTTGTGACATTTGGTACTCACACAGTTTGAATTCAGGTAAGAAAATAGTCAAAGGATTGTCAAAAGAGGTGTTATATCCACGATGACTGCTAAATGCGTAGAATTGAACATTTCTTATAAAAGTGCCAAGTTAATTGGGTGACGCTGAGTAACTTCTGTCGAATTGTTGGAACAAGTAGTGATGTGTCCGTCATACGTCATATACATAGTAACGATTGCACAGTGGCACGGAATATTCATAATACAAAAACGACAACCTTTAATAATGCGACATCAATTTTGACATTCGAGTATTATTTCGTCCATGAGGTAAACTAATATTTGATGTGAGGAGATATCGAGAATATGTGGCACGACGCGGTCTGTCAAAATAACAGGTCTGATGGGTATTATCTTTTTCATCTAGAAATATACTATTGCAATACACATTCAGGATGAGACAATTTTTTCAATGTAGGATGGATATTACAGTGTAAAATGTTCTTAACGGTACATTGATTATAGGTTGATAATGCTAGTGTTGTGTAAATTTGACGGTCATCAGATACAAGCATTATGTCAGGTAAATCAAATAATTGTGTAACATTTGTTGATGATGATTTAATTGGGACAGGAAATGATTAAATTCGATACGTCTGGAATGGTCGCTGTCGGGTCGAAATTGGAATCTAGAAAAAAAAAATATATAGGTCGCGATCCTTACGCGTCGCTATAAATGACCCAAATTGTAACGTAAATCTTTCGGCGTTATTGAATAACCCGGATAAACGGTAGATACAAAGGTATCTATTGATTGATTACGCTAAAATATGAGGTTAAATCAGTCTATCATGTAACCTACCTGCTGCCAATTCAGTTGTTGCTAATTGTAATTTGTCAAATGCATGCCTAATTTGCTGAAATTCCAACATTTGAGTGACAAGGACGTCTACTGATTTCTGATGATGTTGACGTATATTTTCTTCATTTTCAAGCATCGCTTTCTCTAATAGGAGAAGCGTTTTCGAGTTTCGACCAATCGCTGTTAACATTATTCAATTATTAAATCAAGTATCGACTTGTGAGATATAGAAGGAAAAGTCAAAGCTCTGACCTCATCGCCTATTTTTGCTTATCCTGATTTTAACAAACCATTTAGGCTCACATGTGATGCTAGCGGCACCGCTCTAGGGTATATTCTGTCTCAAATAGCAACAGATAACAAGGAACATGTTATTGCTTATGGTGGAAGAACTTGACAAACAATGATAATCATTGGTCAGTTACTGAACAAGAATGTTCATATGGCTGATATAATAATTCTATATGAACATCTTTGAAAGTAAATAAATTATTTGTAAAAAAAAAATAACTTTGCTTTGTACATTTTCTTTGTACGAGTGTTGAGACAGAAATACTTTACAGTAATAAGAATGGTGGCATCAAAATCAACGACACTCGTATCTTTTCTTAGGATAACATCTGCGACATCCCTCAAATGAACAAACGTATCTGGACTATTTAAGAAGTAGCTAATCGGGATACCAAGAGGAGAGTTTTGTGGGTTAAAGTCAAAGAGGCATTTATTTAGGACAATACAATGAAAATAAAAGGTTACAAATACTTGATTATGAATAAACTGAAATTCAATATATAGACTGTTTATTTGTTCGCAACGAAAATTACCAAGAAAGGATGTGTCTCAGATCGCACCAACATACCTTCGAAATCAAGAAAAGTATTTTCTATATAACAGGACATGCTATTTGGGATTTTAAAAAAAAATTACTTACCGACAACCCAAAAACATGTACTGAAAATAGATCTCGAGTGTCATTAATCGTTTGTTTATTTTGTTCGGCGTCAAAGAATCGACAATATAAATCTGTAGTGATATCATTTTTAGTGAAGATAGTTTTCCTTCTGTTGGTGTCCTTCTTATTTTCTCTTCATAATCTTTGATTACAGAGTTGTGTTTTTGCACCATTAGTCACATGGATGTTTTGGAATGTTTACTCCTAAAAGCTAGTCTAGTTAAGTTAGTTGCTGTCTTTGTTTTAAATACAAGATTCACAAAATCATCAATTAAAAAGGTATTTGCCTCCTGGCAAATATTAACCAGAAATTCAAATAACTTATTTAGTTTATCCCCAGGATCTATCATACTGATCTATTCATCTATAGGTAGCCGCTTTGTGTCCTAATTCTTGCTCCTCGGAAGTATTGGGCATATGATAACGATCGTTTTGAGAACGTCTATGTTTACAGTCTCCATCAGATTAGTTACAAATTTATTTTCCAACGATTTGTCATAGCACACGTTTTAAAGTCATGTGGTTCTTTCAAATAAATGTATACATGATTATAAGAAAATTTACTTATACACGAATAAATACTAATTTCTGTGAACTGTTTTTGTTCATCGACATAGTACTTAGAACCTTCTACAAATAACATTTCAGAAGAAAACACTGAGTATAAACCATCCTTCTATAGTCACACGGAGCTTCCTTGATGATGTGTCGAAATACGTTACAGACTCACGTTCTACACACTTTTTGCACAGTATCAAACCACTCGTTAAACTGATCCTGGGAGAATTATGCGTGAATTTAGTTAAAACTGTATTGGTGGTATATCGGTGATGATTCCACTTTTGTGCTTGTCATTTACCTATTGAGCCATTAATTCAGAAGCTATAATATCGTACCGTAGGCAAATACTTAAGTCTATCATTTTGAATTCCTCCTTACATTGCATTAGCTTCTTTTCCAAGTGTAATCGTATGTCACAGAATTAGGCGAAAAATGAATTTATTTCTTCTCGGATACAAACTAATTTGACCATTTTTGTTTCGTCGTACATGCGTTACCTGGGGGTGAATAAGTGTTTTTCAAGGTAAGCGACGTGTAGCGACTTACATGTACCTGGCTGAAAATCACTTGAATTCAGGAACATTATAATCACGGGGTGCACGGGAATTTTGCCCTGAATTCTGCTCACCTATTTGGGGACATATAAGGCAGAAAATTTCTAAAAAGATTACGAGTCAAAAGTATCTTGTCAAAGGAGAGATAGCTCGTCATTGTCTTTCTCCAGCCAAAGGGGTGAGTGTTAAATTTATATTTCGTTTTATTGTGAATTTTATTCAGTTTATCATTTCATGTAATGATGCCTTTATTACAATGCAGATCTAAACCGTTGAATATTTGGAATTACTAGTCACTATTAGACTTTAAATGCAATAGCGTAATCTAAATTTTAGATTGTTTTAGAAACAACTATTATTAGTTTGGTTTCTTTATTGTAGTTGATTGTGCTGTTTGATTGTGCCATTTGATTGTGCAATCAAATTGAGGCGTCTTTCTGTCTCACTGTCTGTCCGTCTACGTTTGTATCTGGCGTGAACAGGAGGTCATGATGTCTGAGGATATCTGTCGAGATGTGTAAATATCTGGAACTATCTAGAAGTCTAAATGTCCGAGTGTTCGGAGCTGTCTAGAGGTGTAAACGTCCGGGGTAGCATCTAAGTGTTTGGGACCGGTGGTTCTAATATGTGCTGTATGCTGTCTGTACGTTAGTGTGACGTATAACTGTAGTGGATCCGTGAAGGGCAAGCGGCCGATAAAAGTATTGGGTCAACCCTAGGTATTCGGAGAAGCTGTGCGGCGATTCATTTACAATTGAATGCATTAATATATTTACACTGAGTTACTTTGAATCTCGGTAATATTCCAAAGAATTACATGAATCTCAAGAACAGTTAGAAACTTGACTTAATACATATAGATGTTTGTACTTGTTATCGCAATTCATACGTGTAATAATATGATTTGAGGTTTATCGCAATTCATACGTGCGATAATATAATAATATAAAGGTTCCCTTTTTATTTGAAACATTTGTGCAGTCCAGGAGGTTCCTTGGATCTGTGTTCATTTTGAATTAATATTTAATTTTATTTTCAAATTGTGAATGGTTGTGAAGTGTGATTGTGGGTTGAACGCATGAGTTATTGTGTTGATACATCATTATTTTTCATAATTTATTTCATAAATTTACATCATCTTTCACATATTGTGTTTGAGTTGTTCATTTGATCCACCATCCACTCGGTAACAATTCTGTTACATCGTAAATCTGAAATCTCTAGGAAGAGCACATGAATACAGAGGACAACGATCTGTTACAATTCATAATTTTGTTACAATTCATAATTTTGTACAATTTTGCACACTATCTGCCTCTGATCTGAACCTTCTTAATTTTTCTCTCAAGGTGCATTGTTCAATCCTTTTCGTACATGCTACCCCCATTCATTGATCCTATAAGCGTAATTAATGCTATTAGAAGTGGCAAACAGTGTAATTTGGGCGTAAAGGGTGTAATCTATATCTTACATGCCAGGAAGACAATATGTGTGAGAAAGATGCATTTCTATTTGCTACTAATCTGGTTATGCAGCTGGCCAAATTTCTTGTCACAAAGGCCTAAAGTTATATGGATTAGAACTAGAATACAAACACTCCATATGGATTAGAACTCAAATACAAATACTCCATATGGATTAGAACTCAAATACACATACTCCATATGGATTAGAACTCAAATACACATACTCCATATGGATTAGAACTCAAATACACATACTCCATATGGATTAGAACTCAAATACACATACTCCATATGGATTAGAACTCAAATACACATACTCCATATGGATTAGAACTCAAATACACATACTCCATATGGATTAGATCTCAAATACACATACTCCATATGGATTAGAACTCAAATACACATACTCCATATGGATTAGAACTCAAATACACATACTCCATATGGATTAGAACTCAAATACACATACTCCATATGGATTTGAACTCAAATACACATACTCCATATGGATTAGATATCAAATACACATACTCCATATGGATTAGAACTCAAATACATATACTCCATATGGATTAGAACTCAAATAATATACTCCATATGGATTAGAACTAGAATACAACTACTCCATATGGATTAGAACCAGAATACAACTACTCCATATGGATTAGAACCATAATACAACTACTCCATATGGATTAGAACTAGATTACAAATACTCCATATGGATTAGAACTCAAATACACATACTCCATATGGATTAGAACCAGAATACAAACAAAGTATACCAAAAAATTGTTTATATTCAGCGCTCCCATTAAATAGTCTACATGTGTATCTTTCGTTGAATGATGTGAACTGGAATTTTACAATACACATGATCATGTGCTCTGCGTGCTGAATTATATCACTCAACCATTCTTTTTCTTTTAAGTTTGTAAAGCGGCATTGACTTGTTCTTTTTCTGATCTGACATGTTTTTAAAGTTAAAAAATGATCCATCTGCTCTAACATTTTCCGTCATATAACATCCATAACATTATTATTATTAATATTCTCAAATTTATAAGAGTAAATTTAATGAGGTAATAATAAAAAAAAAATTATAAAACAGTTCTACAGCTTCATTCTCATTTTGTATTCAACAAGAAAGTGTTCCATGCACAGACGAGCGTTAAACGTACTTTGCTGAAAAAAGCGTAATACGTACTTTGGTGATAAAATGCTTCTCTCTAAATTACAGACCACTGCATTATTAGCGTCAGTTTTTACTTTCATACCATACCAGGCGATGAAACCACCATGTATAATCAATATATTCCGAGTTAGCTAAACCACCAAGTATAATCAATATATTCCGAGTTAGCTAAACCACCATGTATAATCAATATATTCCGAGTTAGCTTTGGTATTGCTACCTGTATAGTTTAATCTGGTTGAAGGCTCTTAGAGCTATGTGCACTGGAATAATATGGTGGAATGAGGTAATATTAAAAACTATAATAAAGGATATGCCTTGAGCATATGAAATCTTTGGTACTTGTTTTACCGAGAAAAGAAGCGTCGCCTTCAAAACTTTGAAGTAACACACACACACACACACACACACACACACACTGCAGATTATAATATTTGTGTTATACATGGTTATCAGTACGCTGAATAGAAATAATTCATTTTTGGCTGCCATCGTATTTCAATTTGCAACAGGTAGTTTAAATCACGTCTACCATTACCACTGTAGTAAACGCGTATGGCGACGAAAACATCGTTCAGGTTGTTTAATTACTGTCACACCAACATTGCCTTTTCCATTCAAATGGTTATAAATGTATCTATTTCCTTAATATCTGACCTGTTCCTCCCGTATTCTTCTTGACATTTCATCCATTCGATCCAGAATCAAACACAAAATTTGTTCTCTGTGCTACGTTTCACTGACGGACTCAGTCCAACATACCTATCTGAGCTTCACCCATACGTACACACCAGCAAAGAAACTTACGCTCCTCTTCTGACAATTGTATACTCATTATTCCCACTATGAAAACGAAGTCATATGGACAATGTCTTTTGCATACCAGGGCCCAGCAACGTGGAATGAATTGCCCATTGAAATTAGACACAAAAACACATTGATCCCTTTCAAGCGTGCCTTTAAAACTCACCTGAAAGACTTAATATTTCCTACCTTAAATATTTTCAGCACTTTTTTGTTTTCTAATTTCATGGGGGTTTTCTTGTTTGTTTTTTGTTGTTGTTTTGATAGTCATATCATTACAGATGTTGTAAAGCGCTTAAAGCTTCTAAAGATTATGCACTATACAAAGTCCTCATTATTATTATTAGTATTATTAGTATTAGTATTATTATTAGTATATTGTTTCGAGAAGTCAGAAAATCCAAACTCCATGTGGTTAACAAATTCACTTTCGCACACAAGCTCATCGGATTAATTATATTTTATCCAGTGGTCCAGAAATAAAATAAAAAACGGTTATCTTAGTGGCTTGGAACTTGCCACATTTATCAACTTACTACTGCTAGAATAAGACTGTGTGCCAGGTGTTGAAAGGGAGCCTCCAGTTGTAAACTGTATGATGTCGCCGCCATAAATACACGAGTTTATCCATATATAAGTTAAGAGGGTCGGCGCTGTACAGTCCATTAGTTGCTACACGTGTGGTGCTACAGTCATGTGATTTAGACTACTTTGTCCGTTGCACGAACGTGGTGACCCGTAATAAGCTATAACAAATTCTTTTAGTTTCATTATACAAACCAGATTTATGCTGGGCTTGTCGTTTGGTGTCTCAATGAATAATTAGAACGTCGTTTTATAAGTCAACTGAGAATTGTGTATCTAAAATATCAGCAGCTTAATAGTTGCATGCTAATTTTCTCAGACTAGCGGCTTACATGGCTTTTGCAAGCTAACTTCACACTAACTAGTCCCTTCTGCAAGCAGATAGATCCTTAAGTACACGTTTTCAGACTAGCGGCTTACATGGCTTTTGCAAGCTAACTTCACACTAACTAGTCCCTTCTGCAAGCAGATAGATCCTTAAGTACACGTTTTCAGCAAGCTGTTCTTTGTTCGCGTTTCTTCTGAACCAGCTACTTTCGAACGCTGGTGACTTTCTCGAGGTTATCAACTTTCAGATGCCTTATTTAAAGGCCTGAAGGATCCAAGGACTGCCTTCATCTACAGAAATGCAACTTCTTCAGGCAAATGTCCTCCATAGACTGGCTGTCTCCTGGCACGTTGTCCATCTAGTGTCGTCAGGACTCAGTAGGCCGACTTCAACTCAGTTTTCCTTCTGCTGGCAGCCAGCTTTCTTGGGTTGGCCCCTCCGTACGCTAGCAGCCTGTAATCATTTCTTGCTTGGTAGATTTTGCAGGCAGATTTCTGCATACTATCAGATTCCATGCAATGTACTCCAACTAACGTCCATGTAAGTCCGAGTTCCTGACACTTTCCCCACCTTATATTTCCTGCTTGGTGACTTTTTCTTGGACATATTTTCCGTACAACTGGCACATTAATGTAAACTCCTTACAGTTAGATACTAGCTCATGATAACCTCTTTCTGTATCCCGATAGACTTATGGTAGTCTTGAGTTTGGCCAACTTTTTTGCATTTTATCATTTGCACTTTGCGGGTGTTTACTGGCTTAATTCTAGTTAATCTGGCTTCCTTCATCAATGACAGCTTTCTCTGTTCGGGCCTCACTATTTTCAATGGTCCATCTTTGGCAGATCTTCTTCTTTCTAGAGCTGGCGTATTTGTAGCAACTAATACTGCTCTGTCCCTATGGACCTTATTGGTAACCCAGTTATCTCCTACTGGTATTGGGTATTTACTATATCCGGTAGATAATTATGCCGCTAGACAAGAAGACAACTGCTATCGTAACTAACATTACCTTCATGGCCAAGTGTTTTGTATTTAGTTAATTATGATTCATGCATGATTTCTAGTCCCTCGATTTCTATACAATTACTATGGGAGAAAGGACTGGGGGGGGGGACTACATATGTACAAAGCGACGAAATGAAGAAACTCTCTCTCTCTCTCTCTCTCTCTCTCTCTCTCTCTCTCTCTCTCTCTCTCTCTCTCTCATATATATATATATATATATATATATATATATATATATATATATATATATATATATATATACAAAAACACAGGTGTCGTCACTATTACAAAATAATTACTAGACCGAAACTGTAGAACCATCACAACACATAACTATTATACAAAAGAACAACAAAGTAGATTACAAATGTAATGCAAAGTAAAATATATCAAGTGGTCGTTCCCAACACAAACACGATATTACATGATTAAAATCATATAGTATACACATATAACACACACAATACAATAGAAAGATCATTGGTCAAGATCAATAAAAATTAAGATACCATGATACAGAAACTAGTCACAAGACCTAGTGTCTGAAGAAGGAAGTATGTCATAAATAAATATACCGGGAATGAAAACAAACGGACCAGCTCCATGGACCTTGTGAGTACGACACATCATAAAATAATAAAATGCAAATAGCAACGAGTAACCCCTGAACAAGAATAATAAATACTTTGTTTCTTCAACATTATTTTTGATTTGTTACAGAATACCCACACTATGGGGGATATGTAAACTTATTAAAACCTTTCAAGTGCCAACAAATAAACAGTATACAGCTCACGGTTCGTACAATAACTGAACGTGGAACGTGATTAGTGGATTATAAACAGGTATGACTAAAATACGCAGTGAAAAAAATGGAACGCAATGAAAATAAAATTAAGTGATGGAAATTTGATTTGCTTTTAAATTTTTCATTAAAAAAAATCAATGGAAGTTTTAATCATCAGATGCATACATATCTGTTTGAACTGCACAACATAAAATAGATTAATTTTCTTGCTGTTGATTAATGTATACGAAACTGTTTCTCCACGGAAGTGGAATTTTGACTAAACTCCCCACACCACACAACCTCGTCTGTATTGCTGTCCCAATCTTCCAACTGCACCATAGTTGGACAAAAAGGCTTAAATTATCGTGAACATCTGCACTTCCCTCATTGTAACCAACGGTTTCCAAGTGTATGCTTTCATTGGTGCAGAAGGATGCAACTATTATCCTAGGCGAATAAGAAAGGGTACGAACAAGGACCCTCGATTTAACTGGTTTCGTGCAGATATTAATATACTGATTATATGTGACAAAGTGCAGTCTTTAAAAACTTCTGGATGGTATTGTTTTGCCTTCAAAGATTGTGAGTCATGACACAGCTAACAAGTTTCTAAATATATCTATGATGTAGATTTAACTAAAAAAGAATGAAAGAGAGTAGGGGAAAAATGAGAAAATATAGACCTGTTGAAAACTTCCATCTGGGAGAATCTTGAGGATGCCAAGTCTCATGTCCGCCACCCAGAGGTTGTTATCCTTGTCACATTGGCATCCCGCGGGAATTCCTCCCTCACCGTCCACAACCGGTGCACAGTAAACCGAGGGCTATAGGAAAAAAAGGGGCAAGATTATTTATCGCTAAAGAATGCACGACACCTTTACCAATAAAAGACATTTATGATATTATTGGAGTTTCTTTAAAATAATAAAGTCTTAACTGTTTTCGATTGTATCATGTTAATAACCGTAAGCTAACCCATGTGTCACGTCGAGCAAAAAGAAGGGCTTAAGAAACGGTGATTAAGCTGTTGAAGAAGATAAAAGGGATTAATGACGCCTATAGAAAACTTGACTATGTCACTTTCGAACTTCTTGAGTCACGTGTACACTACTACCAGCTAAAATTGAGCGACAGGCTGGAGTAATGAGCTCACATTCAAAAAAATATCTGTGTAGTCAAAGACACAGTAGACTCACATGACCGCTAAACGATCGATACCGTCTCAATGACGTCTCGATAACGTCTCAATGAAATATGATACGGTTCGGCACTCTTGAGTTCGTACACATATCTGGGACAAAGAGGGCACTTGGTCAACCCGTCTCATCGTCTGTTTTGCGCTATAGAGGTCAGACTAAAAAAGGATAAATCTTACAGAACATCGATCTGAACATAAGGAAATCCTGGGCTGCATTTAGGAGGCCACGAAAATGTCATATAACCCGAAAACAAAGAATGGTGAAGCTGCTATGGAAGACATTCTAACTAGCTGGACTGCTAAGGTTCCGATTCTCACACTAGTAGGGCGACGCCAGAAAGCGTTTTGACAGTGGCAACTTTCGTCACCCTGAAGTTGTCATAGCAGCAAAACCCAAGCATAAGACCCCCAGCTAGGAGGTAACCATCCAGAGCACAAAATTGGCAGATGCAGTGGATCTATTGCTTATAAACATGTAAGATATCGTGGATGCCCAGCACGGCATTGAAAACAGCATGCTCGTCAACAAACTCTACTAAACCAAACCTGCTATCCATGTTTCGTTTCTTCGTAGTTGTGTTGGCTATTCTCTTTATAGAAGACAATGTCCTCCTAGTAGGTGCGTAATGACACGCCTTGTTCACTGTTGCTAGGCACATCTTAGTCCTTGGATGTGACGAGTATCTGTTCCATTTTCAGTAGACATCGACCATGTTAAAGCCGCTATCGTCTTCAACTCTGTGCTGACTGTGTCTTCTGTCAGCAGGCGTTCTGACAGCGGCGAAGGTAATCTTGTAGTTGTTCATGGTGCGGACGCAGGTGTTGTCGATATGGTCAATGCTCCAACCGTTTTTCAGGGACACTTCTTAGCTGAAGAGATGTTCTGTGGAAACTATTCGAGACTATGGAAAGGAAAGCGTGGAAACCAATTTCCTCAGTGGTTGCTGTCTTGAGTTCACATGTCGATTTAGAAAAGTTAATTTATGCCATGTATTTTATTGTGAAAGTGTCCTATTAAATAGTATTAGCTTCAGTGTTTAATATGACTACACCAGTATCTCCGCACCATCAACGATGCGTTAGGTACAGTGCTAAATATTTGAGAGGGTCATGTCCAATATAAGACCTAGCTGTCTCACAACTTGGGCGATCCATCCTGACGTCACAGTAGAGGAAAATAACAAAGCCAATCATGGCGTCTTGGTCCTTGAACATACGAATTCCTATATAAGTGCTACAGCCTTTGAAATAGCAATCTTATTCTTCCACAATACAAATACCCCTCCGCCTTCAGACTAGTGTGTTAACGAAATCTACAGAGATACGGGCAACGACGCGTGTTAAATGGCCTGAGAATCGCGACAGACTCAAGCTCAATGTACAAGTATTTATGTTTTAGAAGTTAGGTATGCATATCAAGGAGTCGAGCTGGCAGAAAAAGAGTGTTTGCAAAGGTGTCAATGTCAAGACCGCTGTATTTTCCCAATGAGAAGATGGGTGGTTGTATTTTGGAGCAATTCCACTGACTTTCGTCTCAGTCATTACCTTTATAGCGTATTTATTGGGCAATTCAATGCACCTCTGGAAGTGTGCAGCTTAAAGCATACACAAAACGCACCGAAGAAGGTCCATAGAAGTTGGCTTTACCAAGTAAGCTAATCCAAGTAGAAGACTGATCTTGGGAAATGTGTTGAAAACCCAGAAGTGTGGCTCAAAAATTGGCGTCGCTTTCGAAATACACAGCAACGTTTCGAACTTAAGCGACACAACACGCATGTCAAGATGTCCTTTGGTATATTAGTCCACAACGACAATGTATGGTTCGTGAAACAAATGTGTTGAGCTTTGAATAGCTCTAAGCCAACAAGTGCGTCCAGATTGAGTCCCAGGATCTCACTGCGAAACATACTACGCACTGAAACATCAGATGTGACTATCCCGTCCCAACAGCAGAATTGAGACAGTTATCCCAGTTGACATCGCCTGTGACTTCATCCAGCTATCGTAACGATTGGCAACGATTTGGCTGACGTGGTCTGCATCTCGGCGAGGAGCCTGAGGAGTCAATCCGAGAACTGCATTGACAAAATACTGGTGTGTTCGTAAGCCAAAATCGCGTAGTAAACGTTTTTATTGAAGCCAGGTCACGCTGTGGAAAAAATCGTCATATTCTAGACGGTGTCAAAGCCATTGGCATCAATGTCGCTAGAGTCTTTACATACACGTCAAAGGTGTTAAGCCTGCACGTGCTGTCCCGTTTAGACTGGCTTCAGCCAACATTTGCGTGAAAGTCGACCTCATCCGGCCAGGTCATTCTACCTTGTCAGGATCGAGAAAACATATATACTCTGTTCCCATTCGTCAACAGCTCGTCCCTGGCGAAACGTTGCAATACATTCAACAGCAATGTATTTATGTGAAATTGTAGGCGATATCTCACTTTAGCGTTGCGTTCTCCACAACTATATAGCGGTTCTGACAAAATGGACGATGGCGAGCTCCTACACCAAGAACAAACTATGTAGCACACCTTGTGTAAGGGTCTGGCCCGCCACCGCTACAAAAGAACCAATGTAAGCCTATTATTAGCTAGTGCCAACAGCAAGTCAAGCTGGGCACTGACCTCACTCTTATGGTCGAACAACTGCTGGATGAGGTCGAACAAATACAGGATAGTCTCTCGCCTGATTCTCGACTGTATGTACGTGATCTTCCAGCGGCTGTCACCCGCCCTTGGTGACACTGCATTAGCTGTTTTCACGAATTGTATATACACTATTATTTCAGTCCCAAATGCTTTTGATTTGGGTAAAAAGAACAACGCAGTAGTTGTTACGTGGGCCTCCGGTGCGCTGAGGTGGTAGCTGTCTCCAGGTTGAACGTTTTGGATCAAAAGTCTATTGGATTTCTCCTACCCCCATAGTATGAAACGGTTGCAAATGGACGATGAGTGCGATGACTCCAACGGCGCTCGACTCACAGAAGACGTCGCACCTTGGAAGTAAGATGTATAAATTAATACATCGCATAACTGTTCGGCAAATGGAGTTAGATGGTGAACATAGGAAAATAACGATGCTAATCCATCACCACTTCTCACTCTCAGAAAGAAACTTGGAAGTGGGAAAACGACCCGATGAACAAGATGGGATATGACTGTTATTAAACAACTGCAAGGAATTTTGTCGTAGAATAAGTTCTATTGATTCTGGATGGCCTTGACACTCCGACACTTGATATATTTCACAATATGAACCTATCTTCTTCAACCATGTAGTTTCCTACATGATGCGTGAGTTCGAGTGGATTTTCACGCTTTTGGAAATGCACAGATCAAGTCAAATCATGTTAGCGAATGCTAACGCATGCCAGAATGAACCTGCAAATCATACTCTCATCAGGAGCATGTATATTTATTATGTCAATGAGCTCACCGGCATCTTACACCTTCACCAATGATCTTACACAACGAAAACCAGGGTCAGCAAGATGGTGGGCCGTTCCTGCGGGTCTACCTATTATGTTTTGATATTAAAACAAACTGGCGAAAGGTGTATATTTTGGTGAAAGCGTGCGCGTATGGGGGATGGAGGAGCTGTGGATACATACTGGATGTGCTTTAAAAACAGATGCCATTCGTGCTGAAATCGAGTCCAGCCCTTGGGACCCCTATAGGTCTGTCAATGCTTTCACCTCCAAGAGTTTGGATCCTTTTTCCGCGCATGCAACAAGGGATGTACTGTGATGAGGTGGTGACATGCGTGAACGGTTCAGAGCAATAAATTCACACCCACTGTGCCCCACTTGCTAAAAATGGATATCAGTTCTTGAAATGATGGTAAACACTACTTCTGATCAGTCAATTGCGTTTAGTTTATTTATTTAGTGCCTGTCTGGTCCACAATAACGTGATGTCATCTTGAGATAATCCAAGGACTTAATTAAAAACCCCAAAACAAACTATCTTCATAATTAATATATTCAGATGTTATGTGGTACCTTCTTCGCTGTAGGACCACTATACGTGGCATGCAATTCCGCTTATAACGCGATGGCAGCATGGCTCCCATTTTTCAATTTAAGGTGACCTCTCTTTCTAATATCATAAATAAATGCATTCGGAAAAGCGGATTTTATTCATGTCCCTAGCAGATTATATAATCACAAGATTAGTTAAAACTGATGACATTGAAATTTCGATGCACATTTTCTATGTGGAAGTTTTTCGATTAAAAAGAAAATGCAGTCCCGTTTATATCGCGATGTTATTCTTTTGACCCCGAGCATCGCGTTATAACAAATTTTAACTCTGTGTGTGTGTGTGTACAACACGTGCATAAAATTAATATAATACACAACGACATATCATGACTTACAATTTAGATAAAGAAACAACACAGTAAATAAATACTTTACCATTTATACATGTAGCACGACAGTATACATGTACAATTATTAAAGACTAGGCACATTACAAGCCACGTAGATAATGTATGAAAATATAAAAATATACGGAAATAAGAATAAGAAAATATATAGATCCATCAATAAACTTAATTATATATATATATATATATATATATATATATATATATATATATATATATATATATATATATATATATATATATATATATATATATATATATATATATACTACATTTGTTGACTATTTCTTCCTTTCTTTGGTTCTCTCAGTACTTTTTCTGTTTGTGATTTAGGATTATGCTATTTATTTTCTCTGAACATTCCCATTCATAATCTAATAGTAAATGCATAAATAAATCATTTGTAAAAAGATGTGATTATGCATTTCCAGAACATATGGGCATAAATTCAAGGTGCATATTTTGACCTGACACGTTTTGACTCTTATATAACAATTAACCACGTTACCTTTCCGTCATTAAGGTCAATTTGTAAAATGTCCCCTGCAAACTGTCCATCTTTAGTACGCTCTGGTGCGACCATAAAGAATCTCCCTTCTTTGTCGAAAACAGGGCCCTCCGAACCCGGTATAGTTTCTGCAATTTTGGTAAATTGCGGTTGAAAGACTTCCGTGTTCGTCATATTGTTAGTCTGGACCTTTGATCTCTGTCGTAACATTATTCCGAGAAAACAAATTGTATTGTGTTAATAAATATATAAGCCAATTTACAAGCTATTTCGCTAAAAGTATTTATAATATAATGAATATTATTGTATCAATTTATGTCCTCTACATGTGTCAACTTGTGCATATACGACCTGCCGAAAATTGTTATCATCTCAGTTAATATGGCGGCCTCAATGGTTCGCCAACATAATGGACGTCAACTTAGAAGTAGTCGCTTTAGAGGTTTGTATACACATATTTTCTGACCTTACATATCAAAATCAGAAATTAAGAAGGATTATAATTTACTTTAGGAACAACGAGGGGTAGTACATTTATAAAATACAGTTTATTCAATGAAGGAACTTGGGACTTCGAAAGCTGGATATTTTTTGTCATGCAGATAGTTATTAGGTTCGAATTGATACTGAAATTGTTGACCATGCTTCACTAAAGTTCAGTCAAGGTGAGCTTATGTTAGCGTTTTCTTATGTTTTAGAATATGGATCAAAAATTACGTTTCCATACTTTAAATGAATGACACAAACCATTAATGTTGGTATAAATGTTCAGTACATTTCTACACTACGACGTCGGCCCTGATATGTGTGATGAGATGGGTGACGTTTTACTAGCAACACAAGGGGTGCTATGTATAATGTAGCACGTTGCAACGTCAGTTGATGTCGCAGCAACAGGCCAAATTGGCATCTAGATCAACAAGTAGATCTTTCTTCTTACATTTCTGACAGACCAGTTGTGTAAGGCACTATTCTGAATGGACAGTTTCAGTGAAATACTTTCAGACTGTTGACAGCTTAAAGCAACTAATAAATATGTTTTGACTTTGTATGCAGATGGCAAATAAATCCATCCTTTAACCTATAACATTAAATTTTTTGGAACACACTTTCTTAGTATTAATCTATGTGAGGACAGAACACCAATGTTGTTGAATTTTTTTAAATTGCCAACACAAGCATGGAATTCAGCATCTTTCCAAGGTAAGAGTAACACATGGAGTTGCTAATGACAAAGTCCTCACCAGATGGTATAGTTCCACAGCTTATGAGCTTAATTAATTTAGCTACATCGACTATGCTTACTCATCATTTTCCTGATGGAATCATATGCATGTGCAATCAAGTAGATTAATTTCAAGATCCATGGATTATACATTTCATTTAGTTGAATTGTGATGGTAGTTGTGGAATGCCTAATATCATTTGAAGTAGTGATTAATTTCTTCAACAAAATGAATCTAATAACTTTTGGTACTACAGATTAGTATGGCTATTGCTCCACACCCTGGGATTTCATCAGAGGTTATTATGTCTTCTCTTTTTTTTCCAATCCTCTTCTCTGGTCCAATTTTACCTATCTGTATACTTTTTCGTCATATATTTTTCAACACATACCAAATTGTTATTTTGGGTCTTGATATGGAATATCTTTTTAAATCAACTGTGTGGGGAACAGTTCGTGCAGATGAATCATTGCTTGGTTTCCAATGTTCTTCTTACATCGTAGATCAACAGTATTTATGTTCATTAGTGTCTGAAGCATGTCTTGATTTATAGATTCTATTTATACTTTTGTTTGTTCATAGTTGCTGCTTAATATGTTTAACCTCTGTTTTATTACACTAGTGTAAGCATGAGCAAGGGTACTATCAGATCTTTTTAGCACTGCATATAATAGAATTTTACTAAATCAATGATAAGCAGAGTAGTCAGATTCACATTAATTTAAATAAACTGAGTAAAAAGTAAATGTTTGGCAGGGCTAGTAAATTTCTCAGTACACTAGTCCTGGCTACCAAGAAATTTGTGTTAAATTCAAGACCTGTACTATCTCAACTGGTAATACTATTATATAAATTTCATTCAGTTCTTTTTGATAGTGTTTGGATGTAATAAAATTCAGACATTAAAACTGATGCTGTGATAAATTATTCATGCTGAATTAAGCATTATTTTAATGGAATGGATTTAATTACTTTGTTCATATTTTTCAGCTCGTCATACAAGTGGTGAAGATTGCATTCAGTTAGATTTAAATAGAGGTAATATTGCATTTTTGTATATATTTTTTTACATTTCTCTAAATAATTGTATTCATTCCTAGATATAAGTGATTCTCTAAATCATTAAAACTGATTTGTTGCTATTAATGTAGATTCTTTGTAAAGGTGCATTGTTCATACAAGGCCATTAAATATCACTGTCCCAGTATGTTGGGAAAAACAGGAATCCCACCAGCAAAAGTTGCAGTCCACTTCCAAAAAATGTTGAACTTTTCATATTAGAACCATTGGTTGTCACTTGAGTTCAGCCTATACTGTGTGTTAGGTATTTCTGTGCAATAATTGGATCATGTGTTATTTTGGTTGAAAATCTTAATTTGTATCAACAATGAACAATCGACCTTTAATTAAGGAAAGTGATGTTCCTAAAGTGAACAAAAATAACCCATATTTTTATTCTAAGTGAATATGAAAATGTTATTTCTAATATGTCACCATGGACTTCTTGAACTTGTAAGTTGTAACCCAGAAAAACCTATTTAATATTTATCTTTTAGAATCATACAAATAAATACAATATTTACATGATATAATTTTTTTACCTTAGAACAATGTTATATCTTAATCAAAGTTTCTAATTTTTCAAGAATTTGTCCCACACCTACTTTATCATTTGCTGTCCAATTTGTCAACATTGTATCTCTGACAAATATGCAAGAAATTCCCAGATGTATTGTTGCAGACATGATTTTTCTTGGTTTGAAAGTGGAATTCAGCTTTTCTCATGACCTTTCTTGATATAGTCCATTTTTGATCTGGTTTTTTTTTTAAAAAGGGTCTATCTGGTCCCATTCTGCATTAACCCTTGTAAAGTATGGGTTGTTTTCACATATATCACAATTTAGTACGCAAATACCCGCTATTTTGAGTTCCTAACAAACCTTTATCAACATGTATATTCAAGATAATCTGATTTTACTATTGATAAGGATATTATTTTATATCGAAACGATACATAGATTATACTTGAAAATATGTGCACTATATCAACAACCAAAAATAAAGCTGGAAGTTCCCTTGCTTATATTGAAAGACTTAATAGTGAATTTGAACTGTAATCATGTATATTATTATCAAATAGAAATGCACTTATTTGTTTATTTTACAAACCAACTTTACAATATTGACTTTTAAAAAAAATTGATTCTTATCATATCCCAAAGCTTGTTGTCTTGAAAGAGTATTTCCTGATAATGATTTTCGAGATACAATATCAGTCACAAATGAAAATTTCATAGCATTTATTTCATGCTAGAACCATTATGTACAAATACTTTTGCTACAACATGAATTTGTGCCAAAAACAGTTGATAAACCAATTTAATTAGTATAGTCAAATATTGTATTTATGGTGGAGATGATGGACGTAGGATGATACTGAATGAAAGCTATAACCATTCAAAGAAGTGTCATCTTTAGTGTATTCAAACAAAATACGTGTCTAACGGAACATTGTGTCGAATATCAAAACAATGTATACCTGAAATGTTTTAAGAAATATGAAATTATATATTAACAGTTAGCTTTTTAACTTGAACAATAACCAAATGATTAATTTAAGCACATGAAAATTGAAAATCATTACATGTTTCTACTTGTTTGTGTATCCATTTGTGTATGTGTTTGCTTATTGATCGATTGATTTGTTTTCGAAAGAATAACACAGATGGTTGAAATTTAAATATTGTACTTGAAGAAAACAAGTAGAAAAGTCTCACATTTGATCTTGTGCGGTTGACATGCACAATATAATGTGATGTATTAATATATTCTAACACACAGAATCAAATGTTCCTTCATAATTATGTGGGAAGAACAATGTTATTAGGTGCCAGTTATGGGGGCTAAGAGACTCAAAATGGCGGATATTGAAGTACACATGTTTTGTTATGTCATGTGAAAACAACGGATTTGTTTCATATATTAGTTAGCACAAGAGTCTTGTAAAGACTGTTTTGATTGGTCAGAAGTTTAAAATCATCCAATCGTGTAACGGAAACTGATGGCAATGGAAAGAAGAAGCATTCTTGCAAAACATGGCATCTTTGTTGTTCAGAGAGAGCATGACACAAAAAGTTTAAATAAAGGTTTAAAACATATATGGAAATGGGAATTTTCTGGAGCGAAAAGTTGATGGAAATTTAGTTGGTCAGTAAGACAAGTGTTTGCTAGAGTACTGGCATTTTGTGTGCTCTGTTATTGTAAGTATCAGTACAGCTAAAATGATTGAGTAATCAACATATTTTCCCACTCAGTGGGTTGTTGAAGTAAGACTGACAAGTCTGAGAATTTGCTGCCCATCTATTTGCATGTGTACGGAGGAGTCCTGCATGGGTGATTTTCTGCATCCCATATCAAATATTTGCATCCAAATACACGTAATTAAGCATTTCCATGACCTCTGCTGTAGACATATAGGTCTTTTGTTATGCAGCACTTGTGGAAATTAAAAAATTTGTCAAAGCCTGTAGGTTTGATTTGAACAGTATATTATTGCCTTAGAAACAATTTTCACTATGTGCATCCAGTATATTTGAAATGGTGATGATAATAACCATTTGTATAATTTTGTTATATACTTTTCATTTTCCACATTTTTACAGATCCTGCAGAAAACATCAAAGAAATATTCACACACGTACTTCAACAAGATGTTTCGAAAGCCAGGAAACTGGGTTACCTTAATGCATTTGTCAGGCTTCTTCAAAAATGGAATTCTGTTACCCCTCTTGGATATTCCAAGCACGACATACTACTCTGGTTTGTATTTCTTGTGTGCATTACCATATTCAAATTGGGGTTCTGACCTGCCAGCCTTTTTGGTGTGAATTTCACAATTCTTGAGAGAGATTCAATGACACACTGCATGAAAAAAAATCATGAATTCTCAATTTCTTGATTGGATTAAATCATGAATAAAATAAAATATATCCCGATAAGTGCTAGTCAAAAAAGCATCAGTGGTCCTGTGTTACTAGTCGTAATGTTAGTAGAACTATATCCAGTTGCTACAGTTTACCCTGTAGCAAGCATTGTAAAGGATATAATCAATTTTTGAACAGAAGTTTTACAAATACATTAGAAAAAAACAGGGTCCCAACTATATATTTAACTATATATATATATATATATATATATATATATATATACACACACACATACATGTGTGTGTATGTATATAATAATTAAAGCTAGATGTATAAACTTGATGATTTTTACATCTTTGGAAGGTAGATGGTGGCCTTTTTTAGATGCTAGCATACTGTTTGTATTTCCAGTATGGTTCTTTCTGGGGGTTTTCCCGGGGTCTTCCTCCACCATTAATACTGGTCGCCATATATAGCCTATCGTGTGCTGAAATAATGGCATTAAACCCTACAACAACAACTAACATTTGTATGATAAATCAACCCTCATCCCCCAAATATTGATATTGATGGACGATATATGGTTCTGATATGACCTGTTCATTGAAAGTTTGCTGCATGCAAATCTTAAAGGAACACACATGCATTAACTTTAGACACATACCTGTAATTGGTAACAGCCATTTCAAGCACGATATTTAAAATGGCCACATGACAGATGGTTGGGTCGTTCCAGGTGGATTTACAAGTCACCAAACATGTGATATGCTCAGGAAATACAATGTACATGTCACCCAAAGAACTCTACATCCAGTGGTAGCCACATAACCACGAGAAATACCAGTAAGTGTATAAAATGTACACTGGTCTGTGCAGCCAAAATTGGATGCAGATAATTGCAGCTTTTAATGAATAAGTGATATCAGCCCCTCACCTGAAAATCAACATCACGGGTGAAGGGCCGATTTATTGGCCTACACTAACATCAGCCAGTATTTGCCAAAAGTAATTGTAATCTAAAGATGAACCATTTACATTTTAAACCTTTTTGGGTTATTTAGGAAGCCCATATTTTAAAAAAAACATTTGTAAAACTTTCTTGATAGAAGGTTCAAATTACGCCATAATGTCTATTCCAGGGCACAATGTTCCAATCAAATTTAGTTTCACAACCATTAATTTCGCTTGAAGAACGCACACATGTAAATAGTTTCCTACCTGAAATACACTGTGTGATAAGAATAGTTCAGAAAAAGTGTATACTTCACCAATCAGTTTTTCAGATGTGGAACTTTCAACTAATTTGTGGGATTTCCTGTGCATCACTGTACTCCAAGTGTGTGAATTTGTACGAATTTTGCATGATTCACCCAATCATGCACCTTGACAGCATCAGTACTTTATATATCAATTAATGACTATTGCATGAAGTCCAATGCTTTCCCAATACTTCCTGCTTGTAATGCATGGATTAAGCTAGATTCAGTTCTGATGGTTATTGTTTAACCTGCACCAAAACAAGCAACAGATAACTGCTCTGATGGCCTAGTGGTTAGAGTGTTCATCGTGGGGAGGTAGGAAGTAGTGGGTTTGATCCCTGGCTGAGTTATACCAAACACTTACAAAAATGGTGCTAACAGCTGCCTCGCTGGACGCTTAGCATTGAAAGGTTAGTGTTAGGACTGGTCTGCCTGGTGTCAGGATAATGTGACTAGGTGGGACATCATGCTACATGTCTGCGGCATGATGCCCCAGTGCTAGACTTCGCTGTAAACTGTCTTACTGCAGACATCATAGCGATATGACTGAAAAATTATTAAAGCCGTGTTAAAAATCCTAATCAAACGAACAAACCAATAACCACAGTGAGAGTTAAATGCAACATATTTTACTATGTGATACTCTAGTAGTGAAGCTGTCAAATCAATTGAACTAGACCATATACAATTCAAAGTAATAACTCTGCATAACAGTGGTTATTAAATGATGAATAAAGTACTTCATTATACATGTGGAACACATTTGGAATATATCCTATATGCTAAACATTCTGCTTAGTTAAGATAATTAGCATGGAATGGAAGAGGGTGTGATTATTATTTCTCTTAATTTATAAGGGCGAGTATTCTCAATATCCATTTTTCTTTTTTACTAACAAAATTGAGTGCCTGTGACTGCAAATGCTGTTTCAGAATGGTTACATTTATCTATCAGTCACCTGTTTTTTCTGCCAATCAATCCCGCTACCTCCACCCCCTCACCCCTGGCAAACATTCTATATCATAATGATGTATTTAATGTCCACCTGCTTTCTGTGGTCAGCTACCAGGTGTTATGTCTGGTTTCTTGCTGCATTGAGTTGTCATTGGATTGTGTCTAATGACCATTTGGTTTCTGCAAACTAAATGTTTGCTTCATTAGAATGCATTGTTTAGACACAGAAATATGTAAATCATTGTATATGTTTGTTATTTCACATGTACTGACTGTATACCACCAGTCAGTTGGTCATATGACTCAAAGGTATAAATATGTTTGATTTGAAAGTGAGTGAGTTTTTATCTTGATTGAGACTGGTGCTTGTAATTATGAGTTGGTTTTATATGTGTGATGGAGATTTTTTGAACCTATTAAGAGACTGTATTTTATATGGTTTTTATCAAAGTTATCAGATTAATTTATGAGTAATGTTTGATTGACCTGACATAAGATTATTCTCACAGAGTGAACGTTAATGAGATACCTTGTATCTGACTGACTGAGCATGTTACCTTGCAAGATATAGAGACTGCATTTTCTCTTTCAGTTTCCATGAAACTTGATCAGTAGGTTTATATCATTAAACTCGTTTATGATTTCAGCAAGCAAGAGTTGGCATATTAATTATGCCATTTTATTCTACAATTCAGTGAGAAATAAAGAGACATGCTAGTGAAATAATTTTCATATTTTTTAAGTCATATATTTTAACATCGGAGAAATATGTCCTATCCTAATTTAGTGTGACAGATTAGGTCAACAAAGACCTTCCACTTTCTTACGCTGTACATGATCAGGCTATGAAAGTGAGGTGAATTGCTGAAAAAGGGTGGGAGTGAGTGTTCTGTGCCGAATAGTGTGTTTAATCTTCTAAGCTTCGATTATGGAAAAAGTTTGGTATACAATAGAAACAAAACTTCCTTTTCCTATGATAACACTGGATAGATTTGATTGTGTGGAACCGAACAAAGATGGTATATTTTATCTTGTGACATTGCCCCTCATTAAAATGTTTTTGGTATAAACGATGAAATATATCTGGTATTGTAGGAAACAAAAATATTCTATATCGTTGGAACAAATTGTGGCAGGATATAGTAAAATAGGAGGTAAATATCAACATGAAATAAAATTTAGGAGGTGGATTACATGGATCGTGTTCTTACAATACTAATTAAGCCTTAGTGAAATGGTTAGTTCGTAAGTTATGTAATCTTGGTGAAGGTTATTTAGCCATTTGGGCCTCTTGTTGAAAGTTTGTTAGATTTCTATATTGAGGATCATTTTGTTGTTGTTTAATCTATCTTACAAAGTAATAAGCACTGCACTATTTCTATATTTATGTTGTATGTTAAGCAATACATTAAGTACAATTTAGATAATTCATTCTTCCAATTATAGGTGCTCTAGCATCAGATATACTTTTGTTAGTTTTTTTGTATGTGTTTGTTCTTGAATTTTGTGTGTTCTAGATTTAAAAAAATTCAATATAGCAAGTTTAAATGCTACTGTAGTCAATTTCATATTACGGCTTTGAATTCTTTATGGAATTTATTTTGGCCTATGTTGAGCTTTTATTTTGATATTCATCAATTTTTTGCAAATTTTCATTTTTCACAGTCTACGGGTCACTATGCTGGAGAGAGCAAAGGAAGTTCGTGCTGCCACATTGAGGGTTATAAAACATTTGTTAATGGATGAAGAAACTGTGGCTGTGGTGCTAGACCTTCACATCGATTTTCTCATTGCAAGGTAAACTCTTGAACATAGTGCTTCATTGTGTTAGATGCTTTTATGACTAAATTATTCACAAAATTCATGCATACATTTGCAATTATTTATAGTTTATATTATCAGTAACTAATTGGATAGCAAAGTTTCTGTAGTTCCTTTCTTTTCATAAGTCATATTTTACTATAGTGATTGAGGGTAGTTTTAGATCAAATTCAGTTGGTTTGGTTTTATTCATCGTTACTACCATATTTATTTCATTTTAAATTTAGGTTAGTCAGAGTCACTCATTTATATTGTGGTTTGACATAATATCTTCTGTTTAGTCAAGCTCTATGTACTATTTACATTAGCCTCATTGTGCATGTCTGTACATCTCTCTCCATACCAATTACAATGGCCTCATTGTGCATGTCTGTACATCTCTCTCCATACCAATTACAATGGCCTCATTGTGCATGTCTGTACATCTCTCTGCATGCCAATTACAATGGCCTCTTTGTGCATGTCTGTACATCTCTCTGCATACCAATTACATTGACCTCATTGTGCATGTCTGTACATCTCTCTCCATACCAATTACAATGGCCTCTTTGTGCATGTCTGTACATCTCTCTGCATACCAATTACATTGACCTCATTGTGCATGTCTGTACATCTCTCTGCATGCCAATTACATTGGCCTCTTTGTGCATGTCTTTACATCACTCTGTGCATACCAATTACAATGTCCTCATTGTGCATACAAGTGACATTGGCCTCAATGTGCATGTCTGTACATCTCTCTGTGCATACTGATTACATTGGCCTCATTGTGCATATCTGTACATCTCTCTGTGCATACTGATTACATTGGCCTCATTGTGCATATCTGTACATCTCTCTGTGCATACTGATTACATTGGCCTCATTGTGCATATCTGTACTTCTCTTTATGCATACAAGTCACATTGGCCTCATTGTGCATGTCTGTAAAACCAGACATCAGTGAAAGGAGTTCTCAGATTTCTTTATATCATATTGTCTTTGATTTTCTATTCCCTAAACTGCCAATAAATACCTTAACAAGGCTACTAGTCTAAGTTTACAGGCTGTATTGGACAATCAAAAAAGATGTTACTGACTTTGCTTACTTCCAGAGTGACTAAGTCTAGTTAACACGTTTCTTTGTTACACAGTCAGTAGAGGTGTCACTGGCTAAACTTGTTTGTTCATTATGTTTTATCAATTGTTTCAAGATTTTGTTGTATCCACAGAATTCAAGACAAAAGTGTGAAAACTTTTATCCTGGGCATACAAAATACACTATATTACAATGATTATCCAATGGTCAGTTTTAAAAACAGTACATTGGGATAATATACTGTTGTTGGATGAAATTCTAAAGTTTATTTTTATGAAAGAAAATTATTTTTTAATAATCAGTTTTGGAGGAAACCAGTTTATCCTGGAAAATAATTGATAACATTGAAGCAACGCAGGATCTGAATTTAAATATGCATTTTCTGGTACATTTAAAAATGAGGGTTATTGGTGTTTCCTAGATGTATCTCCTTTGACTATTTTTCTGTTAAATTTCACAAATATATGACTATATGACCGCCACAAAATATCCATCAAGAACTTTGAGAATTACAGGATATCTTTTCTATATGTATGTCCTCACTTAGATTGACCTGTACATTTATGTTTTTTTACTAATCTTTAAATTTGAAACATTTATTAAATCTTAGGAGGATTTGGAACATAGCTTCAGTCTGCTCATAAATATGTGTATTTGTGGAGTCTTTTGGCAGTTCTTTATATTTAAATTTCTCCCTACAATGATTGCGTATTAAGCTTAATATTAACATTGGTGCTCAAGATTTTAGCTTGCTTTTGCATCAGTAATGTGGGTAGTTTCTTAAGTACAGTACAGCTCATGTGGATTTTAGAAACCATACACATTGGGAAGAGGGTGGAAAGAGTGAAGAGGATTAAAACAAGACCACTCTGCCATCTCTCTCTATGCATCCTGATAGAACTGATGCTGCAGCTTGTGGAGAATTGCTCTGCACACTACATGGAGTCATTGGGGATGACCACAGCAGATTGGATGTGATCTCTATCAAATGGGCATATTTTACTTTCTATGCCCCCTGAAAGCATGCTTTTTATTGGTTCATTGAGAGAGCAGGAGGTGCCAATTTATTTACATTGTTATCAGATTATTATACATTTTCAAGTTATAATGAAGATAATGTAATAGATATAGATATATATTAATGAAATAGATATAATACTAAATGAGACTTTATGTAATATTAAAAGTCAGAATGCCTCAAAAATTGTACTAATAATAATACTGCACTTTTTTCATTTAGAAAAGGCTGATTGAGACCTTAAGTTTATGCTTTCATGTATTTTATTCAAAGAAATTTGGAGAAATTTATGCACTGACTTGACAAGACATTGTTGAATTTCTTTTGTGGTGAAAAATTATCTTACTGTTGAAACATGAAAAGTATTTGTCTGAGATATGGACAATTAAATTCCAGATGACAGGTGCTTCTGTATTAAAAAAAAAACTTTTTCCAGCTTTTCAGTAGGCAAATTACTCTGAACCTACACCCCAATGTAAATGTTCAAATATCAAACAGATTGGGAATGGTTAGAGAAAACTTGGATTCAATTCACAGTAAAAGAAAGATGCACTGTGAGAAAACTAGTTTCATGCTAATGAACAACTTACACATGATTGTAAAACATAGGACTGATTCTTAGGCCAGTATGCACAGTTGCACTTAAGAAAAGCGGTTTAATGCTTTAAAACAATATCTGGATTGATCAATTGATCAGATTGCATAGATCAATGAAAAGAAATGCAGCTATTGTTACTAGCACATGAACTAAAAAGCTTAGATGAAAAATTGATTTCTTCTTGTACATGAAATTTCCTTTGACCATATTTAAATATATATATTTTTAGATGATACCTGTCACACTGTCATACAAGGCATATCATTTCTGCTGCTACTTTTCCAACCATACAGCAAATGAAATGCATGCTCTCTCTCTCTCTCTCTCTCTCTCTCTCTCTCTCTCTCTCTCTCTCTCTCTCTCACACACACACACACAGAGGTTGTGTTATTCCATGTGGATGTACAAGTTATCAAACAGGATTAGCTCTGGAAATATTGTTGAGAAATCATTTTCGGAGGTTTTGTTAAAATTTTACAACTAGGAGTCCAGGACTCCTATTTTGGTTTTAAAAAATGAGTCCCACCAGCAAAAGTTGCAGTTTCCTATCATAAACATATTGGCATACATGAAGTGGCTAAATGTCCAGATGAGAAGAACCAGTGGTTGTCATTGGATTTGATTTTCTTAATTTTTACACCACTGACAAATAGCTCTTTTTTATCTATTAGAGTCAGACTGAATTTTATAAATTCAAGGAAAAGACTTATTGCAGACATCATACACTTTCTTACATTTAGCTAATGTTTCATCTAAACTATCAGTTCTAAATCTCATTACAATCTTCATCAATTTTCTCTTTAACTCAAATGTCCAAGTTTGCAAATGGCATTTTTATCTACATCTTGATTTTGATTTCGAGGTTATATGCATTACTTATCCAGCAACACTAGGAAATGCACAAGATCATGAAAGCTAAAGCTGTGCTTTTGATGTACTCTTAGAGTGACCACATGTACATCTCTAGTTTTTCTGCCTCTGAATTCAGTCATTGTAGATATCAGCACATTTTCCCACCACTCAGCAGCTAGAGTAAGTATTTGAGCAGCTCAGCTATTGGGTCGTGTTATTTTGGTGTACTCTTATAATGTAAAATTGTACATCTGGGGGCCTTTAAGCCACTGAATTCAGTCATTGTAAATATCAGCACATCTAAAATGATCACATTTTCCACACTGAGCAGGCAGTTGAAGCCGAACTGGCAAACCTTTGAATATGCCACCCAGCTATTGCGTAAGTGTTTTTTTGCATCCCAGATAATTATAAAATTACATCAATATATGCGTGATTAAGTGTTTCTGTAACTTTTGCTGACTGTAACACAAGAGTTGTGAGAAATACCAGTAAGTTACAAGTGTCCAAATTACTTCAATGTGTTGTTGACTTGTTTGTCTGGGTTGATTGCATGATTTACTGAGTAGGTAACATTCGACCCAGAAATAGTCAGCAGTATCAGCACAGGTATGGGGAGCTGATTTATTTTGGTGTTCATATATTTCAGTGATAGCTGGTTGGGAAACACCTGGTCACTGACAGCAGAAAGCATGTGATCATTATATTCATTACTTTTATACAGGAAATTTGTTGCAGAGAAATTAGAATGGCTATTGAGAACAGGTGACCTCTATGTAAAGGTAATCTTTGGAACAGGTTTGTCTAGATAATCCATTGCTTTGGAAATACTATTTGTGTGTCAGCAACTTTATAGACTAGCTTCTAAATTTTCAGTTGCAATTGGTGTTCTTGTTTTTGAAATGAATCACCACTAGAAGCTTGCAGACAATATGGATAGCAAACATAAAAATGGGGATAAAATATTTACATAAGTTAGAGTTGATTTACGCCGTATATTTAAATTTTCCATTGTTTCTTATTCTTTAAATTTGGATTGTTTCTTATTCATTAAAATAAATCCATAATGGTTTTTTTAAAGAAATATTCAGATGGTGGCACTATTACATATTTATTGTTCTGATGGCATGGCAATACCATGTAGTTATGATGTACATGCATCCATTTGAAGTATAGACTTTATCATTTAGGAATACTTTTAGGATGGTATATAGTTTTTTTCCTAAAGTGGCTCGGTTATTCAAAGTATGTTTGCTTTCCTTAATATAGCGTGCTGTCACCTTTTTTCTTTTGATAGAAAGGAGTATCATTTTAATTGGAAAGAGGTCTTCCACCTATAATCCCCCCCCCCACCCCTTCAGGAACTAAAACTAACTAATTTAGGATAATGTGACTGAGTGTGACATTATACTACATGCCTGTGGCATGATGCCCCAGTGCTAGACATCACTATAAACTGTCACACTGCAGACGTCGTAGTGATATGACTGAAATTTTGTTAAAGCTTCATTAAAAAGCCAAATCACACACACACACACACACACATACACCCTCAGTAGTAGAACCAGAAGTAGTTTGGAGAAATGAAAATGAGGAAGGCCATTAAGTACACAGCTACAGATTGTTTTTGCCAATTTGTTTTTCATCTTTTTGGTGATCTTAGTTTTTAATTTGCATTTTTCATCAACAGGTCACTGGATATTTGTCTAGACAATGAAGTGGAGCGGGTCCATGCTCAGAAACTTGTTCGGAAAATCATTCATTTGGTGCCTCATTTGGTTCCTTGTTCCCTGGTGTATCCCTTGGTGTCCATAGGGAATGATGGAGCTGCAGAAAGGGATCGCATGGTTAGAATCTCCATGGCAACAGTATGTGAGCTAGGTATGTGTTTAATAAAAAGTTTCAAGTTTTTTAAGCTATACATTGATATTTCAGTTCTTACATCTTGTACAATTTGTAGACGATGAATTCAACCACTTAGGGAAATCACTCACTGTATAGTAACACGGCAGAAATAAGGTATTGATGTTCTTTGGGGAGGCAACTCCAGCTTCAAGAGGGTATCCATTGTATAATGACAACAACTGAAGGGTGCAGGGTAACCCAAGTCAAGTTAATATTGTAGGCAGTACATGTATTAGCATTAGTAATCAATGCAGTACTCCAAAAGTTGATGGCAAACAAGCACCGGAATTGAATCATCTCTTTTTGTATCATTAATCAATGTACCAACATGCACTGAATTTTATATTCTTGAGGTGAGAGCAACATCAGAATCCTTTATGTTTGTAAATCAGATATTGGCAATAAGTTGTCTTTGAAGTGACAGAAACTGGAAAACCTAGGATAAATTGATGGTCAATGGAAGCTCGTTGATATCTTCAGTAATACCTAGAATTTTCTAACAGGCATTTTTGGATGATACCATTGCAGTCAACATAAGTTTGATGATGTTGTGTTGTCAGCGAACAATAAGTGCCTTCCAAGTAATGAAGATGTTCATGTACTGCTAAAAGTAGTATTGTGTGAAAAACACTTATAAGATGCATATTATTTGGATAAAGTGATGATAATAATAATAATGATAATGATAATAATAATCAAATTGTTATTAAAATATTGTGTGAAAAGCACTCATAAGATGCACTACATTTGGATACAGACAGTTATTTCTGTTCTGTTCTGTTCATAGGTAACAGCAGAGCCAAAAATATCTCCTTTCAAAACATCTCACAGATGGATTAGAATAAGGCAAAATGTAAATAAAACAAAAATAGCTGAATCCTCCAAATAAAAAGATATGACGGCAGCATTATGTGATGTCTATTACAGGCTGTGTGGAAAGAATTTTAATATTTGGCGCTTAAAGTCTTCAGATGGATTCTAGTCTATGTGTATAAAGCTAAAAGTGCTACATATGAAAACTTGAAGCAGTTGAGGATGTTAAAAGACAAAAGTTGCAAATAAATCATTGTTCATTAAAAGTTTAGCATGTTGTATGTGGATTCCGCTTTTTCTGCCAGGATTCCGCTTTTTGACCACTTGGTTTATGCTTTTTCCTCGTCAGGGGTTGGCATGTATGGTATGTTATTAAAGTGACAGGCCGATTTCATTTCAAAGCAATTGCCATATGGTAAGGCATTTTGCTGCCAGGTTAAAATGTATATGGCAGAAATTTTCTATGTGTTATTTTGTTTAATTTTGATAATGATCTCATTTTGGAGGATTGGTTTCATCATTCATCAGTTACTGTATAAATTCAATTATAAATAGAGTCCAATTGCAGACTATATGGGTCTAATCTGCTGTTGCATAATGCACTGGCAAAGTTTTGTTTGTGCAGTTTGTGAGGAGTAACCACTAGATGGGCAGTCAATACTCTTTGCATCAAATTAAATTGTTCACGTGTGTATTGATTTTTTTCTCAGATTCCCAAGGTTATTAGAAAAGCAAGGGACTATGAATGCTATTTTTCCATGATTGTTCTGTTGTAAGGGAACAATTATTTTTAATTGACCTCTCCCAGATTTTGTGGTGCAGTTTCCCAGACAAATCCTGCCATCCTTTTTCTAGCTCATACAACTATTTATTGGTCAGACAAGTAAAATCCCAAATCAGTTGATATATTTTTTTTGCTTGGTAGAGCTGGATTGTGAGATATGAATGTTCTAAACATATTATGGTTGGGTAAATAATATTGGAGAAAAAATACGTTACTTCCTAGATTGATATTTCAGATTTTAATAGGAGCTGCATCCACCCATCTTTTTTTCATTTGTACATATTGCTGGCTTCATCTATATGATTTCCCATTTTGTATTTACAGCTTATCATAACCCTGAGCTAGTCTCACAGTGTGGTGGAATCAGTATGATCCTGCGAAAGGTGCTAGACTGTCATCAGTACCCTCGTATAAATGAATCTCTGGTCTGTACTATCTTGCATCTCCTCAACCATCCTAGGACGAGGCATCTCATCAGATTTAACACTGACCTTGAGGTAGGCTTTGTATACTTTGTTAATGTTCTATATTCATAACAGTGTCCAACCTTACATATTGAGATGTGCATATTACAACAACAGCCTGGACCCAGATCTGCCAGCACATTATGCAAAGTTGATGTTGTGCAGATGGGTTTGAACTGGAAACTAGCAAATGCAGAAGAAATGTCTGAATGCTATTCCAGAAATAATGGTGCTTCCACAGTATTTGTTAGAGTTATTGCCCATTTTATCATGTAGCTTAACATGATCACATCCAAGAAGAGCTAATATGATGCTTTTTGTCTACCATGCATTTTGTCCCTTTGTTATTAATATTTCTAATTGGAAGCTTTTTGTCTATCATGCATCTTCTTTCCATCTTCACGTACAAGTTTGTTTTTAATATTCCTTCTTAACTACTTGGATTATTACCATGAAAATTGGCACAAATTCATCTCTTTGTGTAGTTGGTCCTAAATGAATATCAAACTGCTTGAAAATTTGGTATGACAGCAGCTCCCTGGAATGCTATTCCTACTAAATTAATAGTCATATCAACATGGGATGTTCACTAAAAAGACTTTCTGTGATGTCTAGTTGCTCCAGAATGATAATGGTGCATCTTTGACCCCCCCCCCCCCCCCCATGTGGCTGACATAGCAACCACCTTGAAAGTTTTGATATTTTGCTACTCTTGAATATAAAGTAAGTTTGAACTTTCACTAAAATACTTTTTAAAATGTTTATCTGGTCCAACATGTTGTAGCCAGTTTTTGAATCCATGTCAACTTGCCTTCAGTTCAGTTGGATTTTAAAGGATTAATTCGTATCTCTGGACATATTTGATGTGCTCATACAAAGACAGTTTGGACGAAGACAGTTTATCAAATCTTAGTTGGATTTCCATCACTGGAGTGTTAAATCTTGTGATTCTACAAGGAACTATAGATAAACACAAAACAGACTTCAGCATATGTCATCATCGTACATCTTGGATTTTCCAACAGGACTCGAACTTGAATCTATTAGAACATTTCATTACTAGGACTTTTGTAACTTAAATCATGGGTTTTTGGATTTGAATCTTAAAACTACAAGTTCTTTTTCTATTTGTACAATCTTTTTATGGGAAAAAAAATTGTGGTTAAATGTTACGAAGCTTTTTTTCATGCTTTCATTGTTATCATTTATTAGAGCCTTAACTGAAAATGGTACCAATCTGATTTCTTGTATGGTGGAGTCATTGGCCATTTTGAAATCTAGTTATTATTACTTCTTCTGAATGGATGATCATATCAGCATTGGGTTATCACTTAAAATTTTCATGTCTAGTGGGTCCTAAATGAAAATGGTGTCAACCTGATCTCCAATATAGAAGCTGCAGTAGCAATCTTGAAAATCTTATTATTTTTACTCATCTAAAAACCATGTAAAAAAAATATGTTATTGCTACTCCTACTGCGTTTTCATTAGAATAATTTTTATGATGTCTAGATATTCCCTAATGAAAATTATGCAGATTGACTCAGTAGGGGCACCATGGTGGCCCTCTTGAAAATATTTTCATCTTTACTTCTAACAAACAGATGTGGTAGCCAAGTGGTCTAAAGTGCTCTATGTTATGGATCACTGCCATCTCACCTCTGTCTGCGCAGGTCCGAGTCTCTGATTCTGTCAATGTGGGTATTTGAGAAAGCTTGCCAGTAGCTTCTCATGGGTCAGTGGTTCTTTTTTTTTTTTTTTTCCCAGGTTCTTCCTCCATCATTAATACTGGCCGCCATGCATAGTGTATCTTGTGGTGAAAAATGCATTAAACCCTACAACAACAGCAATGGTTATATCAAAATGGGATTTTCACCAAAAGTAGTGATAACTAGATAACTAGTTGGTCCTAAATAAAATGGTACCAATTATACATCCAATATGGCTACCATGTGTACATCCAATATGGCTACCATGTGTACATCCAATATGGCTACCATGTGTACATCCAGTATGGCTGCCATGACAGTTCTCTTGTAAATCTGTACACTACTACTTCAGAATTATAGGTTGTAATTTTGACACAGGATTTTCACTAAAGGACTTATTATGACGTCTACTTGGTTCTAAATGAAAAGGGTGCCAATTTCTTATCTTAAATAATATTTTGGTGAACTTAGATTCTAAGTTTAATGATTAAATAAAAATTTTCTTTTGCAGCAACTTCTGGCTCCATTCACTGACTGTCACTTCAGTTATAATGCTGACCAAGGAGACCAGAATAAGTGAGTTACTGATTCAATATCAGATTTTCACATTTGTTCAGTAACAATTGCTTCTATTTTTATTTTATTTTTATTTTTCACTATGTACTTTTTAGATCAATCTTGCCTCTTAACTTTACACTGATAAAAACATAAAACTGCATACATGTTTTGTTCTGAGTCACCAGAAAGAACAAATTCAATATGGCATAGGGATGCAGCAAGGCTTTCAAAATTGAGTGTGTGTGTGTGTGTGTGTGTCTTGGATTTTTAATGTAGCTTTGTCAATTTTAGTCAAATTACTATTATGTTTGCAGTTTGGCAGTTCAAAGTGATGTGTAAATCACTGGGGCATCATGCATACAGACATGCAGCATTATGTTCCACCCAGTAACATTATCCTGACACCAGGCCAGCCAGCCCTAACACTAACCTCATAATGTTTAGTGCCAAGTGATGTAGCTGCTAGTACCATTTTTATAAGCCTTTTGTATGACTTGGCGGGGCTTTGAACCTGTGATCTCTTGCATCCGAGGCAGATGCTGCAATCACTTGAGCAGTTTAATGAAATTGAAACTGAATTCTTATTTATAAAAGAAAGTCGTACAAATGTATTGTCACCTTTCCAGTATGAATGAAACTGAGTATGCAATTTTTGAAAAAGTACAGTGAATAATGATATTTTGTATCCTAGAATAGATCCCGATTACAACCAGGTTCTTTAAACAGGGTCATACAAATTTATAATATTATAATCCAGTTTAAGATATGTGTATTAGATATAAATAAGATGCTATGTGAGATATAATAATCATTTATTCTTAAATTGGATCTTTTCATTATGTATACATATTCATTTTGCAGGGATGACAGAGAAGGTTGGTTTGCAGCTAGCAAGATGGCCATTGTTACAGTTATGAGGTCCTGGCCAGGTAGTTTGACTTCTTTACTTTACAAATTAAGATAAATTTGTCTTTTTATTTTCTTACTTGGCATGCATTAGAATTGTGAGACAAAAAGTTTTAAGAATCACATGCTATTTGAAGCTTAATTTGATTGATTGTCTGAAATTTTCATATAAAAAGGATTTTCAAATCAGTACACATTTTGAAAACTATTTCTTTTCTGCAGTGCCAATGCCATTGTGTTGTAATTTGTTCTGTTAATTAGTCCACTTTTATTACTAACCAAAATCTTGATGTGCTTTAATTTTGCTAATTTTATTCTTAAACATGACCATGAGAATAGAACCTGGTTGTAATCAGGGTCTATTCTAGGATAGCATTATTCACTGTACTTTTTTTGAAAAATTGCATGAACAAACAACCGAACTGAATATGCTAAAATCATTCATTATAATTTGAGCTCACATATGATTTCTTAATTAAATCCCATTTTTATTAAGAAAATTCAGCAGCTTTTTTTAAATGGTGAAGGGAATTTCCCTTCTGTATGAAAGGTTCTAGAATAGAGTGGCACATTTAATCCAAATGATTGTTGTAAAAGTCTTTGACAAGTGAATGAGAAACGACTCCAAAATTATTTTCAAATTTCATGCTATGAAAGGGTCAGTATGACCCAAAATGTTATTGTGCTGAACACAATTACTGATAAAAATAAATGATGCAAGTCATATTTATGGCAATGAACCTAATATTTAATCCACATTGATAGAGAAAATATTAGCTATGTATTATTTGTTTACAACTTATAATTATGGAGGAAAAACTAACAAATGTAAATTAAATATATGCAGCAACATTTTGTATTTTGCACATTACCTTGTCCAAAATCAAGTTTGTAGTGTATCTGACCAGTGACAATTACTTTTTAAACAACATAATACATAGCTATTATTTCTTGGAGTGTATAGGTTAAATATTCAGGTCATTATTTTTGGAGGTAAGCATGTTTATTTGAATCTGTGTCTCTGTCAGTTTTTCACTTGGAAATTCATTAACTTATTGACAACTTTTAATGTTTTCAAGAGGAGGCTGACGTACATCCTGGCTCTGTTATTGTATCTTTTTTTTGCTTTTTATATAGTGTTATTTAATTGAAAAATTACTCATTTTTTTCCTTAACGTCTAAAGCATTATCATTCTTATTATTGTGTTCAGTTTTTGATTTAGGTGGATTTATTTATTCAAATTTATTTTCATCGGAAGTGCTTAGTAATATTCTTGGTCATTAACATTAATTTGGAAGTGAATTCAGACAAGAACATTTTTGATGCAAGAACATTGCCACATGCAAGGCCATTGGTACATTAGCTTGTTTGAGACTACATACGCATCAACAGGGCCCCGAGTGGTCTAAAGCACTGTCCGTTATGGATCACTGCCATCTCACCTCTGTTTGCATGGGTTCAAGTCTAAGATTCGGCAAATGTAGTTATGTGAGAAAGCTTGCCAGTAGCTTCTCGTGGGTTGATGGTTCTTTCCGGAGGTATTCTGGGTTCTTCCTCCACCATTATTACTGGCCTCCATGTATAGCCTATATTGTGCTTAAAAATGGCGTTAAAGCATAATTTTTTAAAAAAACATACACATCAACACATTCAATATTACAACTATATGGAATACTACTGGATATCATTTGGATCTTTATACATTTGAACTTGTGATAGAACATTTAGGACCATTTGGGATATAATTTTACAATGCCATAAGTTCTTTTTATTTAAAAAAAATTGTATTCTTGGGAAATAAATTAGTTGTTGATTTTTACATAATAACATTTGGTCACAATAACATAACAGCAGATTAATGCATATGTAGTCAGTATATTTTTTTAAATAAAAGAAATGAAGAGCTGAGAGTTCGATAAACCGTCATATAAATGTGAACATTTATGTTTGTCATTTTTATTGTAGTATTACATCTGTTTATGGGTCATCATTATGTTAAATGCTTCTTTTGTTATAGGCCTTATTCGCTTCTGTAGGCCTGAAGGCACGGGTCTACAGTCCTTGGTGGGAATTCTTTATCTGCCATTTCTAGATATCAGGGTAAGTGCAAGCAATATTATTTTCAGAATGGCACAAGGTCATTTGACACAGATATGTTGGTAATAAAAAGCAGTATTTGAAATAACATAAATTGCCACTCTTGCAAATGTTTAGAAACAGAAACATTTGATGAAACATTAGGAAAAAGTTCAATCCTTGAATATGTTTGGTTCTGTGTAAGAAAATTTTAAATCTCTTATATAGAATTATAAAGATTAAGGGGTTAATTGAATTTCAGCAATATTCCTTTGCCAAAAATAATTTAGATCTATTCCAAGGGCTTTATGCTTCAATTCTCCACTCCCAGGAAATTAAAAGGCTCTAGGTTGAGTTTGAGCTTGAGAATTTGTGCAAACCAGTAACAGGATATCTACTTTTGTGGCCTCCAATCACTGAAGGCTTTTACATTTGAAAAATAACATTTTATTGGTTAACTCTGTTTTGAACTTCAAAAAGTTCAAGACACAGCTGCTTGGATCATCTTTAGAGTACAACAATCAGAGCACACCTCCCCGCTGCTCTGTACCCTACACTGGCAATCCATTCGATCCAGATTCAAACACAAAATTTGTTCTTTGTGCTACATTTCACTGACGGACTCAAGTCCAGCATACATATCTGACTTAACCCATATATACATACCAGCTAGATACTTACGCTCCTCTTCTGACAATCATATACACATTATTCCCACTATGAAAATGAAGTCCTATGGTCAGCGTTCATTTGCATACCAGGGCCCAGCAACTTGGAATGAATAGCCCATAGAAATTAGACACAAAGACACAGTGATCCATTTCAAGAGTGCTCTTAAAGCTCACCTTTTTTTGACTACAAGAACAAACTTAAAGACCTAATAATGTTTTCTTATAGTGTTGTTCCGATTATCGATTATAATCGATCATCATTTGGTTGAGCAGATAATCGATTGTGAACTCCATAATCGATTGTGTGTAAAGGGAGACTACTTTTTAGGTGTATGCAAAGCACAAAGGTTAGTAAAACTCCCAGCCACTAAGGTTGACCTGAAATTTATTAATTCCTTCACAACTACAAATATGAAACCTTATGATTCATAATTAGGAACATATAGTCATTATATATGGTCAAGTTGTTAAATTGTTGAGTTAATACATTAAACACATTTTGTTGATTTGTTTCAGTCAAAGTGCAACATCTTTTGTAGTATTTATAAACAATGACAAAAAAAACATGTCCTTCTATACTTTAAATTATTGACACATCACATGTGAACGAAAGAATTTCGGGGGATTGTAGCAGTATTTCAGTTACATATGACTAATCAGCCATAAAAAGTTGCGTTCATTTAACAAAGTTGTAGAACAAAAGTAACACATAATGTAATATTATTGTCAGGTTAAAGTATACATGTCATTAAAAGAGATTTGTCCTGTACATTTATAAACATATCGAACTCTTGATCAAAGATGTAACTGTTTAACAAAAATTAAAATTTGCTCTTAGTAATCGATTATAATCGATGATCAGTTGGTTAAGGGGAACTGATTATCGATTATGAATTTCTGACCGATTCCCATCACTAGTTTCCTACCTCAAATATTTTTAGCATTTTTTTTGTTTTCTAATTTCATGGTGTTTGTTTTTGGTTTTCTTGTAGTCAAATCATTACATATGTTGTAAAGCGCTTAGTGCTTCTAAAGATTAGGCGCTATACAAAGTCCTCATTATTATTATTATTATTATTATTATTATTATTATTATTATTATTATTGAATTAGACTAAAGTTTTTGCTGTTTCCATGCCTATTTTTGGGGAGATGGGGGTACAGAATATTTTAATTTCAAACCCTTGGTTTCCCATTCAATCATGATGGGTGTATGAGCACTCTTGAATGTAGACAATTAAATCTCTACAGGATGTGCACTATACACTCTAGATAGAATTGAAAATAATGTCCTCAACAGCTTGTAAATAGTTCAGACTTTGTGTTAGTTCTGCAATAATAATTTACAAAAAGAGTAATTTAGCATTTTTGTAGAATAGACCCTTACACGCATTCTCTGGGGTTTGCGGTGTAAATTATTCGATGTACAGAAATGCTAATTAAGATTATAATTTTAAAAATATTTTCAAATAATTTTGATTGCTTGAGTTTATATATGCATTCATAGCTGGAAGACATGTAAAACATTTAACATAATTTAGATTTCGATCCCTGGAACAATGGTGAGTGTGCATGTTCATTGGATGCAACACAAAACTTTAGGATTGCAATGGCAGATTGTAATTGCTTGTATTACTTGCATGTTAATAACCTGTTGGCAAGAGGTTTATTATAAAATTATTTATGTCTTGATGCTAACCTTGTCATTGGCATTAGTCAATATACATGTTTCAAATTTCAAAGACATTACTAACTTTGTAATTGGCTTTAGTCATTGTATACCTTTATATTTAAATCAGTGTTATAGTCATTGTCAATGGTATCATTGACATTAGTGAATATACACCTTTGATGTTTAAATCAATGTCTCAGAAACTAGTGTCTCTACAGGCATAAAAGTTGATCTGTGCTGCTGTGACCTATTTTTGACTCAAGTGATAATGTTTACTTCAAAAGTTTTGGTAATTTTTGGTGGCCATTGTTTATGCATATAAATTATTAAGATAGATATGTGCATTCATTCTGAAGTGTACTTCATCGCCATGTCAAAAATGGGATATTATGACTTACCATGCAGTTATCTTAATTTGAGTGGTTTATGTTATGGTATTGTCCATCCATTCATCAGTCTCTTAACATTTGCTTCCCAAGATCATGACTTTGTAACGTTAGGAAGTTTTTGTTTTTGCTCCATGAAACTTTGCCCAAGTGTATATTATGACTAGATTGTGGGTTGCATCCTATAGCCATACCTTTTGCTTTATAGTCACAATTGTGGCAAGTAAAAATGTGATTTTATGATTTGTTTCCATATCTGGAATATAAGTGTTTAAGCCACTGAAGATATTGTTACGTATCATGACTTGATGATGTGTCTTGTTCCATAGCCATGTCACCTACTTCAAGGTCAAGGTCATGACAAGAGAAATGTGATTATCTTGTAACCGTGTCCAGAGTATAACTTTGAAACACTAGATATATTTTATTGAGCTATATGTCATGTACAGACATTTTGTTGTACACTGTAGCTTATCTTTGTGTTATATATTTTTCTGGGGAATACCTTTCGAGCCACTTAATATATTTTTATGAAAATTTAACCAGTTGTCTGTCATGATTAAACAGTATCATATACCATAGCCAGATCACTTGTCTCAGAGGTCAAGGTCATGACAAGGGAAAATATAAATAATCTTGTCATTGTACAGGTATAACTTTTAAACCAATTAAGATATTTTAATGAATCTCCAGCCTTGGTGTAATTTCTGGTTTGAATACATTCTTCAACCATTTTAATGTTAGGAAAAAACTCTACTACTGCTTGAATCCAGCAATGACTGAAAGACACAAAAAGTTGTCTATTCCATAATTATACCATAGAAAAGAAGGTAAGGGAACAGGGAAGAGACTTGGAGACTTTCCTTCCTATTGCCTTTCCGCACCACTATTATGTATCGTTTGGGTCTGTTGTTGGTTGTTTTTACATTCTCTGCTGATATTTTCTCACTTTTTAAGGTACAGGCATTGATTAGTTGTATTTGCGCAGGTGAATATTTTCAGTGTGTTATTTCCTTCACTTGTTTGGTCAATCCTGTCTTACATTAGAAATGATAATTCATCACATCTGTTATGTCTGTTTTATATTCTTTTGATTGATTAGTATACAAATGAGTGGAACATTGAGAATAATAAAGGTACATTTGCATTTAACCTGAGTTAATTAAAGAGCTTTCAACAAATTCTTACCAATTTCTGTCCAAGGTCTTTACCCAGTTTTATAAATTAAACAGTCTTTCATATAACACACATTGCTTAATATTGCCAGAGCATAAACTGTTTTGGCAGAGGATTCTTCGCAATAAATAAAGATTTCAAGATCAGGTCATATTTATAAAAAAAAAAAGAAATGTGTATTGTAACATAAGATCATTTAATTGGGATAATGATTTTGCACAAAAAAATAGTATTACAGGAATTTTTGTTACGGGTCCCGCCTTTATCCTAATGATGATTGTTTTGAAATTCATGGTGAATTCCCTTTTTTAACAATTTGCACCAAAAGTTATGTTTTTGATTAGTCTAATATTTTCAGATAACGCATTCATTATAATTCTAGACCACCCCTGACTTGCATATGCCACGTGTGCATCACACTACAATGCAGTTTTTGTGCATCATGTCAGAAACTATATTGTACACGGTGCTGCAATGCGTTCTTGAGACCAAAATGGAGATTTAGCAAGTCCAGAGTGATGGACTGAGATGTACCAAGCTTTTGTTTGAACATCATCACAGGCTGGTTGTGCCACATACCTTCTGACAACTCCTTTTTATGTGAAGCTGACTAGTCGACATACCAGCATTTTATTCTGGCAAGACAAATCATGGCTCTAAACTGGAGGTTGATGCAACCACTGTCTTACCCTTTGGACAGGTATCAAACCATACACAGGGATGATGTCATGACCTCATCATTGCCTCTGGGATGTTTTTCTCTGGTATAAACAGAGTACCTGATGATTACTAAAATTGTGCTCTTCTGTTAGTCCTCAATGTCAGCCCTTGGGGTTTCGCTGAGATCATTTGCTGTCATCTATGTGCTTGTCAACTTCATCAGCAGTTAAAGTGGCCTATCTTAAGGTCATTCACCAAAAAGAAAATGTATGTTTGGACAAGTGCAGAAACTATTTTTCCCTTTTTGTGTCAGATGGGGTTGATGGTGCATTGGGACTAGTCAGACTTGACACCATCACATTATTTTATCATTCTGGGCATCCTGGGCATGAACATTTTTTTATATACAAATCTCAACCTTGTTTGCCTCCAACAATCTTGCATGGCTTTTAATTATTAAACTCTTCGAGCTGATTTCTGAGAGAGTTGATCACTGCAAGAGTTATAGCAATTCCTCTCTCAGCTCAAGTCTGTGGCAGACTTTGTTCACTTTGGCTGCCTTATCATGCATCTTTTGCATTTGGCGTGCTTGTCCTATAGTGTTCATTTTACAGTTTGATCAACAATTCATGATTTTAAGTTATGTATTCCTTGCATGGCACAGCAGGAATTCATCTATGTAAACACCAGCCAAAACTTAAATCTGTACAGATGCCAGATTGTACAGTTGGTGGAGCCCATCAGTTGCCCAGCTTTACCAAAGTCAAGGGTGAATGAGGGCCAGAAGAGTTTCCCTTCCATATCAACATTCTAGAAAGAGAGCTTTATTAAAAGCCTTTCATTTCTGAAAGGATCATCATCAATTTTTTGGAAAGGTAGTCCTCCATTTTGATAACCAGTCCTGTTTGGTAGCCAAATGTCTTGGACTTAGAGGAGGGTGGTAATCACCCGATCTAGGCATTATGGTTTTAGAATTTCTTCACTGGTGGACACAGATGAATATAATGGACCAGGGCAGACATATTCTGGGCAGGCTGAATGAGTTGGCCAATTCATTGTCATGGTGCCAGACCCGTCACATACAGTAGTCCATCCAACCATCAATGATTCAGCAGATTTGTGTACTTTGGGGATGATGACAGATTTTAGTGCAACAAGGTGTAATCTCGTGTCACCATTTTGTGACTATGTCTATCCCCCAATATTTATTTTATTGCAGATAATTCAGAAAGGCCACAACTGCATATTAACATGTGGTAGTATTGTCTTAAACATTCAAGTGACAGCCATTTGTATTGGCATAGTTGTAATATTTTGTATCCTTTATTTTGGGTATTTGTAGAAGTTAAATCACAAAATTAATTACCTGCTAATATGCAAATTTTGACACAAAATATAGTCCCATGAAAATAACTGATACTACATTTGGTAAAATAAGGATTTATCAGACCTACCATATTAATGGCCAATTTTGACTTTGATAGGCCCAAGTCACCAATTTCCCATGTGTTGTCAAGGTTATGGCATCGATCATTTCAGCTCATTGAATCCTTAGCAAGCACCTGTTTGGAACTGCTCTCAAATGTTTCTTGATAGCTCTAGATTTGGCATGCAGGGTCAGTGAGTTGCATTATCTAGCTGTAGAAAGTTCAGGTCAGAGGGTTCTTTGGTCTTGATGATGCAGGCTGACATCAGTGGGCATTTGACTAGTGATCATCTGTCCATGATCTCTTCCACAGTCAGTCAGGGAAGATGTTGATACAAGATCTAGTCCTTACACAAGGACACTAAATAAAGTGCATGGAAAAGTGCTGTAAGGCTTGGCAATTCTACTTTCTTTCAGTCAAACTAGGGAAAGAGGATATAACCACCTATACCCAGGCACCATAACTGAAGTGAGTAATATGCCCTACAGATTCTAAGGTCTCATAAATGAAGTACACCATGAAACTCTCATCTCATGAAAATCAGAGTTATTTCAGCATGTCTCATTTTCAAAATGGAATCGGAGATTCAACAGATGTAGTTGACAGGCATACATTTTCAAGCTTTTATCATTATGACTTTGATTTGCAGAGACAAAAATTGAATCTGGTAGGTTCAATGGCTGCAGCCCAGGCCATCTCCAGACCAGTTTCAAGTTGGCAAAACCATATAAGAGCTACAGAACAGCTCTTTCATTAAATTCACCTGGGATACTCTGTAAGAAAACATGATTTGGATCCTTTGCTTTTGTCTGGATACTGTTATCATGGCTTTTTTGACCATCAGTTATGCTGGTCTCATTATGAGTAAGATTTACTGTCATACAGGGAAGAAATCCTTTTTCCATCAAGTGTAATCTTTGTAACTGTTTTGTATATCCTTCTCCATATGTTAATATGATTAAAGAGCATCCTCATTGAAATATTGCTCAGTCTAAAACTTAGTAAGTAAACAACCTTATCTACCTGGTGGTGGTAAGGGAAGGTAAGAGGAAGGGTTGGGAAGAGTTTATTCCCTTTATCTAGATCTTTCTGTGATTGTTGGATTTTAGAGGTAATGGTGAGAGAAGGTAAGAGGAAGGTTTGGGAAGAGTTTATTCCCTTTAGATCTTTCTGTGATTGTTGGATTTTAGAAGTGTTTGGAGCTTCTTCCTAATGTTAATGTGATCAGATAAGTTTTATTGGCAAAACAAGTTATTAAATGTGTATATCTTGAGTAGCATTTGTAGAAATATCCAAATCACTAGTCCTAATTTTTTTCTGTTTCAGCAAGGAATAATAGAGCTTATATATGAATTATTTCATCTGACAGTCCCAGAATGGACAAGTGATTTCAGTGCTGCACTACTCAGTGTTGGTGAGTACAATATTTTGTAGACATTTATTTGTTTATAATCATAGAGTTCAATATTTTGTAGACATTTATTTGTTTATAATCGTAGAGTACAATATTTTGTAGACATTTTTTTGTTTATAATCATAGAGTACAATATTTTGTAGACATTTATTTGTTTATAATCAAGTTTTATAGGTGCATGAAGAATATTTATGTTAAATTTAGTAAGATTTACTTATATTTCATCATTTGTAAATTTGCATTTATGTAGTTAACCACACATAAATATACACATATGCATTTATGCATGTAGTTTTGTGAACATTTTGCAATGAAGAATGATGTGCTTAGAGCTTAATATTTGTATCTTTAATTACAACATTAACTGTGTATCAAAATAATTGTAATTCTGTCTAAAATAAAATGAACTGCACAAGTTTTGTTTAAAAAAGCTTTTCTCCACTGAGGCTTCTGTTGTTTTTTAAATTTTTGTTTTTTTTTGTTTTAAAACTTAAGATCCATCACATCCTAGGGAAAACTGGCGCTTGACAGATGGATTTGTTGCTGAGGAAGGCAAGAACATCCTTCCACACATGGCAAAGATCAGGTGAGGAATTTTTATACAGGAAAGATAAACTTACATGAAAGAAATTAAGTTTGTTATTTTAACCCTGCTTGTAGAAGCATGAAGTTTGAAAAATATCCTTTCCAATACGTCTGTTCATCTTTATTTCAGTATTTCAGTGTTTACCTACTTTCAATGTTTGTAAATATTTGGTTCCTTTGTCTCACTATAGCATTTATTAAGCAGTGCTTATAATTAAATTGTGGCTTTTAATTTGATGCCTTTTCACATATTTTCTGCAAAAATTAGATTATGGCTTTCAATTCATTACCTTTTCATATGTTGCCACACAAATTATATTGTGCTGTTTAATTTGATGCCATTTCACATTTTGCCCCCCCCCCCCCCATTATTGTGACTTGTAATTCAGTGCCTTCTTACATGTCGCCACACAATTTGTGACTTTTGATGATGCCTTTTCCCATGTTTCCACAAAAAATATATAGTGTAATTTTAACATGTTGCCACTAAAATGACAATTATGGGTCACACTTTAGGGGGGCACTTTCTAGGTTTTTTTGTTGTTCTTTAATGGTTAGTGTGTAGATAGAATATTATTAGAAAACATGACTTTGATGTCAGTTTTAAGTGTTATACTATAATATACTGAAGACATGATATGTTTTTAATGTACTTATTATACTTGTCATTGCTTTTTTTTAATACTACATTGAGGTTTTTTACACCATACTGGAAGGCCCCTCTTTTGGCTACGTTGGCTCTTCCTTTTTTCAGATTCAGTTGGAGAAAGTACCCACATTTATCAAATCCTAGATGCAACCCTGATCTTTCACCAGGGGTAGTTTAGAAGAATGAAAACAACATCTTGATCAAGTTTTGTGAACAACGTATTCCTATAGTTGGAGTTTTCACAGGGAATTTTTTAAAAAATTAATGGGGTAATATCAAACTCAGAAGATTAGGCAGATGTTATAATGTTTTCCATGCAGGCTAGTGTACCCTACCCCATCATATCCCAGTTCATTATTTACCGTAATGTTAATTTAATCCACATTGGTCCATTTGCTTCACAGCCTATATCTCTAAATCCAAATTCTGTCACATTTTAATCCTTGATTTTGTGATTCCTATTTAGTCCTCTAGCAGTTTTATCTGAGATTATTTATTTGTATTGGTTGTATGGGGCCATTTGTTAGTCTGTGCCTCAAACTTGAAGGAAGAAGAAGTTATTTTTTTCTTCTTTACATAACAGTAGCTTGGTATCAGTCCATGAAAAGGAAAACTGACCATAATATGCAATATGGCACTTCATGCAAGTCAATAAGATTGTTTAAAAATGTTTGTTTTGTTTACTTAATGATCATCATTATATGTTTTCCTCTTATGTCACTCCATTGTTAGACCAGAAGGCATTGGTGGTGGACATCTTCAGTCTGAAGTTGGATGACTGTACACCAGTGCCTTCCCATCTTTTCGACTAATCTTGATGGCTTTCCCATGGCTTCAGTGATAATGCTTTAAGTGATCTCAACCTCTCTGTCGACAACCACAGGGAATCTACTGTTACAGCACAGAGGACCCATCTTGCTCAACATTCCTCAAATTCTGCATTTTTACACCTGGCATATAATAAAACAATCTGATGCCAAGCACAATATTTTTTATGATTGGTCAGCAGGAAGTTCCTTGATTCTGTCGGTCTTGCTTTTAATGCCATTAACACTGGCTGAGTCATTTTAAAGACTTATAAAATTGGTACTAACAAAGCTGTCTCACTAGGCATTTAGCATTAAGAGGTTATTATTAGGACTGGTCAGCTTTGTGTCAGGATAATGTGATTGAGTGGTGCTGCATGTGTGTGATAGCATCGCTATAAACTGCCACACTGCAGAAATCATAGTGATATGACTTAATTTTTTGTAAAGCTATGTTAAAAATCCAGATTGCACACACACACACTCTTCAAAGAAAAATGTTGCTCATTATCCACCTATTGTGCTTTAGGGAAGGTCTCTATGTTTACTGATTGCTCCAGTATTCTTTTTAAGTTACATCTATCAGAGTAGATCAGGTACTTTGAACTCGGAGACCAATCTCATTAGTATCATTGTGGAGCTCCATATGTTCTTTGGTTGTTATCTAAACCTATATAGCTTTGAGAATCTTGACCTTTCACTATTGTTAATGAGGTTTAGGATTGAAATTCCTGCCTTATTTGTGGAAAAGGGTTGTTTTTGAATCATTGGTAACTAGGATTCATTTATTATTCTTTTGCAGCTTGGGTTTCTGGCCAATTATCAGCTATTTATAGCAACTCCAGTTTTTTTGTGTTTTTTTTTTAGTCTTATCTGTTTGGAATGATTGCCCACTTATATGTTTATATCTGTCTAAATCAAATGAGAAAAGAAAGATCATAACCATTCTCAATCCAAGGTATCTTCGATAGTTCAGCAGCATGTTCCATCTATTAATAGAGCTTATCTATCTCTCATAGTGTAAGATCTTTCCTTCATGAAAATCAAATCCCATGAGGTCAGGGCTATTGATTCATCTCACATGTTTTTCCATTTTCTTTGGATAATGTCATGAAAGCTGTTGTTTGGTGGTTTAACTCCACATATAATGTAAACTTGCTCCATTGACCTTGAGGTGAACATCAATGTCATGAAACATTTGTGTTATGGTTTTGTTTAAAGCTTTTTATTCATTTATATTTTCCTAAATTCCTTGATTTTTTCATACTGGGCTGAATCATTATGAAACTAATATAGTCCATGGTTTTGTCTCTTAGATCTTGAAATCTAGGTTACAATCTTAAAAAAAATTGTTTTGAGGTATTGGTTCAGGTATTATCATTTGCATATATTTCCAAAATCCAATGATGGATTTTTGTTTGTTTTTCTTTTACACTGGATAAATCATTACAAAGTCAAAATGATGTGTAACATGCTGGCTGTCTCCTTTTGACCTAAGGAACAATGTCACATGTTTTACAGCAATGCTTTGATAGTGGGTTCAACCTGCAGGCCTTGTTTGAATATGTGGTATGTAACAATCACGAAACCCAGAAAATGTTTAGCCTACAAAAATATGAAATTCAAAGCATGGAAAGCAAGATGCAGTTTTTATGGGGGTGGGTGGATGAAAAATCGAGGGAGGGAGGGTCATACTCTTTTAGATATATAGAGACAGAATGATATAATTCAGACTAGAAGACAGTGCCCTATGTTTTATTTTAGACCAAACTTGGTGGAAAATCATCTTGCCCTTCTACTCGCAGCATGGATTGGAGCAGGATTATTGGATGTAAGTACTTCTTTTCAATCTCTGTTTTTCAAATTCAGTTTGTGAAATCAATTTTTACTGTCTGAACTGTTTTGCTGTTGCATTGTCTTATCTTGAATTTTTTTGTATGTGCTTATTAATTTTTTAAAGCGCAAACTATTTTTTGACTATATAACAGACATTAGTTATAATTAGTAAATAAATAAAATTTCTTTGAACTGATCCATTTTGTAATGAATTGTCTTTGATATCATCCATTTTGTAATGATTTTTCTTTGATAGGATCCCTTTTGGTAGTGAATTGTCTTTGATATGATCCCAGTGGTAATGAATTATTTGGGCTTGATATGTCTTTGTTTATATCATACACTCAGAAATACTATTGCATTATCCATCAGATGATCAGAGTTTATACAATTTGATTAGAATCATAATTCGTAAGAATGACATACGCCCTATTCAGTTTGTACATGGTATTACATAAGCCTTATATTCTCAGAACCTTCTGAGCTGGAAATCAAACTTGAGCTGAAAGTGTTGACAGTCATTTACTTTTATTAGAATTAAATTTGACTCTAAGAAATGTCTTTGTAAATTGTCCCAGAAGTATACCAAGTATATCATATGTGTCTTTAAGTTTTAGAACACACGTTTCAGACTCAACAAGTTTTGAGAATATGGGACCTGACCTTGAAAGGATAAAACTCTTTAAGCTTCACATTTTGTACTGACCTTGAAAGGATAAAACTCTTTAAGCTTCACATTTTGTACTGATCAATCACAATGAAATACAAATTAGTAATCCCTGATAGCAAAAACACATTATCAATGTTAGTTGTAATGTTTGCATTGGATATGCATTATCCAAGAGTAGATTAAATATATCCATTCATTTTAACAGGCACTGGTTGAGGTGTTAATCAGCAGTGATGGAGAGCTGTTTGTGAAGACTGTTATCCTAATGGGAGGACTTTTGCATATGGTCAGTGTGTGCTTTAAGTGTACAGTGTTAATGAATGTACATTATGCATTAATTCTATTGTTAGGTGGCTCATATTTTCACACTCATATACTAGATATTTTTAAAAGATACTCAGAGGCAACATTCGACTTCATTTAAAATTTAATTCATTTTGAAATCATGGAGAATTTACAATTGTAGCTTATAGAAGCTCTTTTAATCACTGAAAGCATAAAATTTGTACATGTGCCTTGCACGCCTAAATGAATGTAAAGCATAACCTGTCAAAATAGGATAGGCAAGAGATAGAAATTTTGTTCTAGTTGTAAATAAAGCAGAAGAGTTTTTGGGATGGCATGTTGCCTGTCATCTAATATACCATCCATCTTCCCATTAGTACCATTTTGTTATCGCTACTCCATAACTACTTAGAGGATGGACATGTTGCTGCTCAGATGTCTTGTTATTGCTACTGCATGCCAAGGTTTGGTTTTTGCTTAAAGACTTCTTATTGTGTCTATTTGATTATACATGAAAATGGTGCTAAACTCAATATGGCTGTCACAGTGGATCATTTGAAATTCCACAATTGTTAAAGGAGAATATGGTGTTATCCATGTTTGTCTGTCTCATGTTGCATCATGTCATGTCGCAGTAATTTCATTTCTGGTCTCAAACTTTTGGATCCAACTTCATGGATTAAACTGAAAATTGGTAATTAAGCCATTAGAAGAAGACCTAGCCAAAATTTGATTTTCTTTGTTTTTCTGGCAAAATTCTTTTAGAGTAATGACTTTTAGAACTTTGGAGCCATGACTCTTTAGAACTTTTGAGTAATGGATATTTCGAACTTTACAACAATGACTTTTTCAAACTAAATTAATGGTTCTTTAGAATTTTAGACTAACACATCTTTAGAACTTTAGAGTAATGGCCCTTTAAAACTTTAGAATAATGACTATTTTGAACTTTTTTCTTTAATATTTCTGATCAGTAACATTGGAATGACTTCATAGATTGAAACTGGATTTTACACATATCAAGAATTTCAAAGCTAAGTTTGATTTTTCCTGAGCCTGCCTTAGTGGAACTTCATTATTGAAACCACTTTGATGTATGCGTGCCTGTCCATCCAGATGTACACAAGTCTGTTCATCCACAACCTTGATTAGTATCAGTGCTAAAGTGTTTTAAGTTCCTTTTACTTCAATACCATTTATATCACCCTCTATGGATTTGGAATATAGTTTCAGCATGTAACTCTCTTGATCTAGCTAAATAAATGTGATGATGACATATTTAATATGCAGTCCCAAGTCAAGCTTAGTAATGCTTTCCAGCAATATTTGATGGAGTTCAGGCCTGTATTGGCTTGGACCATTTTATCATGTGTACACATTTCTAGCTGTCCTTAAAAATCAAACAAAATAAATGGAATTTAAATCAGATTATGTAAAAGAGATTTTACTGTACTTACAAATATATTTTGTGTTTGTGATGTAGGCCAACCAGCTTCTACCAGCAGAGTGTGTTCACTACAGCCACTACCTTTCATCCCTCATGGCACTGGCCTCATCCTTCAACATACCAAACAGGGAAAGACAGTAAGTCTTCTCCAAATTCACATGCAAAGTTGCCACATATGGAATATATATTTGGAATTGCTTATTGAAAATGTATGCAAAATAAAATTATATTTGGATCAAACATGTAACATTGTAAATAGCAAGTTTGTCCTAGTAATAACTGGCACATATGAAGTATATATCTTACATATGTTATGCATATATTAAGTTTTTAATGTGTGTGTGTGTGTGTGTGATAAATAACTATGTAATGTGTGTAGCTATATATATATATATATATATATATATATATATATATATATATATATATATATATATATATATATATATATATATATGTATATATATATATATATATATATATATATATATATATATATATATATATATATATATGGAGTCCATGTACATATGTACAGTACGTGTCAAACATATGGCAACTTTACACATAAACCTAGCTGAGGTCTATTTGCTTAAATTTTATTCTATAGATATATGGCAACTTGACACATAAATCTAGCTGAGGTCTGTGGCCTAAATGTTACCTTGTATACATATGGCATCTTGACACATAAACCTAGCTGAGGTCTACTGCATACATTTATTTTATTCTATAGACATATGGCATCTTGACACATAACCTAGCTGAGGTCTGTGGCCTAAATGTTATTCTTTAGACATATGGCAACTTTACACATAAACCTAGCTGAGGTCTGTGTCCTAAATGTTATTCTTTAGACATATGGCATCTTGACACATAAACCTAGCTGAGGTCTACTGCATACATTTATTTTATTCTATAGACATATGGCATCTTGACACATAAACCTAGCTGAGGTCTACTGCATACATTTATTTTATTCTATAGACATATAGCATCTTGACACATAAACCTAGCTGAGGTCTGTGTCCTAAATGTTATTCTTTAGACATATGGCATCTTGACACATAAACCTATCTGATGTCTGTGGCCTAAATGTTATTCTTTAGACATATGGCAACTTTACTCATAAACCTAGCTGAGATATAAAGCTTACATTTTATGCTGCACATGCAAACAAGTATACAAATCCTGTGCCATCTAGTCAAGATTTGATAAAGTGGAGTTTTCCAAAAAGGTACACATAAACTGCACACATGCAAAATGTGGTGTACAGCATACAGATATTATGAAGATTAAAATGACTAGTGTCATTTCAAAGGATGACAATTTTTTTAAAATTTGATGCATTTTTAACTAGAAAATGAAAATTCCTGAAACCAGTTCGAGGGTTCACAATTTAGAATTTGGGACCCACCTAACTTTGCCATCAATTAGTATGCTGGGCTCACCATTTTCACCTTCCAATTATTACTTGAAATATAATGTTTATTGGATTTGCCTATTAAAATGTTTACAAAAGAACATCCCAAAAAAATGATGGTTTGCAAATGTTTTAGAAAGTTTACTTACCTGACAAAACGGATTCTTAAACAAGGCCACACCAAACTTCAGAACTGACGCAAAGGATGCATTTCTGGTATTATGCAAGTACATTGTTTTACAGTTAAGTACACAGAAATTTAAGAGTATGCGTAAATAAAAACAAAAACAATTTCCTGCTAATTTGCGTAACTTTGCTTCCAAACTTATTCTGACCCAGTTAGTTTGAGGCTGCACCATGCCAAAATTTCTCAAAAAAGTCAAGAACCTAAGCGTTACAAAGCAGTGTTAACCCTACAACCACACCATTGTTCCACTTTTTCAAAGGGAAAGACATTGTTCCTATTGTGTTTCAGCCAGGACACCATTGCAGGATTTGCACAAACTAGAGACTAAGTCCAGCAAAAATTGATTTAATGCACTTAAAACAGCACAAATACAAAGAACCTATAGACTGATAGATATGTACAAGTAACTATTAAGGTAACTTGTTGTACTAAAGGAAAAATGTATAGTCACAGTGATTTTCTTAAGTCACATCCTTCCAGTCACATGATATGACTTTCATTTAGTACAATTTGCAAACAAGTTTCATTGTGGTAGTATGAAAAATCAATAGTCAAACAGAACTGAACTTAATTCTATAAAAAAATCAAGTACAGTAAACAATATTACATTACAATACCATATTTTAAAACTAACTGACAATCAATTAATTTAAACATACTACTAGTCCATGAGGAGTCATGAGATTTTGTGAGTAGATGCATCTTGATGACCTCATTGCCCTCACTGCCCAAGCAGGTTATTAGGGATACATATTTCATAATTCACTGACCTGATTTCTCAGATGCTCTTCTTTCTAAATTCATGAAATTGATGATTTATATTTTGTACCATACCATTGCAAAGACTCTGACCTATATTTAATCTTTTAATGGCTTTGGTTAAGTTTTTGTGTTTAGATCATGACACATTATTGTTTTCATTTGCCATGTGCATATTGACTGAAATCATGAAACATGGTCAGGATATACATCCTGATAAGTACTACACCATTTTACAAAAGGAGATATCTATATTATATGTTAAATACTAATTTACTTTCTTGAAATTTTTGTGTTTGAAATTTATTTATTGGTAGTTATTTATTTTCAAATCTTGGAACATCATAATTGAAATGCATCTCTGCACCATACCCTTACAACCAAATAAGGTCACTGTGCATATATTGTATGCTTATTGATATGGGTTAAGTATTTGTGTTGAACTGCCTTTTGTTAGAAAAAGGGTCTTTATTTCATTGGCAAAATTATGTTTGTCATAATATATTTTATTGTATGATAATGTTTAACATTTGTCACTGGAGACTACCAAAGCTTTGTGGAGACAAGCTGTGCAATTAGTGATTACATTGCTTTATTTTTTCTTATATTTTTTTCCCCAGTCAAGCCAGTTTAGCTGTCACATACCTCAATCGTATACATGCATTAAGGAAAAGGGGTCCACTACCCTGCAGTTTATACCTTGAACAACTTGTCCACAACAATGCAGCAGATAAGGACAAGTCTAAGGCATTTTACACCAATCTAGACAATCTGTTTTCCAACCATGGACTGAAGGTACAGTTTTATTGCATGAATCTAGACAATCTGTTTTCCAATCATCGACTGAAGGTACAGTTTAATTGCATTAAATCTAGACAATCTGTTATCTAATTATGGACTGCAGGTACAGTTTAATTGCATGAATCTAGACAATCTGTTTTCCAGTCATCGACTGAAGGTACAGTTTAATTGCATTAAATCTAGACAATCTGTTTTCCAATCATTGACTGCAGGTACAGTTTAATTGCATTAAATCTGGACAATCTGTTTTCTAATCACGGACTGAAGGTACAGTTTAATTGCATTAAATCTAGACAATCTGTTTTCCAATCATGGACTGAAGGTACAGTTTAATTGCATTAAATCTAGACAATCTGTTTTCCAATCATGGACTGAAGGTACAGTTTAATTGCATTAAATCTAGACAATCTGTTATCTAATTATGGACTGCAGGTACAGTTTAATTGCATTAAATCTGGACAATCTGTTTTCTAATCACGGACTGAAGGTACAGTTTAATTGCATTAAATCTAGACAATCTGTTTTCCAATCATGGACTGAAGGTACAGTTTAATTGCATTAAATCTAGACAATCTGTTATCTAATTATGGACTGCAGGTACAGTTTAATTGCATTAAATCTGGACAATCTGTTTTCTAATCACGGACTGAAGGTACAGTTTAATTGCATTAAATCTGGACAATCTGTTTTCTAATCACGGACTGAAGGTACAGTTTAATTGCATTAAATCTAGACAATCTGTTTTCCAATCATGGACTGAAGGTACAGTTTAATTGCATTAAATCTAGACAATCTGTTATCTAATTATGGACTGCAGGTACAGTTTAATTGCATTAAATCTGGACAATCTGTTTTCCAATCATGGACTGCAGGTACAGTTTAATTGCATTAAATCTGGACAATCTGTTTTCTAATCACGGACTGAAGGTACAGTTTAATTGCATTAAATCTAGACAATCTGTTTTCCAATCATGGACTGAAGGTACAGTTTAATTGCATTAAATCTGGACAATCTGTTTTCTAATCACGGACTGAAGGTACAGTTTAATTGCATTAAATCTGGACAATCTGTTTTCTAATCACGGACTGAAGGTACAGTTTAATTGCATTAAATCTAGACAATCTGTTATCTAATCATGGACTGAAGGTACAGTTTAATTGCATTAAATCTAGACAATCTGTTTTCCAACCATGGACTGAAGGTACAGTTTAATTGCATTAAACCACCAATATCTTGTATAAAATTTTGATGCCATCCTGAAGACATTTTTTGACAATTCACGTCATTATACTTTTTTTTTACTCAGTTTGTTAAACTAATGATTTAATTAATGTTTGTATACAGATAGATAGATCAGTGGATTGATAAATGTTAGATAAATAAACTGATATATATTAATATCTTGCATTTCAAGAACATGAACCAAAGCGTTGTTATTGGATAAAATCTTTTAAGCAAAGTATTTTCATTTTTTTTGTCTCCTGTGTAAATGACACTTGACAGTGAGTGGTGGTTTTATGAGTAAGTGTTTTAATGCAATATTTAAGTTTTTGAAAGTCCAAATGAAACTTTGGTACAGTGTTAAAGGAGACTAGAAACCAGTGGAAATATACAATAATATTAAATACACTGCAGAGAAAAACATGATTCTGAAGCGTCGTGTGCGACCGTACTGCCAATATTGAGATATTGGCATATCTTCTAGGCGCTGAGTTTCCGTGACCTCGTATGCATATTTTCCGCGCCTATTCGGTTACTTTCGGAAAGTGACGTCATACTAGCGACTCCAGCATCCAGACCTACAGTTGCAAGGTTCATTTCATATAGAGTACCATGCCGTTTTGCGTTGCTTACGGGTGTAATAGCATACATAGAAAAGGCTGTGGAGTTCATTTTTTTTTCTTTTCCGAAAGATAAAGGCATACAAAAAGTATGGATACATTATTGCAAGCGAGTTGATTTCAAAGCAACACCATATAGCACTCTGTGCTCATTACATTTCTCAAAGGAATGTTACCAGAGGGATCCTAAAAAAACAGAACCTTTAGGATACACGAATGCTAAGCCTAGACTATAAGTTGAAACTGTTCCAGACATACCATTGTATATTTTAAATCCTGGTAAAGAGTGTCAAATGTACGAGTTACGAAAATAGGCAGAAGGCCGAGTAATTGCTAATAAAAAATATGACAGCCCGACACCTGATCGTGCTGATGAAATGAGTAAATGTTTTTTTCTTCTTCAAGATTACAATCTAAATAAAGTCACAACTGTCCTATGTGTAATTGAGATCTGACTTTAATCAAATGGAAGCTTGCTAAAAAAAATAATATTATCAACACTTGACACCGTCGTGTTTCGAGAAAAACAATTTAAGTAATTTTAAAAAAATATTTAAAAAAATATTTTAAAAAACACAACCTTTCAGTCTATGCCTATTACACGTAAAATGTATAAACGGAAATCTGTAGTGATTGGAACTGATATAAAAATGTCCCTTGGGCAGTTTAAATAGCAGCGATTAAAAGAAAAGAGATCCGATATAAAATCAAAGTTTCACATTAACTGGCTGACAATAGAAATTGGGGGAGGCGACTATTGACCCGCCCATTTGCCCCAATGTGCAATTACTCTCTGTGATACGCCTTATTATCCCCCAGGACAAGACCGTTTTTTCATATTCTGGTCTGCATAATAGTTAGAGGTTAGAATTAAGTACACAAACATAATGGCAGTTTAACACATTAACAATTATTCCTTATCATTGCACTTATCTTGTGAAATGGACTGGCCCTCTGACATAATTCAAAGAAACCATGTGCCAGAGAGTGTATGTATGCAACAAAAATTCGTTGGCAAATAACCGATGCCGAATTTTGTTGTAACTTCGAGGCCAAAGACTTCATTTTAAGAGTTCAAATCTGCAGTCAAACGTTACCGTACATGTATGTGGCTATTGTTTTCCCACATGTTATATCCCACCCTATTTTCTTTAGTTTAAGTGTTAAGATATGTAACACTGTTTACTGAATTAAATATTTATTTTGAATTAGTTTTTTAGGGGCACATAAACTGCATCATATTTTTTAATTTCTTCTTTTAATTTAATCATGGTAATGAAACTTTACATATATGGTAGAGGAATGTCAGGTGTTAACTGGCCGAGTTTTTATGGGGTGGAAATTGAGATTTTGTTTGCAGAGAAAATTACGCAGCCTTCATTGTGATAATTCATGAATTTTAAACTAATTGGTGACATTTTTTTTTACAAGAAGTACTTCTGTAGTAGTTAAACAATCTGAAATTTACGTGAATAATGTTTAATCTTAAACTATTTACTGAAGACAAAAACTGTCCTGTGATATTAATTATTTCTTCACTACAATATTCACAAGTGATAAAATAGAATATGACATCTGTGGACTGCACTCTTGATAAAACAATTATATATGGATTTTCTTCTTCTGAGAAATGAAAATTGAGAGACATATTGAAATAATCGGGAGTTAACTGCGAAAAATCAAGAGAGATATTACGACATAGGGAGGAAATACCTCCAAAATTGGAATTTATTTTCTTTCTTTCTTCTCCCGGCTTGAAAGTTAACATATATGAACTGTTCGGGTTTGTGGAATTTCAGTCAGGGCTAGTAAGTTTATTTAAATCATCAGCCCGGGGCCTGTGCTTAAAACATTTCTTTCAGCACTGACCAGTACAGTACGTAATCTATTTTAATGAAGCATGTATATACTTACATATTTGTCATACGCTAACTGTAGCATGCATGTAAAATGCACTGTAATTGAATCATAGAAAGGAAGCTTCTTTATGTTGAAATTAATTATGTATGATTTCCTCCTCGCAGATTTATTTGTGTGGTGTTGTTTTTTGTGTGTGTGAAAAATTACTTCCTATGAAAACCGTTATCAATGGCCTTTCTCGCTTGCCATGTTTCTGTTTGTATACAAGGACTGGCTAGTGTGACGTCACGAGACCACGTGATCTGTCGTCTCATTAAAACTCGGAAATACTTGGCAATTTACGGAATCATTGTATCTTCTTCGCAATATAATCAATATCCGCACACAATATTATTTTTTTAAACATTATATTCAAATTAGAATTTGTAAAGAATTACATTTATAAAATAAAAATTTTCATTTCTAGTCTCCTTTAATACGAGTGAAAAGTCTGTACCCTGATTATGCCCGAATTTCAGCAGAAAGCTGTGTCATTATCTTGTTAAGGGATACCGTTGTGCATCTTATTTTAATTTGGGAAAATATAATGCTTAAGGATATGTGTTGCATTCATTTTTTATACAGCTTTGTTTTGATCTGTTTTGGTAAAATTTGATAAATCTTTCTTTCAGCTCTTTTTGATATATTTTTTTTATACAAATGTACATTTTTCTATGTACATTTGTGCACATGTTTACATATACACTTTGATTTTGCATCTGCATAAATTAAACATATATGAATTTAGTATCACTAAAACAAAAACATTGGAGCTGAATTTGTATATTAACTGTTCTCCCTGATGTATGCTAACATATTGTAAATTCCCTATTGATTTGTGTTTCTAGCACAATACCTCTGAAGACATAATTAGCCAAGCAATCCGAGACACTCAAGTTCTTCACACCAAAGACAATCAGAATTGGGATTGGGATCTGATAGGCTACATCCTTAAGGTAGGCATATACCTACAAACTGTTATGTTAGTCATTTATTTATCTTACTGTCTTGTAGTATTTTAAGAAAAATGATAAACTTAAAATGTAATACAAAATTTAAATTCTCTGGTGCATTTTATAGAATTCACTTCCTTCACTTATAAAGACGGATGAAATATTTATGAATTTAGAATGGACTCGTTTGTCTGTGTATTTGTTTACATTATTTTTTCAGTAGCATTGGTAGGAGTTCTACATAGCTATGACATTAGCATCCATGTACATGTGCATACTCACCTTGTGTCAAGTTGTATATTTCAATTTTTCCTCTTCATCAAACAGGGAACTTAGTAATTGTGCAATGTAAACTTCCTTGTATAAATACAATACTACTCTCATTGATGATGATGATGGTGATTATAAACTGGGCAATTATGTGGAATACAAACTAGTTGTTATTTCAGTGGCCTGATGATAAACTGAAGAGATTTGAAGAACAGTCTCATTTAAGGTATGAGAAATGGATTTCAATAACTTTTTAAGAACAGTTTAAAATATTTTTAATCTCATATACGTCTATAAATTCCATCTTATTGCTAAAGCAATATTTACTTTCAATATTTACTGTTATTTTTTGCCAAGTCATCATTTCTGAATTGCTAAATTTGTGAAAACTATCATGCAGTATTTACACTTTGTATCCTGTGCTGTATCTTTGCTTAAACTTCCATGTTTTCTTAAAAGTTGTGTTTTTGTGCAAATTTGTAGAGCATGGTATACACATTTTCTATCCATGAAAAATAAATTTCTTGATGTGTTTGAAATCTGCGTGCTTGGTAGAAATGGGATGTTTTATCAATTTTGATATCATAAAATACATGCAGTCCACCTCACGAAGCTCCTAAGTGAGCAAGTTGCTAATGAAATATTATTAAACTTCAGAACCATCTTAGTTTTCACCATGTAATTTAATCTAATATGTGCTTGCATTAGTTGAATGTACTGCACACCATCACTTAGCTGCCACATTAAATTATTGCTTTATTAGATAATGCTGTGTTCCAATTCTGTTTCATCTTTTATGCTTTAGATTTATGAAAAGACTAGTGTATTTCTTCAAACCCACCAATCATTTATTTTCACGAATTGGCCATGATTGTGAAAATGGAAAGAAGATAGCTATGGTAGGATGTCAACTATTGAAATTTCTCCTCAGGTGCAGTCAGGTAGGAAAATATTGTAAATTTATACAGATAAATTGTCTTTCTCCTTCAAATACATTATTAATCACATTAACATAAGGGATATAGGCTTACTACCTCCTGAATCTTACTGTCCAAAAACATAAAAAAAATGTCATATCAGTATATATCATATAGGTAAAAGGCAGTAATCAAAACCCATTATCTCCCCATTATGCTGCCTGGTGTTTTTGCTGTTAATCACTTAAAAGACTGAGCAGAGACTGTCTGAAAATGCATTCAATATATTCCTGATTTTCAACAATCCATTTCAAATTTTGATATTTTGTGCATAATATTGTATCAGGTGCAGGCTATATTTGTATTTTCTTTGTTACCAATTTGCAAATGTCACATTACATACTATGCTATTTTGGACTGTATCCATTTTCAAAGTATCATTATTGCATGTTGTACTTAGGATTAGTTTGATGCATGTGGTAACAGGTGTTGTTTTGGCATCATACAAAAAAAAGTGTTTTAACATTTTTCTTGGTCTTTTTGTTTCATAATCACAATAAAATAATGACTAAATGTTCCAAATATAAGAAATTTAACGCTTACAATGACAACAATGACTATTAGCTTACTAAGTGCATCTCATCCGAAACATTGAATGTTTGCACATCTTAGATTAAAGATAGGCAGTCTGCTAATGCAAAACAGCAAAGAATAGAGAGAGAAAGACTAAGTACAGCATTGCACAATCTAATATCTTGAGCATTTATCCTAGGATTGAATCAGTGGTGAGCTTAATGGAGGGTGTTGTTGAGCTTTACCCCAGCATTTGATTTGTTAAATGCCATCAATAACCTCTGTGGAAGTGGAGGAGCTAGGTGATACAAGGTTTAGCCATCCCCACAAAAACCTAGATCATTGCTGAAGCAGATGGCAATGACACAGTTTCTCAGTTCAGTGTCTTGTCTCATTCCTCAATTAAAAATAATGATTAGTATGGGGGAGTATACCCCCCTTTTCTTGGCAGTCCACTGAAGTAAGTCATATCCTATAAGTCTGGGCCTTTGGGTTTCATTATGGATTTTAATGATCCATTAATCAAGGAAATGACACTATATGATAGCATTAAACCACACAAAAATCCCATGGGGCCATACAATATTGAACTGGATGGGGATATTATGACAGATCCCTCTGTCTTTCCACTTCTACAGCATGGCTAGTGACAGAATACATAAGGACATTACTGATAGGTCAGAAAGCCAGAAAAACAAATTCAGCCAATTGTGGGACTCAGGCACTCAAAGGGAAGAAAACGTTGGGCCCCATCAAAGGTGATGCCTTGACATCTAATACTTATCAGCCAAGACATTGGTCATGATCTATAAAACCATCTAGTCAACTGTGTCTTGAATAGACCAAATTCCCTTACCCTCTTTACAATAGGAATCTCTTGGGTCCTGACATGGCTCTTTCAGCAATGTCATTCTTTTTTCCGTTCAGATTGGAGAGGTCCATGGACTTTATTATGCAACCAGGCTTTCTCACCAAGAATATTCAGTCAGAGAGTCCATCATATGCTCCCTTGTCTCTGATAAGTCAAGAGAAGGGACCTTTCAAGATCCTGTCTCTGCTGTCAGACATTACCTGAAGCACACAAAAATACTTTGAGGAGTAAGGAAATGACTCTTCTACATGTTTTTAGGAAATGACTCTTCTACAAGATTTTATGTTTCCAGAGAAAAGAACTGATTCTGGTGGATCCAGTATCTGGGGGCCAGTTATCCACCATAACTTGCTGACAGGACACCATGCATTCTTGGAATTCCTAGCACTTTTGCTGGATTCACCCTAAATTTTTGTTGGCAAGAAGAGATCAATAACTCTCCTCTTAACTGGTTATGATTGTCACAGGTTATTAGCTCAACTGCAGCCAAGTTAGGAGATTGAGTTTTCATTCATTTTGGAAACCCAGTCTTCTCCCTTGCAGGATGGCCAAATTATAAGCAGGATGGTCAGCATTCCCTTCTATTACCTCTGCTCTAATGTTAATGGGATCAGTATTTGAAGGAGAAATTAGTTTCTAATAAATTAGGTTTCTCTGTAAATTCTTACATGATCATATTATTTTAACACCCTTCCTACTCCTTCCATGCAAGCAAATTTGTTGATATATGACTTGGCTTAAACTAGCGACATGCAACCTCAAGGGGAACTAATGGGTAACGGTTATTGCCCTTTGTCTATATAATATGGATGGAAAAGACATTTTTCATCATTTTCAAGGGCTGCATTTGGGAGGTAGTATGCTTTCACTCAAATGATAATATGATCAATCATGAATGTTTAGGAAAACGTAATTTATTTAGAAAATTTAAATTTGTATTGTTTACCCTATCCACATAAGAGTGGAAAGGTGTTGTAGGAGTGGGATGGAAAAGGGAAGACATATACTTCCTGTTTTTACACAGTTGGACAGCAGCTGGTTGTTATGTAGAACTCATAATGTTACAGTAGCATTACATAATCTATTTAGAATAAAGAACATAAGAAGACTTCTTTTGTTATAAGTGAATGTGGGTATATAAATGGATGAGACAATGTGATCTTTATGGACAAGGGCACTGACTGGTTATATTATATTCCGTTGTCATTTAACATATCTGATGTCAGTTAACATATCTGATGTCAATTAACATATCTAATGTCAATTAACATGTCGGAATCAACGGTTAATTCCTTAAAATTATGAGATCCACTTTCGCGAGACATCAAACACTACATACCTATGCCAAGTATTGCATGCTAATTAAATATGCCTAGAGATTTCTCAGAAGCCAGATTCACTGTCCATTAAGTTCTAGTTAAATTTGGAATGGAGGTTCAAGATGTCCACAGATGGGAAAATGAGTGAGGCTTTAGTAGGGAAATGGAAAATAACACTGCAATAAAACAATGATGGTCTACATTCATCATACATAGGAACGGTTAATTCATTTAATAATGAATGCTTATATAAAATTTAGACATGTGCATTTAGAAATAATAGTGTCTGTATTATAAATGAAATGTTTTAACCTGAGTATGGTTGAATTTTTTTAATGAAAGTCCAGGGTTCGAAACTAACATACGTCCGTTAGTCCACGACTAATAGTTTTCCTCACGGACTAAAAAATATGTTCCAATATAAGTCCGTCTGACTAATAAAAAATGAATGCATGTAATTATTTTAAAGTTTGCTTTCCTGGTATTTTTTAATGAATTTCATAACAGAAATGCAGGCAAATAACTTGCTATTTATAGTTATTGAATTTGTTGTAACTCCTGTATGTAAATCCAGATCACCTAGGTGCTTTATATTAAGCATTTGTAGTGACTTAAGTATTAATCATGGAAAATGTTGTGGCATTAGTATGGATTTAAGTATTGATAATGGTAAATGTTGTGGCATTATTATGGATTTAAGTATTGATAATGGAAAATGTTGTGGCATTAGTATGAATTTAATTATTGATCATAGAAAATGTTGTGGCATTAGTATGTATTTTAGTATTGATCATGGAAAATGTTGTGGCATTAGTATGGATTTAAGTATTGATCATGGAAAATGTTGTGGCATTAGTATGGATTTAAGTATTGATAATGGTAAATGTTGTGGCATTAGTATGGATTTTAGTATTGATAATGGTAAATGTTGTGGCATTATTATGGATTTAAGTATTGATCATGGAAAATGTTGTGGCATTAGTATGGATTTAAGTATTGATAATGGTAAATGTTGTGGCATTATTATGGATTTAAGTATTGATCATGGAAAATGTTGTGGCATTAGTATGGATTTAAGTATTGATAATGGTAAATGTTGTGGCATTAGTATGGATTTTAGTATTGATCATGGAAAATGTTGTGGCATTAGTATGGATTTAAGTATTGATTAATGGTAAATGTTGTGGCATTAGTATGGATTTAAGTATTGATTAATGGTAAATGTTGTGGCATTAGTATGGATTTAAGTATTGATCATGGAAAATGTTGTGACATTAGTATGGATTTTAGTATTGATCATGGAAAATGTTGTGGCATTAGTATGGATTTTAGTATTGATTAATGGAAAATGTTGTGGCATTAGTATGGATTTTAGTATTGATTAATGGTAAATGTTGTGGCATTAGTATGGATTTAAGTATTAATCATGGTAAATGTTGTGGCATTAGTATGGATTTAAGTATTGATTAATGGAAAATGTTGTGGCATTAGTATGGATTTAAGTATTGATTAATGGTAAATGTTGTGGCATTATTATGGATTTTAGTATTGATTAATGGTAAATGTTGTGGCATTAGTATGGATTTAAGTATTAATCATGGTAAATGTTGTGGCATTAGTATGGATTTAAGTATTGATAATGGTAAATGTTGTGGCATTATTATGGATTTAAGTATTGATCATGGAAAATGTTGTGGCATTAGTATGGATATTAGTATTGATCATGGAAAATGTTGTGGCATTAGTATGGATTTAAGTATTGATAATGGTAAATGTTGTGGCATTAGTATGAATTTAATTATTGATCATAGAAAATGTTGTGGCATTAGTATGGATTTTAGTATTGATCATGGAAAATGTTGTGGCATTAGTATGGATTTAAGTATTGATTAATGGTAAATGTTGTGGCATTAGTATGGATTTAAGTATTGATTAATGGTAAATGTTGTGGCATTATTATGGATTTAAGTATTGATAATGGTAAATGTTGTGGCATTAGTATGGATTTAAGTATTGATTAATGGTAAATGTTGTGGCATTAGTATGGATTTAAGTATTGATCATGGAAAATGTTGTGGCATTAGTATGGATTTTAGTATTGATTAATGGTAAATGTTGTGACATTAGTATGGATTTTAGTACTGATCATGGAAAATGTTGTGGCATTAGTATGGATTTTAGTATTGATTAATGGAAAATGTTGTGGCATTAGTATGGATTTTAGTATTGATTAATGGTAAATGTTGTGGCATTAGTATGGATTTAAGTATTGATAATGGTAAATGTTGTGGCATTAGTATGGATTTTAGTATTGATTATTGGTAAATGTTGTGGCATTAGTATGGATTTTAGTATTGATCATGGAAAATGTTGTGGCATTAGTATGGATTTAAGTATTGATCATGGAAAATGTTGTGGCATTAGTATGGATTTTAGTATTGATCATGGAAAATGTTGTGGCATTAGTATGGATTTTAGTATTGATCATGGAAATGTTGTGGCATTAGTATGAATTTAAGTATTGATCATGGAAAATGTTGTGGCATTAGTATGGATTTTAGTATTGATTAATGGTAAATGTTGTGGCATTAGTATGGATTTTAGTATTGATCATGGAAAATGTTGTGGCATTTGTAGTGACTTAAGTATTAAAGAAAATTAAGTGGTATTAGTATTTTATTATGATGAAACAAGATTAGAATACTTGGCTAGTGGTTCTGGTCTTCACTTTGGTATGTTCTGAATTCTCAGTTGTATCCAAATTCTATATGCCATGAAAAAGACTTAAATTTATTTTTACCGTTTAATGCTTTTTTTAAAAAAAAACTGAACTCCAAAGTAGTTGCATGAACTCCAAAGCAGTTGCAGGTATTTTGGACACAAGCAGCTGCTATCACATGAAATTGTATTGGTGTGTTCTTCTCCAGCATGTGATTTTGACCAGAGTCTTATATAAGTTTATATAAGTGCTAAACCATTCAGAAAATGGCAGAGTGTAACTTTCATGTGAGGACAAAAAAGCTGCAATCCTTAGGTATAAAGGTGGGATTAGTATTTGCAATTAAAACTTTCATTGTGTCACTTCTGTTTACAGGAGGAATCTACAAAACAGTTGATGGAGTTCCTTGTAGATGTTGCTCTATGTTTATCAGAGGTAAGATAAATACAATCATCACAGATGGATGATTATTTGCAGTAATAGATTAGATTGAGGATCAGTCACAAATGGATGATTATTTGCAGTAATAGATTAGATAGAGGATCAGTCACATATGGATGATTATTTTCAGTGTTAGATTTGATTGATGATCAGTCACAGATGGGTAATTATTTTCAGTATTATATTTGATTGAGGATCAGTCACAGATGAATGATTTTTGGCAGTATTAGATTAGATAGAGGATCAGTCACAGATCGATGATTTTTTGCAGTATTAGATTAGATTGAGGATCAGTCATAGAGGGATGAATATTTGCAATATTTGATTAGATCAAGGATCAATATGATTATTTTTGGACACAGATTAAGTACGTATTTAAATTAGTTATCACCTTTATTATCATGTTTAAAAAAAATTGTATGCTTTATTGTCACATATTTATATCTGTATAAAATGGCCATAGTTCATCTGTTTCAGTGTGCTTTAAGAGTACATGCAGATAATGCAGTGGTAGTCTATTTCTGGGTGTTCTAAGACTGCAGATAATGCAGTGGTAGTCTCTTTCTGGGTGTTCTAAGACTGCAGATAATGAAGTGCTAGTCTATTTCTGGGTGCTCTAAGACTGCAGATAATGCAGTGATAGTCTATTTCTGGGTGTTCTAAGACTGCAGATAATGCAGTGTTAGCCTATTTCTGGGTGTTCTAAGACTGCAGATAATGCAGGGGTAGTTTTGTATTTCTGGGTGTTCTAAGACTGCAGATAATGTAGTGGTAGTCTATTTCTGGGTGTTCTAAGACTGCAGATAATGCAGGGGTAGTCTGTTTCTGGGCGTTCTAAGACTGCAGATAATGCAGGGGTAGTCTATTATTTCTGGGTGTTCTAAGACTGCAGATAATGTAGTGGTAGTCTATTTCTGGGTGTTTTAAGACTGCAGATAATGCAGGGGTAGTTTATTTCTGGGTGTTCTAAGACTGTAGATAATGTAGTGGTAGTCTATTTCTGGGTGCTCTAAGCTTATATGCATATAATGCAGTGGTAGTCTATTTTTGGGTGCTCTAAGCCTTTATGCAGATAATGGGATTGACAAATTGGACTCCAAAATGTTTCAAAACCTATGATCATTGTAGACATAGTATGCAATGTAATTTGTTTCCAGATTGAATAGTTCCACTGTTTCGATTGTTTTTCTGCTTTACAGCACATCAACTGGGTTATTTATTGCTGAGCTAATTGGAGTAAAGTGCCATGTTAGGTGACCCAGACTGATCCAAAGTAGGATTCTGACATGCATCATTTGGTCTTGAGTCAGGGACATAAACTACTGAACCACCTTGGTTTCCAGTAACTAGTTTAAATTTGATTCTAAATATAATCTCTGTAATTATACCTGTTTTTAACAAATTTAGTTATATGAAGAAAAAATCTTGTATTTTCAGAGTGGTTGATTTTAAATTTCTACATCATGCTTATAAAGCTTAATTTTAATGTTATAAAGACACACCAGTCTTAATGGTCACCTTTATTCAATGGACACTTGGTCTAAATAACCATTATCATTCCCATCCACCCACTCATAGCAAATTTCCTTTATAAAGATTATGTACTAAAAATAGTCACCTGCTTTCCAGATAGTGTCAAGGTTTTCTTGCTGTTGTAAGCATTCAGATGTATCACCAGTGACTATCTTTTCTCCGTCAAATACATTCTCCAGTCATAATATGTTAATAATATTAGCCTCCTATCTTGCGAATCCAGCCCTACTGAAAGATGAAAATCGTCTTTTCCTGTCTATTTCAAACTCTGTTGCCCATTACCTTTCCTTTGGACTGCCAGGTGTCACTAGTTTTTAGCTTCATTGCTGTATGTGATAACATTGTATAGTTCATCCTACGACAATCCAAGCTATTTTGTATTCTAATTACTCATCCAACATTCCCTTTGGATTTATTGCGTGGATTAATCAATCTGTTACAGGTTGTATACATTCTCTATACAATTTCTGCCAATTTTTATTGATTTTGTCACCTATCGGGATTTTATCCTTTCAAGACCACTTCACCCATGTTGTCGTTGACCTCTTACAATGTCATTACGAGTTAATGTCACTTTGATTATTTTCACTTGCTCCATCTGTAATTGAGTTGGTTTTAGTGAGTTATTTACATATAATATTGCTAATTATGCATGTTTATTCCCTGCAATGTTCGTTTCTGTTGATAGGTCAATTAAATACATAAATGCAGAAACTCGAAGCATTGCCTGTAAGTTTGTAATGTGACAATGACTTAGTAACAGGTATTATGTGTATTTATTTATTAGTTAGTTAGTAGCATGATGAATTACTAATTTATTTAAGCTTTGCAATTGTTTTTTGTATTGTATATTGTATCAACAGAAGGTAAATGCTATAATACAGCTCAAGAGAATGGAAGTCTACCATGACTCTTGTTTTTTGTGTATATTATCTACACACCATTATTAATTTACAGTGTGTAATTTGTGGTCAGAAAGTGTCAATGCTACAGTATCAGCTAGTTAGTCACATACTAATTAACTAATATGTGCTTTGTTTTCTCTTTTTTTTGGTGTCATTTTAGTAGAAATATCTACTAAATGCATGAAATGCACTGTTCAGAGCAATAGTCCACATAGTATTGAAGAGAAGGAATAAGTCAAGGAAGACAACCCACAGTTCATTGTGGGTGATACCGAATCATTGGGGAATATTACCCAATTTGAGGCAGCCCAATGGGTATAAGTTCCACTTGCATTTCCGAGCATGTCTTTTGGGTCTGTAAGTTGTGGTGAATGGGGTTCGTACCAGATTCATTGGATCCACCTTCTTCAGTGCACCGTTACTGACCTTCCAGACATAACCAGTCATATAACAGTCTCCAACCATCAAACAATCACAGTTTGGCCAGCACAGATGACCTTTTGAGAAGATGGTCCAGCCAACTAGTTAGTCGCTTCTATTTCTGACTCATTGGGGCAGTGTTCCAAAATTTTAGGCAGCTCAGTGTAGGCAAGTCCACTCACATGTCCAAGTATGGTCTTAAAGCCAGTATGTCTGGATGCATATGGTTTGTGCCGGGTTCATTGGATCCAATGCATGATAATAAAACTGCACTATTGCCAGTTGTCCAGCCATTCCAACATGGTGACCCTTTCATTGAATTGGTCCAGCCAACTATGATTTATGGGGATCTTAGTGACAGATCCATATATATAAATGTACCCTCACTGACATATCTTTATAACGACAGAGATTTTAATAAAAAATCTTGTCTAGCCAGGCCCTTGGAGTGTCCAGCACCAGTGCTTCCAGACCGACCATTCACCAGGCAGTTCCGGCAGTGCCAGATTTCAATATCTTCACTGCTTGTCTACAAGGGAGAGCTAGTGACATTTTCATAGGGATGGAATTGAGTCTTCAGGCCACCTGGTATGTCTTCTCCAGAGCTGCAATTAGACCCAGATTTGGCCTCAATGCATAGTGAGTGTGATGAAACTATTCAAATCAACCATTCTTCACATTATACTCAGATCCAACCTTGGAACGAATATAAGTTTAGCTTTCAGGCTAAACCTCTTTGTTTTTGTGATCAAAATTGTCGAACTCGCCAATTATGTTTCCTACAGTGCTTGGACGTAAGCATGTTTAATTTTTTTGCAACTCCTTGATTTATTCTGTTCGGCAGCAGACTTGATCCTGCTTGACCATTGTTTTATGCATCCCTTTCAGATAATGATGTGAGCACAATGGCAAACCTTTTCAGGTCCACTCATTCAATAAGTCATGATCATAACCGAAATTGAATCATTCCAGCATCAGTGGCACAGTTCGGGTTTGGTGACTACGGGAACCATGCTGGAGAAGCCTCAAACTGAAATAATGGCATGTACCAACACCTGTGCACACGGTTCAGGTGCCCACCTGTTCCTGGACTTTACCATCAGCAGCATGTGAGAGCCAAGGAAATGGCCTCTACACGTCAGCATCCTTGAAATGAAGGCCGTCATCAATGCCTTTCACTTCTGAAAGATTGACCTTCAGGCAAAATGGCCTTCATTAGGTCCAACAGTTCTGTGGTGGTGACATATTTCCTCAAAAAGGGAGGTACTAACTCACCTGACCTGTTTGTTCTGATTGGGCAGTTTCTATGTCAGTGCGACAATCTACATTTCAACATACAATTCATTCACATTCCTGACAGACTTGATGTCTTGGCCGCAACTCCATCCATAAGAGGGCAAGCCCATCATGTTGGATGGTCTCTCCATTAATCAGTCTTCACTCTGATTTGTACACTTTGATTTGTGCCAAGGGGAGGTAATGGATAAGAGTTAATGCACTTTCAAAATGGAAATTGGAAAGGATTATTTTCGTCTTTTAGTAGGGTTGGATTTGTGAGGTAGCTGGCTAATATTCCTAATGTTATGTAACTGGGTAAATATTCTCGGAGAAACATAATTTATGTAAAAATTTGCAGTCTGTACAGAAAAAGTGTATGGTGTTTGCTTTGAAAGAGTGCTATTGTTCTTTTATGTGACTGCCATAATGAAAAACTCATAATTGTGATGCATTTCAGTACATCTGTCCCCTGCTTTGTTCCTGCATGATAGCTTGAGTTCTACACTATATGCTAGTACCAAATTTTGCAAATATTTTGCATTTTGTTATAAGAAAAATGTCTTTTGATATTGGGGTCAAACAGTTATGGGTAAAAAGAACAAACATATGCATGCACAATAACATTGATTCTATCACACTGATTTGGCTTCATTAAGGAACAAAAATATCAGTTCTGAGGTCAAATGGTCAAGTGTCTTAAGTTGCTGTAAGTGAAAGAAGAAAAATAGTTTCCACATAATAAAATTAATTCTGCATCACAGACATGGATGAAAACTTTGTAGATAGCATGTACTTAAGGTAAAGAAGAAGCCTTTTGATTTGGAGGTAAAATGTCAGTGGTTATGACAACCATGGTTTTTATGTAATAATGTTTGATTCTAGACCACATGCCCTGACTAGAGTTTGCATAGGGCTTTCACTTCAGATGTAGAAGAAACCTTGGTAATTTTTGGTCAAAAGGTTAAAGACCTCAAAGCAAAATTTCTGAACTTAACCCTATTCAGTAATGTTGGTTTGTGTGTATTGCCTGATATCATTTTTGGGATCAAGATTTGTGTTGAAGTATTTCTACCTATACAGTTTTCCCATTAGATAGGGCTATTATAAATGTTGCCTGTAAAGAAAGTTTAAACTTTGATTTACAGTGCTCCCTCATTATGATATGGTAGTTGTGGTCCATAGTGGGAGCCATGGTCATGAGAAAAATGAATGGACCAGATCTTTGTGTATATTTTGCATTTTATAGTTAGTCTTTTACTATTTCATTCTGGATATCCTATTGGTAAATGCCATGCCAAATGTTTTTGTCCTCAGTTTTGATTTATTGTTGCATTTCAGTATCAGTAATATTTCAGTGACAGTAAAAGATGCTGATAATAATTACTGGTCCCTTTCTGTTACTGATAATAATTACTGGTCCCTTTCTGTTACTGATCCCATAAATATTTAATATTATGTCTTATGATTCAGCTTTCATTACCGAGGATTGACCCCGAGTCAGTCATGAGCCCTGCCAACATCCAGAACACACTCAGTCACTACTACTTCCTCTTCATTGGAAGCATGTCAGCCTCTGTCACCGGAGACAGATACCTGGAGAAGACCTCAATATACCAACAGTAAGTCACATTTCATTTGTTTAAAGGGTACATATTATAAAGGGTGTGTAGATACCTCATGATATGGTCATAATATATTGTACAATTGTTAAACTCTTCATCTGACATTTTAAATATTTATTTTTTGTTTGAGTGTTATGGCTGTAAAGTCTTTCATATATCTGACATGTCATTCCACAGGAGTTTTCTTGAAAGTAAGCAGTCTAGATGAAGTTTTGGATTCAGATTTGCCAAAGAAAATGCATGTGTATAACTTGTGATATGATGTGATTTAGATTTTTATAGTAGCTTTAAAAATTTTCCAAGCGCATCACTATGATGTCTGTAGTGTGGCAGTTAAAAGTGATGTCTAGCACTGGGACATCATGCTGCAGACATGTAGCATCATGTCCCACCCAGTCACATTATCCTAACACCAGGCTGAGTAAAATCGTAATGCTGAGTGCCTAGTACCATTTTTATATAGTATTTGAAAATGCAAATAATGTACATAACTACACATTTTTTTTTCTAAATATGTTACCTAACATATTACTTTAATAGAACAACTACCACTTTGCAAATCCAGTCCTCCCACAAAGAACGTTTAGTTAAACAGAGCTAGGTTACTAGGTGGTCAGACAGAGTGATCTTCCTTGGTATATTGATTGGCAGCTGAACCCATGAATATTGCAGTTACTACCTCAGCTTGAATCAATAAGCATGCTTTCACCACGAGAGACCTCACAAAATCAGAATCAATGTTGATACAAATAGAAGAAGTTTTCATTCACAAGAAAAGTATACTCCATCTATATTTCTAACTTTTCTTTCTTTCTCTCTCAACAGAGTTCTGCCTTTACAGTTATAGCCACAATTTGTTGTCTTTCACGTTTAATTGTACATAGGTACTTGCACTGGTAGCCTATACAACTTCACAGACAAGTTTGAGCCTTTGCATCAAGAGAGATCACACCTATTTGTACGTTTCAAACAGGTACTGGATAATATAAGTGCACAGACCTGTTCATCATGATTAAGTGGATTTTTTACTTGGCATATCAAGAAATAACTACAACTCAGATGAATTTGTTATGCTTTTTGGCTTACAAGGTTAGAACAGTTGCTAGAAGGACTGGAACTGTTCTCTAAATGATATCCATGCCAATGGATGGCAACCCGAGTCCACATTCTGCAGTTTTTACCTCAGAGATCTTGCATCCCAAATGGCTCAACTCAATCTAGTGGGACCTATAGGCATGTTGCAACAAGTCACCTTCCCAGGTCATTTGACTGCTTTATAAGATGTGGTTTCATGACTTGATTTGTGGGAGAGAAAAAATTTCCCTTTTCAAAGCAGCTCCATTCAGGTTACCTGGAAGTTTGTCTCACAACCTTTATGGGACTGAAAAAGGCATTTTTGGAGCATTTTTGTATCTCCCTCTACCTCTTACCTCATCTCATTGGGTATTATGATTGGGTATTGTAGTTAAAGAAGAAACTAATTATTTTATAGTAAAATATTTCTATGCAAATGCATGCCCAATCATTATTCATATACATCATTCCAGTATCCCCACAGTTACATCCACATGGAGAGCATGCCTTACACTCCATTAGTAACTGAGATATTCATGGGTTTTGCTGCCAATCCCTCTATGAAGGACTGCCACCTAGGTGGGCAGATAACTTTTAGCTCTTTTTAGCAGTACGTTTTATCTGGGAGGGCTTGATTTGTGAGTAAGTAGTAGTTTTCCTAAAGTGTTATGATAGAATAAGTATTCACAAAGAAACACATTTTACTTGAAACAATTTTATTTGTTAATATTTTAGGATCAGTATTACATTTCTTTAAATTTATTTAATGTGATATAAAGCCATCAGCTATTAAGCTTTCTGTCAGACTAGTAGTGTTCTTACTGTCAGTACTCTGTCAGCTAGTAAAGTTTTAGGGTCAGTCAGTAATTTTGTGGGAAGTTCTAATGAAGATTCAGAAGGACTAGTAAATATTTTAATCTAATAGTCCTTTTGGCTACAAAATATGGATGTTAAAATCCTTGCCTGATTCAATTTATTGTATCTAGCATATTTAAGTCTTTACAGAAGAATCATTTGGTGTGCATGTAATATTTCTAGCTGAATTCACCATTTACTGTATGTATGTGAACATGTTTTTTTAATTTGAAGAATGGTTGAACTTATGTATTGTGGTCATGGCTGTTATAGAGATATGACCTTTCTATAGAGGGTAATAAATTGGGTACAGTACAACCTGTTTATAATGTTATTCATGGAAAAGTGACCCATGTAATATGTGAGGGAACTTTACTGTGAGAGATGTATCATGTTCTGACAAAGCTATGTTATAACACGAAATTAAATAGTTTCAAATCATATTATTATCTATTCTTGTTTGCCACAAACAAAAATTAAGTGAAATAATTAAAGGAGCAATCAGAATGCAACTTTACACAATTAAATGGGATGTATGACAATGCCTACATGAGTTAAACTGGTGTAATTAGGGCCTGACAGTACAGGACTACTGTATTAAGAATTTTGAGAAAAGAAACAGACCATAAGTGTATTTTTATTTTTTATATTACCTAAACCAATGAAATAAATTATTGATGTTTAAAACATGAAGGACAAGGATATATGCCAATCAAACTTTTATGTACAGAAACTATGTTTTTTGAACTACTGATGGTTATCATTGTCTTCATGGAGCAAGTGTCGGCCATTTACAAAACCATTTTGAATAGGACACTTTGATATTATGAGTTCATCTGAATATGATTATCTGGTGATCGTTATTGAGAGGTCTTTATGATTGAAAGGTGACTACAAATAACATTTATGCATTTTCCTCAGATATCAAGGCACTGAAAAATTAAAAACTATATATTGTGTAGCCTGTTTATATTCATGTTTGTTTATTTCAGTCTCATGGCAGTGGTTACATCCACTACACAGGACAGCTACATTAAACTGATTGTATCCTGTCTGTCTTACACCAAGGATGGTAACACTAGAGCCATATTATCAAAAGCTCTCTGTGGGTCATCAGAGGTGAGCATTTGTCTAATGATTGTGTCAGCCTTGTTTGGTTTTAAGAATTTTTTTTGTAATTGTAAATTGTCATGTATGAGCATTTCTTGGATAAAATAATTTTAAAAAGCTGTTGTTTTTCTTTGCATTTCTTCAAAATAGATTTATATGTGACTTGTTAACAAAACAATTTTATTATTTGTAATGCTATTGGAAATTAATAAAATAAGTACATATTTTTCATTACACCAACACAAAGATGGGGCTGGGAAATATTGGGTCATTTTTAAATGCAATATTTGTTTACTGTTGCTGTAGAAGATCTGGACTAATTAAGCTTGTTAGCATATCTCGTCATGTACATTAACCACTATGCTCTCAATTATAACTTCTTGGTATTGAGAATTATAAAATATGCTTTGGATTTTGCATAAATGACTTAATGATATTAGAAATGACTCATTATGTTTGAAAGAGAAATCAAGAAATATAAATGACCTGTAACTAAAATTTATTCTGTGAAATAGGTAGCTATTTTTTGGATTTTCCAGAGTGCCAGACTATACACCACAAAGCTGATGAGAGTGTTGCTGAGGGCAAAGTCTCTTAGCTTCCAGACTTGGGGTATTGAACTTTTGGTGACTCAGTTGTATGATCAAAGTCGAGCTGTTGCCATGACGGCACTCACTGTACTGGATGAAGCATGTGAAGTTGCTGTAAGTTTGGTAACCAACATTGCTAAATGTTAAGGCTACCAAAGTCTTCAATTGGTTCATATTAAGTTTTTTAGGACTCTTAATGGATCATGTTAAATTTTTCAGACCTCATAATGGTTCATATTAAGATTACTCAAACCTCATAACAGTTCATGTCAAGTCTGTTCAGGCCTCATAGCGGTTCATGTCAAGTCTGTTTAGACCTTTTAATGAATCATGTTAAGTCTATTGAGGCCTCATTATGGTTCATGTTAAGTTCATTCAGGCCTTAGAACAGTTCATGTTGTCTATTTAGGCCTCATACAGTTTCATGTTACGTTTCTTCAGGCCTTGTACAGTTCATGTTAAGTCTATTGAGGCCTCATTATGGTCCATGTTAAGTACATTCAGGCCTCAAAAGTTCATGTTAAGACTATTTAATTTAATTGTTTATTTGTTTTTTATAAAAATTATTTTGTTACATGTAATGTAACATATGCTGGACTTGACCTTGTCCAAAATTGAGTTTATTTCTGCTTGATCTGATTGACTTTTATATTTAAAAAATTCATTTCGATTATGTCAACCACTAATATACAGCCAAATTATTCGCTGTGTGTATGAGCTTAATATTAGGATTATTACTCAGGTAAACTAGGAGTAAATATGTTGATTTGGGTCAGGGTTTTTGGAGTTTCCTAAATGAATTTTACAAGTTATTATGTTATAAATAAACAAGGCTGATTTGGTCATTCTAGAAGGTTAGTTTCCATTAGGTGTTTTTTTAAATAGAAAATTTTAATTGTTACCTGAGGTCATGTAGAGAACTATATACTCGTGTAATTGTGAGGATTTGGTCACTTGTGTTTTAACATTGAGCACTTTAAGATTTTCTTCAGATTATTAAATTAAAGTGATTATTTTTTATGGAAATATAAAAGTGGTCTGATAAATTCTTGGATAAAGACATTCACTGGAATTTATAGTGAATACAAACCTGGAAGTATTTTACTGTGATTCAATGAAAGACTGTTGGCACATCAGCACTTCATGAGCTATAACAGAAACATCATCACTTTCAGTTTTGGATCTCTTCTGGACATGTAATGAATTTTATTCAGGACTTTAAATTACTAGGACTTGTGTCTGATGTAATTCTTGGATTATTTTGGGATTTAATTTGTAATACCGTAAGTTCTGTTTTCTCATTTTCACTTTGTATTCTGGGGGGAAACATTATTTGTAAATTTAACAAGGCTTGTTGTCTTTCACTTTTTTCTATTACATTGTTAAAGAGCATAGACTCGTAATACTGCTCAGGAACCTTAATGGTTCATGTCAAGTTTACTTAAGTAATACATATTACTTCTGTCCAATCCTTCTGGTAGTTCATGTTAAGCTGGTACTTCATGCTAAATCTATAGTCTTGTGGTTCGTGGCAAGTCTTTCCAAGACTTCTAGTGGTTCATGTTAAGTCTGCACCAGCCTGTTTGTGATTCATGTTAAGTCTACTCAAAGCCAATTGTAGCTCATACTAACTCTGTTTAACCCTTCACTTAGTTCATGTTAGGTCTTTTCAAATCTCAGTGGTTCATGTCAAGTCTCAAACCATCTTTGAGCCTACCCAACAGATTTAGTGAATTATGTAAAGACTACCCAGACCTACAAGTCTTCATGTTAAGTGTTCCCAAACATTCTAGTGGTTCATGTTAAGACAAGCTGAGTAGTTCGTTATAAGTCTGCAGAGGCCTCCTAGTGGTTCATGTTAAGTCTAACCAAGCTGCATTGTGGTTCATGATAAGTCTTCCCAAGTCTATAGTTGTTCATTTTAAATCGGCCGAAGTCTGACATCTCTGGTGGCCTAATGTTTAGGTCATCTGCCTTGGATGCAGAAGGTCGTTTGTTCAATCCTCGGCTGAATCATACCAAAGTCTTACAAAAATAGTACTAACAGCTGCCTCGCTGTCACTCAGTATAAAGAGGTTAGAGTTAGGACTGGTCAGCCTGGTGTCAGGGTAATGTGACTGGGTGGGGCATCATGCTACATGTCTGCGGCATGATACCACAGTGCTAGACATCACTATAAACTGCAAACTGCAGACATCGTAGTGATATGACTGAAAAATTGTTAAAGCTTTGTTAAAAATCCAAATCACACACACACTGCCAAAGTCTGTAGTGGTTCATGTTAAGACTGCCAAAGTCCATATTAGTTCATGTTAAGTCTATCCAAGTCCATAGTAGTTCATGTTAAGTCTATTCAAGTCCATAGTAGTTCATGTCAAGTCTTTCCAAGTCCATAGTAGTTCATGTCAAGTCTATTCAAGTCCATAGTAGTTCATGTTAAGTCTACCCAAGTCTGTAGTAGTTCATGTTAAGTCGATACAAGTCCATAGTAGTTCATCTTAAGTATACCCAAAGCTGTAGTGGTTCACAATAAGTCTACCCAAGCCTTTGAGTAATTCATGATAAGTTTACCCAAGATTCCAAGTTCTTCATGTTATATCTATATCTACCCAAGTCTACTAGCAGTTCATGCAGTGTTCACCAAAGCATCAATTTAGTTCTACCTATATCTTCATGTGGTTCATGTTAAGTCTACCCTACAGTCCATTACAGGTCTACTAAGCCTCCTAGTGGTTCATGTTAAGTCTGCCTTGGTTCTTTAGTGGTTCATGTTAAATCTACCCAATCTGTGCAATTTCTTATTATGCTTACAGTCTTTATAGCAGTTTATGATAAGTCTGCCCAACCCTACTTGGTTCATGTTAAGTCTACCATAATGATTCATGTTAATTCTACTGTAATGGTTTGTGTTAATTGTACTGTAATTGTTCATGTTAAGTCTGCCAAAATGTTTCATGTTAAGTCTACCGTAATGGTTTCTGTCAAGTCAATCCAGTCCTCCTAATTGTTCATGTTAAGTCTACCCAGACCTTGTTATTCATAATAGGTCTACCCAGGCCTCCTTGTTATTCATGTTAAGTGTACCCATGCCTCCCATTGGTTCATATTAAGTCTACCTAGGCCTCCTAGTGGTTCATTAAAAGTCTGCCCAAGCTTTATAATAAGCATAACCAATTCTCCTAGTGGTTCATGTTAATCCCGTTGTGGGTTTTTTAAAATCATCTCAGGTTTATGTTAATGTTGATGTTAGGTCAACGTAGACCATCTAGTGGTTAAGATGAAGTCTTTCCAAATATCTCTGTGGCTCATATTGAGTTTTTGCACCCATTCTGATGATTCATGTTAAGGTTTTCCAGGTCTTCAAGTTGTTCATGTTAAATCTATCCAATTCTTGTTATTCTACCATGATCTGTTAATGGTTCATATTAAGTCAAACCAAGACTTCCAGTGGTTAAGTTTACCTAACCTCATATAAATCTTCCCAGGCCTCCATGAGTTCAGTCTTCTAACTTGCTTAATAGTTCATGCCAAGTCTACCCATACTGTCTTGTGGTTCGTGTTATTTCAGCCCAAGCCTCCTGGTAGTCCATGATAGGTTTACTCAAGTCCTTCCATTCCTTCTTGTGCATGGTTTATCAAACTTTATCTTTTCTTTGTTTCCATCTTGGAATATAGATGATGCATTATGCCTCCCGGATGAAAAGATCTGACAAAGTTCCGTTTCACTGGTAGCCCAGTTTCCATTCAGCAGCCTTTAAATGTAATTTAGCATGAAGCTGCTAGCTTGAATGCTGCACAATTTTCCTTATAACAAGTTGTGTATGATCATTCTTTGAAATATTTTTATAGTTATTTAAAAAATGATGAACGTAGAATAATGAAATTGAACAGTTGCTCGCAAGACTGGGACACACCTTGCCTTCCAGAGTCTGTAATGCCCGGACTATGACACCTTGCTTTCCAGAGTCTGTAATGCCAGGACTTGAACACTTGCTTTCCTGAGTCCGTAATGCCAGGACTTGGACACCTTGCTTTCCTGAGTATGTAAAGCCATGACTGGGACACACCTTGCTTTCCAGAGTCTGTAATGCCAGGACTTGGACACCTTACTTTCCTGAGTCTGTAATGCCAGGACTTGGATACCTTGCTTTCCTGAGTCTGTAATGCCAGGACTAGGACACCTTGCTTTCCAGAGTCTGTAATGCCAGGACTTGAACACTTGCTTTCGTGAGTCCGTAATGCCAGGACTTGGACACCTTGCTTTCCTGAGCCTGTAAAGCCATGACTGGGACACACCTTGCTTTCCTGAGTCTGTAATGCCAGGACTTGGACACCTTACTTTCCTGAGCCTGTAATGCCAGGACTTGGATACCTTGCTTTCCTGAGTCTGTAATGCCAGGACTAGGACACACCTTGCTTTCCAGAGTCTGTAATGCCAGAACTTGGACACCTTGCTTTCCTGAGTCTGTAATGCCAGAACTTGGATACCTTGCTTTCCAGAGTCTGTAATGCCAGGATTAGGACACCTTGCTTTCCTGAGTCTGTATTGCCAGGACTGGGACACACCTTGCTTTCCAGAGTCTGTAATGCCAGGACTTGGACACCTTGCTTTCCTGAGTCTGTAATGCCAGGACTTGGACACCTTGCTTTCCTGAGTCTGTAATGCCAGGACTTGGACACCTTGCTTTCCTGAGTCTGTAATGCCAGGAATAGGACACCTTGCTTTCCTGAGTCTGTAATGCCAGGACTTGGACACATTGCTTTCCTGAGTCTGTAATGCCAGGACTTGGACACCTTGCTTTCCTGAGTCTGTAATGCCAGGACTTGGACACCTTGCTTTCCTGAGTCTGTAATGCCAGGACTTGGACACCTTGCTTTCCTGAGTCTGTAATGCCAGGACTGGGACACACCTTGCTTTCCAGAGTCTGTAATGCCAGGACTTGGACACCTTGCTTTCCAGAGTCTGTAATGCCAGGACTTGGACACCATGCTTTCCTGAGTCTGTAATGCCAGGACTTGGACACCTTGCTTTCCTGAGTCTGTAATGCCAGGACTTGGACACAGTGCTTCATATACACTGATTTGTGTAAATCAGTTATAGTTTTCACATTTCAGTCAGTGACAGTGATGGAGTCATTATCAATGTTTATTAATATCACATTAGCAAGATAGACTGATCAGTGACTCACTAATAATTTTGGCCACAGACAAATAAGAGTTGCAGTAAATGTTTAGTTTACATTTTTCATTTTGTTCAATGTCATCTTCATGAATTCTGTTAGCATCTATTTGACTTTAGGGTCAAGGTCAGAGGCTGCAGCTTCATTTAAAGCTTGTCATTCACTCATATTTCAGAATTGTTTCATGGATATTGTAATACTTGGAATTTATTCTGTGTAGTGTCCTTAGATATTAGTGTCATGAATTTTGTATGAATACACACTATTTTCAGATGTCAGCTAAAAGTCCTTTATTTTCTTTATAGCATGTAATTTGTGCATTATCATTTTTTTTTGTTGCAGGACAATCTGTATTCTCTAGTAAAACTAAGGCCATCATTCCTCCAGTTGGGTGAGAAAGGGGTGTTAATTCTATGCAGATTCATGTCCATTCCCAAAGGCTTCAAGTTTCTTATGGATGCCAATTACACAATGACAGAACTTAAGAAATGGCACCAGGTAATTAAATATGGATATTTTGTATAGGCTGGTAATACAATTTTTGTTTTGATCAAAGCATTTAGACATGGTTTATTTTATTTGCTTTTTAAATTTTAGGACCAGATTGTGGTGCATTTACTTCTATTTTGGGGCACTGGGTGTCCAAGTGGTCTAAGGTGCTCAATTTTGCAGATCACTATCATTAGTCCTTTGTTCTTATGGGTTCAAGTCTCTGATTAATCAATGTGGGTATATGAGAAAATCTTATATTAATTTCCTCTATGCTGGTGGTTCTTCCTGGGATATTCCTGGGCTCTTCATCAAATAAACTGACTGCCTTGCATGGCCTATCATGGCATTAAAACCTCCAAATCAAAAACAGTATCACTTAATTTTCATGGTTTACCAATTTTATTTGCATTTTGTGATTGTTGAGACAAACGGGCCCTTCCCAAATCCATGTTGAATCTGAGAGACCCTTTACCAAATCCATGCTGAATCTGAGAGACCCTTTGCCAAATCCATGCTGAATCTGAGAGACCCTTTGCCAAATCCATGTTGAAACTGAGAGGCCCTTTGCCAAATCCATGTTGAGTCTGAGAGACCCTATGCCAAATCCATGTTTAGTCAGAGAGACCCTATGCCAAATTCATGTTTAGTCAGAGAGACCCTATGCCAAATTCATGTTGAGTCTGAGAAACCATTTCTTAATTCCATGTTGAGTCTGAGAGACCCTTTCTTAATTCCATGTTGATTGTTTGTTTGTTTGTTTGCTTTTTATGGTTTAACGCCATTTTTCAGCACAATATAGGCTATACATGGCGGCCAGTATTAATGGTGGAGGAAGAAACCGTACGAAGCCCTGATAAGAACCACCGACCCACGAGAAGCTACTGGCAAGCTTTCTCACATAACTACATGTGCCGAATCTTAGACTCGAACACACGCAGACAGAGGTGAGATGGCAGTGGTCCATAACGGACAGCGCTTTAGACCACTCGGCCACTCGGGGGCCCCCATGTTGATTGTGAAAGACCTTTTCTTGAATCCATGGATTTAGTTACCCATGAAATTGATATCGAAGACATTCACCATGAATAAAAATAGGGATATCAGGCAGCCAATGTCATTCACTCCTGATGGACATTCACTTTTATTTTAGGACCTTGTCCTAAGTCTGTCCACCACTGCCAAATAGATATGGTCTACACCAGGTGGTGGAAACCTAGAGCATGTGTGCCAACAGTGGCATGCCAGACTCTTTGGAAAGGCATGTGGTATGAGCTGTAGTTTTGTATTTTATGAAACATGATATTTAAATTAAGGCGATGAATTTGACTTAGCATGCAGCATTCTACAATTGAGCGGACCTGGCAAAACAGTTCTAAAGGCTGTTGGTGCTTAGTTTACACAGAGTTGTATGGACAATGGACACACTTCTGTCACACAAGATCTTTGGACTTGTTTGTTTTTTAAATGTATTATAATCGTTTTTAAGTCCTTCAACATCACAAATGTAACCCTCCCTAGCAAACAAGTTAACCACATCCATGTCTTAAATAATAAATGGATCACCTCAGTAAACATAATGATTTAACAGATATACAAAGGTAAACAGTCGATAAGATCTTTAATCTTGTTGTTGAGTTTTGTAACAGTAGCATCATTAAACCTTACAATAACTAAAGAATTTATTCATCTGGACAAAGTAAATAACTTGTCAAAAGAGAAAAGACAGACCTCAATCACACTGGTCGTTATATATACAGTAGAAACTGCTATGAGCGACCTCAACTATGAGTGACCACCTGTCATTTCTGACCACTATCATAATGCATGGATCAATTTTATTATATAAATGCTCGGTTATGAGTGACCACCTGCTGAACATGACCAGCAACTGCGATATCTTGGCAAAATATGCATTTTGTCACTGCTATGAACAACCACATCGCAAAAATGAGGATAAACTTCACCAGCCTGTATCTAATCCCTGTAATAATAACCACTCACACTGTTCTAAATAATATTTTTTTTTAAAGTCATAGGCTGGCTACAGATGTCTGAATTAATTTAGCTATGCTTATAGTATTTTATAGCTTCTATAGCTTATTTTAAACCTAGTCTGGTTCCCTAATTTGTATGCTCCGAACATTGTTCTCTGCTATTCATATAGGGGTGAGCAACGCAGGGAGTATATAAAGCAGGGAACCAGACTAATTATTCCCACTCTTAGCCTGCTTCCCTACCTGGGAACCAGGCCATCCCTATTAACAACCGTATTGCAAGAACAGACTGACACCAGTGATCTATATGTGATCAGTTGTTACAATGACTGCTTGATTAGTAATAATTGTTCTGATAAAAAAGAAACACAAAAGGAATATTTAACAAAAAGGATTGTTGCTACAAGTGATAGATGCTACAATCCATAAACCAGTCTAATGTACATGTCACAAATTCTCATTTTAGTGCCAAAGTTGTAGTTGTTGGATATATTGTTTGTCTTTAGAGTTAATCCATATTGCAGTGGGTGGGCATAAATAAGGTCATTTTCTATTAAACCAGCAAGAGTGAATGGTTTGTGTGGATTCAATTGATAGTGTTCAAGACTTGTGATGTTTGTTGTCCCCCCCCCCCCATGTTAGATGATTACATCTCAATCACAAAGCTATCATCTATTCAAGTTTGTGTGACCAGGTTACACACTTTTTTTTTAGAGTTATTCCCAGTATGTCCTCTTTGAATGAAGCCATCAACTTTTGTCTTGGAGTAAATGGTTCAGTTTCTTGATGAGATAGATGATTGTTTCTTTTTATTCATTAATTGTTAGATATGCAAAACACATGTATAGATTTTTCATATTTTCCCACAACCCATTCAAAATAGTCTTTACGTTTACTGTTTCAACCGAGCACTAATGACATTAACACCTAGACCCCCCCCCAAAAAAAAAAAACTGGACAAACCTCCAACTAAAAAGAGGCCAATTTTCAGGCTGTAGAAAATAATTATTGTAACTAAAGTGAAAATAAGCAGACCACTCGCAAAAACGATTTAAATGTTGGGGGAAAAAAGTTAGGTTGTTATAAAGGGAAAGGAGTAATTCAGAAACAATTTCATATGCTAAACTATGTGATCTTCAAATGTAAATGTGATTTCATATTTACTGATAGAAATATATCTTTATTGCTATATTATTTTTTTTTAAATGAATGCATATAATATTTTAGCAAGAACTATTAATAAAGAATAGAATATATGTATATATGTGTATATATATTGGTTATTTTTCTTGAAATTGTTCAAAAACTGGACCTTTGAAACTGGTCTTTTTGTACATACCTGCTAAGAGAGACCATCTTTCTTGAGGGACCACTTTTTGTTGCTAAAGTGGCGGTCTCTCATAGTAGGTGTGTGTGTGTGTGTAAGATTGGAGTTTTAACCAAGCTTTAGCAATTTTACATTCATATTGTTATGATGTCTACAGTGTCACAGTTTATTGTGATGTCTAGCACTGGGGCATCATGCCACAGACATGTAGCATGATGTCCCATCCAGTCACATTATCCTGACCAGTCCAAACACTAACCTCTTAATGGTAAGCGCCAAGCAAGGCAGCTACTAAAGTATCATTTTTATAAATCTTTGGTATAACCCACGACCTCCCACATCTGATGTGGACTCACTAACCACTTAGGCCACTGGATAATTCCACAGAGAAACATTTAATGAATTCAGTATCCATCACACTACATTGAAAGTAGAATGAGAAGATCTAATTATGTCACTGTCAGCATTGTGCTGGATTTCACAGCATATAAACGATAAATATACTAATTTTGATATGCATTCATGATGGATATCCTTTAAATATATAATGGTTGATCGCAATAGGGATTTTGATGACTGTGGCACTATAGTGATGGTTTCACAAGTGCATAAGTTGGTTTACAGTCTTTGGCAGTCATCTTCAAAGTACTTGAGACTCCTCTGGAATGGATGGTTCATATTCACATAGGGTTTTCACCAAAAGTCTTTAAATTTCTGTCTAGTTGATCCTAAATGAAAATAAGATAGCCACAGTGGCTAATTTGAAAATCTTGTTAGTGTTCAAGAATATCAAATGGTTTTAACACTCAGCAGTTAAAAAGAAGAAATTATGTTACTGTAAATTGTTGGAAATTCTTTTCAGCCACAGAGTGAAAGTCACATTAAGTAACTGAGCTTAGGATTTTTTGTTTCATCATGGCTACAAGGATGAAATTACAGTGTTTTTATCTTAGTTTTACAAAATATGGTTATTCATAGCAGTAGTGAAAATTATTTTGCCAAAAATTCATGACCATATTTGCTCATCTATGGTCATTCTGTTCTTTTGCCAGTGATTTCTCACACCAGTGCATTTATATAGTAAAATCAATCCATGCCTGGCAAATTTGTTGTGACTGAAAGGGGGTTGTCATAGCAGAGGCTGTGTAAATCCAGTTTTAAATTTTTGTTTGTAATGAAAATAAAGATGGCTCAGAAATGAGGTAATCAGCTTGATGTTTATACTACTTACCATGCACTGTGTTGAACATCAGGTAGTTAGATTGTATGTTTGTTTTGCTTGCAGGCAGCTGTCGCTGAAGACTTGGATTTGACAACACTATTTACAGCATATCATCAGATCTTTAGAAAAGAATATGTGCTTTTTAGATGGCCTCATGATAAACAAAATGATATTCATTTGAGGAGGTTTCAAAAACATTCCATCTCTGAGCAAAAAGCAATATCTCTCAATTGTCTTTTCCAGTTTTTTAAAAGTTAGGCACTATGTCCATGTCTTTCATGTATGCAGTTTATGCCATAAAAGGCATTTTGCAAACCAACTAACCCTTGTAAAAAGATTAACTGCATCAGTTTGATGCAACATTTGTATTCTGGCCTGGTATTGAAATCAGGATTTCATTGCCATCTATCAGCTGAGTGTTATATTCCCATGAATCCAAAACTGATATCATAATTATGTGAAATTAGCAGATTATAAACCTTGTTTACAGATTTAATGAATATATTCATCTACATAGCTTTGAAAAACCCATTTTCACTGGCTAAGTATAGACATTTTGGCAATAATTGGTTATACCCAAAATAGACACTATCAACTACATGTGAAAATAAACTGTGAAGGAAGGTATTCTGAGATATGAAGGAAGGTGTTGTGTGGATTTGCAATGTATATTATCATGAACAATTTGAATGCCCACAATTTAGCTGTGGACAGGAAACAGACTTGCACGCATGTGTATTGTTTGGATGATAATAATAATTCAGCGGTTAATTTGCACTTTGTTGTGATGTCAATGATCAAAATATTACAGAAGACAATAAAATGTTTGGATGTTGTTTGCATTAAAAACAGTAAACGTTTGTCAAATGAAAAATGTTTAGTGTTCTTATGTTGTCATCAGATTCTGAAATTCTGCCATGGAAATTATATCTATACATGTATGCATATGGTATGTATATGTAAATATATATGCATATGCTTCTTTGATTGACCTTCTGTTCATCATAACTGACCTGCTTTCCCTCTTAAATCTTCAACTTCACTTTTCTTATTCTTGCTGTGCCATGGGTTCTTAGTGTTTTATTGAACAGAAGCTTGTTTGATATGAACATAGAAGCTCATTAGGTTTGAGCTTAGAAGCTCTTTAGGTATTGGCATAGAAGCTTTTTAGCTAGAAGTATAGAAAGTCTATAGGTATGGGCATAGATCTCTGTAGGTAGTAGCATAGAAACTCTTTAGGTATGAACATAGCAATCCTAATGCATTAGTGAAAAGGTTTGATAATGACCCAGGTACTAAACTTTTATATTCTGGGCATGATATAACCAAATTTAGTGTTAAAGTACTGTTAAAACCAACAAATTCATGAGTTTGATTACAACATTTGAAGTTTATTTATTACTTTAGATCTGTGTGATATTTATATATTCAAATAACCTATGACCTTCTTAAACAGACTCTTTATTATTTTTAGAAATTTAATACTAGATATGTGGATATTGTGGAGGAAACGCTGAATGAGGCTTTGACAACTTATGAGAAGAAGTATGAGGGGTCATACACTCGTTGTTCCAGTAGAAAGTAAGTTTGTATATTTGAAATGTTATGTAAACCATTATGATAGAAAATTTCCTGAACATTGGTTATGAATAATTTATGAAAAATAAACAGGGCATCAAGAGGTATTTGACATAACCTAATGGAAATATATACATCATTGTTACATTGTTTTAAAAAAAATCAAAACTTTTATCATTTACTTTTATGAACATTGTATGCAGATGTACAATTTAGGATATATATTTTTGACAATGTGCATGATAGGAGATTTTTAACCTACATATTTATTTATCCGTGGTTAAAAATCAAATGCTTACTTAAGTAAGAGAGAAAGATATATTTTGTCTATGTAAGATTCATTGGATCTGACTATAGACTGCAAATGGCTCCTTCATTACGTACCCCTTTAAAATATGTGCAGCCATAGCTGGAAGATGATCATAAATGTAATGGAATATAGAGTTTAATGCTTTTTCACTGAACTGTGGTAAAGGTGGGTCGAGCTAGACAATATGTATCTAAAAGAAACATGAGATTTGCAAGGGTAGGTGACTGATGTTTTCTTTTATACCAATTATTCTAGAGATTGAAAACTTTTGAGCAGTTATGAATTTGAGTGTGTGTGTGTGATTAGGATTTTTAACATAGCTTTAACAATTTTTCAGTCATATATCGCTATGATGTCTGCAGTGAGGCTGTTTATAGTGATATCTGGCACTGAGGCATCATGCTGCAGACATGTAGCATGATGTCCACCCAGTCACATTATCCTGACACCAGGCTGACTACTAGTCCTAACACTAACAGAGCGCCAAGCAAGGCAGCTGTTAGTACTGTTTGTGTAAGTCTTTGGTTTGACTTGGCCGGGGATCAAACCCACAACCTCCCACTTCCATGGCGGATGCTCTAACCACTAGGCCACCGGAGCAGTGTCATGAATTTGATGTATCCTTATCCAAAGAAATTTGTTCATTATAATTGTGCTATGAATTTTTTCACCCATAATGTATTTATGCACAATAAACTGTACAGGACAAAATAGAGTAAAACCTTCTTCATACACACATTGACAAGTAGTGGCTCTTTTAACGATATAAAATAAATGCAAATAAATAAAGTCGATATCTAGGACTCTAGACTTGTTCACTTAGACAGCAGTATTTATATGTGTAAACAGCTTTGTTTCTTTACTGCTTATGAAGATTCATACAAATAGATAATTTTTAGGTCATAACTTGGAAACTATTCAGATATCTGCACTAAAATCTTAAATACATTTCACTGGGCACAGACTGTATAACTATGTATGTGGGTGGGTGTTACCCAGCATGTTTGTGTGCATAGACACACACACACACACGCACACACACGCACACACATTGCTGGGCAGCACTCCCCCTTTAAACAAATGCACATATTTAAGTGACTTTAACCCCTACCCAGGAGGCTCAAACATTGGGTTTGAGGTTAATATGGAGAAGTGCGGAGATATGTGTTTTACAAACACAGAATTGTAGTTAATATGATTGCTTTTCCACCGAAAGCCCACTTTGATTGTTTAATTTGGTCTTTATTTGCGGGTGGATGGGCAGTGTTGATTACATTTATTGTAATGGAGATTATGATACTGCACATAATATGCAGTGTACTCATAGGATTGTTTTGGTTTTTGATTGGATGCTCTGTGCAGTTTTAGGTTGTGTAGATTTGAGATATAATAATCATGCATATGTTCTGACATTGTCACTGTGACAGCTAGAGCACGTATTTAACCACTCCATGGGTATTATCTCTCTGTATTGGATATCATCCTACATCAGGCAACTTTTTAGAATGGTTTGGTCAGGTAAACTCAGTTATAGAGCGCTTCTCGTTACGCCATATTTGTTTCTTTAATATGATCAATATTGTACATACTGTACAACACAAAAACTCATACCATATTCATTTCCAAAGTGTCTGACATGCCACCATTGATACCTATGCTGTATGTTGCTGACACCAGTTGTATCTTATTTACATGCTGTATGTTTATGACACCAGTTCCATCTTATTTACATACTATTAGTATGAGATACACCTGATTTCTCCTCTTTTTTATGTCACAACTGTGATAGCAAAATGCAGCATATTATTTTCTCACTGTCTCTCCAAAAGTCGATGTCTTTACATCCTTCAATATCCATTATAGCTCAAAAGCACAAACTATTAATCTTGGAGCAATGAAATTTTTGCACAGGTAGATGATATAATTAGATGCTATTAAAGCAAATTTTCAGTATTGTATAACTGACTGGTTTTCAGTATAGCAAATCATGGAGTATTTGTGTCACATCACATCATACCTTGAAAAGTCATATGAAGCATGGAACTATTCTTGACAGAAAGAACTTAAGTCATTGCATGTTTAACATTTTCATCAAATACTTTAGTGAGTCTGCCATTGTAGAACAACTGCTTTTTTATTTAATTGGTTTAAGCATGCACAACTCCTGTCAAAGGGCTCATGACTTAATTCAAGCTTGGTTTTAATTATAACAACTGAACAGCTTATATGATGTTATTTCCTAAAGAGTCTGATTCATTGATGTCATGAATTACAGTGGAACCCCGCTATAACGTGATGATCGGGGTCCATAAAATCGGATCGCGTTAAAAGCGGGGTCGCGTTAATGCGGGGTTTTACAATATTTAACTTTTTTTCAGAGAACATATACGTGTATACATGTACAATGATCAAAAGTTGGCTTATTATCAGATGAATATTAACTGGAATGCATTAATTATGATACATGTACAAGTATTTGAATGCTACAAAATGACTGTCTAAAGTCAAGATTAGAGCACAGCAAACCAAACAATAATTTATTTCCAAATAATTTTTTAAAAGCCAAGTCTCTATTTTCCATATGCAAATAAAGAACCAAACAAAGAAAAATGCACAAATTTGATAGAAAACATGAAAAATGTAGATTTTATTATCATGACCTCTGGAATGCAAACTGTGTAACTGTTGTATCATTTTCTCCTATACATTTTTTGTAGAAGAAGAAGAAAAGATGTATTTGTTCCTGTCCATCTTTATGGAGAATTGGTACAGCACAAAGAAGGCTACAACCTTTTAAGACAGCAGGTAAAAGTCCAAGAATTTTAAGATAAATAAAGACTGTCTTTGACAATTTTCTTCCAACAATAGGTCTCCCATGATATCTCATTTATATCTGAGAGGGATGGGGAGGGGAATAAAAAAAGTGAGAGGATGTTCAAATATAGAAGAGAGTGGTAGGATGTTCATATGAGGTGGAAGGTAGTGGGAGTTGATGTTAAAATATATATATGTGTGTGTGTGTGTGTGTGTTGTGTGTTGTGTGTGTGTGTGTGTCAGATTTTTAACATAGCTTTAACAACTTGTCAGTCATATCACTATGATATCTGCAATGTGGCAATTTATAGTGATGTCTAGCACTGGGGCATTATGCCACATACATGTAGCATCATGTCCCACCCAGTCATACTATCCTGACACCAGATCAACCAGTCCTAGCATCCTAGCACGAACCTTTTAATGATGAATGCTTAGTGAGGCAGCTACTACAATTTTATAAGTTATTGGTATGAATCGCGTGGGTTTCGAACCCGCATTCAATGCTCTAAACGCTAGGCCAGCAGATCAGTCTATAAAAGAGAGAGAGGGGATGTTCATATATAGAAAAGAATGAAAGATGATGTTCATATATAGAGGTGATAGAGATGATGTTGATATATAGAAGTGATGGAGATGATGTCCATATATAGAAGTGATGGGGATGATGTTCACATATAGAAATAATGGAGATGATGTTCATATATAGAGGTGATGGAGATGATGTTGATATATAGAAGTGATGGAGATGATGTCCATATATAGAAGTGATGGGGATGATGTTCACATATAGAAATAATGGAGATGATGTTCATATATAGAGGTGATGGAGATGATGTTCATATATAAAAGTGATGGAGATGATGTTTATATAGAAGTGATAGAGATGATGTTCATATATAGAAGTGATGGAGATGATTTTCATATATAAAAGTGATGGAGATGATGTTCATATATAGAAGTGATAGAGATGATGTTCATATATAAAAGTGATGGAGATGATGTTTATATATAGAAGTGAGAGAGATGATCATAAATAGAAGTGTTAAGATGATGTTCCTATATATATAGAAGAGAGTAAGATGATGTTCATATATAGAAGTGATAGAGATGATGCTCATATATAGAAGTGATATAGATGATGTTCATATATAGAAGTGATATAGATGATGTTCATATATATATATAGAAGTGATAGAGATGATGTTCATATATATATAGAAGTGATGGAGATGATGTTCATATATATATAGAAGTGATGGAGATGATGTTCATATATAGAAGTGATGGAGATGATGTTTACATATAGAAGTGAGAGAGATGATCATAAATAGAAGTGTTAAGATGATGTTCCTATATATATATAGAAGAGAGTAAGATGATGTTCATATATAGAAGTGATAGAGATGATGTTCATATATAGAAGTGTTGGAGATGATGTTTATATAGAAGTGATGGAGATGATGTTCATATATAGAAGTGATAGAGATGATGTTCATATATAGAAGTGTTGGAGATGATGTTTATATAGAAGTGATAGAGATGATGTTCATATATAGAAGTGTTGGAGATGATGTTCCTATATATATATAGAAGAGAGTAAGATGATGTTCATATATAGAAGTGATAGAGATGATGTTCATATATAGAAGTGTTGGAGATGATGTTTATATAGAAGTGATGGAGATGATGTTCATATATAGAAGTGATAGAGATGATGTTCATATATAGAAGTGATAGAGATGATGTTTATATATAGAAGTGAGAGAGGTGAATTGTGAGTCTGGTGGAAAGCCAAAGCCTCTCTGCTTTTCGGCGATGTCTTTTAGCAGTGCGAAGCTGGTCCCTAACACTGCTATACCATGGAGAACACATTTTTATTGATACTCTGCATTTGGTGGCTGGGGCATGTTTTTGAAGCAATGAACGGAGGCAGTTATCAAGTTATTCCGCTGTTGGATGTAAGAAAGTTGTTAGGTTTTCTTGGATGTCATGCATGAATTTGGTTCTATTTATCATACGGAGGTTTCTCTTAGTAGCAAATAGAGGTGGAGGGTTAGGGACTGATACCTCGAGATGGCATACAATGTAGAGGTGATCCGATGCAAGTTCGTGGGATACAAGGGTGGATTGCAGAATATTATCATCAGGTCTATAAAGATGTAACAGAATTGTTACCGAGAGGAGGGTGGATTAAATGAACAATACAAACACAATTTGTGAAAGAAAATATAAATTTATGTAATAAATTATAAATCAAAAAAATACAGATGTAACAACACAATAATTCATGCACTCAACCCACAATTACACTCACAACCATTCACAATACATGAACAAATTAAATATTAATACAAAAGGAATCTCAGATGTAAAGGGATCTCTTGGACTATACACAGATCCAAGGATCCTTTACGAAAGTTAAATTAATGCAAGTATAAATTACGAAAAATGAACACAAACGACAAACTATACTATCGCACGATGGATTGCGATAACTAGCACGACCATATACTTGTATTCAATCAAGTTGCTAGCTTTTATTGATATCTATGCGATCACTTGAAATATTATTGTGATCTGACATAAACATGCAAATACAACAATGTATTAAATTGTATTACAATTTCAATACACATATGTGTCTCGACCCCGTATAACCGCACGATTCAGCAACAGTTGAATCGTCTCCCAGTTTCCCCGAAAACCTAGGGTTGACCAATACTATTATCGGACGTTTCCCTTCACGGATCCACCAAAGTTATACGTTCAGACAACATACAACATCTACCAGAACCAACGGTTCCTCACTACCCTAGATGTCGACCCGGATGTTTTACAACTCAGACAGCTCCGATACTCGGACTTCTAGCTTTCCGGATATTTACACGTTACACAGATGTTGACGAACAGACAGTTCGACACACAGACAGATACTTCAATTCCGTTTGCACAAATTAACGGCACAATCACATTCAGATATTTATACAGAGATGTTCCGGAACAAATAATAGATGTCCCACAACAAATCAGACAATATCAAAGACGTTTATCAAAAGATGGTATCAGATGTGTTAACAGCTACGGTATCAGAAATGGTATCAACTACGTTAGCAGCTACGGTATCAGAAACATTGACATCTACGGTATCAGATCTACGGTATCAGATCTACGGTATCAGAAACATTGACATCTACGGTATCAGCGATTATCAGATCTATGGTAACAGCGATTGTCAGCTACAGTATCAGAAACACGGTAACAGCTACAATAAACAAAACCAGACTAATAATAGTTGTCTCAAAAATAATCTAAGCCGTAGATTACGATATTGCATTTAAAGTCTAATAGTGACTAGTAATTCCAAATATTCCACGTTTAATTGCAATAAAAGCATCATTATACGAAATGATAATCTGAATAAAATTCACAATAAAACGAAAATGTAAATTTAACACTCACCCCTTTGGCTGGAGATTGCAAGACGAGCTTATCTATCCTTCGATTAGATATTTTGGTTCCCGTAATTATTATGAGAAATATCTCGCCTTATATACTCTCTATAGGTGAACATAAATCACATCGAGCTTGCCGTGCACCACGTGAAACGAGTATTTCGGATTTCATGTAAATAACAAACTGGCACATACAAATCGTTACACGCCACTTACCTTGGAGAAAACCACTTAATCACCCCAGGTAATGCGTGTACGACGAAATCAAGAAAATGGCGAGTTTCGTTTGCAATTCAAGAAGAACAAAAATCAGTTCAATTTTCGCCTAATTCTGTGACAATACCTCCCCCCTAAGAATAAAAATGTACACATTTTTAAAACTAACACAGAATAGAAGAAAAATAACTACTGATGATATCTTACAACATTTACACTGGTTATAATACAAACTGGATTTTATTACTGGGCAAATTCATACAAATTTCCCATCATGCCCTACTCAAGTAGTCTGCGCCTATATTTTCAACTCCCCTTATTGCTTCTACACGGAAACGATAAGGTTGTAGTGTTAGCGCCCAACGCATCAACCGAGCGTTAGCGACCTTGGCCTTGTTTAAATACAGTAGGGGTTGGTGATCAGTCTCGAGAACGAAATCTCTCCCAAACAGATATGCGTGATACTTCCCAATTCCCCATACTACGGCCAAACATTCCTTTTCTATAACGGAATAATTTTTCTCCCTGGGTAGCAATTTTCTACTCGAGTAAGCTACGGGTAACTTACTGTCGTCCTGCTCTTGCAGTAAAACTGCCCCCAACCCAGTTTCAGAAGCGTCTGTTCTTAGAATAAAAGGTTTGCTGACATCTGGCAATTTCAATATAGGTGCACTAACCAGTTTCTCTTTCAGAGTACAAAATGCTTTATCTTGTGGCGGTCCCCATTCAACTTTGTTTGGTTGCCCCTTCTTGGTCAAATCAGACAGCGGGCTAGCAATGGCTGCAAAGTTCGGTATAATCTTTCTGTAAAAACCTACTAGACCTAGAAATGATCTTACCTGCGTTTTGTTGGTTGGCTTCGGTGCGTCTCTAATTGCTTCAATTTGCTTGGGATGAGGTTTTAACTGACCCATACCGCTGACCCTATGACCCAAACAATCTAAATCTGTATAACCAATACTGCATTTAGTGGGTCTCACTGTAAGGTTCGCTTTGCGGAGTCTATTGAAGAGCTCGCTCAGGACGGACACGTGCTCACTCCAAGTATTCGTGTACACGAATATGTCGTCTACAAAGCTATCAACGTTTGTTAAACCTTTAAGCAATTTACGCATCAAACGACAACAGGTGGCGCTGGCTCCAACTAACCCGAATGGCATCACTTTGAATTGATACAGTCCTTTCTGGGTCGCAAATGCTGTCAATGGTCGGGATCCTGGGACAATGGGAACCTGCCAATATCCCTTGGCCAGATCTAATTTGGAAATCCATCGGTTTCCCGACAACTTTGCAAATAGACCCTCCATATCTGGCATTGGTTCTGCATCGAACACAGTGATTTTATTTAACTGCCGAAAATCAATGCAGAATCGGTTCGTCCCATCCTTTTTCCTGACAAGCACTACTGGAGAAGAATATGGCGAGTTGGAGGGTTCAATCACCCCCAGATCCAACATTTTACCCACCTCTTCGTCCACAGCTTCACGTGAGTTGTATGGCACCGGATAGCCCTTGATTCGAATAGGGTCAGACGTATTCAGCTTAATTTTGAGGTCCAACAAAGTTGTACAACCTGGTCTGTCAGTGAATACATAAGAATGTTTAGCCAAGAGCGCATTAATCTGTTGACGCTGGTCTTTCGTCAACTCCGCACTCACATCGACTTTATCTATCCCCTCCCCCGCAACTCCCAAGGTTGGTTAACTGACTGTTTAAGATTGAACACATGAATGGAATCTAGGAGTTTTGACGTTTATGGTTTACCAGGACAGTCAAATTGAAAGTAGAAATCTCCAAGAATAATTAGGTTTCCAATTATCAAATTTCTATACTCTAGAAGATCTGGAAACTGCTCCAAAAATAGAGATTCAGTCAGCTTATTTTTTCTACTATGAGGAGGACGGTAGAGACAGAAAAAATGGACTGACCTTTGTTCCATTGTGAGCGTTGTTTGGACTAGTTCAAACGATGTGTGGCAGAAATTTAAGGTTGTGTTGTACTTAAGGCATTTAACCATGGAATTCTTTGTAATTACAGCAATTCCATCTCCACGAGAGTTGCAGGGGAATGACTTGATGGAGTAATCACTGGGTGTTAAATCCGCACACTTATGTTCATCACCTGCTGAATTTAACCAAGTTTCTGTCAGGAAGAAGATGTCAATATTATGGTCGTTGATAAAATTAACAATTTCTGTGCGCTTTTCCGGTGATCCTACTGATTGAGAGTTGAATAATGCAATACGTAGTGGTATCCCTGGGACAGTTGACACAACGGTTGACGATTTAAGAGGAATTTGAACCAGGTTATTAAAATTAATGGCAGAATTTTTAAGTTGTTTATCTGTTACGGGTGAAAGGGAGATAACTGGAATTCTCCCTGTTCTACGCCGGCCAGCTTTGAAAGAACGTTTCTTTTTTCGCTTTACATTTAAGAAAAGATGAATGTATTCCCAGTTCGTTCAGTCCTGATGGAGATGATATTCACATATAGAAATGATATAGATGATGTTCATATATAGAGGTGATATATATGATGTTCCCATATAGAAGTGATATAGATGATGTTCACATATAGAGGTAATAGAGATGATGTTCATATATACAAGTGATGGAGATGATGTTCATATATAGAAGTGGCTGAGATGATGTTTATATATATAAGCGAGAGAGTTGATGTTCATATATGTGATGAAGATGATGTTCATATATAGAAGAGAGTAAGATGATGTTCATATATAGAAGTGATGGAGATGATGTTTATATATAAAAGTGATGGAGATGATGTTTATATATAGAAGAGAGTAAGATGATGTTCATATATAAAAGTGTTGGAGATGATGTTCATATATAGAAGTGATGGAGATGATGTTCATATATAGAAGTGATATAGATGATGTTCATATTTAAAAGTGTTAAGATGATGTTTCTATATATAGAAGAGAGTTAGATGATGTTCATATATAGAAGTAATGGAGATTATGTTTATTTAGAAGTGATGGAGATGATGTTCATATATAAAAGTGAGAGAGATGATGTTCATATTTAGAAGTGTTAAGATGCTGTTCCTATATATAGAAGAGAGTAAGATGATGTTCATATATAGAAGTGATGGAGATGATGTTCATTTATAAAAGCGATTGAGATGATGTTTATATATAAAAGTGATGGAGATGATGTTTATATATAGAAGAGAGTAAGATGATGTTCATATATAGAAGTGATAGAGATGATGTTCATATATAGAAGTGTTGGAGATGATGTTTATATAGAAGTGATGGAGATGATGTTTATATATAAAAGTGATGGAGATGATGTTTATATATAGAAGAGAGTAAGATGATGTTCATATATAAAACTGTTGGAGATGATGTTTATATATAGAAGTGTTGGAGATGATGTTTATATATAGAGTGATGGAGATGATGCTCACATATAGAAGTGATGGAGATATGTTCATATATAGAGGTGATATAGATGTTCACATATAGAAGTGATGGAGATGATGTTTATATAGAAGTGATGGAGATGATGTTCATATATAAAAGTCATGGAGATGATGTTCATATATAAAAGTCATGGAGATGATGTTCCTATATAGAAGTGTTAAGATGATGTTCCTATATATAGAAGTGAGAGAGATAATATTCACATATAGAAGAGAGTAACATGATGTTCATGTATAGAAGTGATGGGGATGTTTATATATAGAAGTGATAGAGATGATGTTCCTATATAGAAGTGTTAAGATGATGTTCCTATATATATATATGACTCTTCTATATAATTAACTCTTTTTTTTACATACAATATTCTCAGAATATAATAATAATTATATATGTGTGTGTGTGTGTGTGTGTGTCTGTGTGTTATTCAGATACAGATGGATGTTTGTAGTGCACCCACATTATAAAATCAGGTACATGTTTGTGAAGTTGCATAAATGAAATGTAAGTAATAATATGCAGTATTATGTTGCACTTGGATCTACAGCATATATCTGAACTGTGCTCGGGTACAGCATATATCTGAACTGTGCTCAGGTACAGCATATCGCTGAGTTTTGCTCAGGTACAGCAAATATGTGTTGTACTCAGGTACAGCATATATCTGAACTGTGATAAGGCAAAATATACCGTTAGGAACTGCTTAGAAATATAAAAGTTTATAACTCCTTTTTTTGTACATAGGAGCACATTAATGAGTATTTCCACTGCATTCGTTGTCAAGAATTGCAAACAGCTGAAGATATCGTGAAGTTGAAGTCGGCTCTATGGGCAGTGGTAAGAAATTTTTTAAATACTAAAGTGAAAAATTGAATCCTGCATAGCTTATTATTATTAGAACAATACCCATGTAATTGATATTAACCTCAATCTGGGCTTTTGGTGGTGATGCTGATGACAACTATGAGGACGATAGTGGTGATTGAGGAGGAAGATGACACCAAGGGAGACCATAGTCAGGATGATGATGATGATGGTGATGATGATTTGTGAGTTGTGATGATAACTGATGATAATTAGAATGTTTTATCCCTTGACTATTTTGTTATTTACATTAATATAGTCCTATAATAATTTCTTTAAATATGTTTCCCAATCATAATATCTTAGGAGAACTACTACTGCATGGCAAATCCAGCACTCCCAGATATAACTTTTAGATAAAAAAGTGAACTTTTTATATAGAGATTGGTGGGAAAACCCCATGAATAACTCAGTTACTACTTTTGCTTGTGCCAGAAAGCATGCTTTCACCACAAGAGACCTTGCAGAAGCCAGAATCAATGTTGATACAAGTTGGAAGAGTCCTCACTTCACAAGGAAATTATACACCATCTATATTTTCAATTTGTTTTTCTTCTCTGTCTGAACAGAAAGTTATGTCTTTACAATTTTAGTGACACTGTCATCTTTACACATTTAATTGTACATAGGTATTTGCACAGGTAGCCTATACGACTTCACAAATAAGGTTAGGCCATGGCTGTACATCAATTATGTTAATGTTCAATTCCTTGAGACCTATTTAAAACTCTTAATATATATATATAATTCTACAATAACTGGCTAGATACAGGTGAGCTTTCTCTGCTAATACATTTGATGTCTCAATTCCAAACTTGACTGCATTTACCTGTGTGGGTCATCCTTGAACCTCTCACAGTTAATATGGCGTGTTGATTTGATAAAATTCATTTGCAGTTGTCCAGGTAATGCTTTGGTTTATGGTACAATTATTTTATTTTGTCATCTTTGTCATAGTTATCATGGAGTGCAACAATTACTTGAAATACTGTTATCATTGTAGGTAGTTAAGTATACCATATTTATTAAGTCACAAATGGTGAATGACTGAAAACCTCATTTCTCTACAGTATCAGTTTATACAGCTAATGCAGTGAAGTTCACATTAATAAAGCATAAATATGACTTTTTAGGGACATATAGGGACATCCTCTTGGGGAATTTCCTGGCTTCAGGAGTTGAAAATTGTTCCAGAAATCATCCGTCTTGCTGAGGAAAGTGGTGTCTTTTCAGTTAGAGGGTAAAATATGTTTTAATACTTGCATACTTTTATGTCAAATTCACCTCACTAGTACTTGTCTAATGTAATCAAAATTTACTCAGACTCGATATATAATTGTTTAATATTTGCATACTGTAATTTTTTTCAGAATTGATGTAAAAGTGTTCTAAATCCGCTAAGAGAACTGGACAAATGTGTTCTAATGATTAAGACCACAGTGTAATGAGTATAATCGTTAATTTGCAAAATTTTATGTTGCAGATATTTGATAAATCTTAATACACACACACACACATGAAAAAAGTCTTTCTGTCTACAGATTATTAACAAAAACGTAAAACATACATAGCCAGCCATACCAACCATACTGCAAAGCATAAACCTTTTTCAGTACACTATTATGACTGCTGACCAACCAGTCCAGCTGTACAAATATGCTTTTTGCATTTACATTGGTTAGGAGTCTGTTATCTCTGACTGACTGTATTTACTAAAATAGGTCAGAGTCTGTTATCTCTGACTGACTGTATTTACATTGGTCAGAGTCTGTTATCTCTGACTGACTGACTTTATTTACATTGGTCAGAGATGTTATCTCTGACTGACTGTATTTACTAAAATAGGTCAGAGTCTGTTATCTCTGACTGACTGTATTTACATTAGTCAAGAGTCTGGTATCTGACTGACTGACAGTATTTACATTGGTCAAGAGTCTGTTATCTCTGACTGACTGACTGTATTTACATAGGTCAGGAGTCTGTTATCTCTGACTGACTGACTGCATTTACATTGGTCTCACCATCATCAAAAGTCTTACATCCACCATCATTTACAATTTTTCATGAACAGGACTCATGTAGTGAAACTGTACTCTTTTCGTAACCGTGGTTTCTGAACATTTCAAATTTGCACAAAGGAAAGTAAAATCATTTCTGATTGGTTAATATTGGTCTGATTTTTGGAAAAAAATCATTAGTAACCAATCAGAGACGTATCTAACACACATTCATAATGACAGAAGACTGGATCAGCCATTGAATGTGGAAACTGGATCACACATAGAGATGGGATCTGGACCAAATGAGTTAAAGTAAAGTTTTTCATCTTTTCCATAAGACTGTCCTTAAGAGTGCACCATCAGCTTCTTTCTGAATGGACATGGTGTAACAACTTGGCTTGAAAATGGTAAAATTTGAGATCCCTCTTGATTCAGATAACATTTTGTTCCAAATGTGAACCTATCATATGACCAACTGCCCCTTACTCAATGCATATAGCAAGAAGCATCAGCATTGTCTATGTTTACAGATGCGAACTAAATTGAAAAGCAATGGAATCGCTTCTCTGTTAGAGCCTGTTTCATGTACAAACCGCCTTCAATTGCTAGATTTAATGAAAACTTCATCAATCAAGCCTAATTGTAGTTCTAATGAAAATGTGTCAAAGATTGAACCTAATTATGCGTGGCTTTGAGAATACTGATTAAATTCAACAATTTCAGGATTTTGTATTTTGTTTGTACCAGCAGACGAGATGGGCATTCAGTAGTTTTGTCTAAAATTTGAGTTTTTGTACCATGCTACTTTGTATTAATTACTATATATACAGTGGTTCCTTGACTTACAAGTTTAATTCGTTCCGTGACGGAGCTCGTAACTCAGATTATTCGTATGTCAAATCAATTTTCCACATTGAAATGAATTGAAATGCCATTATTCCGTTCCAGACCCCCAAAACACTGCAATTTTTTTGTTACATGTTTTTAAATTTAAACAATGTACTTATAAATAACGAATATTGTATAAAAACACAATACAATAGAATGTACTGCAATAAACTGGTTTTATTAATTATAATGTACAGCATTTACGTTGGAGATCAGACGACTTGAAGATGCTGACGGAGTTGGAGGAGAAAGGCTGAACTGAATCTTGTTCACTGATTTTTGTCCTTTTTGCCATGCTTTCCTCACTTTCATCTGCAGGGGTTTTTGAAATAGAAACCTGTCCAATGAGGTCTGTTTCATACTCCCTTTCAGAATGTTTCTGAAATGAGTTTGGCAAGTGTCATTAAAAAGTGTAATTAAATAGCTCCATTGCATGTCCAGTTGCAACTTTTCTGGGTGTTTCTTTTGAATAAAGTCTGAAAGTTTCTTCCACATTCCCAACATTTCCTTTATCTCATTTGTAGAGATAACCTCCTCCATGTCATCTATTTTCTGCAAACCTCAGTGTGCTGCTGCGTCTGTAGCTCCTTTAGCTCATTCTTTGTCAGTTCCTTGGAGTACATCTCGATGAGCTTGTTGATGTCACCTTCATCCATGTCCAGGCCCATGGAATTACAGAGGGATACAATCTCCTCCACCACTGCTGCTTCAGGTTCGAGTCTTTCTTTTTAAAATTCTCGAACCAGCTCCAACTGGCTTTAAGCGGCTCACCCAATGCCTCATGCATTGAAGTACCTGGGATTCTGCTGCAGCAAATCAGTGTAAATAGCTCATGCCTTTTTGCAGATTATAGCCCCCATCACAGTATCTCCTGCGAACTGCTTCTCCATCAACCACACCATCAGCAGTTTCTCTATATTTTCATGGCTAGATGTCCGCTGTTTAAAATTATTTTAATATCCTTGGCTTGCATTATAGCCTTTATCGACTCCTTCTGTTTCAGTATGGTGCAGATCATAGAAGTGCTACGCTCGTACTGCTTCGCCATGTTGACTACATGCACACCATGGTCATGTTTTTCGATAATTTCTTTCTTTAATTGAATGCACATCATCTGCTTCTTCTACTCAGCACTGTCCTTCGCACTCGCTTACTTCGGATCCATGGTTGGAAAAACGATGTTTTGCAAATTAACTGCAAGCACAAATGCGAGCACAGCACTTATGCTTCCACTGCAAGCTAACCTCTTAAAGTGAATGAGTGAGACACAGGATGCTGGGCAGATGTTACGGCATTCACTGTGGCGTTCACTGCGCAAACTAGTGGTGGGGTATCTGAAGTTGGCTCATAACCAAAATTTTAGCTCTCAACTCAAAGCAAAAAGTCAGCTGAGAGACGGCTCATATCTCAAAAAACTCATAGTTGGGACACTTGTAAGTCAAGGAACCACTGTATATGCGTAGTGTTTCACAAGTAATTGTACTTCATGGAATAGTTCTAGTATTTTAGTCATGTGTTTAGGGGGATTATCCATGCATAGAGAAAATGATAAATGCCTTTATGAGGATTTATATTTTTGGACAGCAGGATTAAACCTTATTTTCATCCTGCTACATAATTTTTTATCCTTTCTTTAATTTTTAATAATACTAGTGTTTGAAGAACTTGTGATTTTTCTTGTATCTCTCAATCATTATATTTTGAGGGACTGTAAAAATTACAGGATACCTTATATATATAGATGTTCATTGAAAGAACACAAAATGCATTATTATTCTTTTTTTAATTGTTAAAATAAAACAAACACATAAAAAAGCTGATATTTTATTACCAGATTTCAGAAGTGACATTGATTTTAAAATAGTCTTGTTGATTTCAAGGAATGAAACACAGTAATAAAATGGAGTCTAGCTTCTGTATCATTTTGTGGTTAAGTTTTCATTGGGTCTTTAGAATTGTAGTTTGGGATAACAATAAAATCCATGAAAAATTAATCATACTACAGGAAACTAAATGTAATAAATCTTGGGTTAAAACCCCTAGGTCACTGTCAGGATGGGTTTAGTTTTGGGCAAGCACTATGGATTGGAAAAATTGTTGGAATTTTATAATAGCAATCAATCATTGATTCTTTTGTTTATCAATTCATATGTTGTAATATTCACTAATCTATGTACACACATGCAGCTATGGTATTGACTGCCTTATGATCCTCCTTTTTAATGCTTCACAGAACAGCCTTCTTCGTGCTGGGACTTATGGCAAGTACACGGGAGGGTGCTGAGGCATTGACAAGATATGGCTGGGAGTCCTGCTGGAAATCACGGACAGATCCATGGCCAGTAGTTGAAGACAAAACAGTGCTTCTTGAGGCTGCAGAGACAACACCTGTGAGTGAAACCTCGTTCAGTATGATCAATAGTAATAGTAGGTTTGAGAGTCCACTCAACATTGGTGACACAAAACTAACATTTCCAAGTCATCCAAATGGGGGGAATATTAGTCTAGATTCAAATTCAAACATTTACCAAAGTGGTTGTGAAAAGAAGGAGCAATTCTGTGATACATCACCTAACAAATTCCATTCATTAAGTCCAGATTCAAGACATTTAGGAAGTGTAGTAAAAAGTCGGACGTTACCATTAGAAAGTGATAGCTACAAGCGATATCAGACTTTGCCATCGCGATCTCAATCCTTACATACAGTTTTGTTGATGAGTCCTGGTCGAGAGAGAGCGCATAGTGATGACCTTGTGATAATGGAGGAGAGACACATATCTGAACATGTTGGTAATGAATCAGAAGAGGTTTATGTTGAAGAAGAACAAACAATCATACAAGAAAGATTAGTTCTTGAAATTCCCATACATTCATCAAATAAATTGAATATAAGCCAGAGACATAGGGCAAGTAGTGATAGTGCAGTTCAGTCAGTTAATTTTGAAAAAGAGGTTTCAAAATCACAGGAATCCTTGCCAAAGGAAATTAATGTAAGACAGAATCAAGATTCCAAAGGATTGGAAGAATGTGAGGAATCTGATCAGAGTCATTTAGCAGAGTTTAGTAATAAAATAAAAACTATTGCTGATTCTTCAAAGAAGCCTATCAGCTTGCGTGATGAGAAAAGCAGTGGCAGTGAAAGCTCAAGAACTAGTAAAAGCCGAGCTAACAGCTTCAACACAGATTCTACAACTAGTGGTATTAGTTCTTATGATTCAGGACATCATGGTGTTTTGGAATTTCGGTCTTTGAGTCCAATAGCAAGTTCCACATCACTGGAACACATTGAACCTGCAATTACAGATTCCTTGGTAAAAATAGATGATAAAGAGTTAGTGCATCCTTCCAGTACTCAAAGAAAACTTGCAAATTTGAACAGAGTTCCAAGTTTACGACGTCAATCAAGTCCAGGTTATGGAATACTTCCATCTTCAAGATTCTTTGACTTTTCTGAAAATGCAATCATGTACACAACAACAAGAGATGCTGTTGGATATGCAACTCTTCGTTCCTTGATGAAACAAAGACCGAGCAGTTCAGAATTTGAATCAGACTATGGACTGAACAAACTTTATGAGGCAAACAATTCAACATCAGTGAGCAGACGACAAAGTATTGATTCAAGAACAAGCCTGGAAAGCTTTAGTTTGAGGCTTGGGTAAGTTACTTAGTTGACTATTTAACATGCGTTAGTAGATGCATACACATTGGTAACCTACATTTGATCTCCAGAGTTACATGCTTTGTGAGACAAAAGAGGTTTTATTGGTTTGATATAAGAACAGCTAAATCATTTTTCTGCATCATTGATTATTTTAATTATCAAATAGATTTACTGTGAATTCAGATTGAGCATAGCACTGGCTGCTTTTGTCAAAAATTAAATTTGGAACTCTGGGTAACAAAATTGTGTTGAGTATATAGCTGAATTTTCAAACCACACAACTGATTATAAGTGAGACTTGTCTATTTGCACACTAGAAATGCCACTCCTTTCATTGTAGGTGATGACTAACAGTGTACTTTATTTATTGTGGCTACTTTGAGAAATGGACAATGACACATGACACAGCCCTGGGTGTATAGGGATTAATGGCACATGACACAGCCCTGGCTGTATAGGGTTTAATGGCACATGACACAGCCCTGGCTGTATAGTGTTTAATGGCACATCACACAGTCCTGGTTCTTTCATCACACATGACACAGCCATGGCTGTTTAGGGTTTAATGGCACATGACACAGCCCTTGCTGTATAGTGTTTAATGGCACATCACACAGTCCTGGTTCTTTCATCACACATGACACAGCCCTGGCTGCATAGGGTTTAATGGCACATGACACAGCCCTGGCTGTATAGTGTTTAATGGCACATCACACAGTCCTGGTTCTTTCATCACACATGACACAGCCATGGCTGTTTAGGGTTTAATGGCACATGACACAGCCCTTGCTGTATAGGGTTTAATAGCACAGGACACAGCCCTGGCTGTATAGGGTTTAATGGCATATCACACAGGCCTGGTTCTTTCACGGCACATCACACAGTCCTGGTTCTTTCATGGCACATCACACAGTCCTGGCTGTATAGGGTTTAATGACTCATCAGAGAGTATTGGCTATAATTTGCTGTAGAGGTGCTGCCAGGGCATATGAGTGTGCAAATCAAATAAAATCTGTACTAATTCCTACATTTGGAAAAACAGCAATTTATGTGGACTTGACAAATTAGATCAAAGTCATGCATATAAAAATGTCAAATGTACAATTTTTTTTTACACTGTTAATCTTTAAAGTGCTTATCATGACAACCTTTTACACACATGGGTACTTCAGCCTCAAATAAATGGTTGTTAAACTAAATTTGATTGGTACATTTGACCATGTTTGTTTAAAAAGTGGGCTACCTAGAAAAACCCCAACAGCTGACTCCCAACATGGCTTTAGTTCAGATGTTGATTTTTGATGATCAAATACTTGCTGATAATAGCAATGATGACAATGACTTTGAAAGTTTTAAAGTATGTCAGATTATTGGAGGTGGGCTGTATTACTGGAAATACCAGTAAATGATTTTAAGCCTGAAAATGATGCGTGTCCAAAAAGTACAGGCAATTTAAAAGTAGCGTGCAATTTTCATTTCTTTTTTCAAACAGTGGAGAACCAATTGTTCATGTACTACAAAACTGTATAGCACTTTAAGGATTAAAGTCTAAAAGGTAATTAAAAAGTAATGATATTTGTTTGATAAAAAAATCTCAATCTTAACAAGTAGACTATGACAATGATGTTAAAAACCCTAAAACAGTATCAGGGAACAGATAAGAAATCTGTCATTGTAGTCTGCAAAGCATTCATTCAAGAAAACATAATTTTAACTGAGTTCATTTTAGTGAAATATATTATTTTGAAGAACAGATGTCCAATAAACATTACCTATGAGCTGCTGGAAATTGTACATAGCAACCATTAAGAATAGTTGCCCAAGTTGTTCAAGCCTGCTATTCATAGATTGCTTAAGACAGCAAACTGTGAATGTGTGTTCTCAGCTCATAACAATGTGTGTGCCCAGTTAAGGAGCAGATTAAGTTTACAGTAATAATCAACACATTAATATTTATACAACTAGAATTGAGTTATGAGTGGAGCTTGAAGAAAAAGAGACAGATATTTAAGTGTTATATAAATATTGAACTGTGGGTGTTTTCTGTATCCCCATTTTTTTCTACTTACCCTTTTTTCAATGACCAGTGTGGAGATCCTCCTTTTTGATAAAATCCTTGCAACATCTTTGTTGCTACAGTAAGTTTAGACCCCCTAAAAATAGAGACAAAACAAAGACAAAGGTGAATTATTTAAGTAAGGAGTAAAGATGTTAAACGAAAATCGGAAATCCGATTATCGGTTTTGAAAACGATTATCGGTTTTTGTTTTTACAAAACGATAATCGATTTCAATATTTTTTACCATTTTTGTAGTGAAAATTTTAAAAAATGCCAGAAAAAAATTCATTCATGCATTTGTTTAGTGTTTACATTTTAATACAATATGGCCAGCAGATAAGAAGGTGTGTTTGTTTAAAATTTGTGAGCGCTCCATGCAGTGTGTTTGTAAATGAATACATTTATTGTTGAAGGATGTAAATAGTTAGTCGACCGACCGGTCGCTAAGCTCTTTGATGTCCGAAATTGACAACAATAGACTGCTAATAGCTACCGTCTCTGTTGTTGAGGACTGGCGTCTACTGGTTGTGTCTTTTCAAGTTTACAAATATGACTGGTCGTATTTATAAATCTGATGTATGGGAAAACTTTGAAAAAATTTCATCAAGCATGGCTCGCTGTAAACTATGTTCACAACAAATAAGTCGGATCGGTGGTACTACAACTGGATTGCATGCACATTTGTGTAGAAAACATCCCGGAATTGAGGTTCCTTCAAATGTTCAGCCGCGATTAACAACATTTATTGGAACACAAAGAAACTTTCCTGATAGTCATCAAGAAAAAGTTACTGCTGCTATAGCTAAGTTTGTCGCTGAAAACATGCTACCAATTTCGATTGTTGAATCCAATTTCTTACGTGATTTTATGGTTTTGGTGGAGCTACAATATCGTCCTCCATACCGTCAGACGATGCGCGTCTATACGTTATGGTATGTAATGAATATATTTTATTCGCAAGAGGCATTCACTAACTTGCATTATAAGAATATATTTCTTGTAATTTCAATGTAGGACAAAAACCGATAATCGGTTTAAAATCGGATTTCTACAAACGATAATCGGTTTTGGAAAAAAAACGATATTAACATCCCTAGTAAGGAGCGAGATTTAATTAATATAAACCTCACTTTGAAAATGTCAATGACCTTATCAGCATGAACATCATCATGAAATGCATTCTGGGTAAAAAGGTTGCTTCCATTAATCACTTTTTACAGTATGTGACTTGTAGGAATGCATCTCCTTCCCCATTAAAACCCCAATGCTGCTATTTATCCTAATTTCACAATTCTTCCAATCTGTTCAAAGTTTGGAGAGAAGGAAATGATTTCTTAAAAAAAATGCTATCAATGTACATGTTACAGGGGCTGTTTCAAAACAGTTTAGAAATCATTTTGACTGCTATTTTATAGTGAACCTTTAGAAATTAAAAACAAATATTAAAGTAATTGTTGATTTAGCTCTGTACTCTACAGTGGCTATCCATTCAATCCAGAATCAAACACTAAATTTGTTCTATGTGATACGTTTCACTGATGGTTTCCAGTCAAACATACCTATCTGGCCTCACCCATGTGTACACAGCAGCAAGGTACTTATGCTCCTCTTCAGACAATCGTATACTCATTATTCCCACTATTAAAACAAAGTCAACTGGACAACATTCTTTTGCATATCATGGCCCAGCAACATGGAACTGAATTGCCCATTGAAATTAGACACAAAGACACAGTGATCCCTTTCAAGAATGCTCTTAAAACTCACCTTTTTCAGCTGCAAAACAAACTTAAAGACCTAATAATGTTTCCTACATTAAATGAATTCAGCATTTTTGTAAAAATAATTGTTACGTTTTCTAATTTCATGATGATTGTTTTGTTTTTTGTAGTCATATCATTGTAGATCTTGTAAAATGCTTAGAGCTTCTAAAGATAGGCACTATACAACAAAGTCCTCATTATTATTACAATTTATGATTATTATTACAAGCAATCATGTTTTGTTTCTTAATTTGTTATCAGACTTAAGCAATACTTGCCACAGTAAGGATGCCTATACTACACATAACAGAGGTTGTGGATATTTCTTTTTCGTTAATGCCCATGATGAAAAAAAGAAGCGAAATACAGTGTATCCCCAAGGAGTGTAAAACTGAGGGTAAAAAAGAATATACTGACAAATTTTCATCTCACCCCTCATCTTTTTTACCTGATCATATGAAATTAAAACATGTATTGCATGCTCACTATATTTCGTAAAAAAAAATTAAAAATCAACAAACATGCTCAATAATAAGACAATCATTTTATTGTATCAATAAGGAAAAATGTACACTCTCACCATTACTGTTTTCCCTCCTTGAACAGATAATTTTGTGAAATTTGATGCATGATTTTTTTTGCAAACTCTTGCTTGTCCAAGTTAGTACATTTGGTTTCGTATCTGAAAAGCATTTTCTCATGAAGAGGTTTCAATAAGAGATTGTTTCTTTTGAGTGAATTTATAGCATTTTGGACAAAGAACCCTCTCTCACAAGGCACAGAGGTAAGTGAAATTGCCAGACTAGTAGCAGCAAGCTGAGCAAAGTTGAAGGAAAATCCCCTCCTTCTTGAAAAAATAGTTCACTGATTTCATCCAGGCCCTTTACTTTTTGTCTAGAAATGTACCATTTAAAGCAAAGGAAAGATGACTTGGTTTCCTCAGGGTCAATCAGAGGATTTACCCCTGTTCCAAATTGTTCAATGAGCCTCGCTAAGGACTCTGAACCATGGGTTCTCATTTCTTCAGTACCTAGAGGTAACTTTCTTGGATTGAATACTATAGAGAGGTCTTTCAAAGTCTGCATATCACATGGGGAGAATCTTTTTCTCATCTCCGATTAAAAACATACTGCAAACTCTTTGCGAAATTTTTTGACAGACTCTTTAGTACGCTTATGATATTCTTTGGGTTGTACACCTTGGTATTTTTCTGACGTGTCAAATCGGCCATTTAGTTCAGTCAAACGTGGTGTGTATCCATTTACATTGCTGACATGACCTTTGAGTGTTTCCATAGTAGCATCAAGCAGATGTTCTACCTGATCAATGCCAATGAAATACTTTGCTGCATCTAGTTGCCTCTCTTGCTGGACATTAAACAACAACATTGTGAATGCAAGAATCTTGTATGTATGTACCTCAGCCTTTTGCTGTTACAGCATTTGCAGTCATTTCGAGCTGCTTCTTGCTCAAGTGCAATAACTATACATCCTCAGCAGCTCTTAATGGCTTGCACAGCATCATGGTGAGACAGCCATCTCACCTGAGTAGTTTTTTTCACCAATTTGCTTTTTTTCCCCCCATAATCTGAGCCATATCTCTTATCCTCTGATGTCTACAAGCTGACTATGAAAAGTTGTTGATTGTGACCAAAACAGACTGGTACTTTTTCATGTATGCTGCAGCCCAGTAAGCAGCTAAGGCTAAAACAGACTGGTATTTTTTAATGTATGCTGCAGCCCAGTAAGAAACCAAGGCTAAAACAGACTGGTACTCTGGTACTTTTTCGTGCATGGTATGCTTGCTGCAGCCCAGTATGCATCCAAGGCTTATCTATGAGCAATACACCAGAAAAGCACCATTCTTTTATTCTTCTCTTTTAGCCGTACACCCACTCCAGATTTTGAACCCATCATGACATTTGTACAGTGCCCAAACCAACCACCTTCTTAATATCAATCTCGTATTCCTGAAGGCATTTGTGATTGTTTCAGTTTTTCTATCTTACACCTTCAGTTAGCTAAATATTCAGTGTTTGCTTTCACACCATGATCAGTACAACAGAATATAACCTTTTTTTTTTTTGCACAGCAATATCTGAAGACTCATCCAGAAGAATTTCCAGGTATGGGGAAGTATGGACCTTCTTGAACCCTCTCCTTGCTAACTAAAGAGGCTGTTGCCTGCATCTCAGACACAATCCCATGCATCTTGTTTGTCAGGGTCTCATTCTGCAGAACTAAACAACCATTGTCCCTCTAAATTTAAAAAAAAAAAAATAATAAAAACTTGCATATCATCCTGTCACAGAGCACAAGTGAGCTGGTATGAGTTTACTAAGTTTATTTTGTTTTGTTTGTTTGTTTTTATGGTTTAATGCCATTTTTCAGCACACAATAGGCTATACATGGCGGCCAGTATTAATGGTGGAGGAAGAACCTGGATAAAACCTGAAAGAACCATCGACCCATGAGAAGCTACTATCAAGCTTTCTCACATACTCATATTGGCCGAATCTGAGACTTGAACCCACACAGACAGAGGTGAGATGGCAGTGATCCATAACGGACAGCACTTTAGACCACTCGGCCACTCAGGGCCCCTTAGTTTACTAAGTAATGAGTTTACTAAGTATTGCAGAACCAATATTATTATCATAGTTCAATAAGTGAAGATTTTTTTTTTAAATAAAGTAAACTGGAATGGACTGATCAATAAATATTTCACTTTATAAATTAATTTGATCTCAAGTAATAAGATATGAGACACATACACAGATACATGCAAGCAGAGAGAGAGAGAGTGGGGATGGGGGTGGTGTTATTTTACCTGAAGTTTGATTAAACGAGGAAAGTGTCAGTCTGGAATATTTTCTCGGTACACATGCACCACCATTCTCATCTGCGCCATGAAGCTAGCGTCTACCTGCTCTTTGCATTTTTCTCAGCAAGCATCCAGATTTTGTTTTTGCAAAATAATCCCTTTCTCGATATCATGTTTCCAGATTCTTCGTGGCGAAAAAGAGCAGATTTTTTATAGTTCTTTGACCCAGTCACAAAAGAATTCTTCACTTTGAAAGTTTTTGTACTTGCCCAAACACAAATCAAGTATGTCATTCCAGTAGGTGAGATATATTCCATCCAAGGGAATTCTTTTTTCAATTTTTTGTTGAAGCTACATTGCCACAGTTACTTGTGAGTTTACTGTTCATCATTCTATCTATTCATCAGCCTTCACCTTCTTGGCTGATGATTCTTGGTACACATGGTTTTCCTTTGGAGGTCTTTTTCAACTTAGAAAAGTATCAATGTTCCTTTGCTTCCAAGACAAGCTGCTGAGCCTGAAGGAAATTGTGTAATCACAAGATATGGTGAAGCTTTTCCATCAAAATAATGCCTACACTAGAACCAGACTGGTTTGAGCTCACGTGATATGCGGAAGCAACTCCATCATAACAATGCCTACACTCGAACTCAAACTTGACGCCATCGTTCGTCCACTGCATTGGAGATTGAACACATTGCAGCCTGTACATCCTTTGTGTTAAAATACGCATGGTAATAAATAGTGTGCATCAATTTTTTTAATGTGCATCTCTGATGCACAACTGTGCTTCAAGAGAAACAATAAAAATAAATAATAAAACTATAAGGTAAAGTTTCTTTTATTTTATTATCAAAAAAGCATTTCTTGATCTATTAATTGCAACATGCAGTAGTGGGGTATAAAATCAACACAATTTGTTTTCTTCTTTCATTTCTTAAGTCTTGAGACATATGACCAAGGCAAAAAAATTCACCATTAGTTCTGGGACCGAAAAAAAAGAGTTTTATTATGTCCCAATGGATACGGTAAATACAGTACTACCTAGTTTGGGCTGTTTTGCTAAGACAGTCTTTTCCCATAATAGTTTTGTTACCACAACAAACAGATTTTCCTCTGGGACATCTTCCACAATGTTGTTCAGCAATTTCCAACTTGGCCACACAATCCTTTAGTGGATATGCCTTGTCTTCCACTTATTTTTGTTCCAGCACATCTTTTTCCAGCATGGCCACATGGTCCTCATTAGGGCCTTCCTTGTTTTCCACTTGTATTTTTCTGCCACATACTTTTCCAGCCTGGCCACACAACCCGCCAACAGGTATGGTGCATCTTCAAATTTCTTTTGTTCAGCTACATACTTTTCCAATTCAACGACGTGATCCTCCAATGGGTCTGTCTCATCCTCCACAGGTTCCATCAAAACATTCTTGTCCAATGTTTGTTCAGGATAGTAGTTTTTGTTATTGTTGTTTTGTCAATTCATTGTTTTCCAAATCCAATGGAGCCAGTTGGAGCCAATCCCAAACTAGTTCTTGGCTTCTGCTACAGCAATCATTCCAAGAATGTTTTTTTATTTTTGCTCTAGTACAGGTAGAAGGACTTGGGCAATGGGCATTCTATTGATCTAGGATATGTCCTATACACATTGTTGCTGCAGTCGACCATGTTGTTATGCTAAGAAACTAGGTCTATTTTAGGTGCCAGAATAAAACCAACAAGTTTGGATTTGATTTTAGGGTTTGGATTGGAATGTGGGTTTTGGGGCTTGATTTTTGTAGTGGCACCTAGAAACGTCATTAAGCACCATAATTTTAATTGATCAGCATTTACTATATATTCAGATTTGAGAGGTTTCATTTAAATGTATTGCTATCACTGGAAAATTAATCTCATCAATGGGTATAAATCATTCTTCTACTATAAGTATTCTGCTCTTGTTAAAATAGAGAGAAGTACCCACAGTTTACGTCAGCTATTAAAAATAGAATGAATAAATGAAATTGTTTTTGTAATTATGTAACTTGTTTGAACACAATTTCTCTTTTGGTAATTAAAAGAATTAAGATATGTACATTTTTTAAAAACTTTATTCCATGCAACACCACACCACACAGGTCAGGATAATTAAATTTTAATGGCAAATTTCAGTGTTGAATTTGTCGTCATTTTCAGTCCATCCCGAAATCCGAGTGGAATTTCCTTGTCAGAATGGGGCCAGGATGGTTCATTTTTACATCAGACTTCTGCAACACCAGTTCCCAAAACCAGCTTGTATCAGCAGAGGCCCCATACAGGGGGAGCAGAATTTATTGGGTTGACCTTGCCTGTCAATATCAACATGATCTTTGAGGTAGTTTTTCATTAAGCTTCATAAAATCAGGTTTTATATAATGATTACCATATTTACCAGCCTATAGGTCAATGCAGAGTATAAGTTGAATCAGTAAATTTATTAAATTTTACATCCTTCATCCAAATATGTCGATGCTGAGTATAAGACGAGGCCAAATCAATACCGCGGGTTCATTTATTTTACTTTGTTCCATACAACACCACACATTTTATCATATCTGTAACTTGGCCAATTTTCAGGTCAGGATCATTAAATGTAAATAAAAGTACCTAATTTGTTTGAAACGAAGTATTTTAAATGAATAATGTACTTTTAGCCACATTTAATGATGCTGACTTGAAAATTTATTGAGTTTACAGATAAGATGAAATTTGCATTGCTGTGAGGAATGAAACTATAGTAATGTCTGGTTTAATTAATAGTAGTGGTATCATCATATTTCAGGTTAAGAGACATATGGAATTTGCATCACTCATGCTTTTTACACAGGTTTGAAAGAGAGAGAGATATGAATTCCATCAGATTTTTCTTCTTGCACCTAATGTTCAGCCTTCTTCACTTTATTTTACTACCCTGTTTAGCTGAATCTTTTGTCAAAGAGAGAAAACAGTAATAAATTAAATAGTTAATAAAAACTTTTAAAATGTATACCATACTCCTTCCATTTCAAAGTTTAATATTCCCATTATTTATATCCATACACTCCTATTTGGTTCAATCCCAAAAATGACCATTTAGCATGCTATCTTTAAAAAAAAATTCCAAGTAAAAAAAAATCTCCATTCCCAGTAAATAAGATCATGATGTACACTTTCAGTCCTTAGGCAAATGTTTTTTTAAATAAATTTTTTATCTTTTTTTATTGTTATTTTAAATTTCTTTAATTAGTATGTCGACAAGTTCAAAAGATATCACTGGTCACTGGTATACAAGGATCATCGGGCATTTCCTTTCATTACATGGTACATTATTTATAATACCCTATGGTAGCCTAATTTCCCTATTGATAGCCTGGTCTGTGGAATCTTGGTATCAGAGTGGTGTTGACCTGAACACAGCTGTATAATATGTAATTAGCATGTAAAGAACACTACAGAGCTATAGAAACTTAAACTAGAAGGAATTGTTTACAGTGGTATTAATTGGTAATGGAGTTTAATGTTGCACTTGAACAAGAGTAAGATCACAGTCATAAGGTAAATAAACAATATACTTTCTCTCTCTCTCTCTCTCTCTCTCTCTCTGTCTCTCTCACACACACACACACACACACACACACACTTTCAAACTAGGACATAATTTGTTTCATTACAAAGTGCAAGAAGAAAAATTTTGATGGAATACCTATCTCTGTCATGGTCATTCATTTCCTAGCTTGCCTATTCTAATGCACATATATGTAATTAATTTAAACAATGTATATTACTTGTGTATGCTGTTTTAGTGAAATTATATCTGATGTAAGTTAATTTAATACTGATGATCTTCAAATGTTTTAAAATCCTTCTCAATGTGGTGTCCTATGTTTTTTCTTACATGATCTAGTCCCCAAAAGGAAATGTTTATTTATACAATATTTTTCATAAATTTGGAGATTCTTTTTAACATTTAAAAAGTTACATGACATAATCCATATATAAGTTGATTCGAAGTATAAAATGAAGCCCAGAATTTCTAATTAAAAAAATTATTGACTTATATGTCGGCAAATACCTTAATAATACAATCTTGGGTATTCTGCTGATTGCAGTCTGACCAGTTTACAGCTTTGTTATTTTGGTTTTGCGGTAGTTGCCAAAGTTGCAGTTGAATACAGTGTTTTATAATAATTGTCATTTTTAGCATAATACTTTAATATTGATGACACTGACATTACCTTAGCTGTCTGTCTCATTTTGTCATTGAAAATAGCAGTTAATACCATTAATATTTGAATCAACATTGTGAAATTCACAATTTTTAATAAAAATTACATTTTTCAGACAGATCTTTTTGGCAAATTGAATTCTCATTACACTGTAAATATTCACATTTGGTGAAACAGTGATTACTGAAAAATTCAGGTAAATGATAATTGTTGGCAACATTGAAATAAATAATTAAATAAACCAGTTAAGTATGTCTTGTCAAGTGAAATTCATGTTGTAATCTTTTAATTCTGTTGGAATGTAAACAGTATGAATGTGGAACATTCTCTTCTATTAAAACATGACAAGAATCAATTGACTCTCACATAGATACCTATGAACACTTCTGTGAAAACCTAATTAAGTACCAGCTGTGTTTGGATTTACATTTTGAGGAAGTGTTTGCTACATTGTAAAATTGATTAAAAGAGACCCATGTTTTATCAGGTTAAGTGTTTATATCAAATCAGTTAAGGGAGATACAGTAAAATAGTTCAAAGTCGTGCTAATCCTACTGGCATTAGATCTTGTGATCACTATTGTGTCTCGGAATCAGTCCCTTTTATTTCAGATAATATGTACTTACTGAACTAAAATAAATATTAATCAGTAGTATTTTTTAACCATTTGTAAATATGATCATGGAGAGAGTGTCTTGATGAATCAGGCATCAGGCAGTGAAATGTGAATCAATATTTGTAATGTGTGTCACTAGCTGCAAATATCTTATTCTCATTCATGATTTTTTAAAAAATTAGATCTATTAAATTTATGTTTAGTAAAGATTAATCTTTTGGGATCTATTTTTTTTTATTCTGATATGACTGTATATTTATCAGTTGATAGGTCTAGTGACTCAAGATTTGAAAAAAGAAATCTCAGGTTTGAACAAACAATAAAACTGTTTGAATACATTCAATTTCAGGTTCATGAAGGAGAAGATAAGAGAGCACAGGTGTCCTCTTTACATGAAAAAACTTGGGTGAATCTGGAAAGGTCACGGTCAGAAAGATCAGATAGTGGTCTAGATGAGATAATAGAACCAAAACTGAAACTGCCAGGTGAGTGCAGTATATAGCCATATGACATTTGTATATTTTGCAATTTGAGAGGCAGATGGAATTGCTCCATCCATATATTCCTGCATTATGTTCTCCGTATAAAAACCATAACTCTTTATTTTGATGCACCTATTGAGATCAAACTTCCATTGTGGGTGCATCATGAGATGTCACAACACAAAACTGGGCTGTTGTGACCAGCTTTGTGTTAAGAAACAAAGAGAGGGGGGTAGAAGTAGTAAAATGTGTGTTGTAATGGCAAGACATCAAGGTGTCAGTATTACCAGATTGTAAATAATAGGTCAGAACAAAAGTTGTTTGACCGAGATCTGTAAGATAAGTAAGTCACACATTTTTTAGATCTGTCTAATGCTTGTATACTTTAAGTCACAAAACATTCCTGAGCATATTTATTTGCAAATGTCCAAGATAACTTGAGTTGACAACATTTATTTATATGTCAATAGTAGTAATGGACTTTTAGGTGTGTACAATGCAGTTGAATAAAATTGCAAAAGTTTTATACTGAAGGTACTTTATTTGTGAAAAATTAATAGTAGTAAGATGTTATTACTTGTAATTTAGTTTGTTAATACATTACAAGATTTCATTGTTAGGTTGATCAATTTTCATATCACAACAGTCATAACAGACACCACTGTCAAACACACCATGATTTAATGTATATTTCAGTTATCTGTTGACCCATAAAAAAATCATGTATGTTTTCATTTCTTTCTTCCTGTGAGCAGGTTTGCCAAGGTAGTCAAAGGTAGTCAAAGTTAATCTGACACTATTTTATTTTAGGTGAGTATTCTAGCAAGAAGAAAAACAGCTTATTTTGTACAGATAAACATACATTCTTTTTTATGTTTGTATTAGGGAAAGATACAAGGTCCAGAACTGCCTCAACTAATACAGATATCCTGCAATCAGAGCATCAGATAGAGATTTGTATTCAGTGTGCCCATGCCCAGCATGTGAATGATTTGGCAGAAGGTAAATATGGATGCTGATTGATATTGTTTAAATTAATACAGGATGGTTAATATAATGAAATCGTGAATGAATTCTCATAACAAATGTATCCATTAATGATCAGAGTTTTATTCCATCCTAGAATTGTAATCAAGGCAGTATGTTTCATTAGACTTTTAGATTGTAAACAGTAAATAAATAAACAGTGTTAAGTTTGATATGATGACCTCGTTAGTAAGCCCAGTTGGTGAACCCTAAAGCTAAAGCATCTAGTACTTCCTGATCAGTTATTCCTGTGGTTACAAGGACTCTTGGAAAATCCTATCCAGGTGTGTCACAATTCAAAAGATAACTGACTACGTCAAACAGTGGAACCCTAAGGCAGAATAGCAAGAGGTCTCAAGATCATTTTGCACCCAATGTTTACAAACTGTCTGATTCTGAGCCACCATGGAACGAGATTATATGTATAACCTCAGAAAAACTAGCCTGACCTGTACCAACACACTCAACAGAGCTGATGACTACAAAACAGCTTTTAAAGGGACTGAACAAGCCAAAATTTCAGTGGTATATCATTTGCAAATAAAGAACTGAATTGCACTATTTGCATTAAAATGGAAATCTCAAAATTCTTTCAGATCAAGATGTCTTTGTGTTAGTTGTAACATTTACTCAACTCCTACACATGCAGCAAATAAAATATGTAGTTAGGACCAAAAAGGAAGTTCAAAGCGAAAGTAAAGGAACACCTAAAAAAGGAATACCCAAGTTTCCAAACAGTGTTCAGTATCAGATAAAAGATATTATTATCATCTGACTCAGACATTTTATTATCATCCATGAACTTTTGAATAAAGGATATTTTGGGATATACCAATAACATTCTGCTACACTGTAAGGGATTGACAGCTACTTTGTGATGGAAGTCCAGGGATTATATTTCATTTGTTTTCTTAATTCATTGGGCATATAAAATAAGGAAAATATAAAATTCATTGAAAGCAAGATCTAAATATTATGTGATGAAAGATTTAGCCTTAGAAAAATTTGTTTTTGTTAGAACTAATTGGACAGTGCTATGTTGTGGGATTTGAGAAGCATTGTAAGGTCTTCTACCATCACACTTTTGTAAAAATACAAAAGAAAACCTCAGCAAATGCAAACTAATACACATTTTTGTTACATGTATGTGCAAGGGGATTTCGTTCACAAAACATAAACAATGAATAAACTGATGAGTATTCAGACACAAAGGGATTATATAGTCCATTTCCCATGTTCAGAAGTTTTGAAGAAATGGAGTGATAAGAAGCAGTGAAGAATATTTACTAGCTCAGCATATTTGTTGTCAAGGAAGTGATATAATATACACAGTGATATAATATAATTAAGTATTTCATCTTAAAATCAGTATGCATATACCTCATAATAATGTTGTCTCCCATTCAGCATTGTCAAATCTCTGGAGGTTGGTGTGGGTGACCTCCCCTTCTGAAGAAAATATCATAGCAGCATCTCTGTTTACCCAACATAATACATCCTGATTTACTTCTCATGCTCTTTGTACACCATGCTGTTTTGACAAGTGAAAAGTAAAATAATCAGAACCTGGAAAATGAAGATCTTACTGTCAATTAAATATTACCTTATCTGTGTATAATACTCAAATGCAAATAGCATAGATACAGATCTGGCATGGCTCCATGTAACAGCAGATCTGCATACAATACTTGTACAGCTGTAAACAGCATATACACAGGTCCGATATGACATCATGTTACAACAGATTTGTGTATAATACACACTCAAATGCAAACAGCATAAACACAGATCTAAAATGGCATCATGTTAGAGCAGATCTGTGTATAATACTCAAATGCAAACAGCATAGACACAGGTAAACATGGCATCATGTTAGAGCAGATCTGTATAATACACATTCAAATGCAAACAGCATACACAGGTCTAAAATGGCATCATATTACAGCAGATCTGTGTAAAATATCCACTCAAATACAAACAGCCTGTACACAAGCATGACACTGCATTGTGTTACAACAGATCTGTGTATATTACGACAGGTTTGATATTGCATTGTGTTGCAGAAGATCTGTGTATAATACCCACTCAAATGCAAACAGGATAGACACAGGTCTAAAATGGCATCATGTTACAGCAGATTTGTGCATAATACCCACTCAGATACAAACAGCATAGACACAGGTCTAACATGGCATCATGTTACAGCAGATTTGTGCATAATACCCACTCAAATACAGCATAGACACAGGTCTAACATGGCATCATGTTACAGCAGGTCTGTGCATATTACCCAGTCAAATGAAATGGCATTGAAATAGGTATGGTAGAGCTGCATGTAATAGTAGATATATGTGTGTAATATTTCCACTTAGATGCAAAAGCATATACACAGATCTGGCAAGGCTCCATGTAACAGCAGATCTTTGTAACTCTAGGCTGTTTTCATTGCACAGTAATATGCTACATATTTTGTTAAACTGTTTTTGTACAGATCTGTGTAACTCTAGATTGCTTTCACTACAAACAGTAATAAACAGTTTTGGTTTTACTGTATATGTGCAGATCTGTGAAAGTTTATACTATATTTGCTACACACAGTAATACACTACATGTTTGTTTTACTGTATTTGTACCAATCTGTGTCACTACACACAGTAATACACTACATGTTTTTTATATACTGCATTTATACAGAAAAGAAGGAAGGCTATACAGAGTCTGAAGAAAGCCAATTTATGGGGGCCTTACAAAGGGGGTCCAAAGGAGTTATTTCCAGGAGCAGCAGCTTTTTAGAGCAACCAACTACCTTGGAGGTCTCAGGGAGCCTCACCAGTAATGTTTCAGACTCAAACTGTGAGTATCACAATCATCCTTTGATTAAAGCTCAACTAATTAAGCTTTTAAGAGTACATATTTCTATGGCATAAAATATTATCACTTCTTAGCTTTTAACCTTATCACAAAGCCTTCATCAGATTAATGACTTCTGGACTAATTGTTGACCATGTGACACAATCCTTCTGTTCCAATCTAGAATTACAATCCAACTTTTGCTCCCCCTCCATGATTTCAGTAACTTTTCTTGTTTTCCTCCTCAGGGTATTTTTCTTTATTGAGTACTCTGATGTTATCCCCAGAATCATAATTAACTGATTATTTGCAATATTCACCAGCTTCTTTTATGGATTCTCTGTTGGTGTGTAAGTGTTCTTTAACTGTTTTCGCAACCTTCAAGGAGTTTCCCCAATATAATCTTTTCTACATTTATCACACTAGAATTGATAGATTACTGTGTACTTCTTATTTGATGGATGAACTGCAGTAGAAATGGCATTAAGTTCCATCTAAAAATTTCCCACAATAGGAGACATTGATGAGCCCATTGCCATCCTGAACTTCTGATAAAATTCTCCCTGATAGAAAACATAAGTAGTGTTCAAGACCTTTTTTTAACAGAATACATATTTATTATAACCTCAAAGTAGTTATTTTTTTTTCCATTCTGTATCTTTTGATAATCTCTGTTGGATGACTAAAAAGGCCATCTCAGTTGAATATGCAGGTAAAAAGGGTGTTCAGATCATATGGTACTAATTTTTTTACACAGTGACATCAAGATTTTTTATTTCTCCTTTGAATACGTTCCCTGATCACATTACTTTAGGGATATTAGCCTGCTACCTCGCGAATCCAGCCCTACCAAAAGACGAAAATTCGTCTTTCCTGTCTATGTCATATAGACAAAGGGCAATAACTCTTGCCCATTACCTCCCCTTGCCACCCGCTAGGTGTCGCTTCTTTAGTTTTTTAGCTTCGCTTGTTGTGTGCAAACACGTACAATTAGACCTCCAATGAATCCAAGCCATCTTAGTGTAAATTCTGACCATCCAAAGTTAAATTTGGAATTACTGTGTTGGATAATCATTCCTCTACAGGTCGTATACATTATTTTACAATATTTTCCAATTTGAGTGACTTTGTCACCTTTTCTAGACTTCGGACCAGGTTGCAACGTGGTCAAGCACGCTTATGGCGGTACTAGCATGTAATACATGTAGCACTCAATAATTTCGCTTATTCCGTATGTAACGTTTACGATATTAGCGACTTAATAATGTGCTGCATTGATAATTTGTGCTTTATTTACCTGCTTTGTCGTTTCAGTAGACTTCAAAAAAGTCTTTGAACGACCAAGTTGCGGTTATTTAATGGCGGACTTCATGTTGTAGTCATGAGTTCAAGCGACACTAAATCATTTCGCTTCCTTCGTTAGTTACGGTTATGGTAATAGCGACTTAATAGCGTGCTGAATTGCTAATTGTGCTTTGTTTATCATCTTTTTCGTTTCAGTAGACTTCGTCTTGAACGAACCATTGCAACACGCTCACGGCGATAACTAGTGTTGTCATTAAGAGTTAACATGGCACGGAATAATTTGACTACTCCGTTAATAACGGTTATAGTATTATCAAATTAATAATATGCTGAATTTTCTAATTTGTGCTTTGGCGGAATTCATGTTGTAGTCATGAGTTCACGCGACACTAAATCATTTCGCTTCCTCCGTTAGTTACGGTTATGGTAATAGCGACTTAATAGCGTGCTGAATTGCTAATTGTGCTTTGTTTATCATCTTTTTCGTTTCAGTAGACTTCGTCTTGAACGAACCATTGCAACACGCTCACGGCGATAACTAGTGTTGTCATTAAGAGTTAACATGGCACGGAATAATTTGACTACTCCGTTAATAACGGTTATAGTATTATCGAATTAATAATATGCTGAATTTTTTAATTTGTGCTTTGTTCTCTTCTTTTGTCGTTTCAGTAGCAAAGTCGACAACGAAGGCATGAATGGCAAAATGGGTGTTGGCAATGTGGAAATGGAGGAAATTATGTTGACATGGTTTAGGCTGCCCAGTGGGTGTAAATTTCACCGCAGGTCCGTGCATGGCTTTCGGGCCTGTAAGTCCGGACGCATGGAGTCTATGCTGGATCAATTGGATCCATTTTAATATGCACTTTCGCCGGCCTTCCAGCTGTCAGTCCAGCCGACACCGTCAGTTCAGCCGGCACTTCAGCAGGCAAACCGGCATTAGCCGTCCATCCGGCACCGTCCGTTCAGCCCAAATGGCACCGGACGGCCAGCCGACCTTCCAGCTTGCATCAACAGGCACCGGCCGTTCAGCCCAAATGGCACCGGCCGGCCAGCCGACCTTCCAGCCTGCGTCAACATGCACCGGCCGTCCATCCGGCAACGACCGTTCAGCCCAAATGGCACCGGTCGTCCAGCCTACCTTCCAGCCGGCATCAACCGGCACCAGCCATCCATCCGGCAACGACCGTTCAGCCCAATTGGCACCGGTTGTCCAGCCGACCTTCCAGCCGGTATCAACCGGCACCGGTTGTCCATCCGGCAACGACCGTTCAGCCCAAATGGCACCGGTCGTCCAGCCAACCTTCCAGCCGGCATCAACCTGCACCGGCCGGCCATCCGGCAACGACCGTTCAGCCCAAATGGCACCGGTCGTCCAGCCGACCTTCCAGCCGGCATCAACCGGCACCGGCCGACCATCCGGCAACGACCGTTCAGCCCAAATGGCACCGGTCTTCCAGCCGGCATCAACCTGCACCGGCTGTACATCGGATTTACGGAGATTATAGTGATGTACCCGTCAGTCAATCTACACTACTGGTTACATATCACTACCATGAGAGAAATGTTATAGATGAATCTCCGTCCAATCAGACCATTCGAGAGGCAGGTGCCGGTCATAGCCGGACCTTCGCCGACATTCCGGCCGACCATATACCAGACAAATTAGTCGGTATTGCCGGTGTACACCTCCCGTCACGTGAAATACGTGACGGTGTGATTTTAAAACAAGGGAGAATTAGTGACATTATCAGAGATGACGGAATTGAGTTATCTATGCCACTTGGTATGCGCTACCCAGATATGGCAGCTTTACCAGAACAGGACTTTCAGGCCGACCATCCGCCAGTTCAATCAGCCGGCAGTGCCGGCCGTCCATATGTTCATGGCTTCTCCACAAGGGAGATTTAGTGAAAGTGTCAATTATGACAGAATTGCGTCATCTAAGTCACCTGGTATGCTGTACAGATATGCAAGCTGTACCAGAACCAACATTCCCTCTGAGCGAATGGTAGATGGGCGCGCAGTGCTGGCCGCACTACATAAGCATTATGTAATTATTATTACCTTACAGCCGGCACCATCCGGCACCGGGCGTCCATCCGGCAATGACCGTTCAGCCCATATGGCACCGGTCATCCAGCCGACCTTCCAGCCGGCACTAACCGGCACCGGGCGTCGATCCGGCAATGACCGTTCAGCCCATATGGCACCGGTCGTCCAGCCAAGCTTCCAGCCGACACTTGCCGGCACTGACCGTCCATCCGGCTCCGGCCGTCCAGCCCATCAGGCACCGGTCGTCCAACCGTATGGAGATTTTAGTCTTATACCAGTCCGTCCGACTATACCGCTGTACCAGCACGGGGACTTTTATCATACCGCAATCCGCACAAATCGGATTGACGAAGATTCTAGTGATGTTTCCGTCTCTCAATCCGTACTACCGGTTACATATCACTACCATGACACAGATAGTTGGCGAGGAATCTCTCGATCCAACCCGACCATTCGAGCGGTCGGTGCCGGTCATAGCCGGCCCGTCGCAGTCATTCAGGCCAAACATATGCCAATCAATTCATTCGGCATTGCCGGCCGTCCATAGGCTAACAGCTCATCCACAAGGGAGAGTGAATGCCTTTATCAGAGATGACGGAATCGAGTCATCTATGCCACCTGGTATGCATTACCCCGATATGGATGCTTTACCAGAGCAAGATTATGCACATAGTGAGTGCGATGAATCGCAGGCAAATCAGCTGTATGCAGATCCAACTATGGAACGGACTGAGTTCAGGAGGGGGAAGAGACTTTATCCTTCCGCCTCCTTCCCCAGTCGACAAAATTCCAGGAATTGCTAAGGTTTTTCTTTCTGAAAGCCAAGTACCAGCGTCGTTTTCAGGTCGATGGTACAAAACTCACTCCGGTGCGTTCAGTACTGAGGTCCCGGCTCTGGATAAAAATATGGCAGCAGTCCATATGTCTGCTCCATTGTCTTATAAAGTGGACAAAACGGTGTTCAATGCCAAGTCCAAGCTGGTTCGAAATGTAGTCGCTACGTCTTCACTGTTAGATCTAGCCTCCCTAGCCATTTTCAGGATCGCTGAAAAATCTGGCAATGAACATGCTTGGGAATCGACGGCACGGTTAGCTAGGGTTCTTAACAGGGCAGTTCACCATTCCATGGCCAATGCGCTGACTGCTTCTGCCAACCTAGACCTGATACGTCGTGACACATGTCTGAAGGGCACGTCGCTTAAACCCCATCATAAGCTGGCTAGATATGACCGACGCACATTTCACGTCCCTATCCCACGAGTAGCGGACATTTCTCCGTTGTGCTTGTCGGGACTTGGTTTATCAGTTCCATGTCAAACATTTTGGCCTAAATTTAAGCCTTGGGCTAGTACCAAGGTTATGGATTACGTCGTCACCCTGTTCCGCTCGACTTCATCTATTGCGTCGGCAGTATATTTGGACGACATCCTCCAGAAACATGTCAAGTTCTACTCTGCTCAAAGGCAGAAACGATCTTATATAACTTTACATCATATAGGCTTTCTCATGAACTGGATAAAGTCTGATCTCTGTCCAATCCGGATTTGGTCCATCTGTGTGTGGAGTTTCTCCCGATCTGAATCTGGTAAGGCTTCCTCGAGTTTGCGATCAACCAGATAATTGCACTCGTAGAGTCCGTTTCCGACAGGATGCGCATTTTAGCTAGAGAGTTGCAGATCCTCGGATTATTCATTGCGGCAACAGACTTGATCCCGCTCAGCCGTCCTTTTATGCGCCCTTTACAAAGGACGTTGCTAGCGTAATTGCGCCCTTTTCAAGTCACTTCGATCCCAGAAAACAGTCATGCTCACGCCAGAGATACGATCATTCTTGAGTCAATGGCACAACCCCTGTAGGCTGTCCACAGGGATTACTCTGGAGATACCCCAAGCGGGGATAATGGTATGTTCCGCCACTAATACCTTCGGTTGGAGTGCCCACCTGTTGCTGGACTTCGATACTGTCAGCGGCACGTGGGTGCCAGGGGCGAGCCCCCTTTCCACATCAATCTTTCAGAAATAACGGCTGTCATCAATGCCTTTCATTTCGGGCAGGATCAACTCTTATTACAAACTGCCTTCATTATGTCAGACAACATTGTGGTGGTGCCTTGCCTCAAAACAAGGGGACACCAATCACCAGACCTGTGCAATCTGAACTAGCAGTTTCTACATTGGTTCGACAATCTCCACCTCATGTACAATTCAGACACATTCTTGGCAGACTCATTGTCTTGGCTGACACTCTATCTAGTCATTCACACAGAATGGTCACTCCATCAATCAGGCTTTCTTCCAATTGACACACTTTTGGGACGTCCGATGATTGATCTTTTGCAACAAGGTGGAATCGCAAGTTGTCCACCTTTCATCTCACAGGTTCCAGACCCAGAAGCTTGGGTCGTGGATGCTCGATCAATCACCTGGGAAGGGTTGTGGTCATTCTCCTACCCTCCCACAGTCTTGGTACTGAAATTAATCCAGAAGTTAAGGGGTCAGAACTGTCAGATGGTTCTGATTGCCCCTCTCAAATGGAACAACTCCTGGGTCTCCGATCTACTCAATGTAGGCGATAGATCTACCCAGGAAGATTACAGTCAGCACAAGTATTCACAAGCAACCGCGGCCAGGGGTGTTCCACCCCTGTCCGGACCGTCTTTATGTTCAAGCTTGGCTCTTGTCCAGACAGCCTTGCAAGACAAACAATTTAAATCTTTGATTGCGGAGAGAATCTCGAGAGCAAGAAGGCCCTCTACTCTGAAGGTTTACGAGGGCAAGTGGCATGTTTTCAGAGACTGGTACCATATCATTCACATTGTTCCTCTGAGTGTCACAATCCCTCAACTGGCCAACTTTTCTCTGGCTTTTCGAGGAGAAACAGCTGGCTCCAGTTATTCTCAAATGCTACCGCTCCATGATATCAGACACATTCCGCCATTCTGGTACATGTGCTATCAGCCATGACAAAGATTTGTCAGATCTTTTAGACATTTTAAAAAATTCAATCGACTTATATCCCTCACCCTGTTTCCAAATGGAATCTGTCCTGGGTTTTAACATGACTCAATTCAGACAGTATTGAGTCTTTAACCCACGATTAGTTAAAGCTACTATCATACAAATTGGGTTTCTTGATAGTCTTAGCTTCAGCATGAAGGGTGAGCGAGTTACATGTCTTTTCTAGTGACCCGAACTCTCTTCCGTTCCAATCAGAGGGTTTGATGGTCCTCTTGACGCAGCCAGGCTTCGTAGTTCAAAATAGTTTACCATACATTGGCGATCAACGAGTCGTCATTAGCTCGCTTTCTTTATAGATAAGTCAGGATCAACAGCCATGTAAGATCCTGTTTGTGCACTCTAGCACCATTTCAATGCATAGAGGTGAGTCAGGTCACATACAAGCACCTCTTTCTTCGGGTGATAGCTGGGATATGAGATATCACCATTCAAGCCCTTGCTTCATGGCTGTAGGGGGTTATACGCTCGGCGTACTTTGAGAATTCGCAAATCAGTCACCTTATAGAAGCTGTTGGCTGACATGCAGAGTCAACCTTCTACAGTTTTATCTTCAAGTTTGTACTCGCAGAGGCAAACATTGATTCTAGTAGGTCCGGTGTTGGGCAGCCCAGACGCCCACCAGACCCATGTGCAACAATCAGCACAGCCTATTAGCTTCGCTGGATTCGCCAGATAAATTTTTGTAGGTAAGAAGATTTCAATAACTATCTTCTTAACCGTATAAAGGGGTCACATATCACGTGACCCTGGGCTGTGTTGCTGATTGAAAATTAGGAGACCGGGTTATCATTAACATGGGGAATCCAGCCATCATTCCCTAGAGGATACCCGGGGTGGAGGTCGGATGCTCCGCATTCCCTCCTCCTATTACTTATTCTCCTAAAGTAATGTGATCGGGGAACGTATTCAAAGGAGAAAGCAAATTTTGTAGTAAATTATGTTTCTCCGAGAATACTTACCCGATCACATTACTAAGAAACCCTCCCAACCACCCCGCCATGCGAGCATCCTCGTGTTTTATATACCGCTCAGCTTAAAAACTAAAGAAGCGACACCTAGCGGGTGGCAAGGGGAGGTAATGGGCAAGAGTTATTGCCCTTTGTCTATATGACATAGACAGGAAAGACGAATTTTCGTCTTTTGGTAGGGCTGGATTCGCGAGGTAGCAGGCTAATATCCGTAAAGTAATGTGATCGGGTAAGTATTCTCGGAGAAACATAATTTACTACAAAATTTGCTTTTCGGGACAAAATCTACACTTTTTTATGAGAAATATACCATGACCAGCTTAAAGGACTCTATACTTCTGCAAGGTATTTCATAGAGTGGGAGTCAGTATTGAACTGCAATTTCTGAATGGAACCTCAGCCTTTGTACAGAAGGATTCTGTCATGTGGTCCACATTTAGCTGATCATGTGACTCCAGTCCAGAAGTCATTCATCTGATGAAGGCCTTGTGATAAGGTCAAAAGATAAGGAGTCATAATCTGTTATGATACAAAAAGGTATCTGTTCTTAGTTCCATTGACTGCAAATGTCTGGAGCAGGTAACAATATTCATTCTGACAGCAAGTGTAGTTTATGAGTAACAGTTTATGTGTGTGTTTGTAATGATTCATCTCAGAATATTTCAGTTTTTATGTCAATGCAGTATTCTGTATCAGTACTTCCATTGCAGTATGCTCAATGCATCATGAAAACTAATTATCATAATTTGTTAAATTTTCAGCACATGCAAATGGGTGAAGCTTTTGGATTGCAGACTGATTTTTAGCTTATTTGGCCTTAAGGCCAATTAAACAAATGGTACGGTCTTGCATTCCAGTGAGCATCATATGTCATGCATTGGTTATCAGCAGTTGGTTTTTTCTATCTCACTAAAAAATCTGGCAGAGAACATAATAGCATTAAGATATTTAAAGTTTGTATGGCCACCATTACTGATGCAACTGATCTGTTCTGAAATATAACTTCATGTACTAAAAGTATAGAAAGTTTATACTTGCCAATTTATAAAATGCAACCAAAATTTGAAAAAATGTTCTTGCCATGAAAGATTGAAAATTTGTGTAAATGATGCAGAGTACTATTTGTCTTTCACGGGCTCGGATTATAGCTGAGTCATACCAAAGACGTGTAAAAATGGTACTAACAGCTGCTCAGCATTAAGAGCTTAGTTTTAGGACTGGTTGTCCTTTGTTTTCAGGACAATGTGACTGGGTGGTATATCATGCTACATATCTGCAGCATGATGCCCCAGTGCTAGACATCACTGTAAAACTGCCACACTGAATTTTTTTAAAGCTACTTTAAAAATCCAAATCACACACACACACACACACACACACACACACAGAGTCTTAAATGTTTGTAAAAAAGAAATTACAGTATATACTCATAGATTAATAGATCTAGGAGTAATCAATAGAACAAACAACATAGACTCAGATATACCACAGCAATATGCAATGTTAGATTTGGTCAATGTTATCAATTTGCAAAGTATTGCAGACATTATTGTCATTAGTTAGACAAGTAAATGTTCTGTTGTCTTTCTCTGATTAGTTTTTCTAGAGTTGTCCCTCTTTTGTCTTATAAAAATGCCACACAGCTTTGAGTAAATTAACATGAAAAGCTTTACAGATAATAGGTGAACGTTTTTTTCTCTTTTCATGCACTGGTGAATTTTGTTTAGTTCTGCCTGAATTATTACTCATATCTACTTGTACTGCTTGATACTACAATGGGGGGGGGGTATGTGTCCTATGCAGAAGTATCTAACATTCATAAACGCAGACACCAACATCTGGAAATTTCTTTGAATTTAGAATAAGGGTTAAAAATAAATGCAAATTGTTTTTAATTTTTTGGGTTGTGATTGTAAACAAAATTGGTATTGGGGCTCACAGGAGTTATTGTATTGTAAATTAAAGCAAAATTAAATGCCAATAAATTTAATAACAGGAAGTTAATAATTTTGTTTCTTTATCAGCAGCCATCATAAAAATGTCTCTGGATCATCCACAAGGACGGACACTATTGAGGAAAGAGATGTTACGTCTGGTGCTGAACCTTAGTAGTTCCGTGGGTGTCAAAGCCTCTGAACAAGGGTTGCTCAGGTAGGATTCTCAGTGATAGAAAGAGTACATTGCTCTCATCATAAAGGAAGTATGATTTATTTATATAGTATATATGCAATTAGCAGCCTGTGGCAAAGCAGCAGTATCTTCATGCTTTATACAGCTATCACCATCACCTCCCCATCCCATTAGAAAAAAATATAAATAATAAGTCCCACCACTCTTTCTCCAGCTTACAACCAGGAAATGAAATAAGCCTCATAACCAGTTTGCACATTTTCATCCCTTCCCCTAATTTACATCCCAGAGTTGCAAGTTTCGGTGTGAAACATTGTGGATGTACTTGTGTAACATTACTTATGTACACTTCAGCACAAATGCATGGCCAGACAGGCAGAATGACATAATCAGGGATAGCACAAGGGCTTCTGGCATCATAGATGAACTGTGACTTTGGCCCTGGCCCCTCTACCATCACTTCCATCTTTTTTGTTGCCCCTTAAAGCCCAGTGCCTTAGGCGACTGCCTAGTTCGACCTATATGGTCATTCCAGCCCTGGACATATTGCCTACCATTTCCTTAATAGGAAGGGCAATAAGATTATGAATCATGCATACTGATTGTGGTGAACAAATTAAGACACAGTTTATTGAGTACAAGTGACAAAATGAAGCTTATGTGAAAAAAGACTTGTGGCTGATGTTAGATTTTATTAAGAGATAATTCCCTTAGTTACTTGTGAAATTATATCCATATAAATAATAATAGTATTATTTATAAAAATTAAAATTTCAGGTTGAGAATTTGTTATTTTTGACACTGGCATACAATTGGCATCTCTCCAGTTATAAAGGTCAAAGTGCCAACATTTCTATATTTAAAGCTTAGGCAGAGTTTTTACAAAACGCAACAAGATCAGGCCTAATGGTCTCAATACCATAAAACTTCAGCTCAAGCTCAAACCCTTTAACTTCCATTTAAGAAAAGTTTGAATCATGCAACCTATAGGATCTTCCCATCTTTAATTCCTGTTTGAGCATTCACAATTTTAATGATGTAGATATACTCCAAGTCTCATACCAGATTTGGATATTATTTGCATAAGGTTGAATTTACTTGTTCCTATTAGATTTAGGGATTTTTAGTATGATATCAAGTTGACTTGTTCAGAGTCTGCTACAGTTGAAGTTTTTTAAGCATAATAAGCCATTTTAGGCACCAGCATAAAACTACTGACTTCATTAACTTGACTCTGAATAAAATTAAGAATCTTATTACTTTCAAAACTTTTGATTTCATATTCAAATATGTTACCCACACAAAATACCTTAGGAGTACTACCACTGTCTCACAAATCCAGCCATCCAACCTAAATTTGTAGCTATGGGAGCTAAATGTTGATTGGCCACATGTGTGGCAGTGTAGTGATCTCCCCTTGATTTAGGATTTTGGTGCCAAATTCCATATAATCCTCATTTACTACTTCTGTTCATGCTGATTTGCGCACTATTTTATCTTGTGACTGAGGATTTTACCAGTCGTGCTTTAATATCGAGCATTCCTGGGTTCTTCCTGCACCCTTTAATACTGGCCACCATGTACTGAAAAATGGCATTAAACCTTAAACAACCAACCAACAACCAACCTACTCTTTTTATCAGACTCCCAATTTTTCCAACCCTTTGGTAACTTTAATTATTGGCATATCATTTTAAGGTGCCAACAATGATAAAAAGAAAACAAGAGTTAAAATAATGCAGTTTCTTAAATTTTCCAATATTTTTGATTATCTTTTACATGCTAGAATATTATGTTTGGAACCAGCTCCAATTTCTAAATAGCAAGTTCAATTTTCCAGTTAGCTTCCCCTTGGGGAGGCTGATCTGTATAAAATTTATACATTCCTTCATAACTGATTTGTTGGTTTTATCTAACACAGGCACAGGCAAGATATAACATTTTGAATGCCATTGTTATTTTCTTTGTAAATTTGTTTATTTTCCAGTGTTGTTAAAATTTAGATCGGTTCACTAACACTGTTATGAAGAGCCAGAAAACTTTATGTATATATCTTGGAAGAATGTAATGTGGAACCTCTCAAAACCAAAATTCAGTGTGACTGTACTAGTTGCAGTTTTAAGTTTAAAAGAAAACGTTTTATTGATGTTGTCTAATTTTACTAAAAACAGTGATACTGTAGCATTTACACAGATTTTCTTGATATCTATACTGTAAGTGTTTACACTTTGTTTCAGGGGCCCCAAGTGGCAGAGTGGTCTAAAGCGCCATCCGTTACGGATCACTGCCATATCACCTCTGTCTGCGTGGGTTCGAGTCTAAGATTCGGCTAATGTAGTCATGTGAGAAAGCTTGCCAGTAGCTTCTCATGGGTCGGTGGTTCTTTCTGGGGGTTTTCTGGGTTTCTTCCTCCACCATTAATACTGGCCGCCAGCTGAAAAATAGCGTTAAACCATAAAAAAAACAAAATACACTTTGTTTGAGCACATTGGTACTTTTATTTGATTTGATAAAATGCCACTAACCAGTAAACATGACATTTACATTTAGTTGTAATTTTTGTTGTTGCTGGTTTTTGTCAACTATATTTTTGTCAATATTATCTACCTTGATTGAACAGATACTGGCACTATAATGAAATTAACTTCGAAAGCTGTCACTTTATCCAGGTGTAGATTCTGCTGATTAGCATATTGTTGATGACATTATTCATAATCTCTGCCAATGCATATGCTGGGATTTTTTAATTAATGCACAGCCTCAGACTATTGGACAACTTCATGACTGGGATTTTTTAATTAATGCATAGCCTCAGACTATTGGATAACTTTATGACGGATTTTTTAATTAATGCATAGCCTCAGACTATTGGACAACTTCATGACTGGGATTTTTTAATTAATGCATAACCTCAGACCACTGGCCAACTTCATGACTGGGATTTTTTAATTAATGCATAGCCTCAGACCATTGGCCAAATTCATGACTGGGATTTTTTAATTAATGCATAGCCTCAGACCATTGGCCAACTTCATGACTGGGATTTTTTAATTAATGCATAGCCTCAGACCATTGGCCAAATTCATAACTGGGATTTTTTAATTAATGCATAGCCTCAGACCATTGGCCAAATTCATGACTGGGATTTTTTAATTAATGCATAGCCTCAGACCATTGGCCAACTTCATGACTGGGATTTTTTAATTAATGCATAGCCTCAGACCATTGGCCAAATTCATGACTGGGATTTTTTAATTAATGCATAGCCTCAGACCATTGGCCAAATTCATAACTGGGATTTTTTAATTAATGCATAGCCTCAGACCATTGGCCTAATTCATAACTGGGATTTTTTAATTAATGCATAGCCTCAGACCATTGGCCAAATTCATAACTGGGATTTTTTAAATAATGCATAGCCTCAGACCATTGGCCAAATTCATGACAGGGATCTGGCAGGTTTTGAGCCACATAGATTTTTCAGCTGAGTTTTCTTTTGAAATTAAAGACTGAGAAACTTAGGAATTGTTTCACTTTCAAGATGATCTCAGTTTAATGAGGTTTTGCTCTTGATGGTTTTTTAAGTATTTACCATGGGTAAAGTTTGGTTAAAGTGAGCTCCTTTTCACACTCAAGTTTTGACACTGTTGTTTGCACAGTCATGAAACTTTATATATTCATCTTAGTGGGTATTACTCAAAAGTAGGTCACATTGATGTACCTTTTATACTCCAGGAATTACATTAAGTATTTAAGTATGTTTTCTCAGTTTTTCTGCTAATGTTATATCTGCATTCTTGAATTTGATGGATGTATATTGCATGTATTCATGTTGTAGGGTATTACATGTATTCACTTCAGGCAAAAGTAGGTCACATTAACAAATTTTTCTTGCAGAAGCAAATTTGCAGGATATATGGATTATGCCATGATTGTGCAGGTGAGACACAGAATATTCTTGTGAGTATGTCATGTCTAATTCAGTTATACAGGGTTAAGTTATATTGAATTTTTTCACTTCCAGTCTAAAACAGAAGTTCCCCAAGGCATTCCAAGATCTATGTTTCTATTCAGAAGTCTCAGATCTTTTGGGAAGCTGCTCATTTAGACTGACAGCTAGGCGATTCATTCAGGAACTGTTTGATGACTTAGATATTTCCAGGGTATGTATAAACATGTGTAAATTAATTACTTAAGTATTTCATTGATGTAACAAATATATAAATTGATTACGTAGGTATTTCATTGAATGTAAACACAGATGTAACTTTATTACTAAGGTATTTTCAGCATATTTAAACATTTTTGTAAATTGATTAGTATTCTGATATTTCCAGGGTATGTAAACAAACCTGTAAATTGATGACCTGCATATTTTCAGTAAGTGTAAACATCTATAAATGAATATCTTGGCTATTTCCAGGTAGTGCAAAAACACCTGTAAAAACAAACTTGTGGGTTACAGCATACTGTCTATACTTATAAGTCGAGTCCAGCTGCAAACAACATAGACCCAACCTGTCCTCACATTTGTGCAGCAGATCAGGGTCTTTTTTGCCTGTTCTACTAATTAATTAACTGCGTTGACTCAGATTAAAGTCTGCACTTTGCATTTGGGCTCATTGTATAAGCATGTACAGATGGTATTTTTAGAATTGGTAAAAGTAAAGTAAGCATAGGTTATTGCTAAGCATAGGTTATTACTAAGCATAGGTTATTGCTAAGCATAGGTTATTGCTAAGCATAGGTTATTGCTAAGCATAGGTTATTACTAAGCATAGGTTATTGCTAAGCATAGGTTATTGCTAAGCATAGGTTATTACTAAGCATAGGTTATTGCTAAGCATAGGTTATTGCTAAGCATAGGTTATTGCTAAGCATAGGTTATTACTAAGCATAGGTTATTGCTAAGCATAGGTTATTACTAAGCATAGGTTATTACTAAGCATAGGCTATTGCTAAGCATAGGTTATTGCTAAGCATAGGTTATTGCTAAGCATAGGTTATTACTAAGCATAGGTTATTGCTAAGCATAGGTTATTACTAAGCATAGGTTATTGCTAAGCATAGGTTATTACTAAGCATAGGTTATTGCTAAGCATAGGTTATTACTAAGCATAGGTTATTACTAAGCATAGGTTATTACTAAGCATAGGTTATTGCTAAGCATAGGTTATTACTAAGCATAGGTTATTGCTAAGCATAGGTTATTGCTAAGCATAGGTTATTACTAAGCATAGGTTATTGCTAAGCATAGGACTATTTTCAACAGTGAAACATGCCTTAAAGGGCATTTCAATGTATAATAAAGGACACCTCAGTTTACAATAAAGAGCACCACAATTTACATTCAAGGACACATCAGTGTACAATAAAAGGCATCTAAATGTATAATAAAGGGCACAAATGAATATAAAGGATTCTGCTAAGGACTGTAAGTGGAAATTTTTATTTAATAGTTTAATGGCTTACTGAAGATTTGTTTGAATAAATAGAATCAAACAAATTTCTGAAAATACAACAGATTATCAGTCACTGTTTTGATGAAATCAATAACCTGAACAGATACATATATGACACAATTCTGTCTATGAACTATGTTGCATATTTCAAATGAGGAAAGAACCAACGAGGATATTGGGTATTATAGAAGTGTTAATATATGGTGGTATATTTCAGATCAGGGAAGAGCCACTGAAGAAAATGGGTATTACGGATGAAAGTTCCATTCCAGCTAAATCAAACCCAGTAGCACTTACAGAGAACTTTGAAGATAGCATTTCTGATGTCCAATAATGGACATTGATGTATTAACAATATACATTTTTTTATATACAGTTCATGAGTTTATTAACATGTTCTTATCTTCATTTTTATTTGTTTTACCAGTTGTGCAACAGAACCACAACCACCATTGTAATGTGAACAAGTCAGTGTCATTATTGTATACATTAATGCAATACAGAACTATGTAACATTGATAATTTTAGACCCATGCAAACTGTTTGTTATGATGATATGTTAATTGTAAAGAAAGTATTTTATCACAAATTCTGTTTCTTTAGATATATGACTGTTGTATTTAGAATTTTGTATTGTCTAGGACAGTCCGGGTCAGTTTTATTCTGTTACAATTTTGTAAATAAGACTAAATCTGGATAGCCATTCTGTGTGTAGTTTGTATTGATTTTATTATGTGTTATATGTAAACTCAAGGGTCTTTACTATCAGGTGCTTTCAAAATACAGTGCTTATTTTCTCTGTAGGTAAAGTGTAGTTCCTATAGTTTAGTTTTTGCATTATCAGTTGTTGACAATCTATTTTTATCAAAATGGAAAAAACATGTCTGTTAAACCAGGCCATAGTTGGAGATTTTCAGACTGACAAAAGGGTTAATTATTTTTTTGTGCAATATTTAATCTACTGTAATATATTAAAAGGAACTTTTATTGGATGAGTGACTATTTACCATTTACAGTATAGATACAATATGTGATAATTGATTTCTCTACTCCTATGCTTCAGAATGTAATGTTATCCCCAGTGTCCTATAATGTAGCAAATTTTTCTTGACACTTAATATGTATTTTTAGCAAAGTAAATATAGAAGGTACACATGTAATGTAAACAATCAGAATAATTTCACAACTTGTATGTTGATGTTAAATTCTCTGCTGATTACACATTTGAACCTGCCCTAATGAGCATCTGTTCACAAATTCCATTCTAATCGTCCCCCGCTCTAATTTCCTATATGAATTCTCTTTATAAAACATCACCTGCCTTGTGTTGACGTCAGCCAGGAGTTTCCTAAGCAAATAATGGTCACCCTGCATTAAGTGATCACTGTTGTATGTCGTCACTGACACTCCAAGCATGCAAATTAAACACTTTGACTAATGCCAGTGATTATGACAAAGCACATGGACAGTACATTTTTTATATACAGCTTTGTACTGGAGAGTCATCAGTTATATGTGCCATCAAACCCTTACCAGTATTTTTTCATTTTTACATTTTAGGAAAATGGATTTTCCCATGGAAATAATTTGGATGATTTATTGGAGTGAAATACCTTGAATATATTTTTGCTGCCATCTCAGTAGCTTTTGAAAAATATTAAGACCATGATGTTTGATCCAGTTTTGATTCTCACTTAATCTAATGGTCAGTATGGCTTCATCACATGCAAATGAAACAAGTTCAATTCTTACATGGCACAAAAAAAATAATTCTTTATTTGTTTTCACATGTGCTGTTTCATCTTTAATAATGAAGGAGAAATATGTTCCTAATAATTTTTATATGAATGTAAACAAGAACAGAAAAACATGAACAGTAAACTGCTGACATCATATGGGATACATTAAAAAATATGCTATTTAAATATGTTATACTTATTGCTAACCAGTACATTGTAGCATAAAAGAAAGGATAAAAATAGCTTTTACCAAGTGAATATGGATATATTTCATCTCATCAGTTTAAAATTCTAGAATTTTCACCCACTTTATTAAATCTGTTGGTTATTTGCTTAATTCATGCATTTATTCTATATATACTAGCTAAAGATTCTTTGATTGCTGTCAGAAAAACGCCTCCAAATAATGACATTTATGAATTCCTGTTTTGTCTTGGTGATATCATTTTGCAGTTTGACAGGAGGCTATCATGAGTCAGTATTAAAAACATAACTAAATTAATTACTGTGCAGATGCTAAATAAATTCTTACAGTTGTAGTCTGGATTTCATATAACTATCTATTAACACACACACACAAAATCAATGCTTATTCAGTATGCTGTAAATTGTATGTAACTGTTAGTATTGCACCTTTGCAACAAAAGGTCACTGACCTATATTGCACATTTTGCAGACTTGGTTTAAGATTTTGAATTTCATTGATTTAATGGCCAAAATAGTTTTTAGCAACACACTGTTATTACTTGAGCCATATAACTTGGTGGGGTGTGTGTGTGTGCATCTTGATGAGTACCCAAATTACAAAGTGTTGCCATTATTTCAAATATCATTGACTTGCGGTCATCCTCAAGCATTTTTGATGCCAGAATCATTAAACTAGATGGTTGTATACATCAGTTTCAAAATTGTACTACAACACCCAATACAAGAATTGTTACGGTGTCCTACATTTTATTGGCTTATGTTCAGTACTTTTTTTTGCATTTAGTTCATGATTACATAGGTTTTTTTTTGAGGTGCTGTGTACATACTATAAAATCTAAAACTTGATGAGAGAATGCGTCTTGATGAACACTACTGTATCATTTCAACAGTCAGTAATTATGGCCTGTATTCTTTACTTCACTGATAGGAGTAAATTTTGTGTTTCATGTTTCCTTCACAGGCACTGTTACTACCTATAACAAATGAAGCTCACTCTGACCTAAATTTTATCTTTTATTGTACTATTTATACTACCTATAACAAATGAAACTCATTGAGACCTAAATTTTAGCTTTTACTGGTACTACTTACACTACCCATAAGAAATGAAGCTCATTGTGACCTAAATTTTATCTTTTATTGTTACTATTTATACTACCTATAACAAATGAAGCTCACTTTAACCTAAATTTTATCTTTTATTGTTACAACTTATACTACCTATAATAAATGAAGCTCACTCTGACCTAAATTTTATCTTTTATTGTTACTATTTATACTACCTATAACAAATGAAGTTCATTGTGACCTAAATTTTATCTTTAACTGGTACTACTTAATATGCTACTTATAACAAATGAAGCTCATTGTGTCCTATATTTTATCTTTTACTGGCTTTAAGTTTTTGCATATGGCCATATGTATTTTTTAAATGCTATATGCATATTGCCCTGCATGCAATAATGAAACCTGGATGGCTCTGTTCCCCATCGCAAAAAATGTCTTTGTGACCTATCACTTGTCTAATCAAGAATTTCATTTGACTGGAATATAAATATGTCTGCATTTACTTTTCTGTTCATTTCACTTTGGATTTTATTAATGTCTTCTTAATTCTCAATATGTCTTGTGTAAGGCTTAATATGATGAAAAAGATGACCAGCATCCTGTCATTGGCTTCTCAATCAGTAGCTATGCAGGCATTGAAATGAAGTAAATATTGACATGAAGACTTCTTTTTCTGAACTAAACTTTTTAAGGTTGGTGTTCATGTTTATAAAAAATAGGCATATTTACAAAAACAAATAATGGCAGTATGTTGATATCATCAGCATGTAGTATTTGTCTGAGAGGGATAGAAAAAAGTAAGAAAATGTTGACAACCCAGGATTATAATATTCCTATGATCAGTATTCTATTTATCATATGCATTTATATGAAATATAATATACATGTATGCATGCAGTCAATTATTTATGTTCTTCATGGCCATATAGGTATTGTGAACACACCAAAACTGAAACTTGTTTATTTTCAGGTTCTTGTCTTTCGAGAACTTTTTTAATTTTCTTGTGTTAGATAGTTTCTGGTTCAGTCAAGTTTAACATACACACACACAGAGAAAAGGACATTTTGCATTGTTAGGTTAATTGTTTTCCTTCCATGTTAATGACATAATTGCTCAGTTGTCACTGGTGTCAGAAATACATAGAATCAGTCATGTAAATAATTCGTTTTTTAATGGGTAACATTGCATGGAATTTATTTCTTTATAGAAAGCTGATGCATAAGATAACAATTAGCAGTTTAAAGGGAATAATTATAAAAACTGCATCACTTTAGGGAAATCGTAGATGCCACAAAGAGAAAAACATAGTCATAAATACATTTATCCATTGTTTACCAGCTGCCATGTTAGAAATTTTAATCAGGTCATAGTTTGTGCAGCAGGACTTAAGAACATGTCTATATGTGTGCATATTATAGTGGATTGTCTTTTAATAATAGACATTTAAATGTATTGGACTGTGTTAAAAAAAATTAAAAATAATCTTAGCTTGTGTATTGTATTTTTATGAGCTAAAGAATTCATTGTATCTTATGCTAATGAATTTTAATTAGTATTGAGTATATTAGCTGCCACAGTCTGGACTTTCAAGGGTGCTTTATAAAATTACTTAATTTAACCATTATCTTTAAATATATTACCCTATTATAATACATTTGGAGTAAATGAACTACATCTCAGATGTATGCCTCTAAAGCTAAGACAGATGTTCACCACATTTTTAAGATTGTTTTAGCAGCAGAGGTGCTTAAAAGTCATTTGGTGCTGAGACAGAAGTCTGGCGTGAATAGTTTCCACTTAGAGTGATCAGTATAAATTGTGTTGGTCATACTGTCTCTTCTGCTTGGTCATCAAGCTCTTGTCACTGCCTTGTAAATATGAAATCTCTTTATGCCTTTTTATCAGTTGAGCTATTCTGGAGAGTTTTCTGACCTCATGAAAGTATATTACATCTACTTTTATATCTAAATCTTTCTTAATATTCATCATAAATAGATATGAACAACAATGGGCAGGATAAGTGTTAACAAAAGTGATAACAAATGTTCTCCAACTAACCAAGGTTATTCAGCACACTTTTTTTTATTGTGTGGTGTGTATTTGTTCATGCTGAATTGAGTAAATATAGTTGATGCTTATAGCAGACAGTTAACCCTGGCAAATGATAGAGCAGACAACCATGTGCACAGGGATGCAATTGTCTGAACCTCTGTCGATGGAAAGATCATGCATTCAGAAGAAATATCAGCAATCTTTGTTATAGTAAGGTTATGATACAGCTATAAGTCTGTTGTTACCTCAGCTGACACATCAAGAATATATCATCAAGGCAAATGCTATTGAGTTAATATTGAAAAGGTATTGTGGAGCAGCTAAACCCGTCATCAGTGTTCCATCACTGGCTACGGTGAACTTTCCCATGGTAATAAATACTGGACATTGTTACCAGATAACATCTGGCCCTGAACTATGTGTTTTCTGCTATAGTACAGCCTCAGCACACATCTACTGGGATATGTCTGGGAGTAAGCTGTAGTATGGCTCATTTACTTAATAGGGCAGATTTAGGCTTATTCTCCCATGCCATAGCTGTAGTATGGCTCATGTACTTAATAGGGCAGATCTAGGCTTATTCTTCCATGCCATAGCTGTAGTATGGCTCATTTACTTAATAGGGCAGATCTATGCTTATTCTCCCATGCCATAGCTGTAGTATGGCTTGTGTACTTAATAGGGCAGATCTAGGCTTGATTTCCTATGCCATAGCTGCTTCCTTTATTCTCTTGCTCATAGAAAGAGATGCAGTCTTATCCACATCCTCACTACTAAAAGATCATGACAAGGTCAACCAAAGATGATAGCCTCAATCTTCCAGCTACTCATACCATAGCCTGATATATATGGTCAGCCAGAGAGCATGCTCCATTGCTAACCGAATATTATTGGGATTTGGCATCATTTCAGGTATCAAAGAGATGACCACTCTCTCAGCAACCAGACTATCTTTTAAAGTACTTTACTTCCTGAAACAAGCTGAAAGATGTAATGAACATTACTTTTCACTTGAGATGGCTGGATTTGTGAGGTATATAGGATGCACGACAAATGTATCATAGGTCAACTACTGTTCATGAATCATTTTTATTTACATGAAGTATCATATATACTCTCTTATTAGCCAAGTCCAACTGCAAACAACATGGCTCCGAATTGACCTTTAATAACACAACAGCAGATCAAGGTCTGTGTTGTTTGTTTTACTGATTACATCTAACAAACTGCATAGACCCAGATCTGCCTGTGCATTATGTGATGGCTGATCTGGGTCTATGCAGTGTGCAGTTGTACCCAACTGAAAAGTGAGTATATACAATAACAGTTTTCATGGTTTTTTTGGAGTCATTAAAATATGAATTGAATGACCCACCACACAATGGAATTTTGGGAACAATGAGGCTTTTTTCCCCAGTTCATAAATTTAAATAACATGGAATATCATTTTTCTCAAAATCAAGAAAATTTATACCTACTGAAATAAATGAATTTGCAATAAATTTGCAGAATGCATTATATATATAAAATAAGATGAAGTTTAAATGTTACCTTTTGCATTAGTAAACAGAATATTTAGTAAATCATCTTTCATTGTATTTAAATTCATGTACATAGATAAAGAAGATGAATTAAATCTAAAAGATGGATGAAAAATTCCCTTTGTACTAGGATTCATCAAATTTTCATTACTTTGAAAATTTTAAGATGTTTTAAAATATGAAATTATGTAATTCTGATGTTGCTTCCAAACTTGTCATTAATTAAGTGATTCTGTCTTTATTTATGATCTGTATGAATGATGCCATAAGGTCACAAGTAACAGGAACTTATAATAGCACTTTCATAGTGTTTTGATGTTTGTTATAAAGGGCCAATCTGTGCCAATCTGTCTCCAGTTATTACATAATTTAAATTGCTTTTTTAAAAAGATTGTTAATGTATTACCAGTGTGATTGTCCCAATTATATTCTTGTATTGATGAATTTTCCCCCCGTTTTTTTAAAAATATTTTGTTTGCAAAAAGCTTAGTTCAAAAGCAGTACAACAGAACTTATTCTTAATAATCTGTTCTCAGCTAATCTATATCCAGGTTGTTGATTTGTATTCTTTTATAATAAGATCATGTGACCTATCTACAATGTTTTTCACAGCCATTGATAGAGCTGACAATCAGTTTAAGTGTTTTGATTATTACTGCATTTACTTGCTTTAAAAGTTCAGTCCAGCTGTGATAAACCCTGTTCTGCCTTAACATAATGTGCCAGCATATTAGGGTATATGTATGTTTTACTGATTACACTTAAGAAAACTGCAGAGAATTTCATCTTGTTACAGCATAACTGGGTCTGTGCAAGTTGCAGTTGGATTTGATTTATAAGCCTGTTTGTACAGTATTAGGTACTGCTTTCCAGTTGATCAAAATTTCTTCATATGACCAGGGATAAAGGGAAAGGTACAGAGCTTAATTTTGGCTAAAAGTCAGATGCATTTTAGTTGATCAAGCAATCATTTCAAATAAAATAAATTGTTGATGATTAGCTCTATCAGTCAGAACAACTTTACCAATTACTGCAATTGGAATTGTAATATACATGTATATGCAGAGAAAGCTTTTTCATTTGATATATACCTGTGGTCAGTAACTTTTAAATTATGTTATTCTGGGCTCGATACTCTAGAAATGTACTTATAGCTAGCACTCTGAGAACAATAGCTTCCAGGCAATGCAAAATAGAAGGTTGGTAGCTGGTACCCAGTGTGTTTTGTAGATTCACTGTAATTTGTAAATCACTATAGCAGATTGTTTAATAATCATAAGTTTGTTTACATATTAAAATTAAGATTTTAAGATTTTAAATCGTGTATAATGCTCATTGGATTATTATATTATTGTTGAAAGCAATCAAACTAAATAAAAGAATGAATACCTGTTTGTTTTCACAATCTTTTGTATTAAAGGGTGGAAACTGATCACTGATTTTCTTATTAGTCTTCTGTCTGTTCCTAGTCTGAGTCATCAGATTAAATCTAATTTATGTATGAAGGAATTTACATTACCGAAGTACTTATTTCATAGAAAATGCTACAGCCACTCCCACCCTCTGGTTTCCATGGCAAGTGAATGGAAAACCTATTTTCAACCTATTATAACATGGTAGGAATGTTTCTTTGAACTTGCTGTATCAAAATTATGTCAAGGGTGGTTTCCATAGCAACAAGATGAAAAATCTATTTTCAACTTCTTTTTTTAGATAGGTGAGCAAATTTGGGGTAAATTAGTTGGAAATGTTTTTTTAGGGTGTGATATTGCCAAATCTTGACACCCCTAAAATAGTGTAGCTTCCATAGCAACAAATTGGGATATCTTTATACAAATCGTTCAAAAGGCGGAGATAATTTTGACCAAACTTGGTAATAATGTTTCTCAAGAAGCGCTGTATTGAAACTCGTCTGGAGAGGCTCCCATAGCAATTATTTCACCATCGCATCAACCATGTTGAAAATCAATATATCATTTCTTCTGTTGAATAGATGGGTCAACCACAGCTAGACATGGATGTGTTTATGACAGTCTTTACCAAAACTGTGTCGGTGGTGGATCCTTTAGCTGTGGTGTTACTTTCTTCATGAATAGATGGAAAACCAGATTTTTTTTAATTTGTTCATTGGAATAGCAGTAGATCGACCAATTTCAATTAAACTATGCAGGAATGTTATTAGACATGCTATATCAAATTTGTATTTAGGGTGGCTTACCTTGAAATGGATTGGCTTCCATATTAAACACAGAAAGCCTATTTTCAGCTTCTTTTCCATTAGGGGGTGATCACCAGTTATTATGTACTCTTCAGAGAGTGAAATAGGTAAGGTGAAGTTGTTTGCATTTGTAACATGTACAATAGAGGTAAAGCTGGCATATCTCTATGCTACATGGATGTAATGTGGCTGGATACTGTACTTGTGGAAATTGTACATGATCGAAGCACATGGTATAACAAAATGGATGCTCCCATGTGCTTGAAAATTTAACCAGAATTAATCAAAAGTCCACTAACATTAGCAGTTATTAAAATATGAAAAACGAATTTTACAAGTAAGCAATAGCAACTTCTGAAAGTGCAATGAACGAATTACAAAATATCTGAAAAGTAAAAAAGTTATCGGTTCTTTTCTTCTACAATCTACCTATGAAGTCCAGAAAGTGAATATGACCATGGAGCTAGTACATTATTTATATGAACATATCTTAAGTGAACCCTAACTATACTCAGGAACCTAAATTACACCCATCAATCATACATCAAAATAAAGGGAATTAAAAGTTCTAACAACACCTAAGATATAGCCAGTATAACCAATGAAGAAATCCTGGGAAATTCTTTTTCTTTACAATTTTAACCCTATGCAAAATACAAAACTGTAGAGCACCATCTTTATGGTTTAACAAATTTTGCTCAAAGTTGTTAAGCTTTATAAAATTTACTCCACTAGCTACAGAGAGTGTTTCCTTATCAACAAGGTAGAAAGTTGTTATTTTCAACTTCTCTAGAAAAGCTGAGCAGGTTTAGTCAAACTTTGTCAGTTTCTGAGGACATGCTCTAACAAAATTGTGTCTGGAGTGGTCTTCTAGTAACTGTATAGCATCTTAAGATCTTGTGCAAATGAAATTTTCAACTTCTTAACTTCTTTTTAACCTTAGTTTAATGCTGCTAGGATATGCATTGTAAAAATCTTGTCTAAGTGACTCTCCTAACAATAAATAGAAAATCATGGAAAGCCATTTTTAAACTGCTCTAGAATGCAATTTTGTCTTGGGACAAACTTTATTTTAAAATTTTTTTAACTTGTAATTCCCTAGCAACAGTGTCTTCTGTAGAAACCATAAGGAAAACCCCTATTTTAACTAGTTTTGATAAGTTTTTATAGGAATATTTCTTAGGATATGCTCTGTTAAAATTGTGCCTAGGTGGCTCCTGTAGCAATGGTGTGGCTTTCTTAGTTGAGGTGGCTTCTATAGCAATAGTGTGGCTTTCTTAGTTGAGGTGGCTCCCATAGCAATGGTGTGGTTTATCAACCAGGTATAATCTTTTTCAACTTTTGAACAGCTGAGCAGTGTAGGCCAGGTAAAGTATATCAGACTCAGTTGGGTCTCTTGTTTTACTCTTTAGACTTGCACATTTTTCAGGAGAAATAAAACCTTCTTTATAAGATTAAGTAAAGAATACTTTCTGGCAGATAAATGAAATTTATAGGCATGTTTGTATGTACATGCATATGACCTGAATTGAGTTTCATGAGATTATATTCATAATTTATTTTCTGATTTTTGTTAGTTTTCAAACTTTTACTCCACATGTCAAAAGCTATAATAGTATGTTATGGTACTGTTTATCTACCCATCCATCAGTTGAGTATGTTATGGTATTGTTTATCCATACATTCATCTGTTTATTATGTTATGGTGCTGTTTATTCATACATCCATCTGTCTGTTATGTTATGGTGCTGTTTATCCACACATCCATCTGTTTATTATGTTATGGTGCTGTTTATTCATACATCCATCTGTCTGTTATGTTATGGTGCTGTTTATCCACACATCCATCTGTCTGTTATGTTATGGTATTGTTTATCCATACATCCGTCTGTTTATTATGTTATGGTGCTGTTTGTTCATACATCTGTTTATAATGTTCCATCATCTACCAATACCAGTCTTTATAAATAATATGCATTTGGGCCAATGAAGAGACCTAGATAACAGTTGCAGGGAATGAAGTAAAGGAAAACTTTTACTCCACTAGCTTCATTTATTTGCCCGATTTTTTATTGATCAAACTTCGCAAATGCATGCATTTGAGATATATAAAAAGGACTCTTATTGGTTTTGGGGTCAATGGTCAAAGGTCTGCGACATAATACCCCAGTGCTTGGCATCACTGTAAACTGCCTCACTGCAGACATCATAGTGATATGACTGAAGAATTGTTAAAGCTGCATTAAAAATTCAAACACACACACACACATGCAGTTACTTTTAATTTGCTGTTGGGGAATGCATTTTTTACAACACAAATCTAGTTTGGTTTTAACATTGATTTTTCAGTTTGCTGTTGGGCAATACATGTTTCACAACACACAAATCTAGTTTGGTTTTAACATTAACTTTTCAGTTTCCTGTGGGGAAGACAGAGTTTAAAACACAAACACAGTTTGGTTTTAGCACTTACTTTTCAATTTACTATGAAAATTTGTATTAGGTCAGCAAAACATTTACAGTGTTACGAGTCTTTGCTCTTAAAATAAGTAACACAAAGAGTGAAATGCAAAAAGCTTTTGTAAAATTCAACAAATAATTTATATCCTTAGAATACAAAGTGAAAATGAGAAAAAGAAGTTAGGGTATTGCAAATTAAATCACAAAAGAATCCAAGAATTACAGACTCGAGTCATAATAATTTAATATGCTGAATAAAATTCAGTACAAGTCCAGAATATAAGCAAAAACTGAATGTGATGATGTGTCTGTGATAGCTTTTAAAGTTTTTATGTGTCAACAGTCTTTTGTTGAATCATAGTAATATAATTCCAGGTTTGAATTCACTGAAAACTCCAGTGAATGTCTCAATCCAAGAATTTTATCAGAGCACTTTTGTATTTTCAGAGAAAATAATCATTTGAATTCAGTTATTTGAAGAAATAAAATTCAGCCAAATTAGACACAACATTTCATACAACTTCAAAGTACAAGATCTTAAGGCATGACTGAAATAGTTCTCTACTTGACCTCAGTTCACAATTAGCATTTACTGTAAATAATAACAACATTACCTAGTGGAAAATAACCTTCTAGAATCATCCTGATGCTTACAAAAAACAAGCCATAATCCGGATTATATAAAAATTCACTTAGGAAATTCTAAAACCTAGACCTAGACCCAAATGAACATATTTATATTGATAATACTACTGACTTTAATAATTTAGCTATGTATTAGTTGTTTACACAGAATAAACAAACAAATTTGGGACAAACAAATGAACTCAGTTTTGGACAAGGTCAAGTCCAACATACCATGTTACATTACAATAGCATGTATTGAAATGTTTATAAAAAAAAATAAAACTTAACAAAGCAAACTAAATCTACATAACATCTTCAAAGAAATGAATTTTGAAAGAAAATGTTATGGTGGGTAGGGTGGGCTAAGTGAGATAAACAAGGTTGATTCAAGTTGTTGTGAATTCTTTTATTAGAAAGAGTATAATTCATAGTCTTCAAAGAATGAAACAAAACTGCAATAGTAGACTAATTCAGCACATTCCTTTGCTCCACAAAGCTTTCTAGAACACATGTATATACCCAGTAATATTATATACACAAAATAATGTTTGATTTGAACTCATAAACTGGAAATAAAATCCAAGATAAAACTATTGCAATTCTTATAAATAGATAAGATCAATAATCATCGACAGTATACTGTGTGAAATGTTTGCCTTTCCTTTCATTTATTATATTCTGTGTGAAGTGTTTGTCTTGCCCTTTCATTTACTGTATACTGTGTGAAGTGTTTATGTCTTGCCAAGACATTTTACTGTATACTGTGTGAAGTGTTTGTCTTGCCAAGTCAATTTACTGTATACTGTGTAAAGTGTTTGTCTTGCCAATTCATTTTACTGTATACTGTGTAAAGTGTTTATGTCTTGCCCTGTCATTGTATATTCTCTAAATTGTTTGTCTCACCCTGTAATACTGTATATGAATTATTTCAATTATGCAATTAAGGAATATTAGTCTAACTACATTTCATTAATAATAACCTAACCCTGATTATAGCTCTTGAACAACATTCTGACAGGTCTATGTGACATGCTGTTATAAAATGAGTGCAAATTAACAGTTACATGGCTTATCTCTACTTTAGTTGTCTCCAGTTTGCCTTTTTAAACATTATCATGCAGAAACAATAAATTCAGACTCAAGTAATCTTGGTACTATTTTTATCTAAAGTATTTTTTGTCCACCTTCTATCTTGATATCTGAACTAATATTTACAAAATCGACAATATTTTAAGTTTCAGTTAGAGCAAGCAGTGTCGACATAGTGTACCTACAGACCCAACCACCTACCTATAGTGTACCTACAGACCCAACCACCTACCTGACATGAAGGCTATATACAACAAACTAATAAAAGAGAACATTCTTTTCTATAATATCAAAAAAGAGGTCCTAAAATAACAAGCATAATGTTTTAATTGTATTATTCTTTTATTAATCATTGTTCTTAAAATCTGCTTGATAACCTCTTAATACTGTCCACCACCACCCCAAAACAAAATCCAACCGAGTTTAGGAGGTGAAAGTCACAAGCTATAAGAAACCTTAGTATGACAGCCAGCCGTGTTAAATTATTCAGCAATAATTTCAATCACCATTGCAAAAACTTAACTGTAGTCTTAAGCCAATAAAATCTTACAATGCAATTATAACCTATTCTTGCATATGTGTGCTACTAACAGAGACGCAAAGTCATCTAGTTTGCTGATTCTACCACAAACTGGTCTTGAGAAATACATTTAACAAAGTTTCATGATTCCAGGTAAAAGGATAGTATTTAGTATTGAAATCGATGAGGTAAAACTTTGACATATGCCAGCAAAATGTGAAATGTGGGTCACAATGACCTTGTGTCATAAGAGTCTGATACTAACAGAGATATACCTGGTTTGATGATTCTGGCATAAACAGTGCAAGAGACTAAAGCCAAGTCAGTATTTTATAAAATATGGGTCACCGTGACCTACTTTAATGATGAGGGTCTGATGCTTTTGAAGATACCTCCTCTCACAAAGTTTTATAAATCTTAATGTAATAGTATGTATACAGTTTGCGCAAGACCTGTTATTTTGTTATATAACTAAATGCAAAGCCTTAATTAAAGTCAATAAATGATGAATGTAAGTCATTTTAGACCTCTTTAGTTGCAAGATGTTAATAAAAACACAGATCACAATGACCTACATTTGTTGTAATAGTGTTATAGTAACAGAGATGCCTATCATCATTTATTTCATGATTCCAGTATGAACAGTACATAAAAAAAATGAATCTAAAACAATTAAGTCCCAGACTCTGAAGTGTATATTTGCGACACAATGACCTATGCCTGAAATGAGTGAGTGGTGTTTATACAACAACAACAGCACTATCTGGTTGATGAAAAAAACAATGTGGTCATCAACTAAATGCAACAACATCAGACAGTAAAATGTGAAGAGTAGGTCATGATGACTTACATTTGGTGCAAGGTTTGTGGTACAACAGAAATGCATTTAGTTTGATGATTTAGACTTGAGCATTGCTTGAGTCTGAAATAAATATAAAAGCTATTTTTGTCATTTTACAATTAAAATATATTTGTTATTTCAAAGAAATTAAATTTGGCACTGATAATCATGATTTCATAAAATACCATGTTTTTGTATCTTCAAATTTAACATTGATTTCGTAAAGTATTTCTTGTAATAAAAATAAAAGAAAATGAATTACATCGAATTGAATGTCTGAAAGACAAATGTTTAAATGAAAAAGAAAGCAAGAAGATTTCTTTATAAGATAAAAATATAAGAAAAATTACATAAAAATTGGTGGTAAATAACACCATATTTGACAATTTATTCAGACTCCGGATCAAGTCTGGACAAAATATTCATCATATTAAGCTCAGATAATTTCATTGTAGATATGTTGCAAGGTTACTAATAAATATCTTTAAATTTAAAATTATAACTTCTTTTTTGTGTGAATTTTGAATTATAAGATTTTGGCTGCTAAATATGTAGTTGATGTATTACTCTGTAGTTTAAAAAAATCACTGATAGGAATCCTTGTTTGTGTGTGTGTGTATATATATATATATATATATATATATATATATATATATATATATATATATATCATGTCTATTCTTTCATATGCAAAGCATGACATTCATTAGTTTTCAGTATTCATTATTCTTTCCATCAATGTATTAATTTTATTCTGTGCTTTAATAGTATATATATTAGAGCTCTCTAAATATGAAAACTAATCACACACACATGAAAGAATCCAAGTTATGAAACAATAAACTGAAAGTTACCAATTTTGTTTCAATCTGTAAAAAAACAACCTACAGAAATTTCTAAGAGCTTGAATTCAAAAGTATGCAATTTCTAATGAAGTAACAGCTTGATTAAATGATCATAATTAATAAGTTAGAATAATATTGACCCAAATTATGTTTTTGATTCAAATTTTTCCTTTTCATTGCCATGACATACATAGTAAATATTATATTGTATGATGATGAACACAAAAATGAACTTTACAAATAAAGATGATTTCTTGCCAATATAAATACAAAACACACAGAATCCAATTGGCATAAAACATGTATAATATGCATATATATAAAAAGCAATATGTAAAGAAAGATTGTCAGCTATAGATATTATCCATTATAGGAAAGAAAAACACATTATATATTTTATAATCTAAATAATTTGAATGTGAACATTTGAAGCTACATAAACCTTATCACATAACAATGGTCCAAGGAAATATAGTTCAATGACAATAAAAAGGTAAATATCTCAAAAATCAAACATAATAATTATTAAAAATGGTCTTAAACACAAACAAGATATTTAGATAGAGGTTCAAATTCTACCTTAATGCTGCAGATAAATGTTACATCATGAAATATACAACAAAAATATTCATGAACCATAAATATTGGCATCTCAATGATGTAGGTTTCAAGCTACATATATTAAACCCTGTTGTGATAAAACCTTTATACTCTATACACTTATTGCCTTTTCAATCTGTACTTGGATTCCTAACCTGGCCACCTGTAGTTAGTAAATTTTCTTGCCTATGACAGGCATAATTATAATGGTATGACCAATAAACATGAAAGTGGAGGTTAATATAATGGTCAGGTGGCAGGACAATGAAGTCCGATATAAACAGTCTGGGATATGTACATAGCTTTAAAAAAAAATCAAAGTTATATAAAATCAGGAAATATAATTTGCATAGTTAATTGATCACCGGCATTACAAAGTTTTACCTGTGGCTGGGGCTGTATAGCAGGTAATGTTTACCGTGCTAAATGAAAATTTAAAATATTATTTTCAGGGGGAAGCAGCAATTCATGAACACAGCAGAAGTATAACTGGCTATAATGTGAGCAGGATGGAGACATCAAATTATTTCCTGAATGCTGAGAACTAAGCAGCCATTGATGCAGTTTTAGAACTTCATTCATAAAAAGCCTCAATGTAAAAAGATTATGTATAATATGTATTTCTAATGTCTAGAGTAAAAGATATTATTTTTAATTTTGCAAAACCAGTATCCAGACCCTGGGGCCATATATCATGCGGTGCATTGCCGATTAAGATAAGTCTTTGCTTCTCCAACTCTCTACTCATAATATACACCATACACACATCCGACAGCAAACAATGAATTATTCCTAAATTCAAATGATGATGATGTATCCCACTTGTCATCCCAGAGGCAGCGGCTACCAATCCTCAACCCCTGACCATTCAGCTGACCAATGTGGACAAGACTGATGACCTTGAACCTTGGAATCATCAGTTCTTTCACTCTTGCCTTGATTACCTGCAAAATTATAAATAGTAATATTTAAATAACTAAAACATGAATTGCATAAATACAGTGAAAACATGCCTTAGCAGATTTATAAGGAGTTTTATAAAGAACAATATTCAGAAGCCCTTTTGTTAATTTTCATATTTTTTTTACTTAAAAGGACACATACAAAAAAAGGACACTTGTGATTCCTTGATTGTCTTTTATTGACAAGTTTCACCACACAAAACATCATTAGAATAATTTGTCATGTTTGGCCTTGATGTAAAAGACTTCTGCTATCAACCTTGAAAAAATTAAAGGAAACCTGACAGCCAGCAACATTTTGGAGTTTTTTAAATTTCCATTGTCTGTCTTATATTTGTAACATTGCAATAATCTAAGAAATACCTGACAGCTCTCACAATGGACAATATTCTGTAAAGAACATTTTAGAGAAAATATGTATCTGAAATTTGAATCCATATATTTTTACTGAAATATTTCTTGCAATTCATTTTAGACAAGATGCTTGCCCTATGGTCAAATCAAATTTTGATCAAATTCAGTACATACTTGACTTTTGCTTGTAATTCAAACAATTGTTAGACAAACATACACACAAAAGAAAGCTTAGCCTAAGAAAAAATCTAAATTTCATGTTGCAGTCTTATCAAAATTATGGCATTCATCAGTTTTGCACACAAAACAAATTTTGTGATAATATATACCCAAGTAATTACATTTGTTATGATTGTATTGTCTTTATAATATTTAACTGAAACTGTTTAGAAGCCTCACACTGGATATTTCCTAAATAATTGGGAACAACTATCATCTCTCTTTGCATGAAGAAATATATATACATTCATTGGTAACCTTCAATAGAAATTGCACATAATATTAGAAAATGATCATTTGAACTGTGTGAAACTGCTGCATCAAAAGAAAAATATTATACTGCCAGTTTGAAGATTGCTCTTCTCTTTATTAACTATTCAAGTGTATTACACAAAAAGCATTACTGGTCAAACCATTAAATTGTTGTTATTAGGATTATTATTTGTAATATTATTATTATTATCATTATTATTCTTATTATTAGCATAAAGTCATTCATAATGTTCTTCTAAAAATTCTGATTTAAGCAAAATTTTCAAAGTCGTTCTATCAAAAGAACAATGAAATCAATAAAATCTTTTGCATGCATAATAAAGCCTCAGTTTGCATTTTCTTTTAATATTTTCAAAAGTGAAATAATTGTTACAGCATAAACCTTGTAAACATACTGGTGTATATGCCAAAATTTGAAGTACATATATTCAAACTGCTTCCCAAAATGAAAAGTTAAACACAATTCTATACCATGTTGATTTTCACACTTGAAATGTATTTAAGTGCTCTGATTGTAGGAGACCCTGACCTGAGCATATATAAAACAAATGTGACTGGCCTTGGTGCAATTTCTTTTATTAATATATTCACATGGAAGAACTTTGCAATGCAGATATGGAGGAGATGTTTTATTTGATGTATCAAATCCCTAAAGTCGTGTCCCTGTTACCATAAATAGTCCAGAATATGTACAATTTCTTAAGGTCATCACAAAAAGCTCCCACTGAATATTGACTTATTCAGTTACATATATCACATCTAAAATGAGTGTACTATGATCAGCACATTGTATGCCCACCAAGTACTATAATCAGTACATTATATGCCCACCACATACCACAATCAGCACAGATATGCCCACCAAATACCACAATCAGCACATTAAATACCCACCAAGTACTATGATATGTACATTATATGCCCACCAAATACTGCAATCAGCATATTATATGCCTACCAAGTACTATGATATGTACATTATATGCCCACCAAATACTGCAATCAGCATATTATATGCCCACCAAGTACTATGATATGTACATTATATGCCCACCAAATACTGCAATCAGCATATTATATGCCCACCATGTTCCATGATCAGCACATTATATGCAAAAAGTGCATCTGATCAGCATATTATACACCCCCTGCCAATTACCATGATCAATGCATTATATGCAAAAAGTGCATCTGATCAGCATATTATACACCACCTGCCAATTACCATGATCAGTGCATTATATGCAAAAAGTGCATCTGATCAGCATATTATACACCCCCTGCCAATTACCATGATCAGCGCATTATATGCCAACCATGTACCATGACTAGCACATAATATATGCCTAACAAATACCATGATCATCACATTATATGCCCACCCACCATGTACCATGACAAGCCTATTATATGCCCACTATGACCTATGATCAGCACAATATATGCCTAACAAGTACCATGATCAGCAAATGATATGCCCACTGCACATTATATACCCACCAAGTACCATGATCAGTGCATTATATGCCCACTATGTACCATGATCAGTTCATTATATGCCCACTATGTACCATGATCAGTGCATGATATGCCCACTATGTACCATGATCAGTTCATTATATGCCCACTATGTACCATGATTAGTTCATTATATGCCCACTATGTACCATGATCAGTTCATTATATGCCCACTATGTACCATGATCAGTTCATTATATGCCCACTATGTACCATGATCAGTGCATGATATTCCCACTATGTACCATGATCAGTGCATGATATGCCCACTATGTACCATGATCAGTGCATGATATGCCCACTATGTAACATGATCAGCATATTATATGCCAACCATGTACCAGAATTAGTACATAATATGCCCACATTGTGTTTAACAGTCCTCTCTGTTATAGGCACTAGTAGGGTATGGTTGGCTATGGATGTTATTTAAATGACCTTTGGATTTTTAATACAAAAAAAGTGCTAGAGTACATAGAGTTTCAAGATTCCACACTGAATCATGTACATGTACATTGATCTTGGATCCAATGTATATGGATTACATGGATTTTGAAGACCTGAAGCTCCAATGTACATGGATTTTGAAGGCTGCAAGCTCCAGTGTACTGTGATCACATGGAATTTGGAGACTACAAGCTCAACTCTATGTTGATTTTGAAGGCTAGAAGCTCCACTGTACATGGATTTCATCTACAATCTCCAAAGTATATGAATTTTGGGGATTACAAGTTTATATATATATATATATATATATATATATATATATATAGAGAGAGAGAGAGAGAGAGAGAGAGAGAGAGAGAGAGAGAGAGAGAGAGAGAGAGACTTTGAACACTATAATTTAAATTTTACATGGAATCTTGAGTCCATGAAACAAAATAAGTTACTTACCTCTGAGATTGTTTTGGTCATCTGTCGACATAATTCTGGTTCATATTTTTCCTCTGCTAGATAGCCCTCTAACACCTCTTTGATGATATTTTGTACCTTGCTGTAAGGAAATTTTTTAGAAGGCTCTACCTGGTAGGTGTTTTCAAGTTTGACCATCTGCCTTATGTGATCATCTTGGGTAGGTTCATCCATAAATGAAACTGTGCTGAGTGACCTTATATGTAACAAAAGGAAAATATTGGAAATCTTTCATATTTAATTTGTCTTTTATAAACATTGCCAGGAAACTTTATCTATTTTCTTCTATGTGTGCATAGTCTAGGTTACTGTCAGAGAGACAGATGGACTGGCAGATAGAAAATATCGCAATACAGTATGTGTCTCCAATGCTTTCAACAAAGTGTGATAATAATAAAGGGTGATCAAAATCTACATGCAATGGAGTATAAACAGTAAAAAAACATTTACTCTTAAGATTTAATTTTAAAAAGTATGCAACACATACAACATGAGAGAATATTAAAACTATCAACTAAATCTTGTCTGTATTCAGATATTTGGACAGACTCCATATGTCTTTTTTAAATAATATTTACCTATGTATTTGACACTGTTTTGATTCATATATATACATGTCATAATCAAGCAATACAATTTTGAATGTACAGGAAACACTAGCAAATGAAAACAACATAGCAAGAAATAATTTTCACACCTGGCTTATATTTTGTTAGAGATATAGACCCAATGGAATGTCAACTTGGCTTACCATTTTGGTAAAGATATCGACCCAATGGTAAAATGTTTTTTTTTTCTTCACAATTGAATGATTTGTAAATCTTTCTAATTGGGACAGGGACCCTTAAAAAACTAGCTACATACATAGATTTACATTAATTGTTCAAAGTACTTTGGTTAACAATACACTTTGAAAACTTACCCCACTTTGTGTCCCCCTCCATGCTTGACATCACTACTGGAAAGTGAAGATACACTACCCTGTTTCTTTAACAGTCGAGCTGCCTTATCTCTGGCCACATCAGTCATCTTCTCACTGAAAAGGTCAAAAAGACAATTTTTTGTACATGTATGTTCACTTAATATTGTACTATTATGCAAGAATGGACATTCTATGATATGACTGGGGGTGAAAATTTTTGATCGTGTCAAAATGTCAAAGCAGTGAAACTTGATGGCACCTAACATCAGCAGAAAGCTATACCATGTCAATTATCTGATCCTTCATCTAGATTTCTATCCAATTTTCCCATTGCCTCTCCTAGATATATTCCTATGTCTCAATAATTTATGATGTATATGCCTAACCACAACCTTTCCTATTTAGGGTCATTAGATTGACAATTTGACCTGTATTGTCTAAACATTTTGAGCTCAAAAGTGTGGCTCAACCCCCTCCACCATCAAATAATAAAATCATGAGGAAATTAAAGTATTAGTGAAATTTAGCAGTCTAAAAGCAAATAAAGCAACACACTTATATTTTTTGTCTCTAAGCTTGAGTTTCATGGGATAAAGTCAAGAATTACCAGTGTATGGGGTATATTGCCCCAAAGTGGGTTCCATACAAGAATTCAATAAGGTCCTGCCCCACACTGGATTACAGTAAAATAATTCTACTGAGTGTTGTCCCGTTACTATCAATAATTCTGTCTGATCTTGCCCTACAGTGGGTTTCCAATACAAGCAGCCATTTTAGCATTGTAACAATGGCAACATATATATGACACAACTCAATAAATCAAGTAAGAAAGACAATCATACAATTTATTCATAGAAGCATTTTACAGAATCAATTTTCTTATAAAATGTTTGTTACTGCTTCATTGAGTAATTTGTTCATACCTTGTGTTCCATACATTTTTTTCTAACACATAGATCTATCTGACCATAAGAAAAGGGTTTATAAAATTAATTGACTCCAAAGATAAACTTTGGATTAATGTATATTCAGATAATTGTTTTTAAGTGAATTTACTCTCTTTTGGAAAGAACATAATGGGTTCTTTATACAATGGATTGTGAGGTAATTTCATTAACATGTGTGACTTGTAATGTAATTTCATAGAGTGCCCCCACCCTCCTGCAAATATTATTACACATCCCAGGATTAAAGGCAAGTCATCCTTTAAAAATAACTTAACCAAATTTAACAACATAATATAGTGATGTTATCCAAGAATAAAGTCAAGAACATGTTGGTTTTTTAATGAATTCTTCAAAGTATGGTTTAAAGTTGTGCCTAATATTGCAATTTAGTTCAAAGTCAAGCCTTTGAAAACATTTAAGGATACAGTTGTTTATCAGTAGATTTAGGTACATAAAAAGTAATATTTGTTATTTATTACATGGATACTATTACTACATTGGGTTATCCTTGCTATTGACTACATGGATACTATTATTACAATGGGTCATTTTTGTTATTGACTACATGGATACTATTATTACAATGGGTCATCCTTGCTATTGACTACATGGATAATATTATTACAATGAGTCATCCTTGCTATTGACTACATGGATACTATTATTACATTGGGTCATTTTTGTTTTTGACTACATGAATACTATTATTACAGTGGGTCATCATTGTTATTGACTACATGGATACTATTATTTCAATGAGTCATCCTTGCTATTAACTACATGGATAAGATTATTACAATGGGTCATCCTTGCTATTGACTACATGGATACTATTCTAATGATGAGTCATTTTTGTTGTTGACTATATGAATACTATTGTTACAATGAGTATTTTTTGTTATTGACTACATGGATACTATTATTACAGTGGGTCATTTTTATTTTTGACTACATGGATACTATTATTACAGTGGGTTATCCTTGTTGTTGACTACAAATATTATTACAATGAGTCATCCTTGCTATTGACTACATGGATACTATTATTACATTGGGTCATGTTTGTTTTTGACTACATGAATACTATTATTACAGTGGGTCATAATTGTTATTGACTATATGGATACTATTATTTCAATGAGTCATCCTTGCTATTAACTACATGGATAATATTTTTACAATGGGTAATCCTTGTTTTTGACTATATGGATACTATACTTACAATGGGTCATCCTTGCTATTGACTGTATGGATACTATTATTACAATGGGTCATCCATGTTATTGACTACATGGATACTATTATTACAATGGTCATCATTATTATTGACTAAATGGATACTATTACAATGGGTCATCTTTGTTAATGGTCTATATGGATATTATTACAATGGGTCATCCTTGTAGTTGGTTATTCATTATGAGGAGCCATAGTAACTCATTTGGTAGATCATTAGATTTGTAATCAAAGGGTTATGGGTTTGATATCTGGCCTGACTACCCCCAGTCAGCTGCTTCAGTACAAGCTTGGAAAAGACATTTATATGAACCAGTTTTTTCAGTGGAATATAGTCAACAGATCAAAAACAAAACACAATTACTTTTATTTCACTTTTTTAAGAAAAATGTTTTTTAAATTCAAAGATAAAATGTATACTGACATATATAGCTGAATTTTTTTAATTAAATCTTTGTTTGTCATTTTGATGTTTTAACCACAGCATTATCAATGTTATTCAAAATAATATTAAACAACTGGATTTGATACAGTAATTACCAGTATGTTTAAATTTCTGAATAGCAAAATTTGAGGAGCCAATGTAAGGTACCTGGATGTTTGATAAGGAAATTGTGCCAGCAAAAAGCTACCCTGAAAAACTAGATAACTTAACTATCAATAGCTGGATCTAAGTAAAACAAAAATGTATGCTTAGATTTAAAACTTATGCTTATAAAAATTGAAGCTACAAAATATATTCTGTGAAAATGAAGTAAAAATTAAAATAAGTACAAGATTTCCTACTGTCAATATTTTTATTTGGTTAGAATGCAAAAACTTTACCACAGAGTACACTCTATATAGGGATGTACTAGCAAACATGTGGAAACCAAAATGATCACTGTTTTGTGCTTCTACCAATTGAAAGCATGTTTGACAGATCACACTGTAAACAGACATAGAGTAACAAAATAAAAGATACATTATTCAAAATTCAAATTCTGCCTCAAAAGGAGACAAACATGTAGCAAGAGAAGATAAATGACTTAAGTAAACCCAAATGATGGAAAAATATGTATTTCTGTTTTTTTTTAAAAATACATACAAAGATATAATCTCTGATTAAAAACATTCCTATTAAATGATCTATACCATTATTTACCATCTCCATACAGTACATTACACTGAGAAATGTTGGTAATATGAGGAAGAAAAAAACCCACAAAATATATGCATATTTTAAACGAAAGTGGATTATGGTGTGTTACTTTGTACAATTCCATTGAGAAAAATAATACAGTTGAACCTGTCTTGAGAGACTACCCCTTCTGCCAACAAAATGTGGTCTCTAATTACAGATCAAAACATGATATACTTGATTAATAAATACATTTAGAAAAAGGTGTTCTGTTAGAATGGTTGGTCCTTTATGACAGGAGTCTTACAAGACAGGTGTTAATGTAAAATACTAAGCTATTGCTAATTGAGAATTGACTGTGTAGTTTGTCATTACCACATCAGAAAACACCACCTTTCTACAATTATACTAACAATGTAATGAAAGCTATATTCAGCATTGACAGATTTCTATTGAAGGGGCAATGTTCTTACAAAATGCAGTCAAATTGTAACTTAAGTACAAGCAGAAAATTTACTTACTTGTAATTATCCTGTAGCAGCAATGGTTAATATTCAAGTATACAGCTTTTTTTAGTTATATTTGATCATAGTCTTGTTACTTGTTGCCGTGAGCCATACATATATGTTGAATATCAAGCATATGCAGTAGTCCAATGCATTTTTGACCTAACTTTTACTAATCTCCAGCACTTGTGCACAAAAAATAAGTTGTCTACTGCAGGTATTCATGAACTGCAAATTAAAGGGACAATTTCTTCCTTCATTTAGAAAAAGAAATCTTAAGTTTTCATGAAATAAACCAAAGTAGGGACTGCCATTATGATGCCAGATTTTCACAAATTTTGCTGAATTTATGGAATGAGATGGCAATGTGCAAAAGCATGCCAGTACCTTCCCACAGACCTGTAGTTTGTCCTATACCAAAAATACTGGTCATCATGTATAGCCTACGCCACATAAAAAATCTGTGTTGGTTTAAAACTTCTAATGAAATCACTTATATGACTGCTAACAACATTTTTGTTTTGGAAAAATTCTGCAGCATTTTGTTCAATCTCCATCACTTGTAAAACAAATATCCTTTTCTTTCATTTCTGAACTTACATGTTTGGTTATTGATTTTAACAATCTAGCTCTTTAGGAAAAAACATGCAATAATCTTGTGAAGTAAGGAGCCCAAGGAAATGTAAATTTGATGTCTGAAAATGGCAGCTGCTTCTAAACTTAAACCCAATTTCTCAAAAATCAACCAAATGTCTAACGCTTTTTTTCTTTTTGTACATCAATGAAACTCAACCGTTAGAACTGATTCAATTCATCTGTTTTCTGAGATACAAGTTTTGTCATACAATAGTTTCTTTCTTGAAGATTGATTTTTTAAATTTTGATGTCGCATGTGACAAGTACAATACACTTTGTTGTATTCAGCTGGTCTTCTACTGATAAACAGCCACTTCCACTCTGTTATGCAACTCACACATGTGACAACTTGTAAATCAAAAGTCTATATTCCTTCCTTACACAAAAGTAATTCTTGTGCAAAATTTTGAATATTAACAGTCATAAAGACTCAGCTATTTAGAATTGACTGAATTGACATTGGTTATTTGATTTGGTACAATACTAATGTTTAACATTTTCATGTTGATTTCAGTTTTCTGATTTTTAGGTTTGCAGCTATTTACATTTTCTAAGCTATGATACTGAGGCCAATTCTGATTGCAGATATGGCATGTTATTTCAGTGCTCAGAAAGTGTGACCTCTCCCTTGATGAATTGCTATCAACTGGGTCTGTAAACATCAACCATAGCATAAAGGAGGGCATAATATAGCATTAAAGAAACATTTTTGGTTATCACTACATTGATAAATGCAATTATAATTTGCTGTGTCAAACCCATATATTTGTGTGAGTAACATATGGAAATCATCTATATAGCAAGGTCGATGTCAGTTGGAACTAACTACGTGTAATGCTTGAGCCAGGGCTGCAGTTACTCTTGCCTTGCAGTAATGCTGCATTCCACACAATTTAAATTTCAGGTCTCAGTTAATAACTGATGGTTACAGAGGTGTTCTGTTCTGATAGGAGTTAATACTAAAACTATGAGTGTTCTGAAGGATTTAATGCTTGAAGAGAAATTGCAAACTGAGGTAAGTCTAAATAAATTATTAAATATTAGTGAACAGCCAAATAGCATAATCAACATGCTGACACTCCAGCACAGATCATGCTTCACACAGTTGGTCTCCACTACCAGTAATGTCAGAAAAAAATACAGAGAACAACTTCTTGGTTTAATACATTTCCACTCCAATGAATAGCATTAATGGTAATGTTAATCATATGACATTTAAGTCCAGCTGACTTCAACATGTGTTGCTTACTGTGGTGCATTGATTCTGAGGTGAATTGATTAGTTGGTGTTTGAAGGACTGTGATGTTTCTATTCAGCTTCAAATATGGCTCTCAGTGACCATTGTATCAATTTTGGTCATTTCAATGGTGTTCATCCATTCTCTGAAGACAATTTTTTTAAAAAAAAATCAGACTCATCCAGCATCCAGGCTTGCATGTGCATTACACATGTGGTGAGCAATAAAATGTATTTCAGGTTCCAATTTCATGATTGGACTTGGACCAACAAGTAAATCACCACTTTTTCTTCTTCTGACATTACCGGTAGTGGAGACAAACCATGCCCGACCATTTTTTCATACTGAAGCTTTCACTATTCAATCAGACCTATCAGATACATGCAAGCAAGTATTACATTTATTTCAACTGACCTTTGTATGTTGATGGTAAGATAAATTCCTCTTCTTTTTATCCATGGCATTAAATCTTTCAGAGCACTGACATTTTAGTAATAATCTCTATAAAAGCAGAACACATGTGTATCCATTAATTATTACCTTTTCTTTTCTTCTAACAAATGCATGGAAAGCAACATCACCCCAAAAGAAAATAACAGCATGAATTTAAACACAGTTCTGTTGTTAGCATTAGTTAGTTCCTAATACTATAGTCCTTGCTGGAAACTTTCTAATTGTTACTCTTGCCTTTGGGTGATGCTGCTCTCCATGCATGTGTCAGCAATTTAAAAAAAGGTTTGTGAATGATGGATACACAGTTGTTCTGTTCTGATAGGGGTTAATATAAAAATACGAGTGTTCTGAAGTAGTGAATGCTTTGAGTAAAAAGAAGAGAGGTTTTACTTACCATCCGCATACAATAGTCAGTCAAATTTTTTTTTTTTAAATTACTAGCGAGCGTTTTATAGTCAGAAATGGTCGGATGGTGAAAGTTTTAGTATGATTGGTCTCCGCTACCAGTAATGTCAGAAATAAAAAAGAAAAGCGGAGATATACGTGTCTACTTCTCTGCATCAGTGCAATCAACATTACTAAAGCAATTTGCGTAGAATGGAAATGTATACGATAGTGATCGAGATACAGAAGATTGGTTTAAAAGTTTAAAGCATTTTAAAGAACTTTATAATGTCAGTTGTACATACTGGTACAAGACGCCATGTTCCTGAGTATATGTTTTGCTCCGTGTAGAACGGCGTGCGAGAAAAAGAACGCGCCGTCTGTGAACTTTAGAAGTTTATAACAGAAATGTATTTGATGAGTTGAATAAATATATAAATATTGGTACCTGAGTGTGCTCTCAAAGTGTTTGTAGAAAGGTTTGTTATCCTTTTCCGATAAAATACACCAAAAACATGTACCACAAGCAAAGGAGACAGTTGCCAAGGTAGTTGTGATGCTAAGATGAGGCTCGAAATGAAAACTGATTTTGTTTCCTAATTACTTCCGGCAGGTGCTCGTCTGTTGATACGTTATTTTGTTTGTTATCATGACCCAATCTTTATAATTTTACTTACCTATATCCTTTAAAATGTAATATTTAATTAAACACGTAATTTAATTAACTAAATATCCGTCACACATAAACACTTCTAACAACTCTTTATTATAATGTAATCTAATTATTTTCCTTTCGATCTTTTTCGGAAAAGGAAATGTCGGTGATGACGATCCGAACTTGGTTTAGAATCTTGACTCTGATTAGTAAATTGATTTGTGAATCAACCAATCAGAATATGGTTTACTTTGTTGCTGTAATTGAAATGATGGCTGCTTGACATGTATTTCGTGGCAGAAGAATGAGAAACTTCAGTCATGTATTTTCCAATTGGCTGGCCAAAATATCTCAGACAGCCACAGAGCGATTCTTCCAAGCTGCAGCATATTGGCTGTAGTTATGATCGCATGTTCTTTAGCATTTTATCAGAGGACACACTGAGCGTTTGGTATTGTAAGGTAAATTGTGACTTAAGTGTCAGTGACAATCTGTCACTCATTTAAAGTTTTTGTAGTAAATAAGGCTTAAAGACTCCTTCTTTTTTATTTATAGATACGAATGTAGTGTTTGATGTATATGAAACTGTTTCCTGTCATAATGACTGTAAATGTGACTGTTAATATCCTAGTAGTATAAACAATGATATTACTGTCATAAAGGAATCTTACACTATAAGTCACCTGAATACCAAAAACCTAGCGTTGATATTTATGTTGTTTGGGTCGACGTCTTATACCCCTTCCCCCCCCCCAGAAAGGCATTGTATAGCCTGTTCCCCGGTTGACTGAGAAGTGACAGGGGAATTGGGGGCCAAATTTGCTATAATTTTTCACATATGGCAGCCCATATAAACACTTTTCCACAAATGAAAATTTAATTAATTTGGTAGATCTATATTTTTATGTCTTTCCTGATTGAGTCTAATTATAAAAGTTTTGTTGACATGTTAGTTAAAATGGTAGTCAGGGAATGCTTAAGTCAGTGAAAGAATTTAATTCCTTTAATGAAATTAATCTATCTAATTATGGTAATAAAACTTAGTATGTTGTTATCCATTTCCTGAAAGAGACATACCCTAATTTATGTCTTCCTCAACTGCCATCACATTTCAACCAAGATGTATCTCAATGGATATTGAAACTTTTATGGTTTCTATTAGGGGAAAAGGGTTATCGATAAAAAAAAAAGTATAGTCCAGTATTATAGATGAATCCACATCTGTAGCATGTTCAGTTTTCACATGAACTCCTCAAAATATAGCTGAAATTATCATTTTACACACAAATTTTACTGTAATTGTTTGCATGTATTCCTAAACAGAGCAACACCACACTTTTGATACATACTGGAAAACCACTGCTTCCAATTAAAATTTAAATTTGAACACTGCTTCTACATGATCAAGAGAAGGGGAGCACAGAACTTGAGTGGACAGATAAGAAAGCAATTTTCTAGTGCCAGTCTGTGTTTTCACAAATACCTTTCACTCAAATACACCTTGGGGGGGGGGGAGGCTGAGTGGTCTAAAGTGCTGTCCATTACAGATCACTGCCATCTCACCTCTGTCTGTGTAGGTTCGAGTCTAAGATTTGGCTAATGTAGTTATGTGAGAAAGCTTGCCAGTAGCTTCTCGTGGGTATCCGGGGGTTTTCCCAGGTTCTTCCTCCACCAATAATACTGGCCGCCATGTATAGCCTATCGTGTGCTGAAAAATGGCGTTAAACCCAACAACAACAACAAATACACCTGTAATGGCTTTGTTCTTGTACAGTCATACTTTCAATGTTAAACTTACAAAGTATCCATTTTAGGGAAGTTGCTACCACCAAAAATGTGTAATTTAGAAATGCAAATGAAATTGATATTTTTCATATTTCTGTGCCATTACATTTATGATCTGAGCTTGTTTTTTACACTATGTGTACAAGGGTTAATAGAGAATTGAATAGCCTTCGGAACAGTCTGATTTTGCTTTTGCCTACTTGCCATCACATTAAAGTTATTTTGCAATCACATTAAAGTTATTTTGCAATCATATTGAAGTCTTTTTGCCATCACATTAAAGTCTTTTTGCCATCACATTAAAGTCTTTTTGCCACACATTAAAGTTATTTTGCCATCACATTAAAGTTTTTTTGCCATCACATTAAAGTCTTTTAGCCATCACATTAAAGTTATTTTGCCATCACATTAATGTCCATCACATTTAAGCCTTCTTGCCATCACATTCAAGTTATTTTGCAATCATATTAAAGTCTTTTTGCCATCACATTAAAGTTTTTTTGCCATCACATTAAAGTCTTTTTGCCATCACATTAAAGTCTTTTTGCCATCACATTAAAGTTATTTTGCCATCACATTAAAGTTATTTTGCCATCACATTAAAGTTATTTTGCCATCACATTAATGTCCATCACATTTAAGCCTTCTTGCCATCACATTCAAGTTATTTTGCAATCATATTAAAGTCTTTTAGCCATCACATTAAAGTTATTTTGCCATCACATTAAAGTCTTTTAGCCATCACATTAAAGTTATTTTGCCATCACATTAAAGTCCATCACATTTAAGCCTTCTTGCCATCACATTAAAGTTATTTTGCAATCACATTAAAGTTATTTTGCAATCACATTAAAGTCTTTTTGCCATCACATTCAATTCCTTTTGCCATTACATTAAATCCTCTTTTGCCATCACATTAAAACCTTCTTGCCATCACATTAAAGTCCTTTTGCCATCACATTAAAGTCCTTTTGCCATTACATCAAAGCCTCCTTGTCATCACATTAAAGCCTTCATGCCATCACATTAAAGCCTTCTTGCTTTCATATTAACTCCTTCTTGCCATCACATTAAAAACTTATAGTTATGATATTAAAACCTTCTTGCTATTATCATGCTTCTTTCACCAGCTGTACCATTATTAAAAAAATCATTACATGCCCAGTCATGTATTGCAGCTTTTCTGTAAATTCTATGGGGAAAAAAAATCATATTTATAAAGAAGACTTAGATTATATGTCCAGATTATTATGTCTTGGCCAATACATCTAATATGTACACGCTGTTTAGGTCTTTGTTGTTTGTTATACTGATAATACTTTTTAAACTGCATAGATCGAGATCTGCAATTGCATTATTCAACAGCAGTTCTAGATCTATGGAGTACAGTTGGATGCAAATTATGAGCATATATTGCATTTGTAATTGTATTTAGAATCTGAATGCATAATATGTCAATTAGCTGGTATAAAATGACTTTTACAGTGTATGTGTAATACTATAAAATTATGTATTTTGCAGCCAGCTGTCCAGATTGTCAGTTACACAGAGTCACAGAGAAATTTAGATGAATTTGGTTTCTTCTGTAGTGCTGAATGGAAACCTGATTCATCAGCAATTGCTGTTGTGGTAAGTACAGGATTTATTCGATTTTCAGTGTTGTCACCAGACCAGCATGCAAGGTAAGGTGCTACAAAACTTCAAGTCAAACAGTATTAGTAACTATAGTAACTAAAGACTCCATTTGAAAACTTATCATAATTTAAATGAGCATTGTGATTCAGAACTTGATTTAAATTGGTGATCTAGAGAAAAGATGAAATTCACAGAAACTTTTCTGAAATGATGTCTGGTAATATAATTAGGGCATTTCTCTTTTAAAAAATTAAATAAATTATAAGAGTTAAAGCATTGGTTGTAATGGTGTTATTAAAAAAGTAATTGTAATAAGAATGAAAGAGGCAAAAAAAATACCAAGGATTTATTTAATGTGGAATTCAAAGATAAGACTTGGATAAGAAATATTGTATTATATGCAATAAGTTTTATTCTACCCATATACCATAACAAATTTTATGGTTGGCTTGCACTTGGGATAAGGAAGAAACTGATGTTCTGAGTCAGAAGGTCTTAGATCAAGTTCACAGTGATTTAAGTTAGAAATAAATGGTTTCTGCTGTTCCACTTTTGTTTTTCAACCAGTTTTTGTGCTTTACCACATGACAATGAAAGAAACCTGTTGGTTTGGGAATCAAAATCTCAAAAGTCCAAGTCACTGTGGTTCATATTACATACATGATTTTAGTCCATTTTAAAGCCGATTTTTGCTTTTCTCCTGACTTGAATCGGATTTTTATTGATATAGTCCGTTTCTTTTATCTCCAATCTGGTTTATTAAAAATGGTTGGTCTGGTCCCAATTCACAATGACCCTTGTAATGTATTCATTCCATATATTAGTTAGCACATGACACTCATAAACAGTATTCTGATGGTTTAAATTCATCCATTGAATCTTCGTGTAATGGAAACTGGTGGCAATGGAAAAAAGAAGTATGCTGTCAAAACATGGCGTGCCAAGTTGTTGAGAGAGACCATGACACATAAAATTTAGATCAAGGTTTAAAAAAAATGCATTGAAAAAGGAATGGCTGGAGCAGAAAGTTGATAGCAATTTAGTTGGTCAGTTTATAAGAAAACTGATTGCTAGAGGACTGATATTTTGTGACCTCTGCAATAAAAATCTGAATTAACAGTAATTGCAATTGGAAGAGTTTGGAATAGCACCTGCAAAAGAAGCTGCATATGGAAAAATTGAAGCTCAGAAAGCATCTGGAAAAAATGCAATTAATTACTATAAGAAGAAAGATTTCTGGCATGAGAGAACAGACATAGCCCTTTATCAGAATATGTGCACTAAATGTTTACAATACAAGCACCAGCTTGAAAGGAAAAAGGGTCTCATTGAGAAAGAAAAGTGATTGCACATTGAGCAAAAAAAGAGTCAGTGGTGACAAAAAGAAAGGCAAAATAAATCTTTGCCAAAGTCACAAAAAGAGTTTGACTGGCATATCAACAGGTTGTGTCCAAGTAAATGTATGGGTTTATTTGTAAATAGTTGATATACTTGGGTGTTTATTTTGCAGATTTGTTATGAAAAGAGAGAAGTATAATATATTTAACATTTTTGGCAAGTTTTTTTGTTTTTTAAATCATTATTTTGGTTTATTTTATGATTATAAGTTGCACCAGAAGCAGTCTTTTATGAGTGTAAAAATTGTTTTTGGCCAAGGCCCCTTGTATCAGGGGCACTGTCCCTCAAGACCTCATTGAAGGATGACCTCCAAACACCCTTTAAAAGTTTGTCGTTTTTTTTATGGAAGACCAAAATCATGTCTGATATTAGGAAGATTAGTTTCTTCTCAGTAAATTTAGTTTTCTTCATTCCTTATCCAAACATTATGAACGGTTTGTGCTTTTAGCAGGAAAGAAATATGTTGATTTGGGGTCAGTAGGTCAATACAAAAATGTTCCACAAAATAATGTTAATTTCATGCCACTTAATGGGACCAGACTTTTTGAGGATGGCTTGCTGTTAGGCAGGAAGAAAAAGCACTATAAATCTTGAACTTAATAGCCAAAATGACAAGGTTAAAACCGTTTTCTTAAACCAAAGTTCATAAATGGCTTATTTGGGACATGGAAAGAACATAATGATTTTAAGGTTAAAAATGGTATAATGTACAATGTGTTCAGTTCTAGCCATATGCTACAAATTGTATGACTTAGTTTAAGAAAAAAAAACTTATTTTTGGTCATGATCCTGATAATGTTGAAATTTAGATGCTTTGACAATTTTGGTTAATTTGACAATTTTAGTTACTTTTAAGTGACAATTGGTTAGAACAGGGGTCGGCAACCTACAGCTCACCTGCCACAAGGTGGCACATAAGAAGTTTTGTGTGGCATGTGAAAGGTAGCCAAGAATCTTGATTTTAACAGTGTTACTCTGTTACTGGTGGCACATGCTTATTCATTTTGTAATTAATCCAGAACAAAGTGGCATGCTAAATCAAAATGGTTGGTGACCCCTGGGTTAGAAATTAATATAATTGAAATAAAATCACATCAGATTTGGAACTTCTCCAGATGTTAATAGAAAATATTTGAAGAGGAGATATCTTTGGTTGGTCTCGTTAATTTTTTTGAGTTTTAATGATGCATAATTATAGGAAGAACAACAGAAGGTGGACTTTCAGTCCTAGTAAAATGAAAATTTAATTTATTTTGACTTTCAATTCCTCATCTGTAATGTCATGAAAATTAAGAAAGGTATTAAGTTTGTAAATTGAAAATATTTAAATGTTCATTATTGTAAAATGATGAGTGGTTTGTGCGTTAAGATGTCCTCTTTATTTTTATCACATTTATTTCTAATCTTTGGTGCCACTTTAAGTTTTATGGATTAGATCCTAAAGGTAATAAGTAAAATGGATCTTCTTTTCTTTCAGACTTCAAAATGCTGCATTATTTTCTTTCTGGTAGAACTTGACGTGTCAGTTCCAAATCATCAGTGCTTGTATGTTACACAGGAAGGAAGGTACGATAGAAATAAAATGTTTTACTGACAATTATTCATATATAAAATATCAGTTACAGTGAAACACATTTCAAAAGCTCTCTTTTTGCACCATATAGATGGTTTCTGTTTTTATCAACAAGTTACTTTCCATGGTCAGCATTTTGTTAATTTGACCAAACAAATACATTTGAAATCATAATTTTTAAATGTAATAGATATGATAAATTCAAACACTACATGGTTCGATTTAATATGAATTAACAGTTTTATACAAATTCTTTGTGAACTATTTCTTTACAGTCATTTAAACTTTTTGTAAAAGTGCACAGTGGTCTAGCAAAAAATACCAACTATGGGGAGGCAATACCTTGCTGGAAGGGGGGGGGTTACTTATTTGATCATTTTAATTGGAGGGTTTTCATCCTGCGATGAAGTGTGACTCCCATAACTGTTTGAAAGCTCCTTCATTCTCAATAGTATTATATATAAAAATTCTGGAACAGGCTTTATTTTACATATTGCTTCCAGTGTGGTATATTTCTAGTATGTGTTTCCTGTTATCATCTGATTGTCAGCATGACACTTGAGTTGTAAATTCAACAGACCTAAAATTAATCATTGGATTTACACTGTATGGTCAGTAATAATTCAGGAAGGGATAAAGATGTTAATAGATTATAGTTGTATCAGACATAACTAAAGAGTTTCGGTTTGTTATCAATATTTAACATTTGTCCATATCTGAGATTGCATGATCTCCCTATGCTACGATACCAAAATCTAAACAGCCAGAATAGAACACACAATTTGACAATATAAGGTAACATAATTTCAGTTTTGGAATCAGGCTCAAAGGGACATGAATTATACATTTACATTCCTGTTAAGTCCAGTTTTAGAGGAATTTCCCAAGCTCAACCCAGATAGCACCAATCTTGAGCAGTTCTGGTGGCAGTCAGCAACCAGACTCTACCCATAGTCAGGAAACAAACTTATTGGTGGTCTCAGTTGAATTGTATTAACATTGCCACAGCCCGCTGAAAGGACATCTTCTATTCAGAGTTAAATTCAGGCTGATTCCAGATGATCGAGTAGCAATACATCATCTCCTTAAAATGATCAACATTGGGGAGGACCACTGCCAATATTATCCAAACCAGGATCTCCTAAGAGATCATATGGCAAATATGTTTGTGGTGGATGTTGTTGTTCATAGGTCGATTCGACGAGGACCTCTCTAGTTATTAGTTATCTGAGGGTTGGAGGGGCTGTTCTGTTCTGTGCATGCTTGCAGGTGGCTAATGAGGCCAACCCTTGCATGGAATGTTCATTTGCACAAGGGAAAGGAGGGTTTATGTCCTGTGCTTTTCTGGCTTGCCACTTCAGCTCTCCAGCTGCTGTCGTGTTAGATTTGTACAACTTGGAGCCTTTGTGCAACAGAGGAATGCCAAGTGACTCAATCACTTGCTGTTTGTTCCCAGGAATCAGGGTTTATGTTGAAAGCTTTCAATGCAGATTTCAGATTTTCTTTGAAGGATTTCTCCTAACATCCTTGGGATCACTGTCATTGCTGTAGTTTTCCATAGAAGAGTCTCTTAGGATGCTGGTGGTCTGTTATGTGTACATCATGTTTCACCTTGGGATGATGTGGATTCTGAGGAGACCTGCTTGGGTGAATACCTCAGTGGAACTTTGTCTTGCCACTTGATGTTGAGGATTTTCTCAAGATATGTGATGTGAAAGTGGTTCAGCTTCCTGGCATGAGGTTGGTACACCATCTATGTTTTGCATGCCTAAAGTAGTGTGGGGAGCACAACTGCCCAGTAGACCTTTAGTTTGGTCTGGATGCTGATGCTTCTATTCCAGATATTGGCATACAATCTGTCGAAAGTTGCGCTGGTTCTGGCAATGTGAAGCTTCATCTTGTCATCACTAGTGATGCTCTGACAGTGTGCTGCCAAGGTAGGTGAAGTGGCTCACTACATTGAGTGTTTGGCTGTTGATGGTGATGTTGGGCTCAATATATGGCTTTCCAGGGTCCGGTTGATGCTTGATTTGAGTCTTCTTTGTACAAATGGTGAGACCAAAGCCTATGCAGGACCTAAAGAACTTGTCAACCCTGCTTTGCAGGTTGGCTTTTGAGCCAGCATTGAGGATGCAGTCATCAGCAAATAAGAAATCCCTGATTATGTCTGTCATAACCTTGCTTTTCCCTTGAAGTCTCCTGGGATTGAATAGTTTTACACATGTACAGTACCTGATGTGGATTATGGAAGTGTCTTTGCTGGGGTATTACATATATGCCAACCATTACGTTTTTGGTGTAATCATTATGCTTTTGTAAACTAAATTACGCGTTACGCTTTAATGTATATGGATTACACTTTTTCAGTATATCCAACTCCCTAGAAAATCAATTATTTGTTTTCTCGTTATTATTAACATTCCATTAATTCCACAGACCATATTTTAGAAAAGATGGCTTTTATGTAACTACAATATAAGAGTATGCTTGACTGTGGACTTACTAAACAGTATCATGTTCTATTTATAGCTAACCTGGTTCTACTGTCGACCTCATATTCTATTTTATAGCATCTGTATGCTTAGTGAGGAGAGAGCAGACTGGTTTTCTAAATTTAGTCTTTACACGCAGATTCCGTGAAAAAGTATTTTATTTTAGTTTATGCATTTATGTGAGCAAATATATCTCCTTTAAAAATTTCCCAGATAAATTAGAAAAAAGCAACCCAAGAAATACCGAAAAAAATATAACAGAATCCTCAAAATATTAAGACATGAGTGCAGCATCATGTGACATCTATTTCCGGCCATGTAGAAAGAATTTTAATATTTGGCACTAAGTCTTAAGATGGTTTTTAGTCGATGTGTGTAAAGCTAAAAGTGCAACATATGAAAACTTGAAACAGTAAAGGATGTTAAAAGACAAGAGGGGCAAATAAATCATTGTTTATTGAAATTTTAGCATGTTATATGTGGATTACGCTTTTTCTGCCTGGATTCCGCTCTTTGACCACTTGGATTACGCTTTTTCTTCGTAAGGGGTTGGCATGTATGGTATTATCTCTTAAAAAATCAGTTAAAAAAAAGTTGGTGGAGCCTTTCTTTCAGGGCTGTGCCCCCTTCCTTGTAGACTTCAGCTGGAGTCTGAACCAGGTGCTTTGCCACTGGAGAGCAGGCATATTACTTTCTGTGTCTCCAACAAGGTTGGAGGGTCTTCCAGTGCTTCGTTGATGTGTAATTAGGTGCGGCAATTAATGTTTAAAGTGTGAGTAGGGATGCAGTAAAAGTGTTCAGCCCCTCGTTGAAGAATCTTGAAGGGTGAACCTCAACCAAAGTGTAAACCATGACAGTGTCCACATTCAGTGGAACTTACTTGTGCTGAGGTTATCGACTTATACCCTGACGTAGTTTAGTTTTAAGTGAACTCTGTTACGAAATTTTATAATGATCTACCACTAAGGAAATTCTTGGACTTTAGGATGGTAATAAAGTTTATATAAGAAATTTTGACCTTATTATGATTTTTAATATTTTGACCTTTATTGTTCGATTTTTCATAGAGTTTAAATAGTATTAAATTATTTACCTTTTATTTTGTAGTGTTTGATATTTGCATTTTTTTGAAAGAGTTCATCTCCTTGATGTTTTTTTGCAGTTTTTTTAACGTTAGTTTTATTTAGTACCACTTTAGTTTTTGTTTCCATGATTTGTGTGATAAAGAATTCTTTCAGTGGTCATTATAAGGAAGAAATGACCTTTTTCTTCTGCAGAGAAAGGTTTATCAGGTCATTAAATTAGTGGCCTGTAGCAAATACAAAATCCACGACAAAAACACCTCATATTCCATGCCAAAAATAGTGATTTCACAATACATGTCAAAATTTATTTTTCATTATTTTCTTTATGCTTTTTAAGAAGTGCTATGCATTCAATAAAATTAACTTTCAGTTTCAACATTAATTTTAGGAATCAGTCTTTCAGAAGGGAGACTAATGGAACTGGAGATGGGGATAGCATTCCAGCCATCAAACTCACGAGAAAATGTGAAATTCAAATTGATTCTAATATAACAAGGTAAACATTTTGTTTTGGGGTGAAGGTTGCAGACATACATGAAGCAAAACATCAAATGGCTATAAGGCCAAGTGAGCTTACAGTATATCTTCGTGTTCATCACATGTAATACATCTGCAAACAATTACTGTTTTAAACTTTTTCTCAAACACTATGAAACCATTTTTGACCAAATTTGGCAGGGACCATCCTAAAATGAAGGCTTTCCTATCTCTACAAATGATGCCAATCCATCATAAATATGGGTGCCATTACTAAAAATAGAAAGAAAAATAACTACATGTCTTAAAACTACTGTACAGAATTGAATCAAATTTCATGATACACATCCTGGCAGGAAGACCATTGAAGCCAGTAGCCACCATTATTATAAACTGCATATTCCAAAGTAAAATACCAGATTCAACCAAATTTGGCACCAGGCATCCTGGCATAAATGCCTGTTTCAAATCACATTACGAAAAGTATATATAAATTAGTTTTTCTCCAAAACTTGCTGAACAGAACTTGATTTTATAATAATAATAATAATGAAGACTTTTTGTAGCGCCTACTCTTTAGAAACTCTATGCACTTTACAACATCTGTAATTTTATGACTATGAAAAACAAAAACAATGAAATTGGAAAACATAAAAAATGCTGAAAATATTTAAGATAGAAAACATTATTAGGTCTTTAAGTTTTTTCTTGCAGTAAAAAAAGGTGAGTTTTAAAAGCACTCTTGAATGGGATCACTGTGTCTTAGTGTCTGATTTCAATGGCCAATTCATTCTACATTGCTGGGCCCTATTATGTAAAAGAATATCCATATGACATCGTTTTCTGAGTGGGAATAATGATGAGGAACATAAGTATCTTGCTGGTGTGTACAGATGGGTGAGGCTGGATAGGTATGCTGGACTGGAGTCCATCAGTGAAAGGTAGCACAGAGAACAAATTTTGTGTTTGATTCTGGATCAAATGGAGAGCCATTGTAGGGTAAAGAGTAACTGGGAGGTGTGCTCTGATCATGGTACTATAAAGATGATATTCGATTGAAATCATCATGGCATGGCTTGCATTTTGTTTTTTTCATATTAATTAAACCCAGAAAATGTACAAGAGATTGATATATATTGAGATTTTTTGACCAGGTGTATTCACTCAGATAGTATATATATTACACTTCATTTGAATAAAAAGAGAAAATGTGTAAAATTTATTGAAAGAGAAATATCATGGATGAATACTATTTTGTATGTATCTCTTTCAGTGTCATTTGGAGAAAAAGATATCAAGGTAATATGTTCCATTAAAAAGCATATTAAAATACACAGTTATGTCTATCCATAATGGAGAAGTTATCTCCCATTATAAGGAAAATGATTCTCTGCTTTTATAGTCCAAGTCATTTAATTTTTAAGACTCATAATGATGTTTTATGCTAAATAATATGTACTTTTATACAATGTTCAGTATTTTATTCTTCAGTTGTCTGTGCATAAGAGATGAGTTGGCTGTATCTTCAGAAAATCGCATGCTTTTACGGATACGATGGAATGGCACACAAAATGAGAGATCCTCATTTCACCTACAGGATATATCTATTGCTGCAGACTTCCAGCAGTCAAGAGGTATGTATCAAGCACCTGCAAGGGGTTCAGAATTTTGGATTTGAGTAATTAAATGCTAGGCCTGACTCTGACCAGAGTATACAATAAATTTACATTCAATTAAAACATTCAACACAGCTTAGATGTAAGAAACAACCTCTTCCCCTGCTTTAAGAATTGTAAAAGCCAATTAGTCAATTAGTAAGAAAGATAAGAAGCATACATAATGAAATATATTTTTACAAATTCCCTTTCATTCTAACTGATTGCTTGTTGCTGACTACCTCAAGCTGCACGTTTGTGGCTGATCTATGTGAACATTATGTTTGTAGTTCACTTATGGGAACAATATGTTTTAGCTGACTTATTCAGACTGCATGCTTTTAACTGACTTATTCAGACTGCATGCTTGTAACTGACTTATTCAAACAGCATGGCTTGTAGCTGACTTATTCAAACTGCATGCTTTTAACTGACTTATTCAAATATAATGTTTGTAACTGACTTATTCAAACTGCATGCTTTTAACTGACTTATTCAAACATAATGCTTGTAAGTGACTTATTCAAACTGCATGCTTGTAACTGACTTATTCAAACAGTATTGTTTGTAACTGACTTATTCAAACAGAATTGCTTGTAGCTGACTTATTCAAAAAGCATGCTGTTAGCTGACTTATTCAAAAATAATGCTTGTAACTGACTTATTCAAACAGTATTGCTTATAACTGAGTTATTCAAACAGCATGCTTGTAACTGACTTATTAAAAAAGTATGCTGTTAGCTGACTTATTCAAACATAATACTTGTAACTGACTTATTCAAACATAATGCTTGTAACTGACTTATTCAAACATATTGCTGGTAGCTAACTTATTCAAACAGTATGCTGATAACTGACTTAATGGAAGATTGTGTTTTGCTGACTTATTCAATCAGCCAGTTTGTAGCTGACTTGTTTAAACATCATGTTTGAATCTGTTGTATTTGATCAGAATGCTTGTAACTGATGTTCTTGAACAGCATGCTTATAGCTGATTTATTCAAACAGCATACTAATAGTTGATAGTTCTGTGCTTTGCCATCTTGGTCATGATACTATACATATCACAATACTTAGTTGACAATACAATACTTGATGCAATATGTATACTGCAGATAATACATCTTGTGATACTCAGATGGTATAATGTGTATACTGCAGATAATACATCTTGTGATACTCGGATGGTATAATATGTATACTGCAGATAATACATCTTGTGATACTCGGATGGTATAATATGTATACTGCAGATAATACATCTTGTGATACTCGGATGGTATAATATGTATACTGCAGATAATACATCTTGTGATACTTGGTACAATATGTATCCCGTCATCGTCGGCATCCGTCTGTCTTCGAGAGACGATGGTGTAGCTTCCGATTTGGGTGTCCTATTTGCACCTTCGCGAGTGGCTGAAGAGTCCGACCCTTGAGTGACAGTCTCTGTTGCACTTGCTGCAGGTGTATGCTGATGCTTGCTGAGGATGTTTTTGGTTCGCCTTCCTCCTGGCTCTCTTTGCAGCGAGGTTTGTGTTTCTCATCTCCTCAGCTTTTTGAGTGCCCTGTCTGACAGCAAGACGCCACACAGAGCGGTCGTCAGCACAGCTCTCCCAATTGTTTATGTTGATGTTGGCTGTCTTCATGTTCTTTTTGCAGACATCTTTGTAGCGCAGACGTGGCCTTCCAGTCGTTCGTGCACCTTCTACTAGCTCGCCGTACAGCAGGTCTTTGGTATACGGCCTGGGTCCATTCTCCTAACATGGCCTAGCCAGCGAAGGCGCCTCTCGCTGAGAATGGAGTACATGCTGTTCATGCCGGTGCATTTCAGAACCTCTGTGTTGGGAACTTTGTCCTGCCACTGGATATGCAGAATGCGCTGCAAGCATCTCAGGTGGAAGCTGTTGAGTTTCCTCGCATGACTCGCGTAGGTGGTCCATGCCTCGCTGCTGTAAAGGAGTGTGCTGAGCACGCATGCCTGGTAGACGCGCAGTTTGGTCTTCTCGGTGAGGTTGTGATTGTTCCAGACCCTCTGGTTCAGTCTTGCCATAACTGCTGATGCCTTGGCAATCCGGCCATTTACATCAGTATCAACGGAGAGCTAGTTGGAGATGGTGGACCCAAGGTATGTGTAGTCCTCAACAACTTCCAGGTTGTACCCATCAATGGCAATGGCATACATGCCAACCATTACGCTTTTGGCGTAATCATTACGCTTTTTCCCACTAAATTCCGCGTTACGCGTTAACGTTTATAGATTACGCTTTTTCGATATATCCATCTTGCGAAAAAAAAAAAAAAAATTTCGTTTTTATTAGCATTACTTTATTTTTTACATACTGTTTTATTTTTAATTAAAAAATACCCCGCTTCTACATAACTACGATATACGAGTATACTTGTCCGTGGACTTTCCTAATATTCATGTTCTATTTATAGCAACTATCATGTTACTAAGATACTTTCAAACTTTCGACCTCATATTCTATTTATAGCGGCTTAGTGAGGAGAGAACAGACTGGTTTCTATTTTGTTTAAATCATTATGCACATACTCTTTGTTCTAATTTTGTATAGTGCAGAACCAGTCTAAAAGTTTTTTTTGCGCTAAAAGTATTAAAAAATTCTCAATGCGTTTATGAGTGCAAAAAATATCTCTTAAATAATTTCACAGATGGGTTAGAAAAAGTCAATAATAAACAAAGCAAAATGTAATCAATCCTCCAAACACGACGAGGGCATCGTCACGTGACGTCTAATCGCTGGCGCTAAATGGCTTCAGATGTTAAGATGGATTCTAGTCTTTGTGTATGTTAGAGCACATTTTTTCCCCCAAAAATTTCGCAGATGGATCAGAAAAAAAGCAAAACAACGAGTCCTCCAAAGATTCAAAGATAAATATATGAATGGCATAATACAGCGTTCCATTCTAGGACAGCATCATGCTCATTGCAGACTGCGGAAACGATTTTAGCATTGGTCATGGTGGTAAATTTGATGTGGAAAAACACGTGAAAACAAGGAAACACATCGAATTAGCTCGCCTTACGAACTCTAATACTAAGGTAACTTCTTATTTACCGAGGTTTTAATAGAACACGGACTACACTTGGCGGTAGCAGACCACGCTGGTCCCTTGTTCAAGCGGATGTTTCCTGATTCGAAAATTGCGGAAAAATATGCTTGTGCAAGAACAAAATCATCTCACATTGTTCGGTGCCTAGCAGAAGATACTTCACTTAAAATTGCAGAAGCAATGAAAATTGGGCCGTTTAGTATTGCCACAGACGGGAGTTGTGATTATGATGTTAAAAAGTTGTACCCAGTATGTGTTAGATACTTTGACAGTGAAAAAGGCAAAGTCATGAGTGTTCTTCTTTCTTTACCAGAATTAACAGTAGATTCCACTGGACAAAACATTTTTGATTTGCTTGACAATATTTTGAAGAAACATGACATAAGTTGGCAGAACTGTATGGGGTTTGCAGCTGATAATGCATCAGTGATGACTGGAATTCATAAAGGAGTTGCATCCTATATTTTGAAAATGTCTCCATCAGTGTTCATAACAGGTTGCCCCTGTCATTTGATGCACCTTGCTGCTGGTAAGGCTGCTGATAAATTAGAAGTAGATATTGGCCATTTATTAATAGATATCTACTATTATTTGGAGAAAAATAGTAAAAGGAAACAGGCTCTAAAGTTGTTACAAGATCAGTTTGATCTTGAAGACTATAAAGTTATAAAGCATGTGTGTACAAGATGGTTATCCCTTGGCAAATGTGTTAGCCGTTTACTTGAGCTTTGGGATGCATTACAAGCATTCTTTCAAACTGAAAGTGAATCTGCACAGAGAAAACATGGTGGAAAAGTGAAGAAGAGTGGTACAAAAGCAGAATCTGTTATTGCAAGTCAGAAGAGAACAAGAGATGAAAGTATAGACAGACATACTAACAATAAAGAGATTGGTGTAGCAGAAAGAAAGAAATTTAAATCCATGGAATTTTTATTTGAGAGGCCTCTATCTATCCAGCTAGAGGGCCTCCAGGCTCAGACCATGACTGTGAAAGATAAATCTTTTGACATAAAATTTCATCAGCCATCTGGATCAGGTTCTTCAGAGTATGAATCTGTTAAAAGCATACTGGATCTTCTCATACTTCAAAGGGCAAAACTAGCATGTGAGATGGTTTACAAAAAGCTTAATGATCCAGTTACAAAACTGTACTGCATGTTTATGAAGAGTGCCATTCCATTGTTTGATGCAGCAAATGTCTTGCAGAAAGAAGAACCATGCATTCATATTATGCACAAGATTCTGTCAAACCAGTTGTCAGATTTGCTAATAAGGTTTATTAAGCCAGAAATCATCGCATCAGCCAAACTTTTAACTGATATTGACTTTCATGACCATGCAAACCAGAAAGATAATGAAGATCTAGCTATTGGTGCAGAAGCAAGAGAATTCATAGAACACAATTCTACTCTTCCTGTGAAGATGTTCTATGATAATGTTAGAGATTATTATGCTACAGCCTGTGATTACATGCTCCATAAATTCCCATATGGAGATGAACTGCTTTTAAATGCTTCAGTTGCTTATGTAAATGAGAGACAGTCAAAAAGCTTCAAAAGTGTTAGATTCTTTGTCAAGAGATATCCCTTTCTATTGCCACCCTTGTCTAACTTGGATCATCTGGAAGAAGAATTCCTGAAGTATCAAGTTGGGATTCTACCTGACAATATACTTAATGCAGATAGAGTTGATGTGCAATGGCACCTTATTTCCCAGCTAAAAGACTCTATCACTGGAAGAAATAAATTTACTCTTCTTTGTCAGGTTATGAAAGGAATATTGGTTCTTTACCATTCTAATGCTGACTGTGAGAGATTGTTCAGTGTTGTTAACAAAAATAAAACTGAATTCAGGTCCAGGCTAAGTAACCCAGTACTGAGTGCTCTACTGGTATGCAAAACATTCATGGCCTCAGCTGGTACAAAATTTTTTGAAATGCAACATGACAATCTGTTGCTTTCTAAAGCTAAAAGTGCTACATATGAACACTTGAACCATTAATGAATGATAAAAGACGAGAAAAGCAAATAAATCATTGTTAATTGTAATTGTAGTATGTTGTATGTGGATTACTCTTTTTCTGCTTGGATTCCTCTTTTTGACCACTTGGATTACACTTTTTCCTCGTCAGGGGTTGGCATGTATGCAATGGTGGGAGAGGAGTCTGCGTTCTGCACCATTACATTCGTCTTCTTCAGACTGATGGTCAGTCCAAACTCCTTGCAGGCGTGGGAGAGGCGGCATACTAGCTGCTGCAGTCCATCTTCTGTGTGTGATGTCAAGGCTGCATCGTCGGCGAAGAGCAATTCACGGATGAGAACCTTTGTAACTTTAGTTTTTGCATGGAGACGGGCGATGTTAAACAGTTTTCCGTCAGTCCTGGTGTGTATATACACACCCTCACTGCAGTCCTTCAATGCGTACTGGAGGAGAATGGAAAAGAAGATGGCAAAGAGAGTTGGCGCAAGGACACAGCCTTGCTTCACTCCACTGCTGACTGGGAAGGCCTCTGATGTTGCGCCGTTGATGCACACTGTGCTGTGAATGTTTTCGTGGAACGATGTTATGATAGCGAGCAGTCATGGGGGGCAGCCTATCTTCTTAAGGATCCTGAAGAGTCTGCTCCGGCTGACCAGGTCAAATGCCTTGGTCAGGTCTATGAAGGCAATGTAGAGGGGCATCTGCTGCTCACGACACTTCTCCTGCAGCTGTCATAGTGAGAAGATCATGTCTACAGTTGACCTGCCTGCTCGGAAGCCACACTGGGACTCTGGGTAGACTCAGGATGCTAGGTTCTGCAAGAGCGCCAGGATGACACGGGTGAATGCCTTTCCAACAATACTGAGAAGAGAGATGCCCCGGTAGTTGTTGCAGTCACTGTGGTCTCCTTTTTTCTTGTATAGAGTGACAATGTTTGCATTTGTGTCCTTGTCCCCAGCAGAGGCAGAGGCAATATGTATACTGCAGATAATACAACTTGTGATACTTGGTACAATATGTATACTGCAGATAATACATCTTGTGATACTTGGTTGGTACAATATGTATACTGCAGATAATACATCTTGTGATACTCGGATGGTACAATATGTATACTGCAGATAATACATCTTGTGATACTCGGATGGCACAATATGTATACTGCAGATAATACAACTTGTGATACTTGGTACAATATGTATACTACAGATAATACAACTTGTGATACTTGGTACAATATGTATACTGCAGATAATACATCTTGTGATACTTGGTACAATATGTATACTGCAGATAATACAACTTGTGATACTCGGATGGTATAATATGTATACTGCAGATAATACATCTTGTGATACTTGGATGGTACAATATGTATACTGCAGATAATACATCTTGTGATACTTGGTACAATATGTATACTACAGATAATACAGCTTGTGATACTTGGATGGTACAATATGTATACTGCAGATAATACATCTTGTGATACTTGGATGGTACAATATGTATTATCATACAGATTCCTTCTCTTGTCATTTTTAAAAAAAATACTCTTCCAGTGAGAACTCACTATTATATGAGTATGATCCATTTTTAAATTCCGCAAATTGTTGATTCTCCAGAAAATAATATGCCATTTAAGGTATTTGTTCTATTCCATGTAGATAGTTAATACATTCTGCTTTCTTTAAACTCTGTCTTAAAGTGGTAAATGCTACTAACGTCACACTCTTCTGTTTCTCTGTATTCTTTCTTTCCTCATACATTCAGAATCAGATTTGGGCAAATTTCAGAATTATATAAAACTTATAAACATTTAAAACTTACCAGAAAATTTTGGTTCTTTACAAAAATGATGTTTTTGTTGAAAGATCAAATTGTTTTAGATTTTTAAATCTTTATATTGTTCTTACCTCATGACTTTAAATCGTTGTTTTACTAAAGGTTGTCTTTGCTTTTCATTTTATACAAAGATTTTATATATATATATATTTATATAATTGAAAGAGGAATCATATTAGCCTCATATTGTTGCTTTTCATATCATATACATTGGTACAGTAGAACCTGTCTTGAAAGACAATCTCTTTTGCCACACAATTATGGTCTCTCATAGCAAGTAACAATACTATATAATCAATACATTTGTGCATTGAGAGTGTGGTCTCTCCAGACAGGTGTTCTCACATAGCAGTGGTATTTCAAGACAGGTTTTACTGTATCAGCATGGAAGTTCTTTCATAGATGATTATATTAACTTTTATATATATATATATATATATATATATATATATATATATATATATATATATATATATATATAACTGTTAGGTGCATCTGAGAAGTTGTCAGTGGATAAATCCATATGATATTAAACATATAGGGTGCTGGAAGTTTATATTTATTGCAGTCTTATGAAAATCAGATCTCCTCAGTCCTACGTGGAGATTTGAGATGCAAATAAGGAGTCATGTTCTATTGACCTAGTGGTTTGCTAATATAATCTCAACTTTTTGAAAGTAATACATTTCATTCAGAATTTGCAATGCTTCATCAGAACGGCTACTAAAAGATAAGGTAATTCCAAATGTCACCAAAACATTAACTTTTATTGGTGTATGTCAGTTATCAATATAGGACTATGGTATTTAATTTTAATCAGATTGTATCTGCTGTACCCCATATTAGTATATAGTACATGAGGGTATATTGCACAGCAAAAACCAAGTACATGTATCTGATGTTATCTATATGGAAATGTTTATAAATTAATAAATTTATCTTACATATGTATTATTATACATGTGACCAAATATCCCATTTTTAAATGTAGAAGTATTTTTTTTTCTGCTTAATTAATCTGTCAACTTATAATTGTCAGTCTTGATTGCTAAATGCTGATTTTTGTAGCCTGCAGTCTGTCAGATGTGGATGGACATGTGGTTCAGATGGAATACAGTCCCATTATAGGTGGTTACGTCATGGTAATGTCAACAGGACGAGCCATCTTCATTGTACCTCCTTCCAACAGGAGGGATGAGAATGTAAGTGTAAATAATGTAATAAGAATTATTGGGTTTAATTTACATTTTCTGCCTTTTATGCTCAAGAAACTTTTGTCATTGACCAATGTATCCATAATTATTTTGCATTTATTCCTTTTTTTTTTTGGGAGGGGTGCAATAATTATAGATATTCATACTTTACAGCTGATTCTTAAGTAGAATGGTCATCATAGGTTTATGAGTGGATATGATCTGTGTTGTCAAAGGTTTATGAGTGGATATGATCTGTGTTGTCATTTCGAATTCCAGACACAGTTTGGGTTGTGAAACACTGGAGATTCCAAACATCTGTTACACCATTTTGTCTTTAAGACAGATTAACAAGACTTTAGCAGTCTGATCCATATTTTGAGGAGTTTCTTGTAAAGAATTAACTCCATCTAACGCCCTGTAAACAGTCAATTTACATATTGGTTCGAGCACTATAGAAAAGTCTTGAATGTTAGACAATCTAATATTTCCGAAATGACTTGTATTTATTTAAGCATTAATTTTCAAGACCAAGCAATATTTATCGAAAGAGTACAGTTAACCTTTTACCTCAAATTCCTCTGGAAGCCTCTATCCAATTAGCATAGGAGCACATTTGGATGCCTCTGCACCATTCATATGGAAGCACATTTGGATGCCTGCCCACTGTAAACATCAGCCATTTTGAGCTGGTGTTTGTAGCAACACATTAAGGGAAAATCCCATATTAGGTACTATATTCATTAGTTTGAATAACTGTAAAAAAAAAATAATTGTACAGCTATAATGATCAGGTTTTACTCTTAAATATTTATTTACATAATAAATGTGTACAAAAAAAATGTAAAATGGTTAAACTTGATGTTAAACGTAAGATATACTACATTGCTTAACAGTTAAGAGGCAGGCCTATCTGTATGGAGCCATTTGGTAAAATGTGTTTATAGCGCACTGCACTGTGTAACTTTAGCAAAATGTATATCAACTACACAATAAGTCGTACACTTTATGGGGTAAAGGGTTAATCAAACATAGTGAATGTTTATCCTCATTAATATCATTACATTTCATGAAATAAGGAATGAAAATTTTTAAAAAATTGTCAAGAGTTTGTCATTATTTCAAACTGATGAATATAAAGCAGAATTTTTTAATAACACAACCATTTGCATCTTGATATTCAAGCAATATTTTCATTTTTTGTATGTTTTTATACCACCAATATGTACATGTGCATACAACTGTGAAGTAATGGTGTTCATAAGTCAAAGTTTGAGATGTACAAACACAGAGATAATTGTATGGTCATTGAAATCAGTAAAAGCAACACACACACACACACACACACGCAAACACACATACACATACAGGCATATGATGGATGAGGTTGCTATAATTTAGAAATTGGTAAAGTCACCAATAAAATAATGAGGTACCTTATGATATTTGTAAGACATCAGGTTGTTGACACCTGTTTTGTTCCATATTAAAATCAGTGTTTATATCTGTTAGCAAAGTCACTGCATAAAAGGAAAAAAAACCTAAATTTACAAATCTATCCATCATTTTATGATCATTTTGGTATAGTAGGAATAAAGAAAATCATGATTAGGGCAATGAAAGTAAAAGCTATCATTTTTATGTTGAAAAATAAAAGGACTTATTGTTTAATGAAAATATGACTTCTATACATGTATCATTTACTGCCACATATTACTTCCTGCAGAAATTGCACAACCAGTCAACTTCATCCTACAGTACTTAAATAGCTAGAAAGAAAACCAGTCAGCTTCATCCTATTGTACATAAAAAGCTTGTAAGACAACCAGTGCACTTCATCCTACAGTATATAATACATGTAGCTAGTAAAAAACCAGTCAGCTTCATCCTATTGTACATAAAAATATAAAAAGACAACCAATCAGCTTCATCCAACAGTACACAAATAGCTAGTAAGACAACCAGTGCACTTCATCCTACAGTATTTAATAGCTTGTAAGAAAACCAGTCAACTGCATCCCATTGTACATAAAAAGATAGTAAGACAACCAGTCCACTTCATCCTACAGTATATAAATAGCTAGTAAGAAAACCAGTCAGCTTCATCCTATTGTACATAAAAAGACAACCAGTCAGCTTCATCCAACAGTACACAGATAGCTAGTAAGACAACCAGTCAACTTCATCCTACAGTACATAAATAACTAGTATTGGATTACCAGAAGCTTTATAGGTAGGAGTCAAACAGCTTGTTGATCACAATCAGTATTGGCAATTTTAACAAGTAAGCTTATCTTCAAAGTTTCTGAGACAGCTTCAGTGATCAAGGTTTAAGTCAAAGAACATTACATTGAAATGTTGTCTTGCACCTTCAGATATATTGTGAACATGTTAACTTGGGCAATTAAAAACATCTTTTGTCCCATGTTTGGTTTCTCAATTTTATTTTGTTTCTACACAGGCAGCTGCAGGTATATGGGCACCAGACCTTATGGATGCTTCCTGTCTGGCCATCAATCACAGATACAGGTTGATGACATTTGGATGCAAAAGGTAGATTTATTTCTCACCAAACATTGGCTACATTACAGTGGATTTCTTTGTTTTTTGAAAAATTGTTAAAGCTACGTTAAAATCCTCATCAAACAAACAAACAAAGCAAGTTCATGTGGCACTATCATGACAAATGCAAAGGTTGTAATGAAATTTGCATTTATTAAATAAATTTATGAAACATTTTACAACATACCAATTACTGCATATCAACATATCAATCACTTTAATACACAATGTCAAACACTGTAGTACATCATACAAATCACTGTAATAGAGAACACCAAACACTGTAGTACATTATACTAATTCCTGTAATACAGCACACAAAACACTGTAGTACATCATACTAATTCCTGTAATACAGCACACCAAACACTAGTACAAATACTAATTCCTGTAATACAGCACACCAAACACTGTAGTACATCATACAAATCCCTGTAATAGAGAACACCAAACACTGTAGTACATTATACTAATTCCTGTAATAGAGCACATCAAACACTGTAGTGTATCATACAAATCACTGTAATACAGCACACTAAACGCTAGTACAACATACTATACCAAACATTGTAGTACATCATACAAATCCCTGTAATAGAGCACACCATATCATACAAATCACTGTAATAGAGCACACCAAACACTAGTACAACATACTATACCAAACACTGTAGTACATCATACATATCACCATAATAAAGAACACCAAACACTGTAATACAAATCCCTGTAACACAGCACACCAAACACTAGTACAACATACTATACCAAACACTGTAGTACATCATACATATCACTGTAATAGAGCACACCAAACACTGTAATACAAATCCCTGTAATACAGCACACCAAACACTAATACAACATACTATACCAAACACTGTAGTACATCATACAATCACTGTAATAGAGCACACCAAACACTGTAGTACATCATACAAATCCCTGTAATACAGCACACTAAACACTAGTACAACATACTATACCAAACACTGTAGTACATCATACATATCACTGTAATAGAGCACACCAAACACTGTAATACAAATCCCTGTAATACAGCACACCAAACACTAGTACAACATACTATACCAAACACTGTAGTACATCATACATATCACTGTAATAGAGCACACCAAACACTGTAATACAAATCCCTGTAATACAGCACACCAAACACTAATACAACATACTATACCAAACACTGCAGTACATCATACAATCACTGTAATAGAGCACACCAAACACTGTAGTACATTATACAAATCCCTGTAATAGAACACACCAAACACTGTAGTACATGATGCAAATCACTGTAATAGAGCATGCCAAACACTGCAGTACATCATGCAAATCACTGTAATAGAGCACACCAAACACTGTAGTACATTATACAAATCCCTGTAATAGAACACACCAAACACTGTAGTACATCATACAATCACTGTAATAGAGCACACCAAACACTGTAGTACATTATACAAATCCCTGTAATAGAACACACCAAACACTGTAGTACATCATGCAAATCACTGTAATAGAGCATGCCAAACACTGTAGTACATCGTACATATCAGTGTAATACAGCAGACCAAACACTAGTACAACATACTATACCAAACATTGTAGTACATCATATAAATCACTAACAGAGCACACCAAACACTGTAGTACATTATTCAAATCCCTGTAAAAGAGCACAGCAAACGCTGTAGTACATCATACAAATCCTTGTAATACAGTACACCAATTACAGTCGACTCCACTTAACTGCACATTGGTCAACTGCACACTCCAGATAACTGCACGTAGTCATGCCAATCCCATTTTTTCCCAATGCTTTTCAATGGGAACAAACTTCTGATAACTGCACTTCGCTTAAATGCACACTCCGGATAACAGCACAATATTTTTATGCCCGTGACACATTATTCAGTACAATTTTACTCCGGTTAACTGCACAATTTATAGTATTGATCAGTTAGTTATTGCCACTGCTGTAGTGCTTCAAATAAGCCGACAATTAGGTCGGTAAATGCGACTTTGTAAATGATTGACATGTAAAAGACGTCTTAGGTGGTATATACATGTATATCCACGCCCATTAGGAAGCAATAGCGTGGGAAAAAATCATAGTACAGCATGGGAAACATTGCTCTAAACCATTAAATCATAGTACAGCATGGGAAACATTGCTATAAACCATTAAATCATAGTACAGCATGGGAAACATTGCTCTAAACCATTAAATCATAGTACAGCATGGGAAACATTGCTCTAAACCATTAAATCATAGTACAGCATGGGAAACATTGCTCTAAACCATTAAATCATAGTACAGCATGGGAAACATTGCTATAAACCACTAAATCATAGTACAGCATGGGAAACATTGCTCTAAACCATTAAATCATAGTACAGCATGGGAAACATTGCTATAAACCATTAAATCATAGTACAGCATGGGAAACATTGCTATAAACCATTAAATCATAGTACAGCATGGGAAACATTGCTATAAACCGTTCGGGTTTGAATGATTTCAAAGCAACAAATGAATGGTTGGAAAGATGGAAAATACGCAACGGAATTTAATTTAAACGACAACACGGCAAAAAAACAGGATGCAGACGACTTTGGAGCTGAAAGGCTTTTTCTGTGGAAAATGACCCAACAATGTCTGACAGCGGTTTTCGAATAACAAGCGATCTATAGAATTTCTTGAAATTCGCTATAATTCCATTGGTTGAATTATTGAAGTTGTGTTCGGAGGAAGGAAAACAAGCTTAACATTTCAGTAAAAGTTGAAAGAGTGGATTCTAATTATTGTTTAAATTTACTCTTCACATATATTTGTGCCGTGATGATTTAAAACTGTACTGTACCGTATTTCGGTTAACTGCACACTCCGGTTAACTGCACAGTCTCGTGACGGGCCCGAGGGTGTGCATTTAACCGGAGTCGACTGTACTAGTACAACATACTATACCAGACACTGTATTACATCATACAAAGCGCTAATACACGACACCAAACACTGTAGTACATTATACAAATCCCTGTAATAGAGCATACCAAACACTGTAGTACATCATACAAATCACTGTAATACAGCACACCAAACACTAGTACAAGATACTATACCAAACATTGTATCACATCATACAAATTCCTGTAATAGAGCACACCAAACACTGTAGTACATTATGCTAATCAATGTAATTCAGTACACCAAACACTGTAATACAGCACACCAAACACTGTAGTACATCATTGAAATCACTGTAATACAGCATACCAAACATTGTCTTACATCATACAATCACTGTAATACAGCACACCAAACACAAGTACAACATACTATACCAAACGTAGTTCATCATACAAATCACTGTAATAGAGCACACCAAACACTGTAGTACATTATACAAATCCCTGTAATACAGTACACCAAACACTAGTACAACATACTATACCAAACACTATAGTACATCATATAAATCACTAACAGAGCACACCAAACACTAATAGAGCACACCAAACATTGTAGTACATCATACAAATCACTGTAACACAGTACACCAAACACTGTAGTAATCATACAAATCACTAAGACATTATACCAAACACTGTAAAATTGCTAACATAGTACACAAAACCACTAAGACCACTTGTAGGCTGCAAACACTAATTTCTTTAATATAATATAATTACTCTTCTTGCACCAGATTTCAGTGTTGTTTTAATTTTCCCTGATGGCTGGACAAAACATGTTTGCAGGCGGGGTCCAGCCTGCAGGCCACGGCTTGTGGTGTAATTTATATTCTGTATGGTTGTCACAGCATCAATTCAGAAACTTTTTTTTTTATTGCTCAAGAATGGTGATGGTTTCAGCATTCAAATTCATTGTGTCATCCCCAGCAACCAGGTGTACAAATATTTATTTTCAACTGCAGAAATGTTCATTGCAACATGCCCTGTTAAAATTGTGTTCAAGGTGGTTTCCATAGCAACCATGTGGCATCTTAATCAGTGAGGTGGGAAATCTATTTTTCACTTTTGCCAGAATGGCTGTGTCAGTTTGGTTAAAACTTGGCAGCAGTGTTCCATATTACATCTGTTAGCAAAATTGTTTTGCAGTCGCCTCATTAACTTCATTGTAGCTTCCATAGAAACCAGGTGGATAAACATAATTTTTGCAGAATTCTTCACAACAACCTCTTATTTGTGTTTGAATGGACATTCTAAATTGGTAGGGATGTTTCTAACGACGGATTACCCAAATTATGTCTGGTGTGGATTCCCTTGCAACATCTGTCTTTTATAGCATCAAGAAGGAAAAATGTTTGGTCAGAAACTATTTCCTTATTATAGCTGGGCCCTTTTCATTCATATATTGTAGGGATATTGCTTAGCACAGTAATACTATGAATTGAGCATTTTATATAGAGCTACAAATATGGCAAAGGAGAGAAAAAAGTACAAAAACTGATTTGCAGTTTGTAAAGTTGATCTAATTCTAATATAACCTTCCATTTGATAGAAATGATTCTGCTAAGCAAACTGATATAAAAGTCATTCCGATTCTATAACAGAAGAATTTTTTGTTAAAACAATCTACATTGGTATAGTAAAACAAGACCATTTATAATTTTGCCAAATAGATGAAAAGTTGTAACTCCATATTCCCCATCCCAAATTTCATACCAATGGAAGAAGTAACTTGATTATTTTTACTAACATGTCAAATTTTAAGACAGTTGCAGTCTCCCCATTTTCACTCTTTTAGTTTGTCATCAGATTTATTTTAAAAAGCATTATTATTATACATCAGTTTATTATGCTTGTCAACTTTGTTATTATTGCCTATTTATAGCTTTATTTATTTATATGCAATAATATGTCTTTCATTTTTGTATGATATAAATCACTTTCTGTAGTGTTGAATTTCCTTTAATGATTGGTGGAAGAGACTGTTTTCAAATATATGATATTGTATTGTGATATTAGTATGTGTAAATGTGTTTATTTTTAGTGGCATCGGTGTGGCTTATGTTATCAATGAGCTGGAAGGGACACTGGAGGCTACCCACCGACTACAAGTGTCTAGTAAAGATTATGCAGGTATGTGGGCTTGATTGCCATTACAGAATGTGTTTCATTAGCACTAAGAGAAGGAATTCCAAGTCACGGGTATGCATTTTGTTGATATGATTGTCATTGAGATGAGGCAGAGCCTACCAGAAGGCAAATCATGTAAACCTCTGTTATCACTTTTCCAACTCCTGCATTAACTACTTTTCTAGTCATTTTATACTTTAATTCATGTTCATGAAAGTTCTCATGGTTTATTATTTTAATATGAATACATTTTCTGCACCATAATTCATTTTTTAAATGTTTCCTGCAGAGAAATGGAGTCAAGTATCATACTCAGTTATACTAATGCGATTATTATAAACCCACACCCATGTGTTATGAACAGATAGTGTTATAGATATCTGTTCTGTTATTGTGGTAAGATTTGAATTTTAGTGGGGCATTTGTGTTGCATGAACACATTTTTCTTAATTAGACTACATTGTTCTTTCTTACGTCTTATTGATCAAGTAGGCAAGAAGTACATTTCCAAATTATATTTAATTTCGTTTTAGATATTGCACGGGCAGCTGGTTCTGTCAGATGTATGAAATGGACACCAGATGGCACTGCTCTCGCAATGTTCTGGGAGAAAGGTGGATTTTCTTTGTGGAGTGTGTTTGGTTCCCTTCTTGTCTGTACCTTAGGTGGGGACTATAGGTATGTTAAATGACCTAATAAATCATTTTTAATTTATTTTGTTTTCTGCTCTCTATTGCTGTATGAGGCTGGAGAGATTAGAGAGGCAATCTCTGCTGTTATCTTGACTGGAGAGAAAGCTGGTTCTCAGGCGTTGTCTTGCCTGGGAGACATAGGCAAGATTAACAGAATCCTTGACATTCATTGGTTTAGGAAAATTCACTCCAAGGGTCAGAATTTTGTGCTGGATTTGGAACTTCATTTACAAGGTTCTCATGGTCTTTGAAGGTCCTTGACATTTTTGGGAAAAATGAGATAGCATTTTCAAATTCCAGAAAATTTTGGGAAAATCAAGCAGATTGCCCTGAGGTCTTTAAAAGTCTTTTGAAAATTGATATAAACCCAAACATTTTAATTTCTTTCCAGGATTATAGTGATGGCTGCTCTTTCCAAAATGATTGAAGAGAAAAAGCAGCAACTATAATAATGCATTTAACGCATTGCTGTGTCTGTTAAGAGAACAATTTATTTTTTATTAAATCTGATTCATATTTCTGAAATAATAATGAATGTTAACCTATCTTCCAGATCATTATAACTCATTGTTTGGACATTAATTATAGTTTGAATTTCATCATTAAACAATATTGTAGTATTTTGCATTCATTGTTTTCTCATATAACATAACTTGTATACAAAATGTTGGCAAAAATAGGTCTTGAAAGTCTGTTTATGATCTTTGAAAGTTTGGGAATAGTCTTTGAATTTATCATTCAGAATTCTGTATGATCCCTGACTGAGTGTCAGATAATAACACCAGTCAGTTATGAAGGTATGTTGTTCTCAAATTCATGTCATGAATGTGTTGCAGGTTAAATTTATCTTCGTTACTATGAAGGAATGCTGAAGTGATGAGTTTTGCCAAGGATTTTTTTGCCAGTTTGTATGCATACTGATTACAGTAGATGGTCAAAAGATGTAAGACATCAGTCGCATCATATAAAATAGAGTTAGTCCCTGTCATTGTTAAGCAGTGGACAACTCAATCATACATTTATGAATGTGAGAAATAAGGATTTTTTTTGATAGTTGAGTAATTATTGGCATCATACATGTAGGCATGGCTCAATATTTGTTCCATTACTCTGTATGACAAGCTGAAAACTGAGTAAATTTATTTTGTCTAGTATTATTTTCCAGTAAGTAAAGTTTGTAACCCCTGTTGTGATTATCTTTTGTTGTTTTGTATTAACTGCATGACATTAATATTGTTCCATCTAGTCATAAGACATGCTTATTTGTTTAATTCTAATAATTATACTTATAAAAGCTCTTTAGGTCTAATAATCACATTCATAAATAATCTTTAGGTCTAATAATCACACAAAATCTCCTTAGGTCTAATAATCACATTCATAAAAGCTCTTTAGGTCTAATAATCACACTCATAAAAGCTCTTTAGGTCTAGTAATCACACAAAATCTCCTTAGGTCTAATAATCACACTCATAAATGCTCTTTAGGTCTAATAATCACATTCATAAAAGCTCTTTAGGTCTAATAATCACATTCATAAAAGCTCTTTAGGTCTAATAATCACATTCATAAAAGCTCTTTAGTCTAATAATCACATTCATAATAGCTCTTTAGTCTAATAATCACATTCATAAAAGCTCTTTAGGTCTAATAATCACACTCATAAATGCTCTTTAGGTCTAATAATCACACTCGTAAACACTCTTTAGGTCTAATAATCACATTCATAAAAGCTCTTTCGGTCTAATAATCACACAAAATCTCCTTAGGTCTAATAATCACATTCATTAAAGCTCTTTAGGTCTAATAATCACACTCATAAATGCTCTTTAGGTCTAATAATCACATTCATAAACACTCTTTAGGTCTAATAATCACATTCATAAAAGCTCTTTAGGTCTAATAATCACACAAAATCTCCTTAGGTCTAATAATCACATTCATTAAAGCTCTTTAGGTCTAATAATCACACTCATAAATGCTCTTTAGGTCTAATAATCACACTCATAAATGCTCTTTAGGTCTAATAATCACACTCATAAATGCTCTTTAGGTCTAATAATCACATTCATAAAAGCTCTTTAGGTCTAATAATCACACTCATAAATGCTCTTTAGGTCTAATAATCACACAAAATCTCTGTAGGTCTAATAATCACACTCATAAATGCTCTTTAGGTCTAATAATCACACAAAATCTCTGTAGGTCTAATAATCACACTCATAAATGCTCTTTAGGTCTAGTAATCACACAAAATCTCCTTAGGTCTAATAATCACATTCATAAAAGCTCTTTAGGTCTAATAATCACACAAAATCTCCTTAGGTCTAATAATCACACTCATAAAAGCTCTTTAGGTCTAATAATCACATTCATAAAAGCTCTTTAGGTCTAATAATCACATTCATAAAAGCTCTTTAGTCTAATAATCACATTCATAATAGCTCTTTAGTCTAATAATCACATTCATAAAAGCTCTTTAGGTCTAATAATCACACTCATAAATGCTCTTTAGGTCTAATAATCACACTCGTAAACACTCTTTAGGTCTAATAATCACATTCATAAAAGCTCTTTCGGTCTAATAATCACACAAAATCTCCTTAGGTCTAATAATCACATTCATTAAAGCTCTTTAGGTCTAATAATCACACTCATAAATGCTCTTTAGGTCTAATAATCACACTCATAAATGCTCTTTAGGTCTAATAATCACATTCATTAAAGCTCTTTAGGTCTAATAATCACACTCATAAATGCTCTTTAGGTCTAATAATCACACTCATAAATGCTCTTTAGGTCTAATAATCACATTCATAAAAGCTCCTTAGGTCTAATAATCACACTCATAAATGCTCTTTAGGTCTAATAATCACATTCATCAAAGCTCTTTAGGTCTAATAATCACACTCATAAATGCTCTTTAGGTCTAATAATCACATTCATAAAAGCTCTTTAGGTCTAATAATCACACTCATAAATGCTCTTTAGGTCTAATAATCACACAAAATCTCTGTAGGTCTAATAATCACACTCATAAATGCTCTTTAGGTCTAATAATCACACAAAATCTCTGTAGGTCTAATAATCACACTCATAAATGCTCTTTAGGTCTAGTAATCACACAAAATCTCCTTAGGTCTAATAATCACATTCATAAAAGCTCTTTAGGTCTAATAATCACACAAAATCTCCTTAGGTCTAATAATCACACTCATAAAAGCTCTTTAGGTCTAATAATCACATTCATAAAAGCTCTTTAGGTCTAATAATCACATTCATAAAAGCTCTTTAGTCTAATAATCACATTCATAATAGCTCTTTAGTCTAATAATCACATTCATAAAAGCTCTTTAGGTCTAATAATCACACTCATAAATGCTCTTTAGGTCTAATAATCACACTCGTAAACACTCTTTAGGTCTAATAATCACATTCATAAAAGCTCTTTCGGTCTAATAATCACACAAAATCTCCTTAGGTCTAATAATCACATTCATTAAAGCTCTTTAGGTCTAATAATCACACTCATAAATGCTCTTTAGGTCTAATAATCACACTCATAAATGCTCTTTAGGTCTAATAATCACACTCATAAATGCTCTTTAGGTCTAATAATCACACTCATAAATGCTCTTTAGGTCTAATAATCACATTCATTAAAGCTCTTTAGGTCTAATAATCACACTCATAAATGCTCTTTAGGTCTAATAATCACACTCATAAATGCTCTTTAGGTCTAATAATCACACTCATAAATGCTCTTTAGGTCTAATAATCACACTCATAAATGCTCTTTAGGTCTAATAATCACACTCATAAATGCTCTTTAGGTCTAATAATCACATTCATAAAAGCTCTTTAGTCTAATAATCACACTCATAAATGCTCTTTAGGTCTAATAATCACACTCATAAATGCTCTTTAGGTCTAATAATCACACAAAATCTCTGTAGGTCTAATAATCACACTCATAAATGCTCTTTAGGTCTAATAATCACACAAAATCTCTGTAGGTCTAATAATCACACTCATAAATGCTCTTTAGGTCTAGTAATCACACAAAATCTCCTTAGGTCTAATAATCACATTCATAAAAGCTCTTTAGGTCTAATAATCACACAAAATCTCCTTAGGTCTAATAATCACACTCATAAAAGCTCTTTAGGTCTAATAATCACATTCATAAAAGCTCTTTAGTCTAATAATCACATTCATAATAGCTCTTTAGTCTAATAATCACATTCATAAAAGCTCTTTAGGTCTAATAATCACACTCATAAATGCTCTTTAGGTCTAATAATCACACTCGTAAACACTCTTTAGGTCTAATAATCACATTCATAAAAGCTCTTTCGGTCTAATAATCACACAAAATCTCCTTAGGTCTAATAATCACATTCATTAAAGCTCTTTAGGTCTAATAATCACACTCATAAAAGCTCTTTAGGTCTAATAATCACATTCATAAATGCTCTTTAGGTCTAATAATCACACTCATAAATGCTCTTTAGGTCTAATAATCACACTCATTAAAGCTCTTTAGGTCTAATAATCACACTCATAAATGCTCTTTAGGTCTAATAATCACACTCATAAATGCTCTTTAGGTCTAATAATCACACTCATAAATGCTCTTTAGGTCTAATAATCACACTCATAAATGCTCTTTAGGTCTAATAATCACACTCATAAATGCTCTTTAGGTCTAATAATCACATTCATAAAAGCTCTTTAGGTCTAATAATCACACTCATAAATGCTCTTTAGGTCTAATAATCACACAAAATCTCTGTAGGTCTAATAATTACACTCATAAAAGCTCTTTAGGTCTAATAATCACACTCATAAATGCTCTTTAGGTCTAATAATCACACTCATAAATGCTCTTTAGGTCTAATAATCACACAAAATCTCCTTAGGTCTAATAATCACACTCATAAATGCTCTTTAGGTCTAGTAATCACACAAAATCTCCTTAGGTCTAATAATCACATTCATAAAAGCTCTTTAGGTCTAATAATCACACTCATAAATGCTCTTTAGGTCTAATAATCACACTCATAAATGCTCTTTAGGTCTAATAATCACACTCATAAATGCTCTTTAGGTCTAATAATCACACAAAATCTCCTTAGGTCTAATAATCACACTCATAAATGCTCTTTAGGTCTAGTAATCACACAAAATCTCCTTAGGTCTAATAATCACATTCATAAAAGCTCTTTAGGTCTAATAATCACACTCATAAATGCTCTTTAGGTCTAGTAATCACACAAAATTTCCTTAGGTCTAATAATCACACTCATAAATGCTCTTTAGGTCTAGTAATCACACAAAATCTCCTTAGGTCTAATAATCACATTCATAAAAGCTCTTTAGTCTAATAATCACATTCATAAAAGCTCTTTAGGTCTAATAATCACACTCATAAATGCTCTTTAGGTCTAATAATCACACTCGTAAATGCTCTTTCGGTCTAATAATCACACAAAATCTCCTTAGGTCTAATAATCACATTCATTAAAGCTCTTTAGGTCTAATAATCACACTCATAAATGCTCTTTAGGTCTAATAATCACACTCATAAATGCTCTTTAGGTCTAATAATCACATTCATAAACACTCTTTAGGTCTAATAATCACATTCATAAAAGCTCTTTCGGTCTAATAATCACACAAAATCTCCTTAGGTCTAATAATCACATTCATTAAAGCTCTTTAGGTCTAATAATCACACTCATAAATGCTCTTAAGGTCTAATAATCACACTCATAAATGCTCTTTAGGTCTAATAATCACATTCATAAAAGCTCTTTAGGTCTAATAATCACACAAAATCTCTGTAGGTCTAATAATTACACTCATAAAAGCTCTTTAGGTCTAATAATCACACTCATAAATGCTCTTTAGGTCTAATAATCACACTCATAAATGCTCTTTAGGTCTAATAATCACACAAAATCTCTGTAGGTCTAATAATTACACTCATAAAAGCTCTTTAGGTCTAATAATCACACTCATAAATGCTCTTTAGGTCTAATAATCACACTCATAAATGCTCTTTAGGTCTAATAATCACACAAAATCTCCTTAGGTCTAATAATCACACTCATAAATGCTCTTTAGGTCTAGTAATCACACAAAATCTCCTTAGGTCTAATAATCACATTCATAAAAGCTCTTTAGGTCTAATAATCACACTCATAAATGCTCTTTAGGTCTAATAATCACACTCGTAAATGCTCTTTCGGTCTAATAATCACACTCATAAATGCTCTTTAGGTCTAATAATCACACAAAATCTCTGTAGGTCTAATAATTACACTCATAAAAGCTCTTTAGGTCTAATAATCACACTCATAAAAGCTCTTTAGGTCTAATAATCACACTCATAAATGCTCTTTAGGTCTAATAATCACACTCATAAATGCTCTTTAGGTCTAATAATCACACAAAATCTCCTTAGGTCTAATAATCACACTCATAAATGCTCTTTAGGTCTAGTAATCACACAAAATCTCCTTAGGTCTAATAATCACATTCATAAAAGCTCTTTAGGTCTAATAATCACACTCATAAATGCTCTTTAGGTCTAGTAATCACACAAAATTTCCTTAGGTCTAATAATCACATTCATAAAAGCTCTTTAGGTCTAATAATCACACAAAATCTCCTTAGGTCTAATAATCACACTCATAAAAGCTCTTTAGGTCTAATAATCACACTCATAAAAGCTCTTTAGGTCTAATAATGACACTCGTAAACACTCTTTAGGTCTAATAATCACACAAAATCTCCTTAGGTCTAATAATCACACTCATAAAATCTCCTTAGGTCTAATAATCACACTCATAAAAGCTCTTTAGTCTAATAATCACATTCATAAAAGCTCTTTAGGTCTAATAATCACACTCGTAAATGCTCTTTCGGTCTAATAATCACACAAAATCTCCTAAGGTCTAATAATCACATTCATTAAAGCTCTTTAGGTCTAAAAATCACACTCATAAATGCTCTTTAGGTCTAATAATCACACAAAATCTCCTTAGGTCTAATAATCACATTCATTAAAGCTCTTTAGGTCTAATAATCACACTCATAAATGCTCTTTAGGTCTAATAATCACACTCATAAATGCTCTTTCGGTCTAATAATCACATTCATAAAAGCTCTTTAGGTCTAATAATCACACTCATAAATGCTCTTTAGGTCTAATAATCACACAAAATCTCTGTAGGTCTAATAATTACACTCATAAAAGCTCTTTAGGTCTAATAATCACACTCATAAAAGCTCTTTAGGTCTAATAATCACACTCATAAATGCTCTTTAGGTCTAATAATCACACAAAATCTCCTTAGGTCTAATAATCACACTCATAAAAGCTCTTTAGGTCTAATAATCACACTCATAAATGCTCTGTAGGTCTAATAATGACACTCGTAAACACTCTTTAGGTCTAATAATCACACTCATAAATGCTCTTTAGATCTAATAATCACACTCATAAACACTCTTTAGGTCTAATAATCACATTCATGAAAGTTGTTTAGGTCTAATAATCACATTCATAAAAGCTCTTTAGGTCTAATAATCACACAAAATCTCCTTAGGTCTAATAATCACTCATAAATGCTCTTTAGGTCTAATAATCACACTCATCAAAGCTCTTTAGGTCTAATAATCACACTCATAAATGCTCTTTAGGTCTAATAATCACACATAAATGCTCTTTAGGTCTAATAATCACACTCATAAACACTTTAGGTCTAATAATCACACTCATAAATGCTCTTTAGGTCTAATAATCACACTCATAAACACTCTTTAGGTCTAATAATCACACTCATAAACACTCTTTAGGTCTAATAATCACACAAAATCTCCTTAGGTCTAATAATCACTCATAAATGCTCTTTAGGTCTAATAATCACACTCATCAAAGCTCTTTAGGTCTAATAATCACACTCATAAATGCTCTTTAGGTCTAATAATCACACATAAATGCTCTTTAGGTCTAATAATCACACTCATAAACACTTTAGGTCTAATAATCACACTCATAAATGCTCTTTAGGTCTAATAATCACACTCATAAACACTCTTTAGGTCTAATAATCACATTCATAAAAGCTCTTTAGGTCTAATAATCACATTCATTAAAGCTCTTTAGGTCTAATAATCACACTCATAAACACTCTTTAGGTCTAATAATCACACTCATAAATGCTCTTTAGGTCTAATAATCACATTCATAAACACTCTTTAGGTCTAATAATCATATTCATGAAAGTTGTTTAGGTCTAATAATCACACTCGTAAATGCTCTTTAGGTCTAATAATCACACTCATAAACACTCTTTAGGTCTAATAATCACACTCATAAACACTCTTTAGGTCTAATAATCACACTCATAAACACTCTTTAGGTCTAATAATCACACTCATAAATGCTCTTTAGGTCTAATAATCACATTCATAAACACTCTTTAGGTCTAATAATCACATTCATGAAAGTTGTTTAGGTCTAATAATCACACTCATAAATGCTCTTTAGGTCTAATAATCACACTCATAAACACTCTTTAGGTCTAATAATCACACTCATAAACACTCTTTAGGTCTAATAATCACACTCATAAACACTCTTTAGGTCTAATAATCACACTCGTAAATGCTCTTTCGGTCTAATAATCACACAAAATCTCCTTAGGTCTAATAATCACATTCATTAAAGCTCTTTAGGTCTAATAATCACACTCATAAATGCTCTTTAGGTCTAATAATCACACTCATAAATGCTCTTTAGGTCTAATAATCACACTCATAAACACTCTTTAGGTCTAATAATCACATTCATTAAAGCTCTTTAGGTCTAATAATCACATTCATAAACACTCTTTAGGTCTAATAATCACACTCATAAACACTCTTTAGGTCTAATAATCACACTCATAAATGCTCTTTAGGTCTAATAATCACATTCATAAAAGCTCTTTCGGTCTAATAATCACACTCATAAACACTTTAGGTCTAATAATCACACTCATAAATGCTCTTTAGGTCTAATAATCACACTCATAAACACTCTTTAGGTCTAATAATCACACTCATAAACACTCTTTAGGTCTAATAATCACACTCATAAACACTCTTTAGGTCTAATAATCACATTCATTAAAGCTCTTTAGGTTTAATAATAACACTCATAAATGCTCTTTAGGTCTAATAATCACATTCATATGATTACACAATCTCAAATAATCAAATATGCAAATATGTTTCATGGGACACTTTCATTTCCCATTAGAATGATTCTCTTTGACTTGACTTCTGTTGCTTCTCATGTTTTTGGTCTCATAATATGAGTTCACTGTCATTTATAGGATAGCAAATTTGATGCCCAAATGAACAATAATCATTTTGTAAATACATTAGGCCTCACTGCCCATTAAAGGCATAACCATCCATTTGAAGAATTCATGTTTTTGGTAAAACCACAAAATTGATACCCACAAAATTTGTATTAGTTTTTACATCACTTATTATTTCCCAGAATACGTTTATATCCTTTATTTTCAGCTTGACAAAAAATGGATCAAAGTTATTCCCATCTACTGTGAAAAGTATGGTAAGATGAAATTTTTTTTTCATCATAGTTTTATTTGACCAAACTATTCATTTTAAGAAAGTAGTTTCTTCCTACTTTTCAGTCTTGGAGAATGACCTATTATTATGTATGGAGAGGATGTATACAGTTTAAGAAATATAATTTGATGGTGATAATAGCAAGAAACAGCAACTGATCATATTCATCTACATTCATTTCTACTGTTGTTTAAAGTTGTCAGAAACTGCAAATAAGAATTTAGTGAAGCCATGTTTTTTTCGGTAAGAAAGTTATATTTATAACCTGTCATAGACCAGCTCTCAAAATGTACAGATTTACATTGGCATTGAAATCTTATTGCAGAAACATTCTATCAGTAACTGAACATATTAAGTAATGCTAACCTATGAAAATGTAATCGATTTATTTGTATTTCGTCAGCAATTATTTGCAAATATCATTTTGCCATGTTCTGTATAATGATCTGAGTTTTATGCCATGATACAGTTCTCACTCTCCATAATGCAGCATGTGGGTTACTGCCATCTGTGTTATGTTACCAAATCTCTCTATAGAGCAGAAAATTGAAAAGTCTCTGCATATCCCTTGATATTAAATGCAGAGGGGAAGAAACTTTTTAAACAATATTATAATAGTGGTATTGATTCCCACAACATATCTTTGTCAATTTGTTAGTTTATACTCAAACTCAAATAATGAAATGTATAAAAATAAATTTTTTGAAATGTCAGGAATATTGTGATGTAGTCTGTCCATAAATTTATATAGTTGTACTTGTGTAATGTCCTTGAAATACCCTTACACCATTCATCTAGACATCTGAAAATGGGCTCTTTTGGGCTTGTGCCAACACTTCTGGAAGCTATTTTACAAACACAGAATTCTAGTTTGTCTTGAATCAGTACTTATCATGCATTTAATTAATCCAAATCATAATATAATTATTCATAAGAACTTCATGTTCACTTCTAACCTTGTTGTGTCTTGGAGCAGTCAAAGCTCCTTTGCATCAATCTGCATTCTTATTCACCCTGACATAAATGGAATAACTTTATAATCAAAGAGGGTCTCTGGCTGCACTAAGATGAAAAGATGATGGCTTGGTGTTTGAGTTGTAGCATCAAACAAAACCAACAAACAACATAACTCTTTAGAAATGACAATCAAATTTGGAAAATTATTGTCACTTACCAGTATTAAAGATGAGGACTTGGGCCTCATTCGCTATAGACATTACAGATTAGTTCCAAAGACAATGTTCAATACTGCTTCACACAGCCAGAGTGGCAGCTAGTGACATGTACTTTAGACTGGTTTACATTCTGTAGCAAAGAACACTTACTGACATGACCATTGAAATTAAGAAAACTTGTGGCCAGCCTTACATTTTGGAACATTCTTTATTCCTTAGTTACAAAGGATGAATTGAATGTCAGTGGTCTTTGTTTCAGATTTTGTGACTTGTCATTCATAGCAGTCTAGAACAATATGCATGTTTCCTGCAGACACTGCTAAGTGATATGTTTAACAAAGGACTAAATCATTGTCAATAATGTTTATGTTTTTGTGATGTGATCTTTCACAGCAGTGTCCAAAAGCAAATTCTGCCTTAAATGCAGAGTCACTTGTGTTCTGCTTGAGTGTTCTCATTACAGTTCATTTATATAATAAAATCAATCTGTGCATTGCAGTTGTGGTCATAAATGACAGGCATTTGTTCATAGCAGAGGTTGTTAAAGACAGGTTTTTGTTTTATTGCCCATTTTGACTTACAGCTGGATGTAATATCACAGAATTTTGTGAATGTGACTACACTTGTAATATTGTTTTGAAACTGAGTACAAACTATGACAATGCTTAGATGTGTCCATTTATTGTATTGTAACTATTGTCCAAAGAGCTGTGTACCATTTTTTACAGTGTCGTCCTTTCCATGATTGGGTTGGATTGGATTGTGGAGAGGCAGTGTGCTCACCATTTCTTTAGTTTCTTTTCTTTTTCAACAGGAATGGGGCTTAGAGGGTTACCAGCTGTGGATAATATGTTCAGACAAAGAAGAGGATCAACAAAGCATGTTCCAGTCAGTGGAAGCAACCCAACTTATGCAGTTACAGTTTGTCAAAAGTGCTCTCACAGTTAACCCATGCATGGTAGAGTTAATTGGATTGTCCTTTCTTTGCATGAATTATATTTTTTTTATTTTGTATTATCTTGAATGGGTGTTAAAATCTGAGTGTTCTTTAATGATTCCTGGTGAATTTGTGTGATTACTTGGGTTGTTCACTTTGTAATACACATGACAAAACTTTGGACCCATTTTTTAATTGCCTGAATCGCATCAAAAAAGAAAATTAAATATTGTGAAAGGTGTGCAATCTGATGGTAAATTAGAATACTGTATTTATAGTTAATGTTATGTGTACTGTATGATATTTTGTGGAAGACTTGTGGCTTGTGATCAACAAGCTTTCAAATCAGCTTGAGATCATGCTGTCTGATGATGAAAGTATTATTCATTTGCCTCCTAAGTAAAGTGTGTGTGATGAAATTTTCATATTTATAGTACTTCTGATTGCATGTACCCCTGTACCAATTTGAAAATCAAAAAGCATTGCGGATATTAAAAATGCACAGGAATTAGTCATTTCAGTTATTGATTTATAATTTCTAACCTGATTGGCTCCAATGGGTCTCTAACACTGTCAAATTATTGTCATATCAACACAAACAGAAGCTCCCAATAAAAACAAGAAAACAGACTGCTTGCTATCCATTTATGTTTTCTAGAATAGCCTATTTAAGTAAAAACTGTCATCTGCATCCAATATTCACAATGTCTTTTTTTTAACATATCTACAAAAATTGAAGAAATAAATAGGAAGAACTCTCATATACATGTGCTCAATGAGACATAATTCTGAAATAAATGGAATTATTGAGATTTTCAAAGATGGTGAACTACATCACAACTATTGCTTAAAAATGTAGACTGGTCTGAGCATATATGGTGACCATAGTACTAAAGTAACTCCATTTGATTTGAAAAATTGTTTGGGATCCCCTTGAAACAATCGGGTTTGAACTTAATAATTTAGGGAATGAAATTAATGCGTTTCATGCATTTTTTTATATCCTTGATGGCTTTTGTTTTTATAATTGTAGGGGGATACAAACTAAAATTGGAAGGTGTGAGAATACTGTAATAATGGCTTTATTGCTATTGCAGTTTTTTAAAATAATTTTGCAGCTTTCAAATAATTATAGGAAATTTGAATAAGTAATATAATTTTCAACTTAATTTGAAACACAAAAATCTGCTAAGATTTAGAATGAAAGAAGTTTGTTGTGTGAATTATTTAAATACCACAAATATTTATGATTTCCAAGAAAAGATTTTGATAAAAAATATAGAATGTTTCAAAAGTAACATAGATTTTTTTTTACTTTGTATGATATTCATGCATTGGACTTTATTCTGAATACTGATGGGGCTGATTTAAATAGATTGCCCATCTGAACATTAATTAGTGTTTAATTATATCTGACTTCATAACAATCAGTTTCCAATGAAATTCAATTTAGATGGATCTGTCATTTGCAAAACATAAGAGGTTTATAATTGCTTATCAGTATTATATCAATGGAATGAGAAGAAAAGCATAGCTTCTGACAAGATTCAGGAGCTATGGGGCACTCATTCATATATATATATATATATATATATATATATATATATATATATATATATATACACATACACACACACACACACACACTGTCTTTTTAAAATTTGACTTGAAGCTGAATGAAAAGAAATCTAGTGTATCCAATAATCAAGTTTATGGTTTTGGGGGTGGGTGAAGCTGTATAATCAGAAGTGTAATTTTTGTTAAGACTGGTTGACAGATGCATGAAGACACACACAGACACCGAGGTGATCATTAGGTCTCAAACTCTTTAACACTTGCCTTAATCAAGGTTGTGAATAGATATGTGGATGTGCAGAAGACACAGAGACACCAGATTGATCATTATTTTGAGATTCTGCCACATCCACACATTTGTTCACACCTGTGAGTAAGGCCAGTGTTAAAAAGTTTTAGAAATAATGATCACTTTAATGTCTCTATGTGACCTCATATGTACATCCATATATCTGTTACAGCCAGGATTAAAGACAGTGTCAAAGATTGTTGCATTAAGCTTTTTACATATTAGGTAAGTTAAAACCTGTCTTAAGAGACCATCCCTTATGGCAACAGAAAGTGGTTGCCCAAGACAGGTGTTCTTTCAAATAGATATAAACAGAGTTGCAGTGTTCAAGGTCAGAATTAAAGTGGGTTTTAATAAGAAATATATCCATAATTCTTATGCATATATTTTTATTCTTTATTCATAGTTCTTAGTAAAATATTACACACATCTTATGAAAATAAAAAAAAATCATATAGTACTAAAATACATTATTCAGAGGAAATATAAGTTTTCTTTTTTAAGTTCACATGTTGTCTATTGTTATATGAATTGCACAATTAATTTCTGGATTGCATTCATACTTTCCATAAATTGGCTATTTAGCTAGAATAACACTTTCTCATTCAATTTATTTAGTCAAAGCCTAAGTCACCCATGACAAATAATAAATGGATCAACTCAATAAAGATTCACAACATGAATAGAAAATGAGATCTCTTACTGTTGCACATTTAGCTGTAGGTGAAGGTTTTGATGATAGTAACAGATAGAACAAAGAGTACAAACTTTTGCAATAACTATATCATTAAATCTTACAGAAGAAATCTCATTCATAGAAGTTTTGAGACATATTTGACCAAAACATCCTGGTCACTTTCGTGTTTAACTTGTCAGTCATTGTGGTACATCTATGTTGTAAATTTGATCAATGGTTTTTGTATAGATGATTTTTCATTGCAGAAGTGACTTAAATTTGGGTTTTACTGTAATAAAATGCAGGTTTGAGAAATGGGAATCTCAGCTTTTAATAAGAATCAAATTGTTTTCTTCATGGTCAAAGTACATATATATTCTAACTCAAGCTAGAAAATCATTTTTGACTTGCATTTGAGCTTGAGATATTGTCTCATTCACATAAGACTTTTAAAAACTTTTAACTCTAACTTATACTCGGGTATTTTAATGGTTTAATGGACATATCTGTATGCATACACACACACACAGAGTGGAGCCTCATTAATCTGGACACATTTGTTCCAAGTGAGTATGTCCGGAATAACGAGTTTTCCAGATAATTGAATCATGCACATTTTGTATAAGTCATATTTTACAGCTGTTACAGTTGCTAATGATTGACTTCCCCATTTTATTCAGAAATAAAGCCCTATACTGTCCACAGCTTAAGTCTGTCAACTGCATTTGTACCACCATCAATAAACTATGATAGATAGATACAATTGATAATCAACAAAGAGGCTTAATGACACTTTTAATTTATTTACCATATGTTATGTCAAAAAGCGTGGATGATTTGATCCCAGTTATTTAATTTTTAACACCCCATTTGGCAACTAGCTAAAACAGACATTGTTTATACAATCGCTGGTTACAATATGCTCATGCTACTTAGTTATTGATAGTGGCCATAGGGCTTCACTATTGTGTTTTATGTATTATTCTACTGACTTTATTTTCATTTACGATTTTTTGAATTTTCTTATTTTTTGACAGATTATTTTCAGATTATTGAGACAAGTTTTAATGTAATTTTATACTTTGGGCCCCGATTTTGATTTCTGGATCTGGAACGAGGATTTTTTGATTAATAGAGCAAATTAATGTTTATGAATTCCATTCCTGTTGAATTATGCTCAGATAGCGAGGTTTACAGATAAATGAGTCTGGATTAACGAGGCTCCACTGTGTGTGAATATATATATATATTTAAATATATATCTTGAACTTGCAATACTGATCTTCATTTCTTTCAGTCAAATCATGAACATGTATTCCTTCAAGGAGAGGACAAATTGTACATCAATATTGGTCAGTTGGCCTCTGTTAGCAAATCTAGTCATGAAGGAAGTTCTACCTCAAGTGCAGAGTCTCACATACTGGCAGGGAGCAGACACTGGCAAGTCATACCAATCTCACACAGCTATCTGGCCAACAACTGGCCTATCAGGGTAAGAATTAATCTCACATGGTCACTATACCTTACTGTTATGAGTTTAGACTCTAATAAATGGTAACAAAGAAAGAGTGAAAACAAGCTTCATAAAATTTAATAAATAATTTATTTCCAAGGAAAAACATTGTAAAAATGGGAAAATAACTTACAATTTTAAGAATCAATTCCAAAAATAATCCAAGAATAATCCACAAATTAAATTACAAAATTCATAGTAATGAAATGTTTCAAAAGATTCAAGTTTGAGTCCTGTGACAAGGACATATGCTGAAGTCTGTTTTGTGTTTATCTATAGTTCCGTGTAGAAACACAGTATTTAACATTCCTGTGATGGAAATCCAAATAAAATTATGATAAATTCTGTATGAGCACATCAAATATTCTATAATATGAAATAATCCTTTAAAGTCCAACTGAACTGAAAAAAAGTTAACATGGCTTAAAAAACTGACTCTATTTTTGACATGTATATGGTACTTGTTGATTAGCTTTTAGATCTTCATATAGAATGTTTTTTGTTTGAGCTCCATCCTACTTGCAGAATGTGTTTCTCCTTTGAATATGTTCCCCGATCACATTACTTTAGGGATATTAGCCTGCTACCTCGCGAATCCAGCCCTACCAAAAGGCGAAAATTCGTCTTTCCTGTCTATGTCATATAGACAAAGGGCAATAACTCTTGCCCCTTACCTCCCCTTGCTACCCACTAGGTGTCGCTTCTTTAGTTTTTTAGCTTCGCTTGTAGCGTGCAAACACGTACAATTAGACCTCCAATGAATCCAAGCCATCTTAGTGTAAATTCTGACCATCCGAAGTTAAATTTGGAATTACTGTGTTGGATAATCATTCCTCGACAGGTTGTATACATTATTTTACAATATTTTCCAATTTGAGTGACTTTGTCACCTTTTCTAGACTTCGGACCAGGTTGCAACGTGGTCAAGCACGCTTATGGCGGTACTAGCATGTAATACATGTAGCACTCAATAATTTCGCTTATTCCGTATGTAACGTTTACGATATTAGCGATTTAATAACGTGCTGCATTGATAATTTGTGCTTTATTTACCTGCTTTGTCGTTTCAGTAGACTTCATAAAAGTCATTCAACGACCAAGTTGCGACTATTTAATGGCGGACTTCGTGTTGTAGTCACGAGTTCACGCGACACTTAATCATTTCGCTTCCTCCGTTAGTTACGGTTATAGAATAGCGACTTAATAGCGTGCTGAATTGTTAATTTGTGCTTTGTTTATCTTCTTTTTCGTTTCAGTAGACTTAGTCTCTGAACGACCAGTTGCGACTATTTAATGGCGGAATTCGTGTTGTAGTCACGAGTTCACACGACACTAAATCATTTCGCTTCCTCCGTTAGTTACGGTTATGGTAATAGCGACTTAATAGCGTGCTGAATTGCTAATTGTGCTTTGTTTAACATCTTTTTCGTTTCAGTAGACTTCGTCTTGAACGAACCATTGCAACACGCTCACGGCGATAACTAGTGTTGTCATTAAGAGTTAACATGGCACGGAATAATTTGACTACTCCGTTAGTAACGGTTATAGTATTATCGAATTAATAATATGCTGAATTTTTTAATTTGTGCTTTGTTCTCTTCTTTTGTCGTTTCAGTAGCAAAGTCGACAACGAAGACATGAATGGCAAAATGGGTGTTGGCAATGTGGAAATGGAGGAAATTATGTTGACATGGTTTAGGCTGCCAGTGGGTGTAAATTTCACCGCAGGTCCGTGCATGGCTTTCGGGCCTGTAAGTCCGGACGCATGGAGTCTATGCTGGATCAATTGGATCCATTTTAATATGCACTTTTGCCGGCCGTCCAGCCGACACCGTCAGTTCAGCCGGCACTTCAGCAGGCACCAACCGGCATTAGCCGTCCATCCGGCACCGTCCGTTCAGCCCAAATGGCACCGGACGGCCAGCCGACCTTCCAGCTTGCATCAACAGGCACCGGCCGTTCAGCCCAAATGGCACCGGCCGACCAGCCGACCTTCCAGCCTGCGTCAACAGGCACCGGCCGTCCACCCGGCAACGACCGTTCAGCCCAAATGGCACCGGTCGTCCAGCCGACCTTCCAGCCAGGATCAACCGGCACCGGCCGTCCAGCCGGCAACGACCGTTCAGCCCAAATGGCACCGGTCGTCCAGCCGACCTTCCAGCCGGCATCAACCGGCACCGGCCGTCCACCCGGCAATGACCGTTCAGCCCAAATGGCACCGCTCATCCAGCCAACCTTCCAGCCGGCATCAACCTGCACCGGCCGTCCATCCGGCAACGACCGTTCAACCCAAATGGCACCGGTCGTCCAGCCGACCTTCCAGCCGGCATCAACCGGCACCGGCCGACCATCCGGCAACGACCGTTAAGCCCAAATGGCACCGGTCTTCCAGCCGGCATCAACCTGCACCGGCTGTACATCGGATTTACGGAGATTATAGTGATGTACCCGTCAGTCAATCTACACTACTGGTTACATATCACTACCATGAGAGAAATGTTATAGATGAATCTCCAGTCCAATCAGACCATTCGAGAGGCAGGTGCCGGTCATATCCGGACCTTCGCCGACATTCCGGCCGACCATATACCAGACAAATCAGTCGGTATTGCCGGTGTACACCTCCCGTCACGTCAAATTCGTGACGGTGTGATTTTAAAACAAGGGAGAATTAGTGACATTATCAGAGGTGACGGAATTGAGTTATCTATGCCACTTGGTATGCGCTACCCAGATATGGCAGCTTTACCAGAACTGGACTTTCAGGCCGACCATTCTCCAGTTCAATCAGTCGGCAGTGCCGGCCGTCCATATGTTCACGGCTTCTCCACAAGGGAGATTTAGTGAAAATGTCAATTATGACAGAATTGCGTCATCTAGGTCACCTGGTATGCTGTACAGATATGCAAGCTGTACCAGAACCAACATTCCCTCTGAGCGAATGGTAGATGGGCGCGCAGTGCTGGCCGCACTACATAAGCATTATGTAATTATTATTACCTTACAGCCGGCACCAACCGGCACCGGGCGTCCATCCGGCAATGACCGTTCAGCCCATATGGCACCAGTCATCCAGCCGACCTTCCAGCCGGCACTAACTGGCACCGGGCGTCGATCCGGCAATGACCGTTCAGCCCAAATGGCATCGGTCGTCCAGCCAAGCTTCCAGCCGACACTTGTCGGCACTGACCGTCCATCTGGCTCCGGCCGTCCAGCCCAACAGGCACCGGTCGTCCAACCGTATGGAGATTTTAGTCATATACCAGTCCGTCCGACTGTACCGCTGTACCAGCACGGGGACTTTTATCATACCGCAATCCGCACAAATCGGATTGACGAAGATTCTAGTGATGTTTCCGTCTGTCAATCCGTACTACCGGTTACATATCACTACCATGACACAGATGTTGGCGATGAATCTCTCGATCCAACCCGACCATTCGAGCGGTCTGTGCAGGTCATAGCCAGCCCGTCGCAGTCATTCAGGCCAAACATATGCCAATCAATTCATTCGGCATTGCCGGCCGTCCATAGGCTAACAGCTCATCCACAAGGGAGAGTGAATGCCTTCATCAGAGATGACGGAATCGAGTCATCTATGCCACCTGGTATGCATTACCCCGATATGGATGCTTTACCAGAGCAAAATTATGCACATAGTGAGTGCGATGAATCGCAGGCAAATCAGCTGTATGCAGATCCAACTATGGAACGGACTGAGTTCAGCTTCAAAGCCGCAGTGGAGGAAATTTATAGGGTGTTGGCCCCTTCAGAATGCCCTCCACCACCTGCTGCCATTATCGACTATAAGGTTAGAGCGTCGGTCGATCTGGATGAGGGGGAAGAGACTCTATCCTTCCGCCTCCTTCCCCAGTCGACAAAAATTAAGGAAATTAATGACCGTCTGTTGACACGTATAGGGGATCCAGGAAATGCTAAGGCGTTTTTTTTCTGAAAGCCAAGTACCAGCGTCGTTTTCAGGTCGATAGTACAAAACTCACTCCGATGCGTTCAGTACTGAGGTCCCGGCTCTGGTTAAAAACATGGCAGCAGTCCATATGTCTGCTCCATTGTCTTATAAAGTGGACAAAACTGTGTTCAATGCCAAGTCCAAGCTGGTTCGAAATGTAGTCGCTACATCTTCACTGTTAGACCTAGCCTCCCTAGCCATTTTCAGGATCGCTGAAAAATCTGGCAATGGACATGCTTGGGAATCGACGGCCCGGTTAGCTAGGGTTCTTAACAGGGCAGCTCACCATTCCATGGCCAATGCGCTGACTGCTTCTGCCAACCTAGACCTGATACGTCGTGACGCATGTCTGAAGGGCACGTCGCTTAAACCCCATCATAAGCTGGCTAGATATGACCGACGCACATTTCACGTCCCTATCCCACGAGTAGCTGACATTTCTCCATTGTGCTTGTCGGGACTCGGTTTATCAGTTCCATGTCATACCTTTTGGCCTCAATTTAAGCCCTTGGGTTAGTACCAAGGTTATGGATTACGTCGTCACTCTGTTCCACTCGACTTTATCTATTGCGTCGGCAGTATATTTGGACGACATCCTCCAGAAACATCTGTCAAGTTCTACTCTGCTCAAAGGCAGAAACGATCTTATATCACTTTACATCATATAGGCTTTCTCGTGAACTGGATAAAGTCTGATCTCTGTCCAATCCGGATTTTTGGTCCATCTGGGTGTGGAGTTTCTCCCGATCTGAATCTGGTAAGGCTTCCTCGAGTTTGCGATCATCCAGATATTTGCACTCGTAGAGTCCGTTTCCGACAGGATGCGCATTTTAGCGAGAGAGTTGCAGATCCTCGGGTTATTCATTGCAGCAGCAGACTGGATCCCGCTCAGCCGTCCTTTTATGCTCCCTTTACAAAGGACGTTGCTAGCGTAATTGCGCCCTTTTCAAGTCCCTTCGATCCCAGAAAACAGTCATGCTCACGCCAGAGATACGATCATTCTTGAGTCAATGGCACAACTCCTGTGGGCTGTCCACAGGGATTACTCTGGAGATACCCCAAGCGGGGATAACGGTATGTTCCGCCACTAGTACCTACGGTTGGGGTGCCCACCTGTTGCCGGACTTCGATACTGTCAGCGGCACGTGGGTGCCAGGGGCGAGCCCCTTTCCACATCAACCTTTCAGAAATAACGGCTGTCATCAATGCCTTTCATTTCGGGCAGGATCGACTCTTATTACAAACTGCCCTCATTATGTCAGACAACATTGTGGTGGTGCCTTGCCTCAAAACAAGGGGACACCAATCACCAGACCTGTGCAATTTGAGCTGGCAGTTTCTACATTGGTTTGACAATCTCCACCTCAATGTACGATTCAGACACATTCTTGGCAGACTCAATGTCTTGGCTGACACTCTATCTAGTCATTCACACAGAATGGTCACTCCATCAATCGGAGTTTCTTCCAATTGACACACTTTGGGGACGTCCGATGATTGATCTTTTGCAACAAGGTGGAATCGCAAGTTGTCCACCTTTCATCTCACAGGTTCCAGACCCAGAAGCTTGGGTCGTGGATGCTCGATGAATCAGCTGGGAAGGGTTGTGGTCATTCTCCTACCCTCCCATGGTCTTGGTACTGAAATTAATCCAGAAGTTAAGGGGTCAGAACTGTCAGATGGTTCTGATTGCCCCTCTCAGATGGAACAACTCCTGGGTCTCCGATCTACTCAATCTAGGCAATAGATCTACCCAGGAAGATTACAGTCAGCACAAGTATTCGCAAGCAACCGCGGCCAGGGGTGTTCCACCCCTGTCAGGACCGTCTTTATGTTCAAGCTTGGCTCTTGTCCAGACAGCCTTGCAAGACAAACAATTTAAATATTTGATTGCGGAGAGAATCTCGAGAGCAAGAAGGCCCTCTACTCTGAAGGTTTACGAGGGCAAGTGGCATGTTTTCAGGGACTGGTACCATATCATTCACATTGTTCCTCTGAGTGTCACAATCCCTCAACTGGCCAACGTTTCTCTGGCTTTTCGAGGAGAAACTTCTGGCTCCAGTTATTATCAAATGCTACCGCTCCATGATATCAGACACATTCCGCCATTCTGGTTCATGTGCTATCAGCCATGACAAAGATTTGTCAGATCTTTTAGACACTTTTAAAAATTCAATCGACTTATATCCCTCACCCTGTTTCCAAATGGAATCTGTCCTGGGTTTTAACATGACTCAATTCAGACAGTATTGAGTCTTTAACCCACGATTAGTTAAGCTACTATCATACAAATTGGGTTTCTTGATAGTCTTAGCGAGTTACATGTCCTTTCTAGTGACCCGAACTCTCTTCCGTTCCGATCAGAGGGTTTGATGGTCCTCTTGACGCAGCCAGGCTTCGTAGTCCAAAATAGATTACCATACATTGGTGATCAACGAGTCGTCATTAGCTCGCTTTCTTTATAGATAAGTCAGGATCAACAGCCATGTAAGATCCTGTTTGTGCACTCTAGCACCATTTCAATGCATAGAGGTGAGTCAGGTCACATACAAGCACCTCTTTCTTCTGGTGATAGCTGGGACATGAGATATCACCATTCAAGCCCTTGCTTCATGGCTGTAGTGGGTTATACGCTCGGCGTACTCTGAGAATTCGCAAATCAGTCACTTTATAGAAGCTGTTGGCTGACATGCAGAGTCAACCTTCTACAGTTTTATCTTCAAGTTTGTACTCGCAGAGGCAAACATTGATTCTAGTAGGTCCGGTGTTGGCAGCCCAGACGCCCACCAGACCCATGTGCAACAATCAGCACAGCCTATTAGCTTCGCTGGATTCGCTAGATAAATTTTCGTAGGTAAGAAGATTTCAATAACTATCTTCTTAACCGTATAAAGGGGTCACATATCACGTGACCCTGGGCTGTGTTGCTGATTGAAAATTAGGAGACCGGGTTATCATTCACATGGGGATTCCAGCCATCATTCCCTAGAGGATACCTGGGGTGGAGGTCGGATGCTCCGCATTCCCTCCTCCTATTACTTATTCTCCTAAAGTAATGTGATCGGGGAACGTATTCAAAGGAGAAAGCAAATTTTGTAGTAAATTATGTTTCTCCGAGAATACTTACCCGATCACATTACTAAGAAACCCTCCCAACCACCCCGCCATGCGAGCATCCTCGTGTTTTATATACCGCTCAGCTTAAAAACTAAAGAAGCGACACCTAGCGGGTAGCAAGGGGAGGTAAGGGGCAAGAGTTATTGCCCTTTGTCTATATGACATAGACAGGAAAGACGAATTTTCGTCTTTTGGTAGGGCTGGATTCGCGAGGTAGCAGGCTAATATCCCTAAAGTAATGTGATCGGGTAAGTATTCTCGGAGAAACATAATTTACTACAAAATTTGCTTTTCTGCAGTTTAGTAAACACAAATGTGCTTACTAAGGGATTTTTCACCTTGGCTGCAGGAGGTCCTGAGTTAAAACTCCATCCAAGTCATATCAAAGACATATAAAAATGGTACTGGCAGCTGCCTTGCTTGGCGCTCAGCATCAAGAGGTTAGGGCTATAACTGGTTGGCCTGGTGTCAGGATAATGTGACTGGTTGGGACATGATGCTACATGTCTGTGGCATGATGCCCCAGTTGTAGTTCACTATAAACTGTCACACTGCAGACATCATGGCAGTATGACTGAAAAATTGTTAAAGCTACATTAAAAACCAAATCACACACACACGTAGGTATTTGTGATGTCAAACAACTTTCAAGTGACCAGTTATGTTAGTTATTAGAGTAGCATTGATAACATATCTGTCGGAACAGAATAACAGATGCATATTTATAGAAGAACTTTTAAAGGAAAGCTCCCCTATTCTTTTTTTTGAATCCTTTTTTGATTGTAAATTGTATTTTATGATGACTTCATATTTCATATACACTTTTGATTGTCATCACAGTATGCTGCCATAGATCGTGCAGGTCAGTGTGTTGCTGTAGCAGGAAAGACAGGTCTGGCTCACTATGCACTCTTCAACAGAAAATGGAAACTTTTTGGAAATGAAACTCAGGTACTTTATAACAGTTTCTTTTATTGATAATTCAGTTATAAATTTTGTAGCTAATGTTGTATTTCTAACATGCCACCAATACTTACACGTGTAACTGATGACAAGTCACCTTTCAGACAGATCTGACTTGAAAAATGCACAAAGAGAAATTTTTACTTTTTGTCACCCTAAAAGGTGTTTGGGGGGGATCAGCTTATAGTTGAATTGACATAAGTGAGCATATATGATGTCTGTCTGTGCAACTAGATATCTATCTATCACTATGTGCCTGTCTAATGCTATTAATGGTTAATGTTATTGTTGAATTTTGCACTTGTAATGCCAATGTTCAAATCAAGAATATTTCATGAATTTATGTAATGTACAAATACTGTCGTAAAGTAAATATGATTTATGGCAGTTATTCTTTCAGAAATTTGCTTGCCTTTTCAGTTCAAGATTGCAGATTGTTAAGAATATATAATGATTTTTAAATTCATATATTAAATTCTATCTTTATGGTTTTTATTCATTTGTAAAGTCTGCGATAAATTATTTAGATAATCAGCTACAACGTCTAGCAATAAACATTAAAAAGACTTTTTTCTGTTATTCATAGGAAAGAGATCTGGTAGTATCAGGTGGAATGGTCTGGTGGAAAGATTTCATCTGTATTGCCTGTTATAACATAATAAGCCAACGAGATGAGGTAATTTGTTTTACCCTGACTACATTTGCAGAAGGGGGAATCCTGATTTAGTCTTTAAGTACTTTTATTCATCAATCCATTTGTCTTTCCATTGATAAGTCCTTCCTGGGCTGGCTTGTTAGCCTGGTTACACAAAATAACTTATCTGGGTAAATTAAATTTTGAATGCATCTTTCCATGCTTGTGTAGATTACCTGCTTAAATTTGTGCACCATTTAAATGATATTTGGATATTTTTTCAGTCTTTCACTTTAAAATCTTCTTTCTTTGATTTTACCAGAACTACTAGACTTTTCTCTGTGACTTCAAATCTTGTACCTCAGTCTACATCTGACTAGATAAAAATATGGTAATGCTGATAATTAGATTAAAATTATTCAGTTCTTTTAAATATTTTAGATTTTCATAGACCCTGATTTTCGAGCACATTATGTTATGGCAGATTAGAGTGTATGTTGTTTCCAGTTAGACCCAACTTGTAAAACAAGTTTATATGGTAATGTCAATGATTTAATTATGGCTTCATGTCTCTGGCTGCATGTATCAGACAGTTATCAGCTACATGTATCTTACTTATCAGTTACATGTATCAGACAGTTATCAGTTACATGTATCTGATAGTTATTAGCTACATATATCTTAGTTACCAGTTACATGTCTCCAACAGTTATCAGCTACATTTGTCTTTGTGTTATTTGCTTATTGTATCTGATAGTTAATAGCTGTATGTTTCAGACATTTATTAGTTGTATGTATCTGACACTTGTCAGCTATATGTATCTGACAGTTATCAGCTTCATGTCTATTGAGTTATTAACTGTATGTATCTGACAGTTATCTGCTACATGCATCCGACAGCTATTGGCTACATGCATTTGACAATTCCATCATTTGAATGAGAGCAGATATTTTCATAAAATATCATTTTTCTTCATATCCATTATTTCTGTCTCAGCAGTAGTAGTGGCAGTTGAAATGGAAGCTGGCAGTAAATGTGTAAAGGGCAACTTCAATTTGTAGTTATTTCTCCTTTGAATACGTTCCCCGATCACATTACTTTAGGGATATTAGCCTGCTACCTCGCGAATCCAGCCCTACCAAAAGACGAAAATTCGTCTTTCCTATGTCATATAGACAAAGGGCAATAACTCTTGCCCCTTACCTCCCCTTGCTACCCGCTAGGTGTCGCTTCTTTAGTTTTTTAGCTTCGCTGTACGCGAAAACACGTACAATTAGACCTCCAATGAATCCTAGCCATCTTAGTGTAAATTCTGACCATCCGAAGTTAAATTTGGAATTACTGTGTTGGATAATCATTCCTCTACAGGTCGTATACATTATTTTACAATATTTTCCAATTTGAGTGACTTTGTCACCTTTTCTAGACTTCGGACCAGGTTGCAACGTGGTCAAGCACGCTTATGGCGGTACTAGCATGTAATACATGTAGCACTCAATAATTTCGCTTATTCCGTATGTAACGTAAAGTTTCGATATTAGCGACTTAATAACGTGCTGCATTGATAATTTGTGCTTTCTTTACCTGCTTTGTCGTTTCAGTAGACTTCAAAAAAGTCTTTGAACGACCAAGTTGCGACTATTTAATGGCGAACTTCGTGTTGTAGTCACGAGTTCACGCGACACTTAATCATTTCGCTTCCTCCGTTAGTTACTGTTATGGAATAGCGTGCTTTGAACGACCAAGTTGCGACTATTTAATGGCGGACTTCGTGTTGTAGTCACGAGTTCTCGCGACACTTAATCATTTCGCTTCCTCCGTTAGTTACGGTTATGGAATAGCGACTTAATAGCGTGCTGAATTGTCAATTTGTGCTTTGTTTATCTTCTTTTTCGTTTCAGTAGACTTAGTCTCTGAACGACCAGTTGCAACTATTTAATGGCGGAATTCGTGTTGTAGTCACGAGTTCACGCGACACTAAATCATTTCGCTTCCTCCGTTAGTTACGGTTATGGTAATAGCGACTTAATAGCGTGCTGAATTGCTAATTGTGCTTTGTTTATCATCTTTTTCGTTTCAGTAGACTTCGTCTTGAACGAACCATTGCAACACGCTCACGGAGATAACTAGTGTTGTCATTAAGAGTTAACATGGCACGGAATAATTTGACTACTCCGTTAGTAACGGTTATAGTATTATCGAATTAATAATATGCTGAATTTTTTAATTTGTGCTTTGTTCTCTTCTTTTGTCGTTTCAGTAGCAAAGTCGACAACGAAGGCATGAATGGCAAAATGGGTGTTGGCAATGTGGAAATGGAGGAAATTATGTTGACATGGTTTAGGCTGCCAGTGGGTGTAAATTTCACCGCAGGTCCATGCATGGCTTTCGGGCCTGTAAGTCCGGACGCATGGAGTCTATGCTGGATCAATTGGATCCATTTTAATATGCACTTTTGCCGGCCGTCCAGCCAGCCGTCCAGCCGACACCGTCAGTTCAGCCGGCACTTCAGCAGGCACCAACCGGCATTAGCCGTCCATCCGGCACCGTCCGTTCAGCCCAAATGGCACCGGACGGCCAGCCGACCTTCCAGCTTGCATCAACAGGCACCGGCCGTTCAGCCCAAATGGCACCGGCCGACCAGCCGACCTTCCAGCCTGCGTCAACAGGCACCGGCCGTCCACCCGGCAACGACCGTTCAGCCCAAATGGCACCGGTCGTCCAGCCGACCTTCCAGCCGGCATCAACCGGTACCGGCCGTCCATCCGGCAACGACCGTTCAGCCCAAATGGCACCGGTCGTCCAGCTGACCTTCCAGCCAGCATCAACCGGCACCGGCCGTCCATCCGGCAACGAACGTTCAGCCCAAATGGCACCAGTCGTCCAGCCAACCTTCCAGCCGGCATCAACCTGCACTGGCCGTCCATCCGGCAACGACCGTTCAGCCCAAATGGCACCGGTCGTCCAGCCGACCTTCCAGCCGGCATCAACCGGCACCGGCCGACCATCCGGCAACGACCGTTAAACCCAAATGGCACCGGTCTTCCAGCCGGCATCAACCTGCACCGGCTGTACATCGGATTTACGGAGATTATAGTGATGTACCCGTCAGTCAATCTACACTACTGGTTACATATCACTACCATGAGAGAGATGTTATAGATGTATCTCCGTCCAATCAGACCATTCGAGAGGCAGGTGCCGGTCATATCCGGACCTTCGCCGACATTCCGGCCGACCATATACCAGACAAATCAGTCGGTATTGCCGGTGTACACCTCCCGTCACGTCAAATACGTGACGGTGTGATTTTAAAACAAGGGAGAATTAGTGACATTATCAGAGGTGACGGAATTGAGTTATCTATGCCACTTGGTATGCGCTACCCAGATATGGCAGCTTTACCAGAACTGGACTTTCAGGCCGACCATTCGCCAGTTCAATCAACCGGCAGTGCCGGCCGTCCATATGTTCACGGCTTCTCCACAAGGGAGATTTAGTGAAAATGTCAATTATGACAGAATTGCGTCATCTAGGTCACCTGGTATGCTGTACAGATATGCAAGCTGTACCAGAACCAACATTCCCTCTGAGCGAATGGTAGATGGGCGCGCAGTGCTGGCCGCACTACATAAGCATTATGTAATTATTATTACCTTACAGCCGGCACCAACCGGCACCGGGCGTCCATCCGGCAATGACCGTTCAGCCCATATGGCACCGGTCATCCAGCCGACCTTCCAGCCGGCACTAACTGGCACCGGGCGTCGATCCAGCAATGACCGTTCAGCCCAAAGGGCACCGGTCGTCCAGCCAAGCTTCCAGCCGACACTTGCCGGCACTGACCGTCCATCTGGCTCCGGCCGTCCAGCCCAACAGGCACCGGTCGTCCAACCGTATGGAGATTTTAGTCATATACCAGTCCTTCCAGCTGTACCAGCACGGGGACTTTTATCATACCGCAATCCGCACAAATCGGATTGACGAAGATTCTAGTGATGTTTCCGTCTGTCAATCCGTACTACCGGTTACATATCACTACCATGACACAGATGTTGGCGATGAATCTCTCGATCCAACCCGACCATTCGAGCGGTCGGTGCCGGTCATAGCCGGCCTGTCGCAGTCATTCAGGCCAAACATATGCCAATCAATTCATTTGGCATTGCCGGCCGTCCATAGGCTAACAGCTCATCCACAAGGGAGAGTGAATGCCTTCATCAGAGATGACGGAATCGAGTCATCTATGCCACCTGGTATGCATTACCCCGATATGGATGCTTTACCAGAGCAAGATTATGCACATAGTGAGTGCGATGAATCGCAGGCAAATCAGCTGTATGCAGATCCAACTACGGAATGGACTGAGTTCAGCTTCAAAGACGCAGTGGAGGAAATTTATAGGGTGTTGGCCCCTTCAGAATGCCCTCCACCTCCTGCTGCCATTACCGACTATAAGGTTAGAGCGTCGGTCGATCTGGATGAGGGGGAAGAGACTCTATCCTTCCGCCTCCTTCCCCAGTCGACAGAAATTAAGGAAATTAATGACCGTCTGTCGACACGTATAGGGGATCCAGGAAATGCTAAGGCGTTCTTTTCTGAAAGCCAAGTACCAGCGTCGTTTTCAGGTCGATGGTACAAAACTCACTCCGATGCGTTCAGTACTGAGGTCCCGGCTCTGGATAAAAATATGGCAGCAGTCCATATGTCTGCTGCATTGTCTTATAAAGTGGACAAAACTGTGTTCAATGCCAAGTCCAAGCTGGTTCGAAATGTAGTCGCTGCATCTTCACTGTTAGACCTAGCCTCCCTAGCCATTTTCAGGATCGCTGAAAAATCTGGCAATGAACATGCTTGGGAATCGACAGCCCGGTTAGCTAGGGTTCTTAACAGGGCAGCTCACCATTCCATGGCCAATGCGCTGACTACTTCTGCCAACCTAGACCTGATACTTCGTGATGCATGTCTGAAGGGCACGTCGCTTAAACCCCATCATAAGCTGGCTAGATATGACCGACGCACATTTCACGTCCCTATCCCACGAGTAGCGGACATTTCTCCGTTGTGCTTGTCGGGACTCGGTTTATCAGTTCCATGTCATACCTTTTGGCCTCAATTTAAGCCCTTGGGCTAGTACCAAGGTTATGGATTATGTCGTCACCCTGTTCCGCTCGACTTCATCTATTGCGTCGGCAGTATATTTGGACGACATCCTCCAGAAACATCTGTCAAGTTCTACTCTGCGCAAAGGCAGAAACGATCTTATATCACTTTACATCATATAGGCTTTCTAGTGAACTGGATAAAGTCTGATCTCTGTCCAATCCGGATTTTTGGTCCATCTGGGTGTGGAGTTTCTCCCGATCTGAATCTGGTAAGGCTTCCTCGAGTTTGCGATCATCTAGATAATTGCACGACAGGATGCACATTTTAGCGAGAGAGTTGCAGATCCTCGGATTATTCAATGCGGCAGCGGACTTGATCCCGCTCAGCCGTCCTTTTATGCGCCCTTTACAAAGGACGTTGCTAGCGTAATTGTGCCCTTTTCAAGTCCCTTCGATCCCAGAAAACAGTCATGCTCACGCCAGAGATACGATCATTCTTGAGTCAATGGCACAACCCCTGTGGGCTGTCCACAGGGATTACTCTGGAGATACCCCAAGCGGGGATAACGGTATGTTCCGCCACTAGTACCTACGGTTGGGGTGCCCACCTGTTGCCGGACTTCGATACTGTCAGCGGCACGTGGGTGCCAGGGGCGAGCCCCTTTCCACATCAACCTTTCAGAAATAACGGCTGTCATCAATGCCTTTCATTTCGGGCAGGATCAACTCTTATTACAAACTGCCCTCATTATGTCAGACAACATTGTGGTGGTGCCTTGCCTCAAAACAAGGGGACACCAATCACCAGACCTGTGCAATTTGAGCTGGCAGTTTCTACATTGGTTCGACAATCTCCACCTCAATGTACAATTCAGACACATTCTTGGCAGACTCAATGTCTTGGCTGACACTCTATCTAGTCATTCACACAGAATGGTCACTCCATCAATCGGACTTTCTTCCAATCGACACACTTTGGGGACGTCCGATGATTGATCTTTTGCAACAAGGTGAAATCGCATGTTGTCCACCTTTCATCTCACAGGTTCCAGACCCAGAAGCTTGGGTCGTGGATGCTCGATGAATCAGCTGGGAAGGGTTGTGGTCATTCTCCTACCCTCCCACGGTCTTGGTACTGAAATTAATCCAGAAGTTAAGGGGTCAGAACTGTCAGATGGTTCTGATTGCCCCTCTCAGATGGAACAACTCCTGGGTCTCCGATCTACTCAATCTAGGCGATAGATCTACCCAGGAAGATTACAGTCAGCACAAGTATTCGCAAGCAACCGCGGACAGGGGTGTTCCACCCCTGTCCGGACCGTCTTTATGTTCAAGCTTGGCTCTTGTCCAGACAGCCTTGCAAGACAAACAATTTAAATCTTTGATTGCGGAGAGAATCTCGAGAGCAAGAAGGCCCTCTACTCTGAAGGTTTACGAGGGCAAGTGGCATGTTTTCAGGGACTGGTACCATATCATTCACATTGTTCCTCTGAGTGTCACAATCCCTCAACTGGCCAACTTTTCTCTGGCTTTTCGAGGAGAAACAGCTGGCTCCAGCTATTATCAAATGCTACTGCTCCATGATATCAGACACATTCCGCCATTCTGGTACATGTGCTATCAGCCATGACAAAGATTTGTCAGATCTTTTAGACACTTTAAAAAATTCAATCGACTTATATCCCTCACCCTGTTTCCAAATGGAATCCGTCCTGGGTTTTAACATGACTCAATTCAGACAGTATTGAGTCTTTAACCCACGATTAGTTAAAGCTACTATCATACAAATTGGGTTTCTTGATAGTCTTAGCTTCAGCATGCAGGGTGAGTGAGTTACATGTCCTTTCTAGTGACCCGAACTCTCTTCCGTTCCGATCAGAGGGTTTGATGGTCCTCTTGACGCAGCCAGGCTTCGTAGTCCAAAATAGATTACCATACATTGGCGATCAACGAGTCATCATTAGCTCGCTTCTTTATAGATAAGTCAGGATCAACAGCCATGTAAGATCCTGTTTGTGCACTCTAGCACCATTTCAATGCATAGAGGTGAGTCAGGTCACATACAAGCACCTCTTTCTTCTGGTGATAGCTGGGACATGAGATATCTCCATTCAAGCCCTTGCTTCATGGCTGTAGTGGGTTATACGCTCGGCGTACTCTGAGGATTTGTAAATCAGTCACCTTATAGAAGCTGTTGGCTGACATGCAGAGTCAACCTTCTACAGTTTTATCTTCAAGTTTGTACTCGCAGAGGCAAACATTGATTCTAGTAGGTCCGGTGTTGGGCAGCCCAGATGCCCACCAGACCCATGTGCAACAATCAGCACAGCCTATTAGCTTCGCTGGATTCGCCAGATAAATTTTCGTAGGTAAGAAGATTTCAATAACTATCTTCTTAACCGTATAAAGGGGTCACATATCACGTGACCCTGGGCTGTGTTGCTGATTGAAAATTAGGAGACCGGGTTATCATTCACATGGGGAATCCAACCATCATTCCCTAGAGGATACCCGGGGTGGAGGTCGGATGCTCCGCATTCCCTCCTCCTATTACTTATTCTCCTAAAGTAATGTGATCGGGGAACGTATTCAAAGGAGAAAGCAAATTTTGTAGTAAATTATGTTTCTCCGAGAATACTTACCCGATCACATTACTAAGAAACCCTCCCAACCACCCCGCCATGCGAGCATCCTCGTGTTTTATATACCGCTCAGCTTAAAAACTAAAAAAGCGACACCTAGCGGGTAGCAAGGGGAGGTAAGGGGCAAGAGTTATTGCCCTTTGTCTATATGACATAGACAGGAAAGACGAATTTTCGTCTTTTGGTAGGGCTGGATTCGCGAGGTAGCAGGCTAATATCCCTAAAGTAATGTGATCGGGTAAGTATTCTCGGAGAAACATAATTTACTACAAAATTTGCTTTCTCACTGGTTATAGCCTGTTTGGCACTCCTCAAAAGAAGAGACAAATGCCCTTTCCTTTCCCAGGTATACATACTCATGGAAACCAGTGATGCTATGCTGTATATTTTACATCATCTCTAGAGCCTTACTTGGTATTATCCAATGGATTTTATACAGTTGATATTTTACAGTTCCGATCATCTGGCATTGTAATGAAAAACAAGGGAGATAACTATTTTGTAAGACCTGCTACTACAGTGTCATCCTTTTAAATATCAGCTGGATCAGTATGTTCTGCAATTCTTTGTGTTTCAGTCAATGCAATCATTAATATGTTAAAATCATTCCATTTTGATTCATTCTCATTGTTATTGTTGATTTTCAATAGCAAATTTAATTTTTTTTATTTAAAAAATTAATATTTTCTGTGATTTTTTTGTACAGAGGAATAGTATGGATGCCTTTTTTGGTTTCATTAAATATTTTGAGCTTGAGCACTTGATTTTAATCTGTTCAGTTTACAGTTCAGGTGATGGATTGGACTACTCACACTTTCAATATTACAGTGATGTATTAATTTCATGCAAATGTCCCTCGGTGTGAGTAGTCCACTTGAAAGTGAAATTACAGATATACCATATATACTTGATTCTAAATGCAAACATCAAAGACCCCAATCACATAAGGAACTGGCAGATCAGATTCTATGTTGTTTGTTCTACTGTTTACTCCTAACAAGGTGCATTGACCCAGATCTGTAATTTTGCCCTCTGTTTTCCAGATAAGGTGCTACCCACGCAGTTCCAAGTTGGACAACACATTTGTCAATGTTAGCAAGATGCCATCACAAGTACTATTGCTTAACACATTCAGAGATATTTTAATTGTGTTTTGTGTGGACTCTCACATAATGTTATTTTCAATGGAGAGGAAGAATACTCAGCCAAGTAAGTAATTAATTATCTCTATTGATTTTACTTTAATGAAGACTTCAATTTTATGAACTAACTTGCAATTACCAAGAAAGAAATACAGCAAAGTCTTTCCTAACAAAACTCATTAAGACATTTTTCACAAGGCTGATGCACAAACAGAAGTTAGGATCATAATATTAAATCATGAGTTTGTTTTTATAAAAATCCAAATGCCCATTTTAATAATATTTGGTGGTATCATGATATACTTTCTCCTACTTTCTTCTACCATACTTTCTTCAGTCAGCTTTTTAAGAAATGGCTATTTGGAAAATAATTTGTTGTCACGAAATCTAGGTGTTACTCTAGACAGTACTCTCACATTGCACCAACATGTCATGAACATATGCAACACTGCATATCTTGAGCTGAGATGCATCAGCTCCATTCGCAAATATCTTTCAGTTGATGCCACTAAAACACTTGTGTGTTCATTAGTACTTTCAAGACTGAACCATTGTAACTAAATTCTGTCTGGTTCATCTCAGTATCTACTCCAGAAACTTCAAAAAGTTCAAAACACAGCTGCACGGATCATCCTTAGAGTACCATGATCAGAGCACACCTCCCCACTGGTCAGTACCCTACTTTGGCTATCCATTCAATCCAGAATCAAACATAATTTTTTGTCTTTGTGCTACGTTTCACTGACGGACTCCAGTCCAACATACCTATCTGGCCTCACCCATGTGTACACACCAGCAAGATACCTATGCTCCTCTTCTGACAATCATATACTCATTATTCCCACTATGATAATGAAGTCATATGGAAAACGTTCTTTTGCATACCAGGGCCCAGCAACATGGAACAAATTGCCCATTGATATTAGAGACAAAGACACAATTGATCCCTTTCAAAAGTGCTCTTAAAACACACCTATTTCGACTGCAAGAACAAACTTAAAGACCTAATAATGTTTCCTACCTTAAATATTTTCAGGATTTTTTATGTTTTCTAATTTCATGGTGTTTGTTTTGTTCTTTTATAGTTTTATCATTATAGATGTTGGTAAATGCTCAGAGCTTCTAAAGAGTAGGCGCTGTACAACGTCTGCATTATTATTATTATTATTATTATTATTATTATTATTATTATTATTATTATAATGCTTATGTGGTATCCATCATGTGAGAGTTGTCTCATCATTATTTCATTATTAATTTTGGTTGGTATAATGTTTAAAAATGTCAATTACAGTGACATTTTCAAATACTTTTGGACCACAATTAATATAGAGATATCCCAACTGAATGTTTGGGTGTTATGTCCCCTGGTCACTGTCTGGTGATGGAGGTGAGTGTGGGGTTTTTGTTTGTGTTAGGAAGATGGTTTATGAGAAGAAATTAAAAGAGCAGAAAGGGAGAAGATTGTGGATATTTGAACAGGAAGTGCTGTTTTTGTTGTTTTGTTATTAGTTCAAAAGTCCCCAAATTGAGTCCCTCCATGAAAATCTGATTGTGTTATTGCATATGTATGAAAAATATGCTTTTACAGCATTACTACATACATTTTTAAGTCTAACTAAAAGAAAAGTTTGATTTGCATTATTTGGGTGCTTTCTTAAAGTTGTGAACTTGGTCTTTATTGTAATCATTAATTGAGAGCAGATAAATGGAAATGGTCACAGATCAGTATAATATTTTGGATTGCCTGTCGTTTTATCATTGTCTTTCTGATCCAGAATAATGTAATATCAACATGGTTTTCACCAAAATACATTTATGCTGTCAAGTTGGACCTAAATGAAAAATGTGCCAGTCTCACATTTAATATGGCTGCTACAAATTCCAGTCTTGTTGTCACTACTAACCATGAACAGTTGGTTATATTTTTTAAACCCCTTGATTGATTTTTTTTTCATGCTAAGATTGCATCATTTTAAATTTGTTTCACAACATTCCCACTCAATCCATGGGTCAATGTCACAGTCATTGAAATGTTTTGTTATGGTTCTGAGTGAAGCTTTTTCATTTGCTTATATTTCACATGCACTTGCTCACCTGTTAGGCCATAGTAGTCTCTTCATCATTCATGCCTCCCTCCACCCCATTTTCCATGGAGGAATCTTTGACACCTCAGTCCCAGGAAGGATAAGAGGCTCTTCATGGCACACTAAAATAACAAGATCATCAATTCCAGAAGTAATCGGGGTCATATACCAGTTCAAGGAAGTTTTCAATGCTTCAGAAACAGTCCCAGCTTACTGGCATAAGGGAAGTGTGGTCCTTGCTTGACATGGAAGGGGTCATCGTTTTCATTTTCTTTAATAGGAACTGATAGTGATCTCCATTACTTGACTAGCCGTGTGATTGGGCGGAGCCATTTCTCACCAAAGTTAAAATCCTGATCATCAGGGCCTGGCACTGATCACTGATAAATGTAATATAGAACTCACACTCTTTATCATGTCTTGGCACCTGTTACCTGTCTCCAGGTCAATCGAGGGGAATATTCTGCCATCTCAGAATTGGAAAGGGACAAGGTCATTTCCCCTCTCCATTTCTGAGTATTTCTCTTTAGTCAATAGTTGTGGCTTGCACTTATCTTGAGGATTTGTACTTCACTGTGTTATCTTAGATGAGTTTTTCATGGCCACAATGATCTATGGACACAGCAAGGTAAATTTCTCTTCCCCTCTCCCATATCCCATCCCTTTTGATTTACTTGTTAATCAAATAAACATTGATTATTAAAACACCAGACACACAACTGCGGCAATGGATTACATATAAATAAACAAGAATATCAAAAAGAACTTGCAGAAAGCAAAAGAAGATTTGATTGGACAAAAATGCACAGAAATAGAGAGCAGTGATTAAGAAAAACAGCAAAAAGGCATTTCAAATTGTGAAAGACCTCACCAGACAGAAGCAGCCAAGAGTCGGTACCATTCAAGATGAAAATGAAAAATGCCTCACAGAAGCAAATGACATTGCAGAAAGATGGACTGAGTATTTTTAAAGAACTCTACAACCATCCATCCACGATAGACCCAGAGGTGCTTGAAGTTCCAAACTCCACAAATGATGATGATTAACAAATATCAGCAACAAGATCTGGCAGACAGGTGAATGGCCAACACAGTGGACCTAGTCACTGATTATAACACTGCCCAAAAAAGGCAATTTCCAGCTGTGACAAAATTACAGAATTATCAGTTTGATCAACCATGCTAGTAAGGTGATGCTGAAGATTGCTGAAAAACAGGCAGGGTTCCGGAGTGGAAGAAGCACGACAGAACAAATATTCAGTCTCAGTTTCCTGTGCAAAAGTACTCACAACATCAGCAAGACATCTATCATGTGTTCATAGATTTCAAAATGGCTTTTGACAGAGTGTGGCATGAGGCATTGTGGGCTACAATGAAGAAGTACAACATGGGTCAAAAGTTGACCAGTACCATCAAGCAGCTGTACACCAAGGCTATCAGTGCAGTAATTGCAAGGTTCTGTGGGGGACTGGTTCAAGACAACATTTGGAGTACTTCAAGGCTGTCTCCTGTCACCCATGCATGTTAACATCTACTTAGAGTGCATAATGAGCAAAGTTCTGGAAAATCACTGTGGGACAATCAGCATTGGAGGGCGTAACATCACCAACCTACATTTTGCAGATGACACTGATGGGCTGGCTTGCAGTGAAGACGAGCTTGCCACCTTAGTGAAGAACCTAGGTGATACATCTTTCAGATTTGACATGGAGATAAGTGCATAGAAGACAAAGCTGATGACAAAGAGTGCCAAACAAATTCAGCCAAGAATAAAGTCAAAGGACAGGCACTGGAAATAGTGAGTCAGTTCAGATAACTTGGTTCCATAATCAGCAAAGAGGGATCAAGAACAGAAATTTTGTAACGAGCAGCACAAACAACTGTAGCTATGTCAAAGATAAGACCCAACTAGAGAGACAAGAATATGTTTGAAAACTAAAATCAGACTATTGAGAGCACTAGTCATCTCAAGCATTTTGTATTTATGTGAGGCCTTGACCCTGACAGCAGAGTTACAAGGAATCCAGGCACTTGAAACAAGATGTTACAGAACCATCTTTGGCACCTATTATATAGAGCACATCACAAATGAAAAAGTGTATAACACCATCAGGCACAAAGTAGGCCATTATGACGACCTCCTCACCACTGTCAAAAGGAGAAAGGTGAAATGGTATTGCCATGTTGCTAGAGCTAACAGTCTATCCACAGCAGTACTGCAGGGCAGCGTCCAGAGTGGCAGAAGGAAAGGTAGACAGAGAAGAAAGTGGAGTGACAACATCACAGAATGGACCAGGAAAAGTTTTGCGGAGACACAGGCATTGGCACATGATTGAGACAAGTGGATTGAACTGGTCAGGTGTTCAGCAGCACAGTTCCTCAAAGACCACACTGGGTCAAGAGACTTATGATGACATACAATAAAGGGAAAAGAAAATGCAATGCATTTAATGGAGCATTTAGTTAAAGTCAATAGATTTTTCAAAGAAATGTGCTGCAGAATGTGAATTTGGTGTATAGAAAAACATAACGTTATAAAAATGTCAGTTCTAGGCGATAATGCAAGACATCTGAAGAAAATTCAAATAAAGGAAAGCTCTTATGCAAATTGGGAGTTAGGTTTGAATAGATGGGTTCTACAGCATGATTTTGGGTTGCATTGGATTTAGACTTTGAGACAGAAGTTAATATGATATCGAACGTATCAAGCTGTGAAACATCGGTAAAATAAAATGCAGCCATGGGATGTTTGCCTAAGCCAGTTGTTGATGGCCAGTATACATAAACAATAGCATAAGCAGATGGGCCCAAAGAATTTACTTAGGCATGAAATGTGAAGCATAAGCAGATGGGCCCAAAAAATTTACTTAGGCATGAAATGTGAAGCATCCAGGGATTGAGTTAGTAAATCAGTGGATGTGTAATGCATGGGAGGAAATTCCATTGATATGGTGGTCAAATCATTTAATAAATATGGTATTTCTAGTGCAGTGGCTGGCTGGGACAGAGGATGATGAACTCTTCAGTGTTTTCATTCAAGATAATCAGAGGAGGAATCTGTTTTGGACAGTGTTTATGATGACTGGATGACAGTGGAGAAATTCAGGACTTTATTTGATAACTTTGACAATGAAGTTGAATTCTTGGACATTGAACCTGATGATCTTAGAATGAATCACAAAGTTGTGGGCTTTACTTTGTTTATTATAATAATTTTGATATTAATATATTACATGATATTGTGAATCACATCATTCTTTATTACCATTAAGCATTATGGAGTCCATAATATTACAAAATGTAAATTGTCATTTTATTTGTACAACAAATGTATTTATTTTACTTTGGTTCTGTCTTTATTTGTCCTATCAGTCTATCCATCTAGTATCCAGTTTGACTTGATTATTTTTCCCCATGTGCAACTACAACTGAGTAACAATATTTCACCCCTTGCAAAAAGGATTTGACTTAAGAAAAATGCCTTGAAATATATGAGGGTCATAGAGAAATTCTCTTTTTGCAGCCCTAAAATGGGGTGGGGTCACTGACTTCGAGTCAAATCTACGGACAAGAAAGTATGTATGGGGCTGAAAAATGTACTGTAACACATGCTGCATTACTAGATTTGTCCTATGTGTGACACCATCCTCAGTCTTTCTACACCAATCCAAACCCAGAACAGTCCACACTGCTAAAATTAATTTTTGTACTATATGTATTCTGTATATCCTGACACTGTTGGTTTCCAAACAAGCATGCCTATAGGTAATGGGATAATTATCTGACACTGTTGATTTCCTAACAAGCATGCCTATAGGTAATGGGATAATTATCTGACACTGTTGATTTCCTAACAAGCATGCCTATAGGTAATGGGATAATTATCTGACACTGTTGATTTCCTAACAAGCATGCCTATAAATAATGGTATTATTATCTGACACTGTTGATTTCCTAACAAGCATGCCTGTAAATAATGGGATAATTATCAGACACTGTTGATTTCATAACAAGCATGCCTATAAATAATGGTATTATTATCTGACACTGTTGATTTCATAACAAGCATGCCTATAAATAATGGGATAATTATCAGACACTTTTGATTTCGTAACAAGCATGCTTATAAATAATGGTATTATTATCTGACACTGTTGATTCCCAAACAAAAATGCCTTTAGATAGTTGAGTTATTATTTTACAGTTTTTATACCTTTATATAATGAAATTATTATATGCTACCATGTATTTCATCAGCATTGGATTTGTGACTTTTTAATGTGATCTGCATGTGACATTATTGCCTTTCTTATATAGCTGCAGTGAACACATGCAATGGACTAATCCTCTTTTAATTTCATATATAAAGACATACTGTTTTGAACAGTGCAAATTAATCCCAATGCACATTAATTATTGTTATTGGGCCATATATTATTACTGGATAGCAGAGTAGACCATACTAGTACAGTATGATAAACATTTGAGTGTTTAATTCATACATCAGTTTTGGATCCAAATTAGCTAATATTTTGAAAACGATACCCGTTTATTCTAGTACCATTCTGGACAATAGTGACCTTATTTTGTCTTTGATAGCACTTGTGATTTAATCACTTAGTGGCTTGCTGTTGTCATGGATTACTTTTCTTGTAGATTCTACACTAGAAGTAACAAAGATTCAAGAGGTGGCCCTGAACAATTACATCCCACATCCTGTCTGTGTGACAGGAGTAGCTCTGACATCGCTAAGGACAGAGTCAGGTAAGCAGATGAATATTTTTTCATCTTTCAAGTAAAAAAACAAATATTTTGATGTTTTTGACAATTATGTAACACACATTTTAATATGGTTTACAGGTGAGGCACGTTTTATGTAGCTCTTGTTCTGTAAGCCACGCCGTATAATAATGGTTCAGAGATGAGACATGTTTTGTGCAGTCCCTGTATTGTTATATAGAAAATTCTTCACTTACGATATACAACTCCAGTTGGCCAAGTGGCTCGAGCATCCACCCAGGATGTGGGAGATTGCAGGTTCATACCCCAAATGAGTTATACCAAAGACTAAATAAATTGTACTAACAGTTGCCTCGCTGGGCACTCAGCATTAAGAGGTTAGTGTTATGACTGGTTAGACAGGTGTCAGGATACTGCGACTGGGTGGGACATCATGCTACATGTCTGCGGCATGATACCCAGTGCTAGGCATCACTATAAACTGCCACACTGCAGACATTGTAGCAATATGACTAAAAATTGTTAATGCTACATTAAAATCCAAATCTAAAACACACACGCACACACACACATGATATGGTCTGATATACTGGTGATGGTGGTAACTACAATCAACTAAACATGTCAAATAATTCTCACAATCAAAGGGAAAAATAGAGACAAATCAATGCATGATACTGCCAAAATGCACAAAGATTCCAGAAAATAAGGAACTTCTTGTGCAAACTGTACAATGTTTTTGAATGGTAGTTAATAGAATGAATGTTGGAATGATATCTTCTTTGTCAGTTTCTTTTTATTTTTTCAGGCCTTCAGAATTCTGATATGAAGTTATTTTCACATGGGCAAACAAATATTCAGAAAAAGTTGACCTATCAGGAGAGATAAACATTTATCTATCATTAATATGCATTGGCAGGGAAAGTCTTCATTTAAATGGGCAAGTTCAACTTTGAAATTGATTAGCCCATGGGGAAATCACTTTCAAAAGAATTTTGGGACCTTCAATTACAGTAATATGCATTATACGGGGAAAGGGATAATTAAAATAGGAATGTCCACCAGTGAAATTCATTTGCCCATGATAAATTTAATTTCAAGGTCTTGATGCATATAGTAATTAGTCTTGTTGGTATTAGGTATACTTATGAGAATTTAAGTAAAATTCCTGACATTGATAGAAGGCCATCAATGCTTGCATGTACAGGAACATGGTTATAATATTTTCTGATGAATTTATGTATTTTCTAATGTTTCAATCATATTTGTTTTTATAAATGATAAAAAGTGAAATTTTCAAAACTGCTTAAACTTAAAAAAAATAATTTTTGATTTGCTTGTTAAATTTGTGTATTGTAGCACAGATTGGTGTCTTACAGTAAGAAAAATTAAATCAATGGAGACATTTACTTTTGACTTTAGACTAAAATGTTTTGCTGAGTGGCACAACATAAGCAGATTTAAAATCTCTGATGGATTTCCAGTCTCCACTTGCAAGTGCTGCCTTTTGTGCCTCATCAATGCTTAATTCGTTGTCATTTATTTTCAGTATCCACAAAGTCTCAACAGACCACCAAAGAAGCAGAGAGTTTGTTGCTGAATGTAGCAGGTAAACTGCTGATGTTCCAAAGAGACAGGTCAGGTCCAAAGATCAAAGAAAAAGAAGAACAAAAATTCAGACTGGTATGATTAGTGGATTTTATGTCACTTGTATCTGATATTTATACTATATATAAACAGTTTCTACTTATCAAAGTCCTATACATTTGTACTTTCAGGAATTTCATTATTTAAAAGGTCAGTCCCACATACATTAACTTTTGTCATTACAATACATGACACTGCAATATATATGGTGTCCCAGGACATGGCAAAAATAATTGTAATATTTCGCCAATTATCAAATAGCTCATAAATAATATTACAACATATATAATTTTGTGACTTCAAATCTTTTAAAATAATTTTCATAATATGTCCATGTACTGGAAAATAGTCTCAGATAAAATCAAAATGTTATATTTAAAAAAATCTTACATAAAGTTACTCCATTTTCTTTAATGTTTCATTTGTATTTCCAGTTGCCATTTTGCCCACCATCAGTTGTGGCCACTAATGTGGAGAATTTATGGACAGTGTCCAGGACTAGTGTAGGAAAACTACAACTGACCGAAGCCCTCTGGTTAGGGTGTGGTTCACATGGCATGAAGGTAATACTGAGGATATTTTATTCTTTGTGTGGACAGGATGAGGAATACTTACAAATGGAAAGTTAGATTATGCAAGTGACATTTGTAGCTATGTCCATGACACAAAACTTATATCCCTTGATACCATATAACAAATTTTCTATTCACATTAAAAATACAACCAAAAGAAACATTTTTGAGGCCCAGATTTTGTTTAGGCAAAATATTACTGGTTCTAGAACCAGAGTTTGTGTCTGGAGTTTTTGACCTTTTTCTGCCATTAGACCTAAAGCAGACAGGTCCAGACATCACATGGATAGATGAAGTTTTGCAAAAAGTTAGGTGTGGAGTATAAAGGGAGCAGGACATAAAAGTCACTATGCAAAAGAACCCCAAAGAAACAAGAAGTCCAATTTTCACCCATTTGCTCATGTATGCTGTATGGGCAAAACTAAGTTTTCTATACATATAAGAATCCTGCAAAATGAAAATCTCACATGTACATAATTGGTTGCAGTCAGAAGTAACCAAATAAAATGTAACCTATTCACCTATACTGATAGAAGGTATATACTATACATTTTCTAACAGTTCATGTAACCTATACTGATAGAAGGTATATACTGTACATTTTCTAATTTTTCATGTAACTTATTAACCTATACTGATAGAAGGTATATACTGTACACGTTTTAACATTTCATGATGTATGAATGATTTACCTTGGCAATCATTTTATTGCTACTTCTTCAAAGTTTCAAAATTCCTTAATGTTTTCTGTGATGAAAATTTGGCCTACACTCCACTAAGTCAAACAATGAAAAGCATCTTAAAATAACTTTGATTGTTTGTAAGTGTATGATATCAGTTTGTCCCAGTGCACACTGAAGTATGACCACCTATCAGTCAAGTGTGGCATTGCTTGTTAATATGACTGGAGTAGCTTGTATTTCTACTTATTGATAGGCCAATTATGGCTGTACATTTACTCTTGCTATCATGTTTGAATTTGGCATTTTGGACATGGGCGTTACTTTTCAGCTCAGAATATTTTTAAGAGTATGGGGCCCAGTGATGCCATAAGTTGATTTTAAACTTCCAAGGCATGTGTTTTCACTTTGGTCCAAATCTGAGACCACCACAGTGGACAGCGATGTTTTGCCAATGGGCACTATCAGTTCCGTAATTTGGTTTTTAATAACATGATGCTTGTAGATCTTTGTACCATGGCTTTATTGAATCAGGCATGATTCTTTCTTATTCTGTTATTCACACCATTACCACCCCATCCCCATCTAATAGTGTATTGTATTCATTGTTAAAAATTATGCAGTTAAAGTAAATTTTGAACTTCACAGATTTCTTTTGTTTTCCAGGTGTGGCTGCCACTTTTTCCAAGAGGTGAAAGTGATGCCCACAACTTCATATCCAAACGAATAATGCTTCCATTTAGAGTAGATATATACCCACTTGGTAAGAACAGTACCTGTAATTGAATATTCTATTTAATACTAATTAATTCTTCACCTATGTAGAATCATTAATGATTTTTGCAGTATACTTTGTAGGATACAGTACTAAGTTAAATTTATGCACAACATTTGATAATGTTGTTACGTAAATTTGATTTAAATTAGTTAATTTTAAATGTCAGATCCAAATTTTTCATTTTGGGTTTAAAATTCATTAATTGGGAGATATCTGTTCTGGAAAATTCAGGCTGACCTAGACTCTACTTGTAAACAACAGGTGTGGCCTCATTTTCTGGCCTTGCTTCTAAGCGGGTAAATAAGCCTTTAAAACAATTGTTTAATTTCAAGGACAACTTTTTATTTTTAGTTCTTGGGGGGTGAGAAATTGCTGATTTTCTTCTAGGTCATTCCATGCGTACGTGTTTTTTTGATCGTATGTTCTTTCTGTGACCTTCTGGAAAATCACTTGATCCCTTGTTTACGTAAAAAACAGAGATATAAACCATGTTTTAGGAGAGAGCTATTGAGTAGATGTTGGGCTTTTATAATATTAAGTTGTGTCTTCTTTTTGAGTTATTTTTAATTACCGTGTACTGGAAATTGTGTCAGTTCATTGGAGCAAGATGAATTATTTTATTTATCTGGAAAAGAATATGTGCTCATAGATTTTCATTTGGATTATTATAAAAAACAAGAACTAACTAAATCACGTGACATCGTCGTCCATATTGGATTACATCGTCTAGATTCGAACTGGGAACTATTAGGACATTTATTTATCAGGGCTCTTGCAATTCCATTTGTGGCTTATTTTTGTGAATTCTATATTGGATTATTTTTGGACTTGATTCTCTAAAACCATAAGTTTTTATTTATTTTCTTATGAAAATATTTGTACTCATAAAATTGATTGTTAAAGTTTTACAAGCTTCTTAGTTTTCACTCTTTCTGTGTGTTGCTGCTTATTCAAGCCTAAGCACGTAACAATGTATGAACCTTACATATGCAGTGCTAGATTTGAATGGTTCTTAAATTGACACATTATCAGGTATCAGTTTTAGCAATAATTGGCAGAACGTTTTGGGGCTTTTTGTTTATATACATATTAATGTACTTATTGCAGTAGGATTCAAATTAGGTCAGAAAAATGGGGAGAAGTAACTTCTCCCAGATGAAAATGAGAAGTGAAGTTTTGAGGAAGTAAAAGGCAGCAATATTATTTTGATATGCAACTATATTTTTATTGATACAAAATATAAATAAACGTGGACTGGAGAAAATTGTATTTGCATAATCAACAAAAGAATTTTGTTCTGATTTTTAAAATAACAAAATTGATGCAAATATACATGAGTGAAATATTACATGAAACATTTGTTACTGTTTTCCATTTACGAAATTAATCCAAGTGAAGAATTTTTCTCCTTTTTTCTGGATTATAATTGTATGATAATTTGAAAGTTTGTGCTAAGAAGGATACAGCTTGAGATTTTTTCTAACTGATAAATCTCACCTGCTTTGCCTGTATAGCATATAGTCCAAAACATGGCTTAGCCAGTTTAACAAATATATAAGTCATGCCTGTACAATACATAATCCAAAACTTGGTGTAGCCAGTGTAGCAAAACATATAGGTCATGCCTATAATGAACATATTCCAAAAACTGTGATTGGTGTAGGAACATGATGACTACTGTGATTGGCTTAGAAACTTGATGACTACTGTGATTAGTATAGGAGCATGATGACTACTGTGATTGATATAAGAACATGATGACTACTGTGATTGGTAAGAGAACATGATTACTACTGTGATTGGCATTGAAACATGATTACTACTGTGATTGATATAAGAACATGATGACTACTGTGATTGGTAAAAGAACATGATTACTACTGTGATTGGCATAGAAACTTGAGACTACTGTGATTGGTGTAGGAACATGATGACTACTGTGATTGGTAAAAGAACATGATTACTACTGTGATTGGCATTGAAACATGATGACTACTGTGATTGATATAAGAACATGATGACTAATGTGATTGGTATATGAACATCATGTCTGCTGTGATTGTTTTAAGATTTTTATGACTACAGATATTATATCTCCATGGATCTGCAGACTGGGCACACCATATATATTTATATCATATATTTAGCTATGTTAGCCTGCCCCACCCCATACCATCTGTGAGTGGAATGGAGGACAACTGTAAATCATATTGTCACCTTCTCCAAGGAGGGAGATGTTACCCACAACCCAAGAGTAAAGATTAAATTATGAGTTATAATTAACACAGAAAAATTCTCAGAAGCACCCATCATGTCAAGTCCTATTTGTTTGGGATCTACATCAAGTGAGGAAATTTGGACCTTTGACAAATCAGAACCACCTCCTTGCTCCATATCTGTGATAGCTTGGAGAGTCTGTCTGTGGTACAGCCTATATTGGAGAGTTTTTTTCTGGGGTACAGACTATATTGGACCTCACTGAGCAATGGTGAGTGAACCAGCTCAGAAGGTGTATTAGGTCAAGGGTGGCAAGGTAGCAGGCTTGGTGCTTGCTGCATAGATTCTCTACCTCCATAAGAATGCCAGAGACAAAGGTTTTGCAGGAAAACAGTAAGAGCCTTTAGCAGTCCACCCCTTTCAGTGTGGAGATGTAACTCACTGGGCTAATCCTACATTGGCTTTGCAAGACTTCATTGATCATCAACAAAGGTCAATGGGCAGAGTACTGGGTCCTTCTAACTTAGTGAATAAATGCCTACAACCTAGAAGAGACATAACTCTCATTCAAAAAATTTTAAGACTGAGAGCCGATACCATCATTTTTAATATCTTTGTACCTGTCTTTCTCATGATTAAGTGAATGGAGGTGCCAGGGCTTCAAGTCCAAGTACAGCACTGTCATAAAGGATGGAGTTGTACCCTTTTCTGCCAGGTTACTTCTCATCATTCCAGCATTCTTTTTCAAAGGCTTGATCAGACTTCATGGACAATGCATAGGTCATTTCCACAGTTAAGGAGGATTACCAGGTTTGCTTGAACCTCATGGAAGGTACCCCTTCCCCCCCCCCCCTTTCAATTCCACAAGTCACAACTGGTATTTGTGTGGAAAAATGTGTTTACAACATTCTAAGGAAGAGTTCAGTAAAGAGGATGATGAAAATCCAAAGTCAGGGATTTTATTCCAGATCTTCCTGGTTTAAAAAATAATGGAAAGTTTTGACTCATTATCATTCCCCATTGAACAAATTTCTTCTGGAAGAGTGTTAAGGATGACATCCACAGAAATGCATCAAACCAAAGAACATGGTTTTTTATGTAGAGTTCCAGGATGCATATCATCATGTCCTCAGCTTCCCAGTCCACAGGAACAATTTCTGCAGTTTTGTTTGGAACAAGAGATATCCCAATTTTGGGTTCTTCCTTGCAGTTTGCTTTCTCCAGTGTGGAATAGTGGTTCAATTAAGGTTTTTGTGGGTCATAGTTCTACAGTATTTGACAGTTGCTTGATGTACAGTATCCTCTCACTCTCTTTTGATAGTAATTTATCTAGGCCAGATCCCTATCTGGAATACTCAGAACTGATCCCTTCTCAGAATTTTTGTTTATGTGGATGCATTTTCTCATCATTCAAGAGGCAGTTAATGTTCTTCCTGGCAGAATCTCACAAATACTGTACTTGTTGATTGGATGAGAAGATTTATTGACTGTCTGCCTTTACATCTTTCTCATGGGGATATGACCATGAACTCAGTTCCCCAACGAAAACTTTATATGCAGTTTCTCCAGTTCATTCTTTAGTAATATATAGACCTCGCAAGGACCCTTTTTCCATTTGGTTCCTATTTGGTTCCATCTGAAATGGTGGAAACATTTTGAAAGGTTTCTGACCAGAGTTTCATATTCAGGCTGGAGTGTGCACATAGAGCCTTAGAGAGTAATTCTGCAGGGTCTGTGATCTTAGGAAGAAATCTTTCATCGACGTCAGCAGTCACAAAATGTTAGTTGTTTTTCAAACACTTAGGGGTACATCAACTGCATAGACATTGCTGTGTCATGACTACTGTGAACAACACATCATTTGGAGCATACCTCAGGCATCAAAGGAAGGGGGTATTCATGCTCCTTCTGTCTATCTAATCACCTTCAATAGACAAGTTCAAAGGGGTTTATTCTAAGAATCTACCTCATTCAGGTCAGTAGAAATATTCTGATAGTCAGTCTGTCCAGATGATCAAGCAGTCCATTTTGAATGGACTCTGGACCAATTAGTAGCAGAGAAATTTCTTCTATGGGAATAGCCAATAGTAGACTTTATTGCAATGAGGCTAAACAACGAACTACTTTTTGTCTTTTTATTGCCAGACCAGTCAGCATGGGTAGTGAATGCCTTCAATCTGAGGTGGTATCCACTGTATGCCTACGTCTTCCCATCTTACAGAATAATCCCTCAGATAGTTTTTACTTAGCCCCCCCCCCCCCTTCCCTTAACAATTGACCCAGCAATCATGATTCAGTATTCAACTCAACCTGTTTAGGAACAATCTCAGATAAATATCTCTGACAAGGGATATGTGGCACAGAGGGTCCCTGTTGCATGATACTCCTCACATTTTCCATGCCTGGCTCATGTAAAATGATCTATCAGCCATGACCAGTTTATGAGCAGATTGCCAAATGTATCATTTAGGTTAAAGGGCAATTGTCTTCCAAGGTTTTTGACCCCAAATTAAAAAACTTTAGGCCAAGATCAATTACTTTCATTTGCTCCTATTCATATTAAATCCCCATTCTCAGTTGTATCTGTGTTGGCGATGATCAATATAGACTGTTTTTGCTCAGTTTTCTGTTTCTATCTGTTTAAATCAGATTAAAAAAGAAAGGATTGTATTTCTTATTCTCAAAGGTATTTCTGATGTTTTCTTTTGGCCACCATTGAAAGTGGGTTGTGCAGAATATTACGAAAGCCTAATGGTGTATCACTGAGCAAGACTTTTCTTCCTGAAAATCAAAGCCCTTTAGTTCAGGGTTATTGTTGTATCTTTAGCCTTTTAATTCTCTGGATGATGTCATGATTTTTTTTTTGGTTTTTATGGTTTAACGCCATTTTTAAGCACATTATAGGCTATACATGGCAGCCAGTATTCATGGTGGAGGAAGAACCCGGAAAACTCCAGGAAAGACCCACCGACCCATGAGAAGCTACTGGCAAGCTTCCTCACATAACTCGTTAGCCGAATCTTAGACTCGAACCCACACAGACAGAGGTGAGATGGCATTGATCCGTAACGGACAGCGTTTTAGACCACTTGGCCACTCTGGGCCCTGATGATGTCATGAAAGATCCCTTATGGTGATCTGACTCCAATTTATCATCATTTTACCTTCAATCAGTGTTACACCAGAGTGGGGACATCTATGTTTTGAGCCCAGTTGTATAAGCCCAGTCCGTTTTCAAGCTATCCTCTGCAGTCGATCAAACTGTTGAGAGCAATGGTAAGATCACTTTGATAGGTAGCCATCAGTCTTCCAGTTGGTTGGCAAATTCAGTTACAGTAATATCAGGTATTACTGCTAATAAAATTATAGTTGGAAGAAGATTATAGAACTAGTTTTAACTATGTCATATTTACTGTTATTATTGTTGAGTTCCTTCTCCCTCCAAAGTAAAATATACTTTCACTTATCAGTCATGGTCAAGGAAGGGCAATATTCAAACTATCAAAGTATCAGACTGGGATCATGCTGTTGTTTATTTTAGACCTTCAATTACTAATTGAGGAGGAGATCATCACCTTCAACAAGCCCCAGGAAAAGATACAACAACATCTTTCATAGTCTTTAAGTATTGCATAAATAAACTCAGTTTTACACTTCTCCCAAATTTCTTTTTGTTTTGGTATTAACTTTGTTTATTAAGCTTTGATTGATTCAACATTGCAATGTTTTATGTTGACCACTTTAATTAGAATTTAATACGAGCCTGAATCTTTGAAAAAGTGCCTTCCAGTTCTCACACGCATCTTTTTTGAATGCCTCACATGGTCTGCTTGCACCTTTTTGTGATGTCATGATGATATACTACACACATGTAATATCACAGAAGTTGAATACAGATGTAAAAGATTACATGAATAACATCATTAAATAAATGCCTATTCTTTTCCAGCTGTATTATTTGAAGAAGCTGTGATACTTGGTGCTGCCAGTGATGCCATGACCTTGAAATGTGCCTCTCCTTCTCAAGGAGGACAACAACTGTATGATCTTCCATATTCAGTATTAGAAAGGACTGTAAGTATTTTATACTGTATGATCTTCCATATTCATTGTTAGACAGGACTGTAAGTATTTTGTACTGTATGATCTCTCATGTTCATTATTAGAGAGGACTAAGTATTTTATACTGTATGATCTTCCATATTCAGTGTTAGAGAAGACTGCTAAGTATTTTATAATGTATGATCTCTCATGTTCATTATTAGAGAGGACTAAGTATTTTATACTGTATGATCTTCCATATTCAGTGTTAGAGAAGACTGCTAAGTATTTTATACTGTATGATCTCTCATGTTCATTATTAGAGAGGACTAAGTATTTTATACTTTATGATCATCCAGATTTCAGTGTTAGAGAAGACTGCTAAGTATTTAAATTGTATGAAGACAAACTGCAACACACACCCCTCATGTATGCCATTCCATTATATGCTGCCAGATATAGGTCTGCATATTTCTTTATGAGTAATCAGTAGAAGAAACAAAAGACCCTGCATTATGTGATGGCCGATCGAGTTTAGTTTTTGGACTGAGCTTGTCAATAAGTATAAATGGTACTTGTGAAAAAGATGGTTGGAATGTTTTTTCAGAAGCTGTAAACATTCATTGATGCATGTAATACAAAGAATTCTAAGCATGAGAGATTTTTCCATGTCAGTCTTTATTCAGTGTAGTGTACTACAATTATAATAATAGTCCAAGGATTTATGAAATATCTTCATTACAACAAAATTTAGTTTTGAGCAAGAAAAATAAGTACCACCATTGGTATTAGATTTTGTCATTTTATGTTTTTACACATTGAATAATACAGATAAAGGGATACTTATGTTTTTACATATTGTTTTTACACATTGAATAATACAGCTAAAGGGATACTTATGTTTTTACATATTGTTTTTACACATTGAATAATACAGATAAAGGGATACTTATGTTTTTTACATATTGTTTTTACACATTGAATAATACAGATAAAGGGATACTTATGTTTTTACATATTGTTTTTACACATTGAATAATACAGATAAAGGGATACTTATGTTTTTACATATTGTTTTTACACATTGAATAATACAGATAAAGGGATACTTATGTTTTTACATATTGTTTTTACACATTGAATAATACAGATAAAGGGATACTTATGTTTTTTATTTGATATTTGTTACATACTTGTTAACATGATCCACCCTCATGATATCATTGTAAGCTGCATCAGACAACATTAGGACAATAATTCATTATGTAAATAAAATAGTTTCTTTAAATAAGGTAATAATAAATGCAGAGAGATATAATTGAAATTACTTTTAATCCATTTGAATTGGATTTCTGTAATTCATATGCTCATATTATACAGGGTACAGTATAGCAGCAGAGACATTTTAGTGACTTAACAAAGAGTGAGAAGAAAAATAAATCCCATCAAAATTTATCATTTTGTACTACATTATAACCTTTTTGGAATGGAAGTCACTGAAATAAAATTAGAAATTTCGAAAGATTTTTTAAATTAATTTTACACTTTGCAAAAATATAAATAATATGTACTATTAACTCAAGTGTCATGCGAATTGCCAATAAAACATTGAGAATACTGAGCACTTAGGATGAGTACATGTTCTTTGTGTGTAGAGTATGTGTGGTTAGTATGTTAGTACATACTCCTCACAATACTATGAGGGCTGTTCTAGTAAGACATATCTGGGACCCAGCGAAGACACTTTTGATGTGGAGTATTCACACCTAGATGTAATTTAGATATTTTTATCACTTTAATATGAAATCTAGGAAATTCAAGTAACTTGGCATATATATTTGTTTTATAAAAACTACCTTCCCTGGGTACCAATGTATGTTTAAATGGAACAGCCCAAGGCATTCTTAGTATCTTCCCTGAGACTATTGTAGCAGTCAACAGTACTGTTGTAACGGTTGACCAGTGAGACTGAGACTATTGTAGCAATCTAACAGTAGTGTTGTAAATGTTGATCAATGAGACAGACTATTGTAGTAGTCAACAGTAGTGTTGTAAATGTTGACCAGTGAGACTGAGACTATTGTAGCAATCTAACAGTAGTGTTGTAAATGTTGACCAGTGAGACTGAGACTATTGTAGCAGTCAACAGTAGTGTTGTAAATGTTGACCATTGAGACTGAGACTATTGTAGCAATCTAACTGTAGTGTTGTAACTGTTGACCATTGAGACTGAGACTATTGTAGCAGTCAACAGTAGTGTTGTAACTGTTGACCAGTGAGACTGAGACTATTGTAGCAATCTAACAGTAGTGTTGTAAATGTTGACCAGTGAGACTGAGACTATTGCAGCAATCTAACAGTAGTGTTGTAAATGTTGACCAGTGAGACTGAGACTATTGTAGCAGTCAACAGTAGTGTTGTAAATGTTGACCAGTGAGACTGAGACTATTGTAGCAATCTAACAGTAGTGTTGTAAATGTTGACCATTGAGACTGAGACTATTGTAGCAGTCAACAGTAGTGTTGTAAATGTTGACCAGTGAGACTGAGACTATTGTAGCAATCTAACAGTAGTGTTGTAAATGTTGATCAATGAGACAGACTATTGTAGCAGTCAACAGTAGTGTTGTAACTGTTGACCAGTGAGACTGAGACTATTGTAGCAATCTAACAGTAGTGTTGTAAATGTTGACCAGTGAGACTGAGACTATTGTAGCAGTCAACAGTAGTGTTGTAAATGTTGACCATTGAGACTGAGACTATTGTAGCAATCTAACAGTAGTGTTGTAAATGTTGACCATTGAGACTGAGACTATTGTAGCAGTCAACAGTAGTGTTGTAAATGTTGACCAGTGAGACTGAGACTATTGTAGCAATCAACAGTAGTGTTGTAAATGTTGACCATTGAGACAGACTATTGTAGCAATCTAACAGTAGTGTTGTAAATGTTGACCAGTGAGACTGAGACTATTGTAGCAGTCAACAGTAGTGTTGTAAATGTTGACCAGTGAGACTGAGACTATTGTAGCAATCTAACAGTAGTGTTGTAAATGTTGACCAGTGAGACTGAGACTATTGTAGCAATCTAACAGTAGTGTTGTAAATGTTGATCAATGAGACAGACTATTGTAGCAGTCAACAGTAGTGTTGTAACTGTTGACCAGTGAGACTGAGACTATTGTAGCAATCTAACAGTAGTGTTGTAAATGTTGACCAGTGAGACTGAGACTATTGTAGCAGTCAACAGTAGTGTTGTAAATGTTGACCATTGAGACTGAGACTATTGTAGCAATCTAACAGTAGTGTTGTAAATGTTGACCATTGAGACTGAGACTATTGTAGCAGTCAACAGTAGTGTTGTAAATGTTGACCAGTGAGACTGAGACTATTGTAGCAATCAACAGTAGTGTTGTAAATGTTGACCATTGAGACAGACTATTGTAGCAATCTAACAGTAGTGTTGTAAATGTTGACCAGTGAGACTGAGACTATTGTAGCAGTCAACAGTAGTGTTGTAAATGTTGACCAGTGAGACTGAGACTATTGTAGCAATCTAACAGTAGTGTTGTAAATGTTGACCAGTGAGACTGAGACTATTGTAGCAGTCAACAGTAGTGTTGTAAATGTTGACCATTGAGACTGAGACTAGTGTAGCAATATAACAGTAGTGTTGTAAATGTTGACCATTGAGACTGAGACTAGTGTAGCAATATAACAGTAGTGTTGTAAATGTTGACCATTGAGACTGAGACTAGTGTAGCAATCAACAGTAGTGTTGTAAATGTTGACCAGTGAGACTGAGACTATTGTAGCAATCAACAGTAGTGTTGTAAATGTTGACCATTGAGACTGAGACTATTGTAGCAATCTAATAGTAGTGTTGTAAATGTTGACCAGAGAGACTGAGACTATTGTAGCAATCAACATTAGTGTTGTAAATGTTGACCATTGAGACTGAGACTATTGTAGCAATCTAACAGTAGTGTTGTAAATGTTGACCAGTGAGACTGAGACTATTGTAGCAGTCAACAGTAGTGTTGTAATTGTTGACCATTAAGACTGAGACTAGTGTAGCAATATAACAGTAGTGTTGTAAATGTTGACCATTGAGACTGAGACTAGTGTAGCAATATAACAGTAGTGTTGTAAATGTTGACCATTGAGACTGAGACTAGTGTAGCAATCAACAGTAGTGTTGTAAATGTTGACCAGTGAGACTGAGACTATTGTAGCAATCAACAGTAGTGTTGTAAATGTTGACCATTGAGACTGAGACTATTGTAGCAATCTAACAGTAGTGTTGTAAATGTTGACCAGAGAGACTGAGACTAGTGTAGCAATCAACAGTAGTGTTGTAAATGTTGACCAATGAGACTGAGACTATTGTAGCAATCGAACAGTAGTGTTATAAATGTTGACCATAGAGACTGAGACTATTGTAGCAATCTAACAGTAGTGTTGCAAATGTTGACCATAGAGACTGAGTCTAGTGTAGCAGTCAACAGTAGTGTTGTAAATGTTGACATTGAGACTGAGACTAGTGTAGCAGTCAACAGTAAAGCTGTCTAGGAAACTTCAACTAAGTACCTTTTGACCCTAATAATATATTCAATGTGAACCTGAACTACTTTGTTGTTGGATCATGCATGTCAACCCCCAAGAGCGGTATAAGTATTATTACTTATATAAGTCCACAAATGATGAATGCTGTATTATATCACTGTCAGATTCATCTTTCCAAATTTGTAAAGTTCTATTGATTTGTACTTTTCAGCATGCAATATCTTTTTTAGTTTGACAAAATTTTAGCATGCTCCTTTCCTAACATTTTTCAGTCATACAACATCCATGAGTCACATGCATTTTTTTCCAGTTAATATTGGCACTATTTTTTTTCAATTTAGACTGGCTTGCTACAAATATAATGAATTTATGACAGGTGTTTTCACATTCAAGAAACCCATCTGTCTTCTTAGAATAATTTCATGCACAGTTACTATAAGTAGAAAATAAGGAAATTAAAGAGAGACCTAATGATTGATAAAATGCACAGCAACCAGAAATCACATGACACAAGCCTGAATCTGTAATTTTTGTTTTGTGTCTCACTTTTTCCAGATGTCTTTAATCTGAACTTTTGTAACATTTTTTGGGGGGAAGGGGGTTATTTTTAAGGGGTACTTAGTTGTCCATTTTATTCATTGGGTTATTATCAAGGGGAGAGTACCCAGGTACACATTGACACCTTTAGCTAATATTAGTGTTATATAGTGTTGTAAGTGTTGAGCTATCCTTTGATCATGGATGTAAAGGTCACTCTCTTGTATATATTATGTCATGTGCATATTCACATACCAAAATAGTTTGTTTGATTAACGCCATTCTAGTGTTGTTGATTTTTAGTTTCTTATACTAAGAAAACTGTTAATAAAATATATAATACATATTGTAAATTATATTCCATGAGGATTCCTGTGTTGTTTTCTTTTTCAGAGTCAAATTTATCTTCACCATATATTGCGCCAGTTACTTAGAAGAAAGTAAGTTTTTATTTTATACATTTAATATTTATTTTGAAAGTATATCAACACAATTAATTGGAATATTAAACAATTTCAATTTTAAGGGCCAGCAAATCTCTATCAAAGAGTGTGGACAAAATTTTTGCATCCACTGAGAACTTTTCTAGTGGATATAAGATCCAAATAATTCGTTTAGGCAAAGATTTATGTTATAAAATTGCATAAAATTGATATGCTAAGATTTGTCTGTTATAAAATTGATATGCAAATATTTATCTGTTATAAGATTGCATAAAATTGATATGCAAATATTTATCTGTTATAAAATTGCATAAAATTGATATGCAAAGAATTTGCCTGTTATAAAATTGATATGCAACGATTTGCCATGTCATACAAAAGAATTACAAAAATGGTAGTAATGGCTGCCTCGCTAGGCGCTCAGCATTAAGAGGTTAGTGTTAGGACTGGTCGGCCTGGTGTCAGGATAATGTGAAGCTGTTATCTAATTTACTTGCAATGTACATCAGTTTCTAAATTTTGAAGTAAGTTACAAAAAGTTACATTTCTGTCTTTCCATTGTAATTTTCTTTCTGCTAGGGGATTTGTTTATCACATGTGGGTCCAGTTGATTTGTGTTTTTCACTATTTGATCACTAGCATATCATAATGCTGAGAGTTCATTTGTAAACATTACACTTAATTAAATTTTCAGTTTACAGTGACATAAACCTTATTTTCATCTTCAAAAATATGAGATAAATTTTGTCAACTTCGTGTCACTAGGAAAATGAGACGTAACAGTTAATGGTGCCAGTGTTGACATCAACAGTTAAGTTTTTTTCTTCTTAAACCTTTCAATAAATTTATATCAGCTTTGGTATAAATCATAATGAAAGCAAGACAGTTCATTCGGTAGCATCTGAGATCACCTGGTTTTCCTTGATGTCACGGTTTTAATGATAGAAAATGTGCATGAAGAATTTAGTTCAACCTTTTTCTTATGGTTTTATTTCCTTGATTGATTATCATTATACATTTCTAAAATTATTATGGGGACCCTGAGTGGCCAAATGGTCTAAAGCGCTCTCCATTACGGATCACTGCCATCTCACCTCTGTCTGTGTGAGTTCGAATCTTGGATTTGGCCAATGTGGGTATGTGAGAAAGCTTCCCAGTAGCTTCTCGTGGGTTGGTGTTCCGGGTTTTTTTTTCTCTTCCTCCACCGTTATTACTGTCTGCCATGTATAGCCTATCTTGTGCTGAAAAAATGGTGTTAAGCCCTATAACAACAACATACATACACACACATGCACGCATGCGCACACACACAATGTACTTCAGTGCAATGTCTTGAAATATGGCAGATATTGTTATATGGGGTCAATATCATTTGGTCACTTTGCTTAGAAATGTTTTCTGGAGTTGTTCCTCTTTTAAGTGTTCAAGGTGTGTATTGCATACTGTATTTTTGTATAACATGTCCTAATGCATAAGGTGAACCCCGATTTTAATAATGTTAAGAAAAGTACAATTTAATCAGTTAAAAACAGTTGTATGTATGGTTAAATACAGTTGTATGTATGGTTAATGTCTTTTTTGTCTATGATGTGAAAGGTTCTGAAGGGATGGGATCAGAATGTATCCACTTGATGTAAATAAACTGCAAATAAGCATAATTTTTACTTGTTTGATATTTTTTTTATGCAAGTATGAGCTAATTTGACCTCATTTTTAAATGCAGAAGTAAACTTTCACCATAGTTGCATTACTATTTCCTGAAATTATTGTAGACTAAAAGTATTGGTTCAGTTTCTTCTTAGTTATAACTGAGGTTAAGATAATGAAAATTGTGCCGGAGAGATATCAGTAGTGTGAGAGTTGAACATAGGGTCTAGCTATGTACTCTGAAACCCAAATCAGACCTTCATTCACTTGGAAAAAAATTGAAGAATGTCATTAAATTTATGAATAAGTGCAAAAACAAACTTGAAAATACACAAGTCATAAGACAAACTTGTAAGACATAAATCATAAGACAAACATGTAAGACATAAGTCATAAGATAAACTTGTAATACATAAGTCATAAGATAAACTTGTAATACATAAGTCATAAGATAAACTTGTAATACATAAGTCATAAGATAAACTTGTTATACACAAGTCATAACACAAACTTGTTATACATGCATAATAAGACATGTATCATAAGACAAACTTTAACATTTACACAATTCTTTTTATTTCTTTCATCACATGTTTAAAAAATTTCCTATTAATTACTGCTCTTCTGCTCTCCCTCATAAAAAATTAGGACATAGCAATAAAACAGAATTGAAACAAAGTAAACTAAAATTATTCTTTGAACTTTTTTGTAATAAAATTAAGAGAAAAATGAAACTACAGCTTTGCAGCCTTCCATGTGCAGACATGTTTGGAGAATCAGCAAATGTTTGTTCTATAAAACTATGACAAATTGACATCTAGGGTAATCATTGCCATAGTTTGGACTTGTAATGTTAAGATTGGGTGTAGAATAATATGGATTATATTGTATATTTTGGATTTGTAATGTTAAGATTGGGTTAAGGAAAATGCAGATTATATTGCATACATGCCAACCATTACGCTTTTGGCGTAATCATTACGCTTTTTCCCACTAAATTCCGCGTTACGCGTTAACGTTTATAGATTACGCTTTTTCGATATATCCATCTTGCAAAAAAAAAAAAAATTTTTTTTTTTGTTTTTATTAGCATTACTTTATTTTTTACATACTGTTTTATTTTTAATTAAAAAATACCCCGCTTCTACATAACTACAATATACGAGTATACTTGTCCGTGGACTTTCCTAATATTCATGTTCTATTTATAGCAACTACATGTATCATGTTACTAAGATACTTTCAAACTTTCGACCTCATATTCTATTTTTAGCGGCTTAGTGAGGAGAGAACAGACTGGTTTCTATTTTGTTTAAATCATTATGCACATACTCTTTGTTATAATTTTGTATAGTGCAGAACCAGTCTAAAAGTTTTTTTTGCGCTAAAAAGTATTACAAAATTCTCAATGCGTTTATGAGTGCAAAAAATATCTCTTAAATAATTTCACAGATGGGTTAGAAAAAGTCAATAATAAACAAAGCAAAATGTAATCAATCCTCCAAACACGACGAGGGCATCATCACGTGACGTCTAATCGTTGGCGCTAAATGGCTTCAGATGTTAAGATGGGTTCTAGTCTTTGTGTATGTTAGAGCACATTTGTTTCCCCAAGAATTTCGCAGATGGATCAGAAAAAAGCAAAACAACGAGTCCTCCAAAGATTCAAAGATGAATATATGAATGGCATAATACAGCGTTCCATTCTAGGACAGCATCATGCTCATTGCAGACTGTGCGGAAACGATTTTAGCATTGGTCATGGTGGTAAATTTGATGTGGAAAAACACATGAAAACAAGGAAACACATCGAATTAGCTTGCCTTACGAACTCTAATACTAAGGTAACTTCTTATTTACAGCAGAGCTCAAGTGCAGACTTGAATACTATAAATGCTGAGGTGTTATTTACTGAGTTTTTAATAGAACACGGACTACCCTTAGCGGTAGCAGACCACGTTGGTCCCTTGTTCAAGCGGATGTTTCCTGATTCGAAAATTGCGGAAAAATATGCTTGTGCAAGAACAAAATCATCTCACATTGTTCGGTGCCTAGCAGAAGATAGTTCACTTAAAATTGCAGAAGCAATGAAAATTGGGCCGTTTAGTATTGCCACAGACGGGAGTTGTGATTATGATGATAAAAAGTTGTACCCAGTATGTGTTAGATACTTTGACAGTGAAAAAGGCAAAGTCATGAGTGTTCTTCTTTCTTTACCAGAATTAACAGTAGATTCCACTGAACAAAACATTTTTGATTTGCTTGACAATGTTTTGAAGAAACATGACATAAGTTGGCAGAACTGTATGGGGTTTGCAGCTGATAATGCATCAGTGATGACTGGAATTCATAAAGGAGTTGCATCCTATATTTTGAAAATGTCTCCATCAGTGTTCATAACAGGTTGCCCCTGTCATTTGATGCACCTTGCTGCTGGTAAGGCTGCTGATAAATTAGAAGTAGATATTGGCCATTTGTTAATAGATATCTACTATTATTTGGAGAAAAGTAGTAAAAGGAAACAGGCTCTAAAGTTGTTACAAGATCAGTTTGATCTTGAAGACTATAAAGTTATAAAGCATGTGTGTACAAGATGGTTATCCCTTGGCAAATGTGTTAGCCGTTTACTTGAGCTTTGGGATGCACTACAAGCATTCTTTCAAACTGAAAGTGATTCTGCACAGAGAAAACGTGGTGGAAAAGTGAAGAAGAGTGGTACAAAAGCAGAATCTGTTATTGCAAGTCAGAAGAGAACAAGAGATGAAAGTATAGACAGACATACTAACAATAAAGAGATTGGTGTAGCAGAAAGAAAGAAATTTAAATCCATGGAATTTTTATTTGAGAGGCCTCTGTCTATCCAGCTAGAGGGCCTCCAGGCTCAGACCATGACTGTGAAAGATAAATCTTTTGACATAAAATCTCATCAGCCATCTGGATCAGGTTCTTCAGAGTATAAATCTGTTAAAAAGCATACTGGATCTTCTCATACTTCCAAGGGCAAAACTAGCAAAGTGGATACTAAGATGGCACAGAAAGAAAAAGAATCTGTTCACTGCTTTGAAGACTCTAAATGTGAGATGGTTTACAAAAAGCTTAATGATCCAGTTACAAAACTGTACTGCTTGTTTATGAAGAGTGCCATTCCATTGTTTGATGCAGCAAATGTTGTATTGCAGAAAGAAGAACCATGCATTCATATTATGCACAAGATTCTGTCAAACCAGTTGTCAGATTTGCTAATAAGGTTTATTAAGCCAGAAATCATCACATCAGCCAAACTTTTAACTGATATTGACTTTCATGACCATGCAAACCAGAAAGATAATGAAGATCTAGCTATTGGTGCAGAAGCAAGAGAATTCATACAACACAATTCTACTCTTCCTGTGAAGATGTTCTATGATAATGTTAGAGATTATTATGCTACAGCCTGTGATTACATGCTCCATAAATTCCCATATGGAGATGAACTGCTTTTAAATGCTTCAGTTGCTGATGTAAATGAGAGACAGTCAAAAAGCTTCAAAAGTGTTAGATTCTTTGTCAAGAGATATCCCTTTCTATTGCCACCCTTGTCTAACTTGGATCATCTGGAAGAAGAATTCCTGAAGTATCAAGTTGGGATTCTACCTGAGCAGCAGAGGGGGTGTATCGGACAACATTTTTAGACAAGTTTTCACTGAAATCACGCTTAAAATCAATGAAACCAATGACATCAGACCCAAAAGTCAATGACATCAGGTCCCAAATGTGTGTGTGAATCATGGATTAGGTCCAAAAAAAAAATATGAAAAAATCAATGAAATTAATGAAATCAAAAACTTTTCAACTATTACATTTTTTGGGAAAAAGGGACTACAACATCGTTGTCACTCACCCTCTCTGCTGCTATGGGTTAACCGAATATTTGATCCAGTCCGATACGATATCGTGTTCGAGGGTCATGTAAATCACTACGACGAAAATCCCCCTAGGACGAAAATCACTACGATTTCACAAATAGACTAATTTGTAAAACCTCCTCTTGTAAATCAATCAGATTATTAGACTGGTCAGTGAGTTTGAAATTAATTCTGGTTAATGAATTATTATGACATCGCATATAGACTGGATTCACCGGGGATTCAATTATTAAAAACCCTGGAGGAGCTGTTGGTGCAAATGAATACAAAATATATCCTTGCTGAGCTTGATTTGATCGTTCTAAATTTATTTGATAGCTTCCTTCGATCACATCACATACTAAATTGAGCGCAATCACCGTTGAAATATTCACATTGAACGGAGCAATATGCCTACCACCACCGTCTGGGTCATTATTATGGGTCAGGATAGTTGTTTGTGGTTGTGATGGTGTTTTTTTCCACGTATCATGGATTTTTTTGAAACCTTCATCGATGGCATCATCGAGAGATTTTTGTAGTTCTGAGATATTATATCCTGGAAGTTTGAATGTTGGAATATCTCCTATGCGGATCCTATATTCTATTGCAAATAAATCTCTTGTTTTAGGACTACTGTCACCTAATACTTCTTGAATAATTTGTGAATGAAATGTTTCCATGTCATTGATGATTTTGTTACATGTTTCTACGACACTGATAAATTCATCTCGGGTGAGAGTGCCGGATCTAAGAGATATAAACAACAACGAAATATCGTTATTGAAAGCTGTGAAATTTTCAGTGATTTTATCCCGGTTAGCAAGATGATGAATAAGTCGTACTCTTTCATCATATTCTACTCTAATGAAAAAATATGACTTATCATAATATCTATAGCTTTTTATTGGATTATCAGATTTTATCCTGTCTGTGATATAATCGGTTTTTTGTGGTTCTGGTAATTTAACGGTTTTTCCACCGGGTGGTAATTCAGGCCATCCTAGTACGGTTCTAATAGAACTCTGATAGATATCTACGACGTATCCTTCTGTGCTTATTTCAATGGCAGATGATAGTGTCGGCACATGAACTGTTATAGCTATTTTTGACTCTACTCCAGTAATCGATTTTATTCTACGCGCGAATTCATCATTGATTTGTTCAATTTGATATGATCCGGTTGGTATGGAAACAACATTCCAGTCTGGGGTACCGTCGGGTTTATTCTTATTTGCAAATACCAGTGAATTATTGGGTTGTTGACCACCAAATGATTTTGACCTAATATTTGGCCAACTGTGGTATACTCGTAGTTTTGCTAGCGCTATCTCCTTCACTGGGACCGGAGAGGGGAAATTCACACTGAATTCTGGATTCGTTGAGGTTATTGAGATCATGCTTGTTTGTACTGGGTTTGTGTTCTCCACTATTTGTTGAAGTAATTCCATCTGTGTTGTCATTGTTATTATACTCATGTTGTATTTCTAATTTTGACATCGCAGAATCATATATATCTACCATCGCTGAAAACTCACTCTCTGATATAATTGTATCATCGAGCGATGACGATATCAATGAGGATAATTGCGAGTATGCAGTGGACACAACATGAAATTGAATTATGTAGTCTTGTAGTTTCCGTTGGCTGCATGAGGATATTTTTTTTGTGATTATTGAAATTATTCCAGCGATTGTTGTTGCAGCAGAAATGCAAATTGGAACAGCTATCGGAGCCATCATTGTCACTGAAGACAGTATAATACCAGCTCCGGTGATTACACCACTCACAGCGTACACAGTAACATCAATTGCGGTAATTCTCCTGCGATATTTTTTAATTTTCAATTCATACTCCTCAGACAAGGTTTTGAGTCTAGTTTGATACTCTCTGACCTGATCATAGCGATATTGCGATGATGAAATCATTTTTTATTTTAAATACGCTAGCGTTTTCAATTGAAACCGTTAGTGAAATTGCTTTGCAATTTTCAACTTAAATCCGCTACGAATTCCACATACCACGTTGTTGTAACCCTAACCAAATTTTTATCAGTAGCTATTAACGTGAACTGTTCAGTTGTATCCTTGTCGATGATCGTTGAAATCGTATTATTGACCCCGGATGAACTGGACGATGAAATATTAAATTGAGTCGTTCTCACTATTGTTAATCGATAAATACCCTTAACTGTTGCAGTGATGTCTAATTTGTTGTTTTCAGGTGTCCACTCAAATGATCCGTGTTGGATTGTGTATACCACGTTGTTGGTTTTCTCATGAGGAATTTTTGTTTTTTCAATAACTGTTATCATCCTCGAAAGATCACCTTTGACGGCTTCGATGAAGTTTTTCGTCACATCGATGGATTTTTTAATATCAGGGAGTTTTAGTTCAATTTTATCGAATGTAGTTCCAATAAATTTATCAATGATATTTCTACGAAATGCGGTAAACTGTTTTATGTGTTCTTCGGTTTTAGATTGAAGTGTTGCTAGTTCTAACGCAGAATCGTTGAGAGTTTTAAATCGATCTGTAATCGTCGAAAAAAGTACACCCGGTTTGAGTTTACCCTGATCGGAAAATAACGCGATAGTATCCTCGATTGCGTTTTGTTGTTTAACTAAAATATCATCCAGAGAAATATTACTAGATTTCAATTTACCCTGTTTGTCTTGAAATACAACTATTTCATTCGGGTCAACACTTGTTAAGTTCAACGTCTCAGCGATTTCATCTTTAATTTTTTTTGTTATATCACCGGTTGCAGTGTCATCGGGTTTGGGTTTCAGAGGTCTTCCCCAAATATCAATCATGTTATTGTAAAACTCTTTCTCTCTCTAAAAAGCGATTGCTGGTGTAGTCATTTACGACAATGTGTGGTGGTTTTCCCCTTGGGTTACCCAAGGAGTTAGAAATAGCATCAAGGACATTTAATACTTCACTGCCGCATATTGGTGGGTCATTGATTTGTTGTGTTGGTAGCGTAGAATACCAAGTCTTCATTGGAAGGGTTTTTATATACCGCTTAAACTCTTTTGGTGGGGCTAATCCATATGAATCAAAATAGACAATCCCACGTGGATCAATAGCGTATGCAACCCAGTGAGTTCCAGGTCCGGTGCTGTTATCGAGATTAATAATACCTGTTTCAGTTTTGTTTGGTTGATGTGGTAATTGATCTTTCATAAAAACACCTCTGAAATTTTTAATCACTAGTTTTTTAGCAGCATCCATTAAATCAAAATTGGACATTGGAACAATCGAAGATTTGGGAACCATAGGTTCCTCAATTAATAAACCGTTCCTGGTAGTCTCAGGCCTGATCCGTGAACGGATCTCCCGCTGTACCATGAATACGGGGTTCCTGGTAGTCTTAGACCCTTTCCGCTGTACCATGAATACGGGGTTCCTGGTAGTCTTAGACCCAATCCTTGAACGGATCGTCTCTTTTTTTTATATCCTTGTCCAGTTGCCTTTTTTAGTGCCATTCCTGCTGCAGTACCAACGGCTCCTAACGCTGCTGCTTTAGCCACCGCTGGGGCTGCTGCTGCAATCAATGCTGGTATTGCAGCTAACAATGGAAATATACCGCCTGTTTTCATCATATTTTTAATAGCAGCCGCAGAGAGAGTAATCTGAACTCCCTTTTTATCCTTGAAAGCATCATTGAAATGTTTCACCTGACGAGTTGTCAGCGATAATTTATTTTCACCACCAGTCATTTGGCTGGGTTTCAACGTGATTGTGGTTCCACATTTTTTAGTCGATTCTGATTGCAATTTTTTTATTTGACCAGGAGTTAACGTAACACTAATAACACTATATGACATTATATATAATTGATTGATTCTAATTCAATGAAAAATCGAGAAAAATCGTTCAAAGATTTTCTACTGGGGCATCTACCACTCTCATTCTTCCACCAACACCTTCGAGTAGCATTGATTTATCACTGAGAATGACAGCAACCGCTCTATAATCAGCAATAGCACCACGAGTCACATTAGCTCTAAAGTGTATATCAACAACTGACTGTCTTGTCAAATCGAGATGTTCCAGTGAGAAGTAGTAGATCGGATACAGATTTTTAAAATCAAATTGTGATATTTGCAAACCAGTATCGACATTTTGATCGCGTGCCATAAATGACAACAGACGATGATAAACTCGTGCAATATGATTTTCTGTGTAATTAAGTTGTATATCCTCAGATGGTTCCTGCTGGCCGTTTATTCTCAGTGAGACGTCTTTCACACCTAATTGATCAAATATCATATGACTGAAACGTTGATTGCCAACTCGTGCGGTATCCTGTAACGCAATAAATATATGACGTGGCGCAGAAACGCCCTGATTTGATGCTAGGTTCCAAGTGAATAACCCGTTGATATTTGATTGTTTCACATCTGTACTCACGGTTAGCCAACTCAACAACGACTTTCCTCCTTGGTCCATAAATGATAGTAATCGTCCTTCTGCGGTGATTGCTGGAGTCAACACTGGCATCCACAATGATATTTTTGTTAAATTGACTTTACCAGCATCAGCATCTGGATTTGCAGCATTTGCTGGAATCCTCCAAATTGCGTCGTTATCGTCACTTTTTCGTACAAGCGATACTGTATGCTTCGCCCCGTAGATAACTTTTCTGACGTTTCTACAGAATCCAAAAATATGATGCAGTGGAATCGCACATGAAAATGATTTACGCCCTACTCCCAACATTACGTTTCGTGTTGCGGCTCCTAGATTGAAATTAGGATCGTTGTTTATAATCATATCCTCGATACCAGCAGGAGCAGGGTTAGGAGCAGCACGATCATTTGGTCGTCTTATAATAAATGGATTTCCTCCAGCGGTATTCTTACCATCTTTTGCAAACATCATAGAAGGTCCTGCTGATCTTGTATAATCATCAGAATATCTCGCTAACCCGATTATTGTTGTAGCCACATCAACATCACGATCTATGGACTCAATTTCTTTTCCATCAATGAGATATCTAGCACTCTCAAATAGCGCCATAATACCATTATTGACAAGACCGACTTGAGTACCAGCTGGATACGGTGCTGGTACAGCAGTAGTATCAGCAGCTGTTACAATTTCTCCTTCTACTTCAATAAATGCTTCACAGGGTAAAAAGTATTTACTGGTATCATGGACTTGAAGATCAATTCTTGCTCGACTATTTGAGTCTATGGCATGATAGGCGTAATATTGATAATCGCGTACAGAATCATTCTTGGGGACTGGGGCGTCTATATCAAATGCTGGATCAGATGATTTTTTGAACATTTTATTCTATTTATCAGAGTCTAAATAGTGAAATCGTAAACGATTTTTCCATTTTCATCGACGTAGTTTTTTAAGGCCACTTCCTGCTATCATGTTTGCAATATTGCTTTGGTCCCCTTGATTTACCATCGACGCTAGTTTTTCATCTACTGCGTTATTTATTATTTTACTAACACTTGCAGGCATTTCTTCTGTAGACGGTAACAGTTTCTTTTTTCGCCTCACTAATGATGTTATTTTATCCTTCGCAGTTGAAAACGCTTTCCCGGCAAGATCTCCAACAGTACTAATACCCTTATCACGAATAACATCAATGGCTTTCATTGATAATTGTTTAGCTAACGGCATCACTTTTGGGGCCATTCTTGAAAAGAATCCTAAAATGGTATTGCCGAGGCCATCTCCGTAGTATGCTCAATAAACTGGAAACCGTGAATTAACTACATAGACGAGGGTTGGTTTATCATGATTGTAGTGTACGATCATTATTATAAAAACAATAGTGTTTTCAATTGTTATTTAATCACTATGATACCCATTTGCTAACTCGTCAATGAAATCTCGATAGGTTTTGATATCCATGATACCGCCGGCAAATAACCGTCTACAGATATCAGCTGCTTCATTAATTATTTCTGGAGAGTTATTTCCAGCTCGTTTTCCTCCGATGAGAACATCTAATCGTGATATATCATTGATAACACTATCAGGACAAATGTTTCCAATCCTTGGATTTCCTAATCCACTTCCGCTATAGCCAGCTGCTTCATCTAGTTTGTCTGTATCCGTGGTTTGTAAATAATCAAGAGTATCATCATCATCATCAGGTGGTAGTTGTTGTTTTTTTTGTCTCCGTGTTGGTGTTTGACGTCGTTCTTCTAAATCATCATCATCATCAGGTGGTAGTTGTTGTTTTTCTTGTCTCCGTGTTGGTGTTTGACGTCGTTCTTCTAAATCATCATCATCATCAGGTGGTAGTTGTTGTTTTTTTTGTCTTCTTGTTTGTCTACGTGTTGGTGTTTGACGTTTTAGTTCTTGCCGTTCTTCTATTTCTCGTTGTCGCTCTTCTATTTGATCTCTTTTATAATTACTAATCCCCCTTTGAAATTCCTTGTATCCTATCTCATCCTTATTCAAACGACCAATCCCTTTATTTAGTTTATACAAATAATCGAACCAATCATTACTTGATATTCTATCATTTTTATACTCGTCCTTTAAAAAATCTTTTTTTGAATTATAGCTTTGAGCAGCAAAATTACCAAAGGCTTGATAATCCTTTGATTTCAATAAACTAGGTTTTTTTATTAATATTTTAGCATGATCAGTAAATTTATTCAACAGAGAAACAGTCGTTTTTTTCGGATCAGTTTTTTCAGTTTGTTCAGTTTTCGCTGCTATTTTTTCGAGTACAGAAATAAGACCCTCTTCCTTTCTTTTACCGTCAGGATCATCTCCCAGTATAGCACGCTCTACCCCCTTCGTTGCTGTGGTTACTGGTTTAAACAATTCTTCATACCCCAGAGCAAAATCAGTTTGTAAACTCTGTCGTTGTTGCAGTTTATTTCTTACAGAGTCACGAATTGGTATAAATTTCTTAATTGCATCTAGTCGCTCACGAGCCAATCGGGTTGTTAATGCTTCATTGACCATTATTTGAAATCGCAAACTATTTTTCAATTGCAAAACACTTGACATGTCGGATGATTTTTTAACACAGTCATGGAAGTGTTATTTCATCGTGAGACACCTTCTATCATTGATGGAGCAAGTCACATAATTGTATATAAAATTAATAATACTGTGAGTTGCTCCACTTTTGTTACATGTCGGATGATTTTTAATACCACCATGGAAGTGTTATTTCATCTTATAACAGCTTCTATCATTGATGAGGAAAGTGTGGAAATTGTATATAAAATAATTAATACCACAGTTTCCTCATTCTATTTTTGACCAATCTGACACATCGTCCATCGATTTTTGACATCTCCTTTGAGGGTCGGCTAAAAAAAATGAGGGTCGGAATGATAAATGGTCGGGCAATCAATGGTCGGGCAATCAAAATTGTTCATTTTCTTGAATTAATGCTCGTAGGTTTCTAATTTTAGAGTTGACTTCTTTTTTCAATTCGTATTCGTTACCTAATTCTTTTCGTATTCCCTCTACGATAGCATACAACGGGACGAACACACTGATGTCACTGGAAAATGAAAGAGAGTCTTTAATAGAATTCTGAATTTTTTTGATGAGTGCATATTTCTTGGGTAGCATATATTTGTTAGTGCTAACCCCGTATTCTATATCCTCAAAATCAGACACAATTTGGTCAGGATTTAATCCATCTGATAGTTTGATATCCTGATTTTTCAATTTTGCTATTTCAACTATGATGCTATTCATGTTTTCAGAATTCATTATTCTATAAGTATGACATATCTCTAATTGGAAATTATGACGCATTAGACATAACTAAATTGAACTTTTTGCCCCGTCTTTTTTGAAATAGCCGATCGATAAACCCCCTCTGCAACTTTTCGTACTGACGGTCCACAAATATCGAAAAATTTACCGGCTTCATATAATGATTGAAATATTTTTTCTTCATTAGTTGTTGTATTCAAAGATGTCACAGGTCTCTTCCAAACCGTTTTGCAAGTGCCAGCTCTTCCTCGTTTGGAATTCTCACTCAGTGTGATAGCCTGCAGATTTGATACAGAATTATTCTTTGGATTAGAATCCTTGTGATAAATAACAAAACCATCTTTGATCAATCCATTAAAACATTCAAATACGAAACGATGAATGAGATAATTTTTCTTTCCAACAGTAAACTTCAAATACCCTTGATTATTCACAACACCGACCGGTTTCTTTAGTCTACGGTTTCTGACAGTACCATCACTGGATGCTTCATATTTTGTAATCACTGGATGTGGTCTGAATTCTTGGTCCATATATACTATTCTATTGTTTGTCTAATTCAGTGTTTGGTTCAATAATTACATCACTGGAAAATCTTTCGATATAGTCTTGCGGGGTTCTTATGATTTTATCCTTGATGTTGTCAGGGTCAAGGGCCTTTTCAGGGTCATAATTTCTGATAGATTGTCCATTTTTTATTCTTTTATCATAATAACGCTTCAATTCCCTATATCGCTTACCACCACAATCACTACACAATTGTGATCTTCCCTTAACCCCAACCCCACATCGAATACAGGGTAACGGACCAAGACTTCCACGTCGAAAACTTTGCATATGATACCTACAGTACTCATTTTTTCTGCATGATTTGTTACACGGGGTTACATTTCCCATCATGAGCCATTTGCAGTGATTCATTATACATAAAACTTTCATTTAAATGTTTGTTTTTTATATAGCATGAAGGAGTTCAAGAGATTGACTTCGAAAAATGCTAAATTCAATGCTGATAGAGAGTTCAAGAGATTATTGAAAATCAATCCTAGATTTAATCTCGATAGACCAAAAAAACGTCAAAAACGTCCAATAGACGGAAATATGAAAGAGTTTAAGAGATTATTAAAAATCAATCCTAGATTTAATCTCGATAGACCCAAAAAACGTCCAATAGACGGAAACAAACGTAACAAACGTCCAAGAGACGGAAACATGAAAGAGTTTAAGAGATTATTGAAAATTAACCCTAAATTTAATCTCGATAGACCAAAAAAACGTCAAAAACGTCCAATAGACGGAAATATGAAAGAGTTTAAGAGATTATTGAAAATCAATCCTAGATTTAATCGCGATAGACCCAAAAAACGTAACAAACGTCCAAGAGACGGAAACATGAGATCATCATGGAAGGATGCTCAATTCAATCTTGATATAGTTTCTAATACACCCAAGAATAAAATTCTTGATAAACCCATCAGAGACTGTTTTAATGAATTCAAGTGTGATGGAGCATCTTATTGTTGGTCAACATTTCGAATTGATGGTGTTGTTGACGCTACCATGAATGATGAAAAAGCAGCAGTGATCATTTCACGTGTTGGGGAAAAAAGTCATTTTTTCCGAATCAAATTCATTATCCGTGAGAATGGCAAATGGATTATTAAGGATAAATTTGAACCCATTCTCAAGGGTAAAAAAACTGTCACCGTGAATCAGGATTCCAAACCGGGAATTTTGACTGGAATTGATAAACCCTACTACGAAAGATCTTATCCTGTCACAGCAGTTGTTTACGGGATCTATCCGCTCAATGAAAAACCTGATATTTCAAAACTAGCACCCATGAAATATTCGACAGGGCTCAATTGTGTAGCAGAACGAATAATAGAACACTTCACAAATGCATCCCGGGGGAATAAACTCACTGATCTAAGACGAAAAAAAATAACCCAGTGGGAGTTCACGGTAAAAGAGCATGGAGCAACAATTCAGGATATAGCCAAATTAGAAACATCATTAAGATTTCCAATATCGGTAAGAACAATCACCGGTGAAGTATTATACGAATCGAAATATCAATCAAAAGGAACCCCCATTGAAATTATTGATCATAACGCGCACGCGTGGTCATCTGCAGTAACAATATTTCCATGGGATAGAACCGTAAAATATCTATCCCCAGCAGGGTTGGGACCTGAAGAATGTTTTACCGAGCAGAAATTATTTGATGCTATTTACCATTTGAGTAAAAACAATCCTGTGTCAGCGTGGCTATTTCATAGTAATTCAGACGAAGAATGCAGATTTGATCAGTTTGTAAGGCCCAACGGAGAATTATACCGTACTGAAGAACTGCAGAATCAAATGAAACAACTAGCTAGTGAGTTTTCTGAGGACGGAGAAGAAGACGATCAATTATTAGCAAACTGTTTTACAGTACCATCCATTGCAGCACATTTTGCTAGAAAGAAAAACGCGTGGAAACCAACACGAAGTGAGTTTTTATCAGATGTCAAATTGTCCTGTCTTGAATACAGCCACGGCGGATTATGGAACACAAAATACACCTCTGATTCCGTTATTTCAGTTGATATGATTGCGTGTTATCCAGGAAGTTTTCTTGGGTATGGAGAATGCGAGAAATATTTCAAACGATTTGGACACCCTACACACGAAATGACCCGTGTTGCTATTAATGGACCACTTCCTGATTTTGATTTAACCGGATTCGCTTGTGTAGTATCATTTGAAATGGCTACAGGACTTCATCCGTGTAGTTATCTTTGGATTGGTAAACACATGTCTGAAAAACACTGGATGCCAATAGTGTTATTATGGTATATGCTTGATTGTAAGATGTTAAAATCATTAATTGTCAGTGAAGCAATTATATCCTATCAAGCACAGAAATCAGTCTGGTTACCCCAACCTGATCTAGAAAAAATAATTAGCGAAGAGCGAAAACTGTTTCCTGATTTTAATGAACAACAAATCATGGATTGGTCCAGACAGTTATTTGAAATCAGAAACAATGAAGCAAAAAATCTTGGACGAAGAATAATCGGTAAATTTACCCAAGGTGGCAAAGATGATAATACGAAATATTCTTCACGATTGATTATAGACAGCGCTGAATACGATTTTGTAATGGCGGATTTAACGAATAAGGGCCTATATGTCAATCGTAAGGACGCATTTATGTCCGATGGAACCAAATTGGGTACAATTGTTACTTACACTGATGGATACCATCCGCAGTACACACATTTGAGAGCTTCTATGCTTGGTTATGCTTCTATTAATTTATTTTCAATGATCAATAGATTTCCTACCACCGCAGTTAGAGTTGCTACTGACTCATTTTACATAAATAGCAAAATGGCTGATTTTAAGGCTACTGGCAACGAGAAATGGGGATCATGGAGAATTAAGAAAGAAATGATTCATGATTATATTCCATCAGCAGATGTTACCATTGAAAATAATTACTTAGAAAGCAATCAGTGTTCAGAATTTTCTAGTGCACCACCGATTTCTGATCCAATCTGTAGATATAAAACAGTTTATTTAAACGGTTGTGGCGGGTCAGGAAAAACAACCCGGGTAATTGAGTTATTCCGTCGTGGAAACGCTAGCGTTTCTAACATGATTGTGCTAACACCAACTCATAGACTTGCAAGAGAAATGATACAGAGAGGGGTAAATGCTTGCACTTATCACAGCTTTTTCCGATGGAAGGGAGATAAATGGACTCCTGAGCACATGGGAGAGAAATTTATTCCTGAAATAATCATTTGGGATGAAATAGACACAGTGTCAGAAGATGTCTTAAAAATATTTCTTGAGTGGTTGTTATTGAAGAATACAAAAGTCGTCATGTGCGGTGATCACGGGCAACCACCACCATTTGTCGGTGCATCCCCCCATGAATGGCTAAAGGGTTTTGTAGACTATTATGAAGAAATTGATACCGATCACAGATCACTTGATAATGAATTAAAAGAATTGAAGAAACTAATTAGATTACAACCGGATAGAATCCAGTGTGAAATAACCCGTGAAATAATTTCGGAAACTCCCATGAATGAGTTTTGGGAAGCGTGGAGACCAAACGATTTGATCATTGCAAGTAGAAAAATAGTCAGAGACACACTTCAGATGAAATTATTTGAATTGCATAAACAAAAATTTGCAACACTTCCAGTACCGTTATGTTATAGGCCATCGGATACGCGAAAACAGAATATTGAAGTTGATATTCCAGGACAAAGTGAAAAACAGAATTTAGTATTAAATGATATTGTGCTGGTTGATATCAATGTTGTTGAAGATGCATTGCGTGCTAATAAATCCCCGTGGACGCTAGGTTATGCAGCGACGATACATTCTTCACAGGGATTGACTATATCGGATACAACTCTTTGGATGGTAGATAATCGCATAGAATGGTCAAATTTAGTCTATCTCGCAGTGTCTAGAGTACGAAAAATAAATCAACTTCGAAGAATTGTCGTTGGCGAAGCCAGTGGAGATGATGAAATCATTGGCGATGATAATGATATTATTGATAAAAAACTCTCCGGTTACAAACAGCAGGACAAAAAAAAACAACGAGAATTTGATATTGATGCTGAATTAATAATCACTTTGAAGAAACAACAGAATAATCACTGCGCGAGTTGCAATTGTATAATGCGTTGGCAGTATTCGGATAAGGATCCTCGCCAATTCACCGTAGACAGAAAAAATAACAATCTCGGTCATGTCAGAAATAATGTGATGTTGACTTGTCTTGAGTGCAATAGACGCAAGGGTGCTAGTTAAGCCCATGGGGTGGCAATTGAGTATCCTCGGGTATCACTTGTAATTGTTGTCTAGTAAAAACCCGTTGAGGGGCAGTTGAATCCAGTTTATAGATTGGAGGTCTACCCGTAGATCGTGTTATACTAGATATCTTATGCGTAGTGACGCTCCAAATAGGATCAGTAGCCCTTTTTCTATCCCCTTCTAGCTCTCCTGGTTCGTATAAGTACCTCACAATGACATTACTACCAAGAATTGGTTCTTTGAAATCTTTTTGTGGTTTTTCAGGTATCGACTTCTTTTTAATCGCGTTGATAGGTTTCATGTTGATGGTTCTAGTAATCTCGTTATTCAGTGCGGTAACTACACCTGGTAATCTCTTCACCCATTCACGGGATCTTTTTTCTTGGATGAATTCTTTTGCATATTGATATCCAAATAACCGCTCAGCAAGGGTTTTATTAAACCGTTCTACAATGGCCTGATCACGATGCAGTGCAGTATGCCCTCGTCTGATAGCGACATTGTGATATTTCATTGTAGATAACACTGCACCCTGAAATTCCTTGCCCGGGTCAACTTGTAACAGATTTGGCCAGTGCAGAGGACCTCGTCGATAAATCCTTTCAAATGCAGAAGCGACTTCAGTGGCCGATTTTGTTTTTAACGGTTCTGCTTCTTTGTATCGACTTGCAATATCAACTACAGTTAACGCATATTTGTAACCACGATCATGTGGCAGAAATAATAGATCAGCCTGATGAACTTCATTAGGAAAGGTCACATCAAAATGCGAGAATTGAATTTGTTTAGGCGGTGGTAGATAAATTTGCCATAGTGCCTGTTTGGATAACCAATGAGCCGCAGTGGTTTTTTTCACTTTTGCGGCGCTAGCGAGTTTACTGATTGCAGCGTTACCCTTCCAGTATCCTCTTGGGGAATAATAAATAGATTCCATGTTGTTATTAATTACCAGCACCTAACATCAATTTACTTTTCATAGCCGATTTTATCAAAAATGAAGCCAATTTTTCTTTGAAGGATTTATCAGGAATGGCATTCAACGCATGAATTAATTTCACATCTGCTAGATGCCTGTGTTGCAAATTGCTGCTTTTATAAGCAACATCATGAAGGTGACAGGCCTTATCAATAGCGTTTATTGGTTCCTCACCGGGTCGGGGCTGATTTTGATCATTGAGTCTGATATCAAGTCTTGTTCCCGGTCCACAATAACTATACCCTGGAAGGTGTTTTTCTCCGGGGTATTTTGCCCATGGGGTTCCAGGGAGTTTTGCTAATTTGGCAGCGATATCACCTCCTCGTTTTTTTTTAAAGGTTCTTTGGGTTCCTTGGGTTTAGAAACAAATCTAAATTTCTTTGTACTACACTGTACGCATTTACCAGAAAGCGCTGATCGGTTATTTTTAGTTGTAATCGTCGTCAAGTCATCTGTGCCAGTACGCACCTTACACTTCACGCAATATAGATCCATAATTTATGTATAGAGATATGAATATAATTGATTTTTCAGCGACTAAAACAAGAGAACCAGTGAAGCATCATGCAGCGCTACCAAACTCTATCCGCGCAATTATAATCGGACCATCTGGATCCGGTAAAACGCAATTGTTGCTCAATTTAATAATGAGATGGATGAAGTGGGATAAATTGTATTTAATTGCCCCTAGCGTAGACGACCAACGATGCTATGAAGTGCTAAAAGATTTTAATGAAAACGCTTCAGAGATTGCCGGCGAGGATGTTATTGAATTTATAACCGATATTGACGAGGCGCCATCAGTAGAAGACCTCGATGGAAGTATCAACAATTTAGTTGTATACGACGATGTCATGTTAGATAATCAAAAAAATCCTGCTAGAATATTTTCCAGAGGCAGGCATAAAAACACGGATGTGATCTATGTCACTCAACGCTACACTCAGATTCCAAAAGTGATTAGAGATAACTGTAATATGCTTGCTGTATTCAACGGCGTTGATACACATACGCTACGAAATATTTGGCAGACATGGTGTTCTGATATGGACTTCAATCAATTTAGAAATTTCTTTAGTCATGCTTAGTCTGCCCCACACGGATTTGTAACAATAAATTTACATGACCCTCGAACACGATATCGTATCGGACTGGATCAAATATTCGGTTAACCCATAGCAGCAGAGAGGGTGAGTGACAACGATGTTGTAGTCCCTTTTTCCCAAAAAATGTAATAGTTGAAAAGTTTTTGATTTCATTAATTTCATTGATTTTTTCATATTTTTTTTTTGGACCTAATCCATGATTCACACACACATTTGGGACCTGATGTCATTGACTTTTGGGTCTGATGTCATTGGTTTCATTGATTTTAAGCGTGATTTCAGTGAAAACTTGTCTAAAAATGTTGTCCGATACACCCCCTCTGCTGCTACCTGACAATATACTTAATGCAGATAGAGTTGATGTGCAATGGCACCTTATTTCCCAGCTAAAAGACTCTATCACTGGAAGAAATAAATTTCCTCTTCTTTGTCAGGTTATGAAAGGAATATTGGTTCTTTACCATTCTAATGCTGACTGTGAGAGATTGTTCAGTGTTGTTAACAAAAATAAAACTGAATTCAGGTCCAGGCTAAGTAACCCAGTACTGAGTGCTCTACTGGTATGCAAAATATTCATGGCCTCAGCTGGTACAAAATGTTTTGAAATGCAACATGACAATCTGTTGCTTTCTAAAGCTAAAAGTGCTACATATGAACACTTTAACCATTAATGAATCATAAAAGATGAGAAAAGCAAATAAATCATTGTTAATTGTTATTGTAGTATGTTATATGTGGATTACTCTTTTTCTGCTTGGATTCCACTTTTTGACCACTTGGATTACACTTTTTCCTCGTCAGGGGTTGGCATGTATGATATTGTATATTGTTTTGGATTTGTAGTATCAAGATTGGGTAAGGAAAACGCAGATTATATTGTATATTTTGGATTTGTAGTGTCAGAATTGGGTTAAGGAAAATGCAGAATATATTGTATATTTTTTTGGATTTGTAGTATCAAGATTGGGTAAGGAAAATGCAGATTATGTATATTTTGGATTTGTAGTGTCAAAATTGGGTTAAGGAAAATGCAGATTATATTGTATATTTTTTGGGATTTGTAGTATCAAGATTGGGTAAGGAAAATGCAGATTATATTGTATATTTTGGATTTGTAGTATCAAGATTGGGTTATGGAAAATGCAGATTATATTGTATATTTTGGATTTGTAGTGTGAAAATTGGGTTAAGGAAAATGCAGATTATATTGTATATTTTTGATTTGTAGTGTCAAGATTGGGTTAAGGAAAATACAGATTATATTGTATATTTTGGATTTGTAGTGTCAAAATTGGGTGAATGTAAAATATATCTGCCACAGTTCAAAAACATGCCCAGAGTTTACAGAAATTAAAGTAATTCAACCAGTCACTTATGACATTTAAATACAGTTCATACTTATCACTAACAGACTGTCATTGTTTAAAAGAACAAAAGAGATAAATCTCCCGAAACCTACAACCATAATATTTTGTTTCTAAATAAAAACACTTAAACATTATCTTGTTCATTTTTAGCAGTCAATGATATATTGCAACCTAGTTTGCCTTGCTGTATTACACTTGTGACATGTGCCGATACACAATCCTGACTATTGAGATGTTGATTTTCTGGCCGGAATAATTATCCTGGTCGATATCGGTATGATACTGTCATATTTGTAAGTAGTCATACAGCCTTGTGATGAATTGCCTGGAAACTTGGTCAGCATTATAGACATCAGACAAACAAATTCTGTCATTGCACCTCTTTGAATTATGCCGTTATCCATATTATGTGTTCTTGAGCATGCTAATACAGTGGAACCTGTCTTGAAAGACCACCCCTTCTGTCAAAACATACAGGTGGTCTCTCATCATAGTTGTCTCTCAAGACAGGTTTTACTGTACATACATTCTGCCAGAATTAGTTGCTCTTTTCGATTTTAATCACTATGGATACATTTCTAGGTATTATCAAAGTACTATAAAGATATCAAGACTGAGAAAACATGCGAATTGATGTATGTAATCTTCTTTGCAGCCTTGGTGTTCATGCACTAGATCTTGCTCAGTGTTGTACAGAGCTGAGTTATTTTCCTCATGTCCTTGAACTGCTACTGCATGAAGTTCTAGAAGCTGAAGCAACATCCAAAGAACCTATTCCAGGTAACCAACTACACAATTGGTCTTTTTACAAAACAGTTCGGGTATGAGTCTCAAAAAATTCCATTGGATTTCATAACGGGTTTTGAGACTTGTTCAATGGCAACAAGTTTCTTAGGGCAAATGATTTGAAGTTTGCTTGTCTTTCACAAGTTTTATTTATCTAGACAAGCACTTAACAATAGGAACAGTGTTATAAAAAATATCACCAATCATCAATAAACCAAGTTTTAAATACGAGTGGATGAGGGATTTTTTTTCTCTCCGGTTTCTTCCTCCACCATTAATACTGGCCGCCATGTATAGCCTATATTGTGCTTAAAAATGGCGTTAAACCATAAAAACAAAACAATACATACTACTCCAGGCTTGCTCAGTGTCCTGGCCAGTTCATTGGGACAAAACAGGTCAGACTAATTTTCACATACAGTGGTCCAGCCACTCAGTAATATTCCAGTGGATCTGTTCATCTTAGGCCTGTTCAGTGATAGATTTCTTTGTGAATCACAAGCTGCCCACCTTCATCTCACCAGTCCCAGACTGCAGGAGCTGAACCATCTGCATTTAAGCTCAAATGGTTCTATTTTCCTGATAACACAACCAGGCTTCATAGGAAAGAACAGTCTGCCATCAGTGAGTAATCAAAGAATGGTCATCCACCATCTCTCCTCTTTCTGAAAGTCTAAAGAGGCAGTATTTCAGGACACACTCTGCATGCTAAAACAATATGAAAAGTGCAGGGGTGGTGAATAACTACCTCATTGATCTAGTCCAGATATGGTAGGAGAATATAACCAACCAAGTTCTAGCATCTTGGCTTAAGTGTATAGTATGCTTGGTATATTCAGAGATCTTGAGATCAAGTACATCTAGTGAAAATTTCAGCTCATGAACTAATAAGGGTTATCTATGCAAAGCTCACATTTAAATGATACATGGATATCCGAGACATAATAGACATTTGTCTGGCATGATCCAGCAATAATGTTAATGTGATCAGGGCATGTATTCAAAGAAAAAGAAAACAAATACTTACCAAATACATTACTAATAAGACATCCCACACCTCCCCACAAATGCACTTAGCAGGGGTAAGGGGAATGATTGATATGAGTTTCTTCCCTTTTTCTTCATGGAATATTGATCAGAAAGACAAATATTTTTATCTTTGTGTGATTGCTTTTTTGAAGAAACATAATATACTAAACAATTAGCTTTTCTGAAATACAAAATGGAATATGGGAGGAAAAATTTGTGCTGTTTTGTGTGACACGGTGTGATCTGGCATATAGGTTCTTCTACAGAACCATGGAATAGAATTAGACCAATGTTCATAGAAAGTGTCCTGGCATGAATACCTCTCAGGTTTGTTTTGCCCAAATTTGACAGTATTTTACTAATTTTGACAAAAAGTATCCTGCTATTGTTGGCTTTGAAATCTTTACAAATGACACTCAAGTTAAATTTGAAATATTTATACAAATTCATCAAAATAAAACGAGAACAGAATTTTACCAACTTTGACACTGAGTATCTTGGCATAGTATTGTGCAAATGCTTTTGGTATGCCATCAGATGTGTATGAATATAGAAAAACTTGTGAAACCATGAAAGTTATTTTTATAACTGTTACGTATATTTGATATAAGTTATTTATTTTTGTTTTAATTGTTTGTTTGTCAGATTCAAATTTGACATTTTAAGTTTACAATTCATTCATTGGGAGATATTTTTTTTAGAAAGTGGGATGACCTGTACTCTATGAATAAACACCAGATGTTGACCTCATTTCTGAAATGGCTTCAGAGTTGTAAACAAGCTTTTAAAATGATTGGTTGATTCCAAGGACATTATGGAGCTTTGTTATAAACATCTTTCTATTTGTAGTTCTTGAGAGTAAAAATAACTGATTCTCATTTGGGTCATACAGTGTGTATGAGATTTTTTGAACGTAAATTTGTTCTAAAGATTCTAGAAGATCATGTGACCCCTTCATTGTTTACGTAAAAACAGGTATATAAATGATGTTTTAGAGCGAACTATTTAGTAGAAGTTGGGCTGTTAGAATACTAAGTTTTGTGTCGTTTTGAGTTATTTTAAATTACCTTGTAATGGAAATTATTTCAATTCGTTTGGATCAAGAGGATTTATTTTGTTATTTATCTTGAAAATAATTGTGCTCATTGAATTTCATAAGACCAGAACTGACTTCATCATGTGACATCGTCTTCCATCTTGGATGCTTCACTAAGATTCGAACTGGGAAATTTTAGGACATATTATTACCAGGACTTTTGCAATTTCACTAGTGGATTATATTTTTAATTTTTTTTGGATTAATTTTGGAATTGATTCTTAAAACCGTAAGTTTATTTTTCTTTTCTGGAAAATATTTGTGCTCAATAAATTGTTTATTAAGTTTTTACAAGCTTGTTTATTCTCACTTTCATTGTTACTGTTTATTCGAGCCTAAGTAAGTAACATAACATATAATCAACATCATTATAAAAACTTTCTCAAGAAAGCATCCAGTTGACTTGGATTTCTTGGCCAACTATTGACTTGTATTTTGGTTTTAGGCAGATGTTTTCCAGGTGAACAGTCTCAAGCTCACTTGAGGCCTCTTGTTCATTACTGTTATTACACCCAATCATGTAATTAATCATACTTGTTCAGTGTAAAAGTCTTTTAAAGATAGTTTGAGACTGAATTCTTGAAAGTTCTCATCTGATATTACAATTTCAGTTGAAAAATATTAAAGCACAGAGTCGTAGTTGAATTATTGACCATTATTGATAACTCAAAGAAAAGCCTTTATATGCATTGGTATAGGAAGTAACTTCCTCTCTAATGTCAGAATTTTTTATGAGATTCCAAAAGGTTAGAATTTTACATGAGATTCCAAGGGTCAGAATTTTGCATGAAATTCCAAGGGTCAAAATTTTACATGAAATTCCAAGGGTCAAAATTTGACACGAGTTTCTGAGGGTCAGAATTTTACATGAGATCCTAAAGGTCAGAATTTTACATGAGTTTCTAAGGGTCAGAATTTTACATCCAATCACACCTGCTTCCAAAAGGTTTTTCTAAGCTTGAAGCCTAGTTTTGTGTGTGTGGTTATTTTTGCTTATTGGATCCATCATTTTCATGCCTGACCACTTCTTACTTCCAATCCCCAAGTTATCTGTCTATTTGCAATGGTTAACCTATCTGTGTGCAGTTCAGAATGATCTGCCTTAGTTTACAGGCCAAAAAATCCAGACACAAAATCCAATAGAAACAGGCAAATATTTAGTGTTTTAAAAAAAAAATCAGGTCTCACAAACTACATTTTTCTTTCTGCATTTTGTAATGCGAGTAGAAAGTCCAGATTATTTGGTGTCATTGTAGAGCTATAGAGTGGATATTAAATGATCTTGATGCCACAGATCTCAGAAGTAGGGTACAGCTTCATCACACCTACAGACAGGATTGGAACTAAATAAATTAAGCCAGTTTCACATGTGATTTTGTGACTCCCAGCTTTGCTCTAAATCTGAATATTACATGCTTTTGTACCTCTTCTTTTGTTTATAATTTAAGAAAACTCATTCATTTTTTTAAAGTATTTGTTGTAAGATTATATAATTAGTTATCCTTCATTTATCTATGGAAGATTTGATTTGATGTTTGGTGTAATTTCAGACCCCCTCTTACCACGAGTGGTAGCCTTTATCCAGGAGTTCCCAGAGTTTTTACAAACTGTTGTCCACTGCGCCAGAAAGACAGAAGTAGCACTCTGGCCATACTTGTTTTCCACAATTGGCAACCCTAAAGACTTATTTGAGGTACAGAGTAACATTTTCATATCCTGTAATAAATAAAGCAGAAAGAAAGAGAAGAAAAAGCTAAATTGGCCTTAAAAATGAGACTTTTTCAGTTACTTGTTGGAATTCTCTTTACATTTTATGCTCCCACAATAAGTCTAGAGAGGGCATATAGTGTTACATAAGTAAGTCAGTCTTTTCCTGTACATCCCATCTTATCCAATCAGTCCATCCTGTCTTGTCCCATATGTCCATCCCACCCCATCTTGACCCATCTGTCCATTCCATCTTGTCCTGTCCATCCAGTCTTGTCCCATCTATCCATCCATCTGTCATGAATTTTGTTGGAAGAACCAAATTTGTTATGACGTTGGATAATAAGAATGCATAGGTAAGTTAGATTTTTGCTGTTTTTGTAATATAAAATTATGGAATTATGGCCCTTGTTTGACTTGACCTTTGCTATTGCATGTTGAACCAAGCTTTGTTTTCTGTTTGTATCAGAAAATGCCTATCTAATTAACAAGTACTTTTCTATGTGTATCTGAAAATGACTATCCAGTTAACATGTACCATTCTTTTTGTATCTAATAATGCTATCCAATTAACAAGTACCTTTCTGTGTGTATCAGAAAATGACTATCCAATTAATACATACCTTTCTCTGTGTATCAGAAAATGACTATCCAGTTAACACATACCTCTCTGTGTGTATCAGAAAATGACTATCTAATTAACAAGTTTTGTTGTGTGTATATGAAAATTACTGTAAGCATGTATTAAGTATACTTTCTAAATGCTTGATAAGTTTTTATTTTTTATCATGTACTTTTAATTAAGCATGAGGGTTGGGTTTTTTAGTCTCAATTTATCTGACGCTTTTATTAGGAAGCTACATTAGTTTAGTTTGTGGAGCACTGGATTCATAATCAAAGGGTCTATGGGTTTATTACCCACTCAGGCCAGCCCAGGTTGGCTGCCTCAGTGTGTCTTTGGGTAAGACATTTCCTTGGCATGATAAAGCCAGTCATGTATTAAAATTGCTGTTAAAACCAAGTAAAACAAAACTCAACCTTTTATTTGTAGAAACTGAGACGTGGATTGTTTGTTATCAGATATATGTTATAAAGTTTGCTTTGCATTTGATCTTTTTATATTTCTACACTCATAATTTCATTGTTTTCTTTTAAAAGTGGTTATGAGTGAAGCATTTCAAGAATAGGAGACAGGGACTTAAAACTTCTTGTTTTGCCTTGATGCTTAAAAAACAATAATAAAATGTACCTTTTCATCTAAACTTTGAAAAGTTGATGAACCAGCCTTTTGTATCTATCCAAAGCTAATGTTTATGTAAGCGTAATATTAATTTTCATGTAGTACAGTATCACCATCAGTAATTATCAGTCCTACCTTTGCAGAAGCTCAAACTATTCATTACTTTCACTTCTGTGTTCATGTCTGACTATCCTTCGAATAAGGGCATTATTAAGGTCCTGTAGATTACCTATTAGTCTTGTAGATTAAGCCATGTGTTCAAGTCATGTAGATTAGCTCTTTCTTCAAGTCATGTAGATTAGATATTTCTTCAAGTCATGTATATTAGCTCATTCTTTAAGTCTTGTAGATTAAGCTCTTTCTTCAAGTCTTGTAGATTAAGCTCTTTCTTCAAGTCTTGTAGATTAGCTGTGCTCAAGTCATATAGATTAGCTCTTTTTTCAAGTCTTGTAGGTTAACTTCTGTGTTCAAGTCTTGTAGATTAAGCTCTGTGCCCAAGTCTTGTAGATCAGCTATTTCTTCAAGTCTTGTATATTAAGCTCTTTCTTCAAGTCTTGTAGATTAGCTCTGTGTTCATATCTTGTTGATAAGGTCAGTGTTGAAGTCATGTAGATTGAGCTCTTTCTTCAAGTCTTGTAGATTAGGCTCTGTGGCTCTGTATTCAAGTCTTGTAGGTTAAGCTGTGTGATCAAGTCTTGCAGATTAAGCTTTGTATTAAAGTCTTGTAGATTAAGTATTTCTTCAAGTCTTGTAATAATTAGGCTCTGTGTTGAAATCTTACATATTAACTCTTTCTTCAAGTCTAGTAGATGAGCTCTTCTTCAAGCCTTGTAGATTAGCTCTTTCCTTGAGTCTTGTAGATTAAGCTCTGTGTTCAAGTTATATAGATTAGCTTTTTCTTCAAGCCTTGTAGGTTAAGCTGTGTGATCAAGTCTTGCAGATTAAGCTTTGTATTAAATTCTTGTAGATTAAGTATTTCTTCAAGTCTTGTAATAATTAGGCTGTGTGTTAAAATCTTAAAGATTAACTCTTCCTTCAAATCTAGTAGATGAGCTCTTCTTCAAGCCTTGTAGATTAGCTCTTTCCTTGAGTCTTGTAGATTAAGCTCTGTATTCAAGTTATATAGATTAGCTCTTTCTTCAAGTCTTGTGGATTAAGATCTTCAAATCTTATATATTAGCTCTGTCTTCAACTCTTGTAGATTAGGCTCTATCTTTAAGTCTTGTAGATTAGGCTCTTTCTTCAAGTCTTTAAGTTAGTTCTTTCTTCAACTCTTGTAGATTAGGCTCTATCTTTAAGTCTTGTAGATTAGGCTCTTTCTTCAAGTCTTTTTTTTAGATTAGCTCTTTCTTCAACTCTTGTAGATTAGGCTCTTTCTTCAACTTTTGTAGATTAGGCTCTTTCTTCAAGTCTTGTAGATTAGCTCTTTCTTCAACTCTTGTAGATTAGGCTCTATCTTTAAGTCTTGTAGATTAGGCTCTTTCATAAAGTCTTTAAGTTAGCTCTTTCTTCAAGTCTTGTAGATTAGGCTCTATCTTTAAGTCTTGTAGATTAGGCTCTTTCTTCAAGTCTTTTTTTTAGATTAGCTCTTTCTTCAACTCTTGTAGATTAGGCTCTTTCTTCAACTTTTGTAGATTAGGCTCTTTCTTCAAGTCTTGTAGATTAGCTCTTTCTTCAACTCTTGTAGATTAGGCTCTATCTTTAAGTCTTGTAGATTAGGCTCTTTCATAAAGTCTTTAAGTTAGCTCTTTCTTCAAGTCTTGTAGATTAGGCTCTATCTTTAAGTCTTGTAGATTAGGCTCTTTCTTCAAGTCTTTTTTTTAGATTAGCTCTTTCTTCAACTCTTGTAGATTAGGCTCTTTCTTCAACTTTTGTAGATTAGGCTCTTTCTTCAAGTCTTGTAGATTAGCTCTTTCTTCAACTCTTGTAGATTAAGCTCTGTATTCAAGATTTGTAGGTTAAGCTCTGTGTTCATATCTTGTTGATAAGGTCAGTGTTGAAGTCATGTAGATTGAGCTCTTTTTTCAAGTCTTGTAGATTAGGCTCTGTAGCTCTGTGTTCAAGTCTTGTAGGTTAAGCTTTGTGTTCAAGTCTTGGAGATAAAGCTTTGTATTCAAGTCTTGTAGATTAGCTATTTCTTCAAGACTTGTAATAATTAGGCTCAGTGTTCAAATTCTTAAAGATTAGCTCTTTCTTCAAGTCTAGTAGAAGAGCTCATCTTCAAGTCTTGTAGATTAGCTCTTTCTTTGAGTCTTGTAGATTAAGCTCTGTGTCCAAAACTTGTAAGTTACGCTTTATGTTCATATCTTGTTGATTACACTCATTGTTAAAGTCATGTAGATTAAGCTCTGTGTTCAAGACTTGTAAGTTAGGCTCTGTGTTCAGATTTTGTAGATTAACTCTTTCATTGTTAAAGTCATGTAGATTGAGCTCAGTATTCAAGTCTTGTAGACTAGGCTCTGTGGCTCTGTATTCAAGTCTTGTAGGTTAGGCTCTGTGGCTCTGTATTCAAGTCTTGTAGGTTAGGCTCTGTGGCTCTGTATTCAAGTCTTGTAGGTTAGTTCTGTGTTCATATTTTGTTGATACGGTCAGTGTTAAAGTCATGTAGATTGAGCTCTTTCTTCAAGTCTTATAGATCAGGTTCTGTGGCTCCGTATTCAAGTCTTGTAGGTTAGGCTGTGTGTTAAATTCTTTTAGGTTAAGCTCTGTGTTCAATTCCTGTAGACTAAGCTCTTTGTTAAAGTCATGTAGATCTAGCTCAGTGTTCAAGTCTTGTAGATGAAGGTCTGTGTTCAAGTCTTTGAGATTAAGCTGTATGTTAAAAGTCTTGTAAATTAGGCTCTTTGCTCTGGTTCTTTATAGTAGCTAAATAAAATATGGGCTTGACAGAAAGTGAGTCTCTTATAATGTTTTAAGTTCTTGCATTAATTCTTCATCTGTGAATCTGTCAGCAATTGACTAACGATATATTCTGTATGTACAAATACCCAGATCTGTGGTCACTGAATCTGTCAGCAATTGACTAATGATATATACTGTATGTACAAATACCCTGATCTGTGATCACTGAATCTGTCAGCAATTGACTAACGATATATACTGTATGTACAAATACCCTGATCTGTGGTCACTGAAAGTGTCAGCAATTCAGGAACTATATTGTTTTTTTTTTTTTTTCTTCTTCTGATTATTCCATTCAAACTGCAGTTTTTAAAGATGGTAGTTCTCACTTTCTACCACACATTTACTGAAGTGTAAAATGCATATATTGGGAACCCAGATCTGTCATTGCATAATATGCCATCACATCAGGGTCTTCACTGGTTTTTGATATTATGATTTCTTACCAACAGGAGAAACTCTGATCTGCTTGCAAATTATGTGACAGTATATCAGGTCTATGCTTTTTTTGCAGTTGGCTACAAGTGATGCTCAATTTTATGTCTTAGATGCGTTGCTGAGGTTATGGTATAAAATCATAATTGTTGTAAATCAAAAGTAATATAAATGCACATGCATGAGCTGTGAATGAGTCACAGCATTTGACACAAGCAATGTCATAAAAATGAGCACTAATTGAATGATATTTCTTTGTTATAAATGGCATAATATGAAAGCACATAAATTGATTTTGCATAAATTGAGTTTCACTTGTAACTTGTTATGCATGGCTAAAATATATATTTACTACAATGTGTCTTTCTTGAACAGAGAACTGGACAAGTGAACTGTTGAAATTCTGGCTAGATTTAGCATTTTTCTGAATATTAGTTAACCTTTGCTACAAATATTGACATGGTGTTTGTTAATTGCTCACTGCCACTATGGTGAGGGTTTAGAAAAATTGCCTGTCTTCATCCATCTGTCTCACTTTTTTTTGTTTTACACTTGAACCACATTTGATGTGAAGCTTTCTCTCAACAACAGCCAAGTCCAGGTCAATGATGATGACACTTAGCAAAAGTGTTGCTAATTCATAACCTTGTGAACACGCTGCTTTCAACATTCCTTGTAAGATTTTAAACTGGTTTGCTTTGTCGCTTTATCTCAACAAGTTGAATATGGTAGCATATTCTGAGTTATAGCCCTTGATGGTTTTAGCATGAGCATTACTGATTCACATGTTTCAAAGCTTCCATGTTTATAATGTAATTAGATTTCAACTGAATGTTCTGTGAAACTTCATTCCTACAGTGTTGGAGACATTTAATGAAAAGTGTATTCTGCACACATTTCTAATGGTTATGATCCTTGTAGCATAAGCTGTGTGTACATCTAGCTTCAGCATTTATTGGACTAAAACATGAACAGGAAGACAGTGTTATGGACCTCATAGTAATGATCAGGTTATAAATTAGGTGGCTTAATGGTTAGAGCATCCACCTTGGATATGGGAGGTCACTGGTATGAAGCCAGGCCAAGTCATAACAAAGACTTATAAAAATTGTACTAACAGCTGCCTTACCTGGCTAGGCAGTCAGCATTAAGAGGTTAGTGTTAGGACTGGTCAGCCTTTGTGTCAGGATAATGTGACTAGGTGTGACATCATGCTATACATGTCTGCAGCATGATGTTCCAGTGTTAGACATCACTGTAAACTGCTACACCAGACATCAAAACAAAGTGACTGAAGAAATGCTAAAGCTACATTAAAAATCCAAATCACACACATACACACATCACAGGTTATAAATTATAAATTGACAAAAATAACAAAGCATAAATATCTTAAGAGTTTGAGGTTTTTTAAAATTGCTGTCATTTGCTTATCATTAGTTGCTGATGAAGGCAGTGTGATCTTGCCCAAAATTTAAAATTTTTAAGATATTTGAGCCAGAGCATGGAAAATTACAAACAATCATTATTTAGCGAGCAAGGAAGCATCCTTTTCAGTTTTATGTGAAGTACTCTCTTGTTACAAAAGTAGGTCATTATGACTCGTAATTTATACTTAATTGATTTGATTAAATCTGTATTTCATGTTCATTTCTCAGGTACCAGGCACTGTTCATGCTGGTAGAATTGTGGAATTGATTATGATATCCATCTTGGTTACATCAACAAAATTAACTCGTCATGATCTCTACTGGCTCTCATTAGGACTGCTCCAGATGTCTTGTGGTTAGAGTGTCCACCTCAGATGTGGGCAGTCACAGGTTTGAACTCAGGCCGAGTCATACCAAGGACTTTAAAAAAATGGTACTAACAACGGCCTCACTAGGCTGGGCACTCAGCATTAAGAGGTCAGTGTTAGAACTGGTCAGCCTTGTTTCAGGATAACATGAATGGGTGAGACATGATACTACATGTCTGCGGCTTGATGCCACACTGCAGACATCATAGAGATATAACCAATAATTTTTTAAAGCTACATTAAAAATCAAATCACACACACACACTGGCCTTCATTAGGGTTTAACTCATGATCAGATAAGTTTTTGGCAATCCCTTATGAATTCTGTCCTTCCTTTGAAATTTGGTGATTGGATGTAACTTAAATAATACTGCATGCCTATTGCAACAAGAGGTCTTAGTGACCTGTATTTGATGCTTCAGTGACTTTAATGAAAGATTGTATTTAAAGTTTTTTTTTGAATCGGTGTATGTTAGAATCATGAAACTTAATAATTTGATGCAATTATACTGGTACAACACACTTAAAAGTAAAGAAGGTCACTGAGACTTACATGTAATGCTTTGATAACATTGCTAAATATTTGTGTTATGCTCATGACCACAGCTTCTTATGTTTCATTCCTAGCCTACACAGTAAGCCCTTTCTGACTAGTACATTTGGAAGTAGAACTACCATTCTACTGGTGTTACACTGGCTGACAAAAGTTTTACTCAAAACTTGTGACTTTCAACTTTTAATATCCTGCATTTTGAGATGGACAATAATAATATCTTCTGAATCAGAAGTTAAGACCACCAATTTAAAAAAAAAGCAAAATTAATCTTGGTATTTGCCAGCTCATGGTAGATTTGATGTCATAGAAAAGAATGTTCTTTGTAGCTCTACTTGTTGTTGTTGGGATGGCCTGTTGTCTGTCTGCCTGTTAGCACAAATATGTTGTACCTGAGACTAAATAGAGGACTGCCATGAAACTTCACATTCATTTCAAGGTTATTTCTAAATGAAAATGGCTCCAGTCTGACCTTCAGTAATGCCACTATTTTGAAAATCTTCAAATCATTAATCTTTCTGATTGGATGGTCATATCAACACTAAAAGACTTCCTATTGTCAGATAATAGTCTAGTTGATCCTAAATGGAAACAGTGTTGATCCAAGAAGGCCACAACAGCACCAGTATTTGTATTTTTCTTGAATGGAAAATCATTTTGACATGTGGTTTTTCAACACAAGATTTCTTATGGTCTCTTATTGGTATTACCGGTAGTTGAAAATGGTTCTACTTGTATGTCCAATATGGCCACTAATGTTGTCAACTTGAAACAATTATCACTGCTACTTCTGAATGGAGGGTCATGTGAACATGGGTTTTCATTAAGAGACTTTTTATGTTGTCTAATTGTCATAAATGAAAATGGTGCCAATTTAACATCCAGTATGGCTGCAACAGCAGCCTTCTTGAAAATCTTATTACAGCTCCTTTGAATGGAAAATCATGTTTGCATGATGTTTTCACAGGAAGACATTGTATGATGTCTGTTTGGTCATAAATGAAAATGGTGTGACCTAAATATTTAATATGGCCACCACAGTGGCCATCTTGAAAATCTTGTTATTGGTACGCCATCTGAATGGATGGTCAGATCAACACAGAAGAGTCTTTTCAGTCAGTAGAGCATCAGTCCATTCAAGGGATTATTGCTTTTATATACCCTGTCACATCGGCCGGCATTTCCTTTCAGGATCACTTGTCTAAATCTATTTTTAGTATGGTAATTCACTGCTGGAGGCTGCTTCATGTCTTGCTGGAGAAAGCAACAGAATTTTTTCTTTGCATTCTGATTGCTTGTTTATTTACAAATCAGCTGCCCAATTTGTGTATGCGAGAAAGTTTGCCACAAGCGTCACATGGGTCGGTGGTTCTTTCCAGGGGCTTTCTGGGTTCTTCTTCCACCATTTATGCTGCCTGCCATGTATAGCCAATTTTGTGCTGAAAAATGGCGTTAAACCCTACACCACCACCAACAACAAATTAGCTATTCAGATTTGGCCTAATAAGATCTTGCATCAGTTGTCTGGTCATTGGATTTTAAGTTTAATTTACAGATTTTTATAGCTCTTGAAAGATTTAGAATTGGCATTTCACTAGGATCTTTACACTCTTTCATCTGATTTGAACTTTTTTTGTAGCTACATTTTAAATATGATCATAAATAGTTTCAGCAATGAAATTTTTTTGATAATATTTGAAAGAGTTATGTCCCTTGAATGACTGGCTACTGAACATTAGCATTTGGATTTTATACAACTTTGCAAATAAATTTCTCCACAGCAAGGTTTCTGATGAATCAGCTTATATCTCTATTCAAGACCAATGTATCAAAATGTGTTTGAACACACTAGCATCGACAGCTTTTGTTTGATGTCTGCCAGATTTGCAGAAAGCTGTTTTTTTGGTGACAAGATCTAAAAGGAGTTTAACAGTCAACTGAAGCAGACCATATTTTAAAAAATTCTGGCGCATTATTAAATTGGAATATTTTATGGCTTGATTATCTTTAGGGTTTTCAATCAATTAGACTGCGAAGCTATATTTCTAGCAAAATGTTAGATCAAATTAAAGTTTGACAATATTGTACTGAGTATTGCCTGTTGTTGGTTCTATACTACACGTCCCAGTTCTCTATTTAGCAGAATGTGGGAGTGGATAAAGGCTGTGTGAGCAGTAGTGATGAAAGAATATGTTTTATTTGTCAGTTACTGATATAAAAACACCAGCTGTTAAGTATTTTTTTAAATATGTATACTGCAGTTCTTGAATTGTCAAAACAGTTTCTAAAATGATGTTGGAACAGGTCCAAAAGTTGTCGGTCAAATACACAGTGGGTTCATACATCTGGTGAAATTATATTACTCTATTTCACAATTACTGTCCCAGAAACCATGTTTATCCTATTTGATATGCTTAGAAAGAACAGATAAAGTCAACAGTTTAATTTTCCGTATATTTAGCAGGCAGTTTAAAAGGCCAGTTATTAAATCTGTTCCGATTTATGAAAGCTGAATTTTTGGTGATCATCTTATTTGAAGTTCTTTCTTGTATATAATCTTATAGACAAAGAAAAGGATCTGTAATTAGTCTTAAAGACAAATAAAGGATCTGTATATATTCTTATAGACTAAGAAGAGGAATGAGGCCATTCTGGTCACAAAATAAAGACTTTCTAATTCACATCCTTTACTGCAAACAATAAATATCAACAACACTAACATTAAATTCACAGTCAGTATCTAAGTTAGGTGTTACTCTAGACAGTACTCTCAGTTCTTTCTGATTCATCTCAATATCCACTCCAGAAACTTCAAAAAGTTTTTAAAAAAACAATGATCCCTTTCAAGAGTGTTCTTAATACTCACCTTTTTCGACTGCAAGAACAAACTTAAAGACCTAATAATGTTTCCTACCTTAACTATTTTCAGCATGCGCTTATGTTTTCTAATTTCATGTTGTTGTTTTTGGTAGTCATATCATTATAGATTTTTGTAAAGTGCTTAGATCTTCTGAAGATTAGGTGCTATACAAAGTCATTATTATTATTATTATTATTATTATTATTATTATTATTATTATTATTATTATTATTATATAGTCTTCATGACAAATAAAGGATCTGTGTACCTTAAAGACAAATAAAGGATCTATATATATATATATATAGTCTTAAAGGATAAGAAAAGGATATGTATATAGTTTTAAAGACAAATAAAAGATCGGTATATAGTTTTAAAGACAAATAAAAGATTGGTATATAGTTTTAAAGACAAATAAAAGATCGGTATATAGTTTTAAAGACAAATAAAAGATCGGTATATAGTTTTAAAGACAAATAAAAGATCGGTATATAGTTTTAAAGACAAATAAAAGATCGGTATATAGTTTTAAAGACAAATAAAAGATCGGTATATAGTTTTAAAGACAAATAAAAGATTGGTATATAGTTTTAAAGACAAATAAAAGATCGGTATATAGTTTTAAAGACAAATAAAAGATCGGTATATAGTTTTAAAGACAAATAAAAGATCGGTATATAGTTTTAAAGACAAATAAAAGATCGGTATATAGTTTTAAAGACAAATAAAAGATCGGTATATAGTTTTAAAGACAAATAAAAGATCGGTATATAGTTTTAAAGACAAATAAAAGATCGGTATATAGTTTTAAAGACAAATAAAAGATCGGTATATAGTTTTAAAGACAAATAAAAGATCGGTATATAGTTTTAAAGACAAATAAAAGATCGGTATATAGTTTTAAAGACAAATAAAAGATCGGTATATAGTTTTAAAGACAAATAAAAGATCGGTATATAGTTTTAAAGACAAATAAAAGATCGGTATATAGTTTTAAAGACAAATAAAAGATCGGTATATAGTTTTAAAGACAAATAAAAGATCGGTATATAGTTTTAAAGACAAATAAAAGATCGGTATATAGTTTTAAAGACAAATAAAAGATCGGTATATAGTTTTAAAGACAAAGGATATGTGACATTGAATGACTATTTTAGTGCAGGCAGTGATAGATTGGACATAATAATATCACTGGAAATGAGTTGACAAAAGGTTCACAGAAATTATCTTTAAATTATCTGGCATTTGCCCCAAGATAACATCCTTGAAATTTTAAATTGATTATATATTGTTGCAAACAGTTGAAATAGATTTCTTAAAATCAAATATAAATGCAACTTCAGTTGTTTACACAATATTTGGTCAACATATCAGGTTGTAAGGTCTTGATCAGAAGATAATCCTTTATGTGGATAATGTATTGATTATGTATTTTTCATTAGGTGTATATTGTTATCTAAAGTCCATGCTGTCAGGCAGTGATCCTTTACTATCAATTAAATTAGACCATGTTATGCAGTAATTTTGCAAGGGAATGTGGTTAATAAATATTGGCTGATGCAATCTAAATTACATATGTATAAATGACCAGGAATGTATATTGTGGTTGTTGATCATTTCTGACAAGCAGTTTCAGCTTGTGTGGTGTATCTGATATTGACAATATGCCAAGAGAAATACTGACATTACTGGCTCACATCTGTGGTATCATTTTACATGTTTTCATATGCTTTGCCAGAAATATATGAGACATGTAGTGGTACCATTGCCTACCTGTCCATCCTTATATCAGTCTGTATATGATATTTTGTCTTTCTATCCATCCTTCCATCAGTCTGTATTTATTTTGTCTTTCTATCCATCATTCCAACAGTCTGTATATGATATCTTGCCTTTCTATCCATCCTTCCATCAGTCTGTATATATTTTGTCTTTCTATCCATCCTTCCATCATTCTGTATTTATTTTGTCTTTCTATCCATCCTTCCATCAGTCTGTATATGATATTTTGTCTTCTATCCAGCCTTCCATCAGTCTGTATATGATATTTTGTCTTTCTATCCATCCTTCCATCAGTCTGTATATGATATTTTGTCTTTCTATCCATCCTTCTATCAGTCTGTATTTATTTTGTCTTTCTACCCATACTCTGTGCATGATATCCTGCCTAATGTTTGCATTTAATTTAATTTCCCATGCATTTATGACTGTGATTTTTGTGGCTGTCTCTTTGTATGTGCTACAACCCTCCAGGAAAAGTTGGTCATTATGACCTGTATTCAAACTAAAATGACTATCATGTTAGGGACATATTCTGTCCACTCATGATTGCAGGGTCATTACAAGTTTGGGGGATTTGTCTGCTACTAGTATATGTAGCCTATGTTTCAGGCTTTATTAACTTTGTTAGATTTTGCGTTCAAGTCAGTTTCCCACACAGAAAGGGGGATGGCAGGATATGTTTGATTTAGAAGCCCATTTTTTATTATTGTTATTAACTCGTTTATAAGTCTTTGTCTTCAGGAAGATTATTCCCTCTGTTGTACTCATGTCATCATAGGATAGCAGCATACTATTTTGTGATCATTTTTCACTCACCTGCTTACACATAGTATAAGATAAAGGTGCCAAATTTAAGTGTCAACATTGTGAGATAGAGGCAGCCTCATCAACATTCAAATTTATGTTGAAATTTTTGCAAATGAGATATGCATGTAGAAAGAATAAATCAATGCAAAGAGTCATGTAAGACTGGATTCCATATAACATTTTGTATTCCCATGCAGTTGGGAGAAAACGCAAGATTGTGTCATCCTTCCAGTCTGTACCTCCATTTGTTCATCCATCTGTATGTCTTCCCATTAATAATATAGTGTATTTCCTCCTATGCCACCGAAGATAGAGTTGGTTGATTTAGATAACTTTTAACTTCAACTTGATTGGCTGTCATGCTGAGGAAATGGAAGTCAAGTCCCTATGCCAAGGTCACAGGAAGGCATCTGACCAAAGTTGGCCTTGTCAGGGATTGTAACCACAAACCACGGATTATGAATGATGTTCTGCCAACTAAACAAATGTGTAGCTCCCTGAAGAATACAGGCTTAATTAATAATTTGGGAAATCTGTAGACAATGGGGTTTTAATTGGATATGACACCTGCAAGGGGAACTTTGGGTGGAATAGGGACATTTATTTTAACAATCTGAAGTATTGTAGGTGAAGATCTTGAAGTTGGTGTGTGTCATTGTAAAAACCAAGGCTGTAACTTATATAATGGGCTTTGGGATTATACCCTTGGATCTAGCCACGGGATGATGAAAGCTGCCCTGGGGTTATAACTTGGAAACTGAGACCCCCACCCTGTGCTATATATTGGCTTTAAGGAAACAAGGAAATGAAATAAATCAAACATATACAGTACAGAGTACCATCTCAGGAAAGGTGGAGGTAGGGGATTTCTCGCATGGTTAAAACCTAGAAACTGTTAAGATCCTTCACTATAACCATAAAACATACATTTCAGTGGTCACAAGGTAATAAATGCGCTTATGCATCCAACAAAGGCCATTGGTTAAGCATCAGGAGTAGAGGAATGGCTCATAAAATGCAGGCTATCAAGATCTCCACATTATACTTGTAATCATTGTCACACTTTGTCTTCAGAGTGTGTCTGTGTGTATGTGTGTGTGTGCACTTAATCTTCAGGATGTGTGTATGTATTGGTGCACTTAGTCTTTAGTCTTCAGGATGTATGTATGTATATGTATATGTAATGCAATGTAATGTAATGTATGTATGTGTGTGTGTGTGTGTGTATGTATGAACATGTATGTATATATGTATGTATGTATGTGTATGTATGTATATATGTACCATATTTTCGCGCATATAATGCGCCTACGTGTATAACATGCAGTGAATGCACGGAAATTCTGTCTTTGTGTAAAAAAAATTATCTTGGATTGCACGTCCATGCATATACCGAGTGGTAACCAACACAGGCCTGCCAGAGGTGCCTCATCTGATATGCATTACAAGGCTGTTTATTGTCTCTAGCTCACTGTTACGTGCTTAGGCTCGAATAAGCAGCAACACAGAGTGAAAACTAACAAGCTTGTAAAAACTTTAACAATGATTTTTATTAAGTACAATTATTTTCATAAAATAAATAAACTTACAGTTTTAGAGAATCAAATCCAACATTAATCCAATATAGAATTCACAAAAATAATCCACTAATGTAATTGCAAGAGTCCTGATAAATAAATGTTCTAATAGTTCCAGGTTCGAATCTTGACGATGTAATCCAAAATGGCTGACAATGTCACGTGATGCAGTTCTTGTTTAATTTATCATCCAAATGAATTATGAGCACATGTTTTCTCCTCCAAATAAATAATAAATCCTCTTTCTTCAATGAATTGACACAAAGTCCAGAACAAGATAATTATAACTCAAACATGAATACACAACTGTTCATTTTAAAGCCCAAAATTCTACTGAATCTCTCTTCCAGTACAATGATTTAAATACCTGTTTTTAATATGTAAACAAGGGATCACGTGATTTTCTAGAAATTGATAGAAGGTCAGAGGAAGAGTCTACCTTCACCAAGTCACGTATTAATGGAATGATCTAGATATTTCCTACCCCCAAGAACTAAAAATGAAACGTTGTCCTTGAAATTAACCAATAGTTTTAGATGCTTGTTGACAATGTCTAAAGCAGGGTCAGATAAAGAGGTAACCAAGCCAAGGTCAGCCTGTTTACAACTAGAATCTAGGTCAACCTGAATTTTCTAGAAAAAAATCTCCCAATTAATGAATAAATATTAAACCCTAAATGACAAAATTGGATTTAACAATAAAAAATAAATAAATTCAATAGCCGTAACACTCACCATGCAGTGATTTAACGCTGGCTCCTTTATCCTTTTCTGCTCGTAATAAATACCAGTATTATAGGTACAGTCATAAATGCCACATCATAATATTTTTCGCGTAAACAGAGGCAAAATAGCAACTTTTATAAAACTGTGTATTTACTGGTTTCCGCTAATTTTCGGCTGGAATGCACGCATGCAGTTATAGGGATGTTAATATCGTTTTTTTTCTCAAAACCGATTATCGTTTGTAGAAATCCGATTTTAATCCGATTATCTGTTTTTGTCCTACATAGAAATTACAAGAAATATATTCTTGTAATGTAAGTTAGTGTATGCCTCATGCGAATAAAAGATATTTATTACATACCATAACATAAAGACGCGCAAGCACCGCAACATGGTGTCAACTTCAAATTGTTTTTTTTTTCTACTTAAAGATTTGAATAAACCTCATTTATACTGTATATGTATGAAAGAAATCTTTTATTAATTACCAGTTTATTAGAGTGGTTGTTCGAAATTCATCGATGCATATTTGGCTGTAAAAAGGCCAGATAACACGCATATACACATATGGGGGAGGGGGATTGTTTGCACTGATTGTAAAAAATGCGTATAACGTGCACGTTATATGTGCGAAAATACAGTATATATGCATGCATGTATGTATGTACATATATAAAATGACACATCAGTACCATCCAGGGCATATAGTAGTAGGTTTAGGCATCGGTTTCAAGACATACAAAACAAATAAATGTAATAAAGAATAAATTCTTGTAAGTCAAATATTTAAAAGAAACTACTTTTTAAAAATAAAATCCTAAGCTGGAATGCCGTCATGGGACATATTCTGGGGCAGAAATGTTGCCTCTCTTATGAGTGAAGAAGACTTCAAGATATGCATTTACATTGCTGAAATACAGGTCACCTGGGTCAGGCCATGCTAATTCTAGTTGATGTTTGTAATTGCAAGTGGGCATGATATGGTCATTATTCATATTGAAAGAACAAAGAAATTGTAATTACCCCCCGAAATGTGAATGTGGTGGGGGAGGTCAAAGAATTAAGTGAAAGATTTTAGTTCTATATTTTGCAGGGTTTTTGCAAATATTTTTAGTCCTCTACCCACAAAAATTAAACTCTCTAAAACAAATAATAATAATTTGGCAAACAGTTTCTCCGTCTTTTTCTTATTCATTAGAGAAATTCACTTTAGTATTTGCTTGTAATTTATCCTTTTATCTATATTTATCTTCTTGCTAATAATGCTATTTCCACTTTATTTGCATCATTAGATTTCTTTGCCTCATAGTTCTATATTTCTTTGTTAGTTTTGTGAAATTATTCTCTGTACTTAGACTTTGCTTTCAGTTTTTTTTATATGTATATATGCATGTTCTCAGTTCAGCAATAAAGCTACCGTTCAGGTATGTATACAACAAAGCTCCGGTTGAGGATTTCTCTTTTATGCATGTGAAAATTTAAGGAAAAAAAGCAACAATTTATTTTCTTATAAATATAGATGGGTTATCAGTATTTAATAATTCAGGATTTGGAGGGAAGTAAGGCATTGCAATCAGCTTTTCCATCAGTAACTATAGTGTTATTTTTTTTTTTTTGTAGTGTTAGGTTTTATATCCACCCATATATTTGTAATGTTCACACAGGTACCAAATCCTTGTGTGCAGAACTGCTTCCATATTTGTCCATGGACTGTTGAAACTTGGCAAATAAGATAGGTAAAAGGTCAGCATGTGTACCTTATTGTCTTCAGACATTCTTGACATGATGTCAAGATGTGCATTTCATTCTCTTGTCATGCTTTGATGAGTTATGCCCCTTTTTGTATATACACCTTGTCAGCGAGTTAGATGAAATAATGCCCAGAAATGACAGACATAAGATTGAATGTATGTATATCATTCTGTCATGCAGTCAAGCATTTGTGTTCGAATTGTATATTTTTTTTGGTGTTAAATACATTTGCTGCATATGCATACCATCCATATTTGTGACATGTTTTTCAACAGCAAACATAGTTATCTGATAGAGCTATCTGAAAATATATTCAGTTACTTCATTTTGTATTTAAAATAACCAACTGAAAATGGAAATTAACACTTACAATATTGTGCTTGCTACCCATGAAATAAAAGAGGCAAATCTTTGGGTCTTTACTTAAAAATATTTTCTGCCATGTTGTTGTATTTGCTATCTGTCCATACACCAGAAAACACAGTCATATATGTATTAGAGCCAAAAGAACTGCCATGCCATTAATCTTCCGCTTTTGAAAATAATTAAGTTACCATGACGATCCACTCAATAAATTCGTACATATTTAATTACTGTGTAAAAAATCAATGAAAACAAATGAAGTAAAATGATATTTGAATAAATTATTATTCTGAAGGCATTAAGACAGAAAAATATATTTTGGTATTAGGAGTATAATAAAGGCCTAATGAGATTAAGATATGGCAATGTTTTTCAAGATTTGTCTTAAACAACAACAGTAATAATCTCTTGGGTACATGTGTTGTATATAAATGTAACTACCACAAGCAGTTACTGATATATAATCAGCATGGAAAAAATTATTAAGAGGGTAAAGATCTAAAATAAACATGACCTCTTGGCTTTAGTGTTTTTTTTCGTAAATTTAGTTTTAGCTCACCTTTCAGTAAGGCCTAATGTATGGCTATATGTCCAGTGTCCAACATCCTTTCGTAAACATTTTTGTTACCACTATTTTGGCCATGTTTCTGATCTAATTATGATAAAGTTTGGAATATAGGCTTGCATTATCAACATCTTGGGCAAGTTCAAATATGACCTATACCTATAAGGTGAAAATTGGTAGGTCAAATATGACCTATACATATAAGGTGAAAATCGGTAGGTCAAATATGACCTATACATATAAGGTGAAAATTGGTAGGTCAGATATGACCTATATATATACAAGGTGAACATTGGTAGGTCAAATATGACTTATACATAAAAAGTGAAAATTGGTAGGTCAAATATGACCTATACATATAAGGTGAAAATTGGTAGGTCAGATATGACCTATACATAAAAAGTGAAAATTGGTAGGTCAAATATGACCTATACATATAAGGTGAAAATTGGATGGTTTAATTTATGGAGACCATATTCTGGAAACTTTAAATATGTTCTTGTATCATCTAAATGTACAGTGACAATGAAATCATGAAAATCGGATATAAAAATATAATTTTCAAATACAAGATATATAATTCCAAAGAACAATGTACAAAAAAATAGCAAATTAATATACCTTAGATATTAAAATAATTTGTCTTTATCACTGAAGTGTAAAATAGAAATATTGATACAGAAAATAGGAATTGCATGCTAATATAAAATATTTGCAATGTTTTAATTATGAAATAGAATTTCTCTATACAAATACAGTCTACTCCTTTTAACTGCACACCCTCGGGCCCGTCACGAGACCGTGCAGTTAACTGGAGTGTGCAGTTAACCAGAGTACAGTACAGTACATTTTTAAGCATTGGGAAAAATCGGGACTGGTGTGATTATGTGCAGTTATCCAGAGTGTGCAGTTAACCGATGTGCAGTTAAGTGGAGTCGACTGTATAGCTTTTTGTGTTATTTGTATCTGTATTATTGATTCATTTTATAATATAGTTTTAAAGTCATTTGGTGTTTATGTTTTAATTCTTGAATTCAGTGACAGGCTTATTAACTATGCACTATAATAAAGTACATGTACACACTATGTTATAGGAATCTTATTAAACCAAGCTGATGCTAAGGTCAAGTCTACAACAACTGTTTGGGTCAAGTTTGCTATGCATTAATTTAAATGCAGGTCCTGTAAACATCACCTAAAAATAGGAGTGTATTTTCCCAGGTGTATCATCATACATTACCTAATTGTTGACTGTTTCAATAGTCTGAGAAAGTCAAAACATGACCGAGTTAATTTAAAATAATACAGTTGTTTAAGAATCTTTTAGTGAATCATATTCTGTTGATTTGGTGCATATATAATAAGAATAAATGTAACAGTGTAGGTCAGTTCTGTAAGAGATTATGAGAAGAAATCATTATTTATAATATGTTATTGTAATTTAACAGTGAAAAACCTTTAATTTAAACAGTCAGTACCTTTTGGATTATGTGAATTTATTCAAGGACTTAAATATTTAAATAAATCTATTATGTGAAACTTTCAGTTACTTTAGTGATATTCTACTTTCACAGTATTACCTTGAACTAAAAACATTTTGATTTAGAATTGATTTTCAGTGCTGTTAGAAGGTAACACATAAACATATAAGATCTTCATTTGGAATACCTTTGGACAGTTTCTGCATTAGTGTCAAATTGATGATACAATTTAGGTTAATATTCTAATTAATTTTTTCACATAGTTTGATTTTATATTTTATGGAAATTAATTTTTATTTTGGAAAGTTTAATGTTTGTTGGGTTTTACTTACATAATTAAACCCCCTTGCTATAACAGTATGCAAAGTAATTTTGTATTTTCTCTTCAGATATTAATTTTGTGTCAGAATGAACATATTTTATCTAAAAGTCATGTCTGAAGTTCATAAATTTATTTGCAGACAACACATCTGTGTAGTTTGTGTCCAAAAACTTTAGAAAAAAATATTTTAAAACATCATTGATAATTACTAGGCATTGAAGTATTATTTTGGCAAATAATTTTTAGCATTTAAAAACAAACATAGTCTGAAAACATACCAAAGAAATTCAGTATCTACATAAAATTCTATCAGTTATGGCATATTGTACTTGCACCACTTATTCAAGCAGGGTGATCTGTGTCTAATGGACACAATTCTGGTTCAAGTTTTTAAGCTTTCAGTTTACTAAGCCAGTACACTAACCAGTGAGCCATCAGCTTCCTTCCTATAGACTCCAACATTTGCTTTCACAGTTATACATTTTATTTTGTTTCATACTGCTGTGACACATTATTCTGTTATATTTATATTTCCATAAAACTTGATTTGTTGCGGTTCATAGTTTGACAAAAGAAAACCTGAATCTGTCATTTTACTACCTCACATGTACCCAGATTAATTTACATACATTTTAGTAGAAACAGAACCAGGAAGGAGAGCTAAGTTACTGATATTTCAATCATAAATCGTTAGTACCTACTGAGACAGAAAAAAAACTACACTGATTTTAAATTGTTTTAAAATAGTGCATGAGGAAGACAATTAGAAACAAAAGTAAAGCAAAATTAGTTTTTTATATTAGGAAAAGAGATCAGTAAACAAGATGAAGAGAAGGGATTAATATATTGATGATGAGAGGGATTCTAACATTTCAACTCTTTAGTCAAGTAGTCTGCATTGCATGCAAGGTGAGAAGATTTGGAGGGGAGGGGGCATATGTACATGTTCTATGCATGCCCATGGTAAGTTAAAGGCTAACATGCTATTTTTTTTTAGCCCTACTGGAGACAGACCAGAAGAGTGGTTGGGATGGACTTGTTGTGTGTGAAGATAAAAGTTTGTTATTGTTACTCCATATAAAAACTACATAGAGGACTGTCATAAAACTTTTCACACACATTCATCCCAAACTCTAACTGGTCCCTAATGTACATGGTACCGGCTGGACATTCAATATGGCCACCACAGTTGAAAAGGAAATATTAATGATCCATAGAAAATATTGTTTGGATCAAATTTTGTTTTATGGCCTTCCAAAACAAATTAGCTGAAGTAATTATTACCTTCTCAAATCTTTCTTTGGGCTGATTTATCTGTTGACTGAGGAACCAATAACCAAAAAAAGCATTGGAGTTATTCTTTTTTTGTTATTCTTTTCTTTTAACCATACATGACATCCTTCTGACAGAATTCATAGTAGTTTAATAAAGTTTTTCCTGCATGTAATCAAGAAAATAGCAAGGGCATGACTGATAATTTTGGTAATGTGTTCTCAGATGTCAACATTGTTTGTGTAATTTTAATATCTATTGTTTGATGTTCTCTTCAGTCATAATGACAGTTCTGCATGATTTTTCTGCTGCATGATCTTGTCACAGAAATATTAAATATTCAGTTTGAAATGCTTCATACTTAACATTGTTCTTATTGAAAGGAAAGCATTTTAAATGACATGGCATTGATACAACTGTGCTACCTATCTTCAAAGGCCACCCCTTCTGCATGTAAAAGCTGATCTTATAGAAAGAGTGACTTTTTAAGAGTGGGACACAATGGTTAAAATATTCTATTATAAATTATTTGGGCAAGTGGGCTTTATAATATAGGAGTGGCCTCTTTTGCCTAGTGGACCATACTCAAGATAGTATCCACATCTGTTTTAATAAACACACCTCCCACTTTTTGATCCAAACTTTCATAAAAATATACATGTTTAAGTGTATGTGTTGATACTAGTATGTCTAGTGGGAGAGTTGCAACCAAGAACTTTGCTATTTTTAAGAATTTAACATCATGCTTGCCTGCTTCATCGTTACCACTTAACATTCAGTAGCTTCTCATGGGTCAGTTGTTCATTCCAGGGGTTTTCCCGGGCTCTTCCTCCACCAATAATACTGGCCGCCATGTATAGCCTATCGTGTGCTGAAAAAATGGCGTTAAACCCCACAACAACAACAACAACCACTTAACGTTTGGGGTTAAATCAGTCTCAGGCAGATCTTGTATGTGTTGTACAGGGCAACAACTTAAATGGGAAAGAAAAATGCCCCACCTGAAGAGAAGAGCAAAATTTGACATGAACAGAGGAAAGAAACTTTTTATTTTTCATATACACACACATGAATGGGCTACAGTTTATGATGTTGTTGATATACCTCCAAATTTCAAATTTTTCACTACACAGTGCAGCCCATTATTATAATGAGTATGTATAAATGTATCTTTCTTCCTTTTGAATGTAAGCAGATGTTTAAGAAATATAAATCTAATTCTGTCTGATTATACAGCATTATTTTATAAGATCATTATTGATGTAATAATGAATGACATATTACGGAGGTCGTTTTTTATACAGAGCCTTACTCATATCGTACCATTATCCCAAATCCCAGAACTTAAACAGTAAGTCAATAAGTTTAAATACAAAATTTCCCACCAAGACAAGTCCAAAGCATAAAAGTGTTTAACAAAAGTTTTTCCCTTGAACATTAGTGATGCTTCATATTAAATATGAGATGATCGTTTTTTAGAGCTTCTTGTTTGTATTAGGTTCAGATATTTTTTTTAAAAGTAATAAACTTTTAATATGATAACACATTGGGGTCTGGAGAGCTTCAAGATTCACATAGTTGCTTTACAATTTATTGTCCTTGATTCCTTCTCCAGAGCTGTTTTTTTTGTTTCTTCTAAGTTCTTGTTTTTTTTTGTCCTCTTCCAAGGTGACTGCATATCATCACCTATGCTATTAAGAATACCTTTCAGTATAAATATCAAGAACATTAATTTGACATTATTGAATTTAGTTTTGCATGCACATGTGTCCCACGAGGGACATGGCATAATATAACGGCACAGGTTATATTTCATCTGCACTCTTGTATCTCAGCATGTTCACAGCTCAAGCACAACACCAAAAGCTTTAAATGGTTCAGAAATGTATAAAACAATGAATTCCAAAACTATTTATATCTTTCATATATATATATGAAGAGGTCGGTTATTAGTTCTACTGGTTACAGGTCACAAGAGCTTATGGGATAATCTTTTGTCTGTCATCTATCATCTCTTCATTTATTAGCACAAGTTTGTTATTGTTACTCCTCCTACTTTCCTTGAAACTTCATGTGCGCAGACAAAATTACACACATAAAATACACAAAACCGCACAAAACCACACTTAAAACATACATAAAAATACAAACACAAAAAACACAAATACACACACACACACACACACACACACAAAACATAACCACAAACAAAACACAAAACACACACACACAAACACACATCCTGTGTTCTAGATGGTCATCAGTGAAAATAGTGCTGCTTGGACAGTATGGCTGTCACAGCAGCCATCTCCAAACTCTTGCTTTTGCTACTCCTTATGAATTGATGGCCATATGACCATCGGAATTTGCTTTTGCTACTCCTTATGAATTAATGGCCATGTGACCATTGGAATTTCACAAAAACACTTCTTATGATGCCTAGTTGGTCCTAAATGAAAATGATGCTTTGTTTTACATCCAATGGCCACCATAGCAGTCATCTTGAAAGTCTTGTTTTTGCCACTCGTTCTGATTGAACCATCATATCAACATTAAAAGACTTCATATAATGTCTACTTGGTCCTAAATAAAAATCATGTAAGTCTTACTTCCACCATGGTAGCCATCATATAAATCTTGTTGTCAAAACACTAAGAGAAAGTTATTTATGTGGGGTTTCAAGACTTCTTATGATGTCTTTTTGATCTTCAATGAAAATGGTGCCAATCTTTCATCTAGTATAGCCACAAAAACAACCATTTTGAAACTTTTGTTTTTGCATATCCTGATTATAAAGTCATTTCTTGAAAATATTGTTATCTGTAATCCTTTCCAAATGGATGGCTATATCAACATGGGGCTTTCAGCTGTAGACTTCTTACAATAAATGAAAGTAGTGCAACTTATACTTGTAGTATGGCTACCATGACAACTGTTTTACTACTCCACATGAATGGATGATCATTATGACATGCGGTTTTCACTACAAGACTTATAATGATATTCACTTTGACCTAAATGAAATTACGCAAAGCTGACATCCAGCATGCGTACCACAGCTGCTAATTGAAAAATCTTGTTATCGCAGAAGATATCATAAATGGTTTCAACACTCGACAAGTAAAAAGAAGAAATGAAGTTAACTTGAATTCCTGAGACTTTCTCATCCAGTAGAGCATAAGTTTTTCAGGATACTTTCTTATTTTGCCATTCCAGTAACTTCATGTGTGTATACAATATTTCAGATCCTGGCAAAGTTAAAAGTCACTTGCCTTTTAGAGAAAGATGAACTTTATTATTTTTAAGCTCAAAAAAATAAATTGTGAATGGTTAGGTGTAAGATAACTGGCAGATGAATGCTTTTTTGCCTTAGTTATATTTTCTGTCAGTATTTTGATTGAGGTTTGTGCTGTATGCTCACTGGGCACTTATTCAGGTTAAAGGTCAAAAGGTAAAAGTCATCTGATTATTTGTACTATTGTTTACCCAACTTGTCTTTGATTCATTGACTTGACTTGTCCCCCAAGCTTTTCCATGATTCATTGACTTCACATGTACTATTTGTTCACCAAACATCTCTATATTATTGGCTTCACATGTACTCTTTTTGTTCACAGAACATGTCTTTGATTTATTGACTTCACATGGACTCCTGTTCACTAAACTGGTCTTTGAATCATTGACGTGATATGTACTCGTTTTCACCAAATGTGTATGATTTATTAACTTGACATACACTCATGTTCACTAAACGTGTCTGATTTATTGACTTGACATGTACTCGTTCGTGTTCACCAAACATGTCTGATTTATTGACTTGACATGTACTCTTGTTCACCAAACATGTCTGATTTATTGACTTGACATGTACTCTTGTTCACCAAACATGTCTGATTTATTGACTTGACATGTGCTCTTGTTCACCAAATATGTCTGATTTATTGACTTGACATGTACTTTTGTTCACCAAACATGTCTGATTTATTGACTTGACATGTACTCTTGTTCACCAAACATGTCTGATTTATTGACTTGACATGTGCTCTTGTTCACCAAACTTGTCTGATTTATTGACTTGACATGTACTTTTGTTCACCAAACATGTCTGATTTATTGACTTCACATACACACTTGTTCACCAAATATGTCTGATTTATTGACTTCACATACACTCTTGTTCACCAAACATATCTGATTTATTGACTTCACATATGTTTTTGTTAACCAAACTTGATTCCTAGTTATAAAGAGTCATTTAGTATTTAAGCCAGATGGTGATGGTCAAATTAAATGTGCCCAGAGAGAATACTGGAATAAATCGAACATTCCAAATGCACTAACTTACTATGGTATTGATGGTTTTGTTTATGATTCTTCTCAAGAGAATAGACCCTGATTTGCCTGTACATTGTGTTTCAGCTTATCTAGGTCTTGAATTATATACAGGTATAGTCATAACCATGTTTCATCTTTAATATACTCAACCATGTTACAGGTGAGTACATTGCATAGATAATACAATTCATAAAGTTTTAATGGTATCCATGATAATCAGCTCATTATATAAGGACCATTCTATACTAGGGTACTGTATATTTAAGGGATCTTTGTACTATAATACCAATTTATATTTTCATATACCTAAAGCAATATCATATTACTGTTGAATATCTATTTTATGTGACAGGAGTGCCTTATCAATGGACGCCTAGAGACGGCTGCTTCATATCTCATCATTCTACAGAACCTTGAAAAGCCAATGGTCAGTCGACAGGTCAGTTATCAAGTCTCTAATATTGATTAGACAGGCACCATTAGTTTGAATATTTCACAATAAAAACTGTTGTGAGAAACCAGCCTGTTTTATAAGTAAAAAGTGATCTCACAAGATAGGTGGTCTGTAATTACAGGTCAACATATTGTTCAGAATTATGATGTGTGGATGAAAAATCTGGTCTTAAATGATGGGTGGTCTTCCAAAACTGATCTTGCAGCACTTTTTTTCTGCACAATGCTTTTGACCTCTTCTATAATAAGTACAATTGCTTAAAATTATGTGATAATGGTAGATATTTGAATTTTTCATATCAACACCAGAAGGGTTTCTGAACTTATTTCCACTATCACAATAGCCTGGATCATCTGATGTGTTTCCCTGGTCAAGGCAATTTACTTGCCTATACTTGATGTGTTTCCCTGGGCAAGGCAATTTACTTGCCTATACTTGATGCGTTTCCCTGGTCAAGGCAATTTACTTGCCTATACTTGATGTGTTTCCCTGGGCAAGGCAATTTACTTATCTACACGTGATGTGTTTCCTTGGGCAAGGCAATTTACTTGCCTATACTTGATGTATTTCCCTGGGCATGGCAATTTACTTGCCTATACTTGATGTGTTTCCCTGGGCAAGGCAATTTACTTGCCTACACATGATGTGTTTCCTTGGACAAGGCAATTTACTTGCCTATACATAACGTGGTGTTTTCCTGGGCAAGGCATATTACTTGCCTACACATAATAACCTTAAAAGAATTGCTGTGATATGAAACACCAAATCATTTGAAATAGATGTTTGAAAAAGATTAATATTTTCTTTAGATGACGTTACATTGATGTTAACATTTCATGATGATAACAAATATTGCTCATATTTTAGCATCAATTTAATTTTTTGTTTAATTTCAGTTGACATATTTATGATATAAATTATTTTGTGACTGTCTCATTTGCAGTAATTATGGTATAGTTTGTTACTATTTTGATTTGTTATCATAAATTTTAATTTTATATGTCCACTATCACATGGAGTATATATATATTATCACGTCCGTCATCTGGCCATCTAATACTAATTTTGATTAGCACATAACTAGAGTTGTAGATCATCTACAGTTACCAGACTTTTAGGATGGCAATGTTTTTTGGTTATGGAAGGAAGTCTACTGCTTGTAGAGTCAAACCTACAACTGTAGAATCAGGTTTACTCTGACAGAAAGATATTTGTTTCCCGTCAGTAATTTTCATTCAAACTTTTTTTCAAGCTTGCACTTGGGATAAGGAAAAAAGTCTATTGATTTTAGAGTCAAAAGGTCAAGGTCACATTGGCCAAAAAAATGAAATGACTTCTGCATAATAATTTTAGTTCTGAATCACATATCTAAACCAAACTTTGTGGATGGCTTGGACTTAGAGTAGTGAAGAAGCCTCTCAGTTTTGGGTCCAAAAATGTCCACAGTCCAGATTAATGTGACTATGAATAAAATAGTTTAAACACAATAAAAGTCTGGCTACAAAACTTATCTGGACCAAACTTTGTGGATGGCTTGCACTTAGTGATTGGAAGAAATCTTTCATTTTTGGAGTCAAAAGGTCAGAGTTCAAGGTCACTGACTGATTGAATAAATATGGCTTATCTACACAGTTTTGTTTGTCAGCAATTTTTCTTCACCAAAGTGTGTAATGATAGTTATGATAGATAAGAATAAAACTTTTTTTGGTGTAAAACATCACTGACTGAAAGAAAAATTACCTTAATTTGTAGGCTTAGTACCTTGACCACAATTTGTGGAGAGACTGCTTAAGACATGGAAGAGGCCTGTTGATTTTTAATTAAAAAGTTTAATGGTTAGGGTCATTGTGGCTTGAAGAAAATTGGGTTTTGCAAAATGAGTTTTGTTCTTAGGTAAGTTTCTTGACTAAATATTGTGGTTAGCAAGGAAACTTATAGATAATGGGGTGAAAAGGTCAGAGGTCACAGTGCAGGTTTGGTTCCAGATGTATACCTTGATTGATCTTATTGAGCCCCATTTGTCAACAATCTCCCAAATAAGCTATACCTTACTTGTGCCTACATAAAGAACAACTAGACACAGATATGCATAGATTGTATCATCGACAGTACTCTTTTGCTAATATCAATGTGCCATTGACAGTACTTTTTGTTAAGAATGATGTGTCATTGACAGTACTTTTTGTTAAGAATGATGTATCATTGACAGTACCCTTTTGCCATGATTGATGTTGCCATTGACAGTATTCTTTTGCCAAGGTTAATGTGCCATTGGTACAGTGGTAATGGGCAATGGTACAGGTCCATTGGATCTGTAAAAGAATTTAATAAGATGCTTCTGCCCACTCGAGTCTCCCAACTGTGGGTAAAATAGTGTGATGATAGCACAGCTCAAGGACCATGTGATCAGGGCCAGGGCATGCCACACTATATAATTAGATTTTGGTCATCCAGTCTGGACTGGAGAGGGATGGGCTCTGCCAAGCTGTATCTTGCCCTTGACACACCACATGAGGACAACTAACAATTCTTCCATACTGGATTGGTCACAGCCCGAGTCAACAATGACAGTGCCTTTCACTGCTACACAATGGGACAGAGGTGACAACTATGCTACCACTACCAAGATCCTTGGGGAACATCATCATCTGTACATGGAAAGTTAGATCAGCGAGGGCTGTGGCAAAGTTGAAAGAACTTACACATGAGATGGCGAGGTACAGCAAAAAAACAACATATGAAGGGCATAATCTCTACATCATCATCTTTACATCAGCAGAAGAGGTGACAAACACAATCATGGCATTGTCCACAAGGGCATCGTAAACAGCATTATGGGTTGCTGCCCGGTCTTAAGCAGACTCATTACTATCCACCTAAGGGTGAATCCCTTCAACATCACAATCATGCAGGCATTTGCACCCACATCTAACTATGATGACAGAAAACCTTAAGAAGTTATACAACCAACTGCAAGATGTCATTGACAACTCACCCAAGAAGGACATTCTTTTTGTACAAGGAAACTAGAATGCAAAGTGGACCCTTCTGCAATGCAGAGGCAAATGAAAGAAGACCCAGGCTCTTGGAGTTAGCTGCCTATAATAATTTTGTACTGGCCAACACGTTCAGCCTTCACAAAGCATCTAGAAGTTGGACCTGGCACAGTCCAGATAGACAACATCACCACCAGATTGACTACATCTTGACTGAATATTGCCAGAACACGAAGTTTTCCAGGAGCAGATATTGGTAGTGACCATGATTTATTAATGACAAATGTTTTGCCTCCAGCTGAAAATAATCAAAAAAGCAAACCAACCAAAATTCAGCTTTGACCTTGAAAAATTGAAAGTTCCAATAGTCACAGAAGCCTTCCAAGCAATGATAGGTGATAAATGTGCACCTTTGATAAAGCCAAGACAAGTCCTTAACAACCACATTAAACACAGCTGTAACAAGCACAGCTAGTGAAATCATTGGCAAATATCATTGAACAAAGAAAGGTTAAATCATAACAGACATCCTTGAACTATGTGACAAAAGAAGAGAACTGAAAAAGGGGAAAAGAGATCACGAAGGAACTAGAAAATACAGAGAGATAAACAACATGATCAGGAAAAGCATGAAAAAGGCAAAGGATGCCTTGATAGAAAGACAGTGCTGTACAATTTAAGACAGTCTGAGTAGAAATGACAGCAAAATGGCAAATCAACTGGTGAAAGATCTCACAACCCATAAACAAGGAAAAACTACCACCATCCAAGACAAATCAGGAAAATGCCTCACAGAAGATAAAGAGTTCCTCAAATGATGGACAGAGTACTACGCAGAATTGTACAATCATAAAACCCAAGGAGATCCAGCAGTACTAAATTATACTCAAGCAGAATAAATTGATGACAACCCTGTTCTGCATGAAGAAGTAAAAATTGCAGTTAGGTCGCTAAAGAAAGGAAAGTCAGTTAGCATTGACAATATACCAGCAGAGCTTATTCAAACAGGATGAAAAGAGATAGTCACAATCCTAACTGCAATCTGCAAATAGATATGGCAGACAAGAGAATGCCCACCACATGAATTCAGTCCTTGGCCATTGTGCTCCCCAAGAAACCAAGAAAGGAAACCAACAGTCTAAAACCTCAAGCAGAGAAAATTATTGCTGAAGAGCAGGCAGGCTTCCAAGCAGGAAGGTGCACCACAACAAATCTTCAGTATCAACAGAAACTATACCATGTCTTTATGGATTTTAAAAAGGCCTTTGATAGGGTATGGCATGCAGCCTAATGGGCAGCTATGAGGAAGTACACCATCAGCTTAGACCTGGTGCAGGTTGTAGAGCACTCTATGACAAAGACACCAGTGCTGTCCTCATCAATGACAGCAGTGGAAATTGGTTTCAAACAACAATTTGAGTCAGACAGGGGTGTATACTGTCACCAACACTCTTCAACATTTTCCAGGAAAGGTGCATGGAGAATGCTTTGCATGACCACAAGGGCACTTTCAGCATCAGAGGAAGAAAAATCACCAAACTTTGCTTCACAGATGATATTGATGGTTTTTTAGCAGGAAATGAAAAAAAAACCTGGTTGACTTGGTTTAACGCCTTGACACAACCTAAACAGCATACGGTATGGAGCTTAGCGCAAAAAAGAACAAACTGATGACAAACAACACCAACATCATCAGTGCAGAAATAAAGGTCAGTGGACAGAAGCTGGAAAGAGTCACAAGCTTGAAGTACATGGGATCAATTATCACAGATGAGGGCTCCAAACCAGAACTACTTTCCAGGATTTCCCAGACAACAGCACCAATAACTAGGTTGAGACCAATATGGAAAGATACCAACATTGGTTCCAAAATAAGGCTGATGCCTTCAGTTGTCATATCCATCTTTCTTATTGCTTGTGAAACATGGAAGCTCACAACGGATCTACAAAGAAGTATTTACACCTTCCAAATGAGATAAACCACAAGATCTTGGGCATCTCATACATTGACCATATAACCAGTGAAGAAGTCCACAATCAGATTCTATGAAGACCTCTTGATCATTGTAAAATAAAAAATGTAAACTGAAGTGGTATGGTCATGTCTCAGGATCATTTGGACTGGCAAAAACAATCTTGCAAGGCACAGTACAAGGGTACAGAAGAAGAGGCAGACAGAAAAAGACGTGGAAAGACAACATTAAGGAATAGACTGGCATGGGATTTAGAGATTCCCAAAGGGCAGTAGAGAACAAGGAAAGAGGGAGAAAATTGGTTGTAAAGTTTTACTGTTGTACCCCAATGACCTCTTGGGACAAGGGATTGATGATGATGATGAATGTGTCATTGACAGTACCATTTTGCCAAGATTAGATTTATGTGCCAATGACAATACCATTTTGCTATGGTTAATATTGCCATTGACAGTACCCTTTTGCTAGGATTAGATTGATGTGCCATTGACAGTACCCTTTTGCTATGATGAGATTGATGTGCCATTGACAGTACCCTTTTGCTATGATTAGATTGATGTACCACTGACAGTGCCCTTTGCTTAGATTGTTATGTCATTTACAGTACTGTGTTTGCCAAGATTAATGTGCCATCAACAGTTCTCTTTTGTCAAGACAATGTGTCATTGACAGTACCATTTTGCCAAGATTAACATGCCATTGTCAGTGACCATTTGCCAAGATTAATTTGCCATTGACAGTATCATTATTGCCAAGATTATTGTGCCATTGACAATACCCTTTTGCCTATATATATTGCATATTAAATTTTAATGGATTTGTAATTGACATCCAAATAATTAGTGTATTTCTGTTATTAAATCTTGTATGTATTGCAGCATGCCACTCTTCTGCTAGATGCAGCCTTGGAAACAGGACAGTGGGAACTGGCCCAGGATCTGGTTCGATTTCTAAAAGCAATAGGTATTCAGCATCATAGGAATTTGCATCAATTTCATTTATTTATAAAAGTTGTTATAAAAAAACACCAACCACTTCATCCACCTAAGTTGGTAGAGCATCCACCTTGGATGTGGGAGGTTGTGGGTTAAAACTCTACTGACTCATGCCAAAGACTAATAAAAAATGGTATTAGCAGCTGCCTTGCTTGGCATTCAGCATTAAGTAGTGAGTGTTATGACTGGTCAGTCTGGTATATGTGCATGATTTGGATTCTTAATGTAGCGTTAAAAGGACATTTGCAGTGTGGCAGTTTATAGTATGTCTAGCACTGGGGCATCATGATGTCCCACCTAGTCACATTATCCTGACACCAGGCCCACCAGTCCTAACACTAACCTTTTAATGCTGAGTGCCTAGTGAGGCAGCTGTTAGTACCAATTTTATAAGTCTTATAAGTGGGTTCAAACCTGTGACCTCCCACATCTGAGACAGATTCTCTAACCATTAGGCCACTGGAGCAGTCAGTGGTTAGCCTGGTGTTAGGAAAATGTAACTTTATGGGACATGATGCTACATGTCTACAGCATGATGCTATAAATCACTATAAATTGTCAACCTTCAAGCAGGTTAGAAGTATGATTAGAATTCTTAAAGCTACATTAAAAACACGCACACACACTTGCATGCACATGTGCTAAAATATTTGTTCATCTGCCAAGTATATGGTATGCATCATTCATTTTTGTTGTGTCTATCAACATTAAATATTATCAGTTTCTTGCTAAAAGAAAGACACGACTTATTTCAACCAAATTTACAGTGAGCATCATGGCATGAAGGCCCTTCAGTTTGATAAAAATGATGCTACACACTTAAGCAAAATATTGCCTTTTTAATTAGGAGGGATGTTTTATTTTTAATGTTTTTTTAATTTAATTTGTAATCATTATCTTACTAATAATTATTTTGTGATATATGATTATATTACAAATTCACAAAAATCACAAAGAAATTTACTAAAATGTGGAATACAGAGAATAGACAATGTTTTTTATTTTTATTTTCAGACCCATGTGAAGCTGATGCACCCCCATTACTAGCCCAGTTTAATTTAGTTAATGCAGGTGGATTCTGTAATGCCAGTCCACCAATCACCCCACCAGACAGAGATGGTTTCACATTTAGTAACGTCAGCAATGTAAGCCGTATGCGAAGTGCCAGTGTTACCAGCACTGAAGCCTTGAGAGATGTGCCAAAGCTGAAAGAAAAGACTAAGTTAACTCATACAAAGTCTGATAATCAAATGTCTGTTAAGAGGTTTGTTCATTTTCATTCATTATTAATGTCATGCTGTTATCTTATTTACTTGCAATGTACATCAGTTTCTAAATTTTGAAGTAAGTACAAATAGTTATATTTCTGTCTTTCCATTATAAATTTCTTTCGATAGGGTATTTGTTTATCACATGTGGGTCAAGTTGATGTGTGTTTTTCACTATGTGATCACAGGCTTATCATAATGCTGAGAGTTCATTTGTAAACTTTACACTTAATTGAATTCTCAGGTTACAGTGACAAACCTTATCTTCATCTTCAGAAGTATTTATGAGATAAATTTTGTCAACTTCATGTCACTAGGAAAATGAGATGTAAATAATAGTTTCTGGTGCCAGTGTTCATATCAACAGTTACGTTTTTTTATTTCTTAAACCTTTCAATAAATTTATATCAGTTTTGGTATAAATCATAATGAAAGCAAGACAGTTCATTCTGTAACATTTGAGATCACCTGGTTTTCCCTGATGTCAAGGTTTTAGTGATAGAAAATGTGCATGAAGAATTTAGTTCAACCTTTTTCATATGTTTTTATTTCCTTGATTGATTATCATTATACATTTCTATAATCTTTATGGGGGCCCTGAGTGGCTGAGTGGTTTAAAGTGCTCTCTGTTACGAATCACTGCCATCTCACCTCTGTCTGTGTGGGTTTGAGTCTCAGATTCAGCCAATGTGGGTATGTGAGAAAGCTTGCCAGTAGCTTCTCTTGCAACAGTGGTTCTTTTCGGGGGTTTTCCTCCACCATTAATACTGGCTGCCATGTATAGCCTATCATGTGCTTAAAAATGGCGTTAAACCCTACAACAATAAAAACTATAATCATTATGAAATGAGGACACTTCATCATGTGGACACGCTCACTTTTTTCTGTGACCATGGGGGTGTAGAACAATTGTATTATGGTTTGAGTTTAATTTTTGTCATTTGTTTATATTTCCCAAAACCCTTGATGGCTTTTCACTGTACACTGGATGAATCATTATGAAGATAAGAAAATTCAGTTAGCAACATGCATAATCAGCCTTTTAACCATTAAAGTTGCATATATTTTACAACAATGTAATGATTGATTTATATATCCTTATTTTCGAGAAGAGCAGTTGGTTCATAGAATAGGCTTCACATATCTGAAAGTCTTAATAACTGTTTATGTTATATCTCTGTAATCTGAAATTCATTCAATTAACATCAGAACTATAATAATTATGGGAACTTTCATATAACAGACTATCAGTATGAATGTTTGAAATTAATCAACCATATTTTTTTAGAAACTAGTCTGAATTTGGATTTTACAATTTTGTTATATATTTCTATTTTCTAAGTAGATTCTTCAAGACACATGTGAAAATCAAAGTTTTCATTTATGCACAGGTTTAATTGTTTTCTCAAAACAGTTTTGTTACTTTTGGGACTGAATAACTGTAATCAGTTTTATACATCTCATACTGTGATATTCCAACTTTCTTTATAGGCCATCCCCAAAACCTAGGGATGATACCAATGCAGACCAGGTGTATATTGACCAAATTCTGAATCGACATGCCAGAAAATTGTTATCAAGCAACAGGCTACGAGACCTTGGTTACTTTGCTGCCAACATTGAGAATTTTCATCTGGTGGCATGGATGAAAAATGAAAGGTAAGACATTGCAGATAATCAGTTGTTAATATAAACATGTCTATACTCGGACCATACCTCCCTATTTGTGCACATGTATACATTGATATCTACATATAATTGCCAACCTATTTACCAAACTTAAGTCTGTAATATGGTCTAAAATTTAAAGTTATAGCGACATGCCCTGACCATACAAAAGCTTTTTTTTTTTTAGCATGCCGTTAAATGTCAGTTTCAGTTAGAAGTATAATTGATAGCAGTCAGTGGGAGAAGCAAATATTCCTTTTCAATTTAGCCATCTATACAAGTCATCATTGGGTAGGTTTCAATTCTCAGATTCGGCCAGTGTGGGTATGTGAGAAAGATTGCCAGTAGCTTCTCGTGAATTGGTGGTTATTTCTGTTGGTTTTCTCTGGTTCTTCTTCCATCAGTAATACTAGCTACCATGTATAGCCTATAATGTGCTGAAAAATGATGTTAACCCTACAACAACAACAAGTCATCATTGGTAATCTTCTGATAGGCATTGTGGGTAAAGAACGCTCATTGTGATACTTTTGCTAATCCTCAATACCAATGAAAATTGTTTGCAAAGGAGAACTTAATTATCAGTCATACATATAATACCTTGCAGAAAATTACCCAGAATGACTTGCAAAATGGCCAGTATCTGTAGAAAGGACACGGTGGGATAAGTGCTGATTTTACCTGCAATGAGATTCAGCCAAAACTTTGTACAGACACAAGAGGTCCCTCTCTCTTCCTTAAACAATTTTATCCAGGACTGCTTTTAATAACAGAAAAATAAGATTAAATGTCATCGGTTTCTCCTCAGTTGTGGCAGATATTTTTTCAGATTTTAGGTGTGATATCAAACATGCCTTTATTGAACTGCTTGCCGAAAACAATGCAGCTTAAATTATATGTTTGCCTACGGTATGCATTATAGTATGACATACTTTTTGTTTAAAGGATGTGTGCAATTTCCATAAATTATCATTTTTTACCTTTGACACCAGTTGTTTTGTTTCTTTCAATAAAACATTCACCTAATTGTGTGTTTAGTACAGATTTGCATGTCAAAATCTTTCTTAAATGTCTTAAAAATCTCCTTGAAACCTCATAGACATCTTTTCTTATCCTTTGGATAGCATCATTTCCAGCTGGTAGCTTCACAGATTTGATCTGGTCTCTAGTAATCTTGTCTTTAATCAAGCCTTTATTTGCTAGCCAAAGCTCCAGGCATATTTAGATAACATGTAAATAACACTGCATATGCCTGTTGTTCCTGTGATGTAAACAACACTGCATAGACATATTGTTCCTGTGAATATGTAAATAACACTGCATAGACATGTTCTTGTGAATATGTAAATAACACTGCATAGACATGCTGTTTATGGATGTAAATAACACTGCATAGACACGTTGTTCTTGTGAATATGTAAATAACACTGCATAGACGTGCTGTTCTTGTGAATATGTAAATAACAAAGCATAGACATGTTGTTCTTGTGAATATGTAAATAACACTGCAAAGACATGCTGTTCTTGTGAATATGTAAATAACACTGCATAGACATGTTCTTGTGAATATGTAAATAACACTGCATAGACATATTCTTGTGAATATGTAAATAACACTGCATAGACATATTGTTCTTGTGAATATGTACAAAAACACAGCATAGACATGTTCTTGTGATGTAAATATCACTGCATAGACATGTTGTTCTTGTGAATATGTAAACAAAACTGCATAGACACTTTCTTGTGAATATGTAAATAACACTGCATAGACATATTCTTGTGAATATGTAAATAACACTGCATAGACATATTCTTGTGAATATGTAAAAAACACTGCATAGACATATTGTTCTTGTGAATATGTTTAAAAAAAACACTGCATAGACACGTTCTTGTGATGTAAATATCACTGCATAGACATGTTTTTCTTGTGAATATGTATACAAAACTGCATAGACATGTTCTTGTAAGTATATAAATAACAGCATAGACATGTTGTTCTTGTGAATATCATAATTAAAACAAGAATGAGCTGTTTATTCAGATTGAATATAGTAGTACCCTTGAATATGAGGAATGTGACAATTATCAAGTAACTGAACAGCAAATATTGTAATTTACCTTATAATCCCTCCCCTCCTCTCTCTGTCTCTCTCTCTCTCTCTCTCTCTCTCTCTCTCTCTCTCTATCTCTGTCTCTGTCTCTCTCTCTCTCTCTCTCTCTCTCTCTATATATATATATATATATATATATATATATATAAAGAATACAAATCATATGGCATATAACAGTCCTTTCAAATGCACTGGATCCAGCAAGGGATCACGTGTGTCAGGGATTGAATAAGATAAATGCAATAAACTGCCAAGCAACAGTGCAAAAACTAGTATCACTCTAGCCTGAGCGCTTTTGACTTTCAATGAGTCTTTATCAAAGGCAAATACAGAACATAGACAAGACAGACTGTTAAAATACAAAAACCGTGTTTACATAACTTTACATGCCTGTTTCTACAGGAATTAAGCCTTGAAATTTATTATGTTACAACTAGTCGCGGATGCTGTAAAATGTGAAATCGATGAGCAAAAGCGACACATATGTTTTTGTATGTAAATTTATGTACGCGCAAATTATATCCCGGATATTTTATATTAGTAGTTAGAGGCTATTAAGCAAATTTAGAGAATTATTTAAAAGAAAATGTGTCAGCTGGAAAAGATAATTAAATTTGTGCATGGCTGTCTTTTTCTAGTCTTCTTGGTTTAAACCGCTTGGTTTTAATGTTCGAAGGCGTCGTATCCAGTAAGATTCCTTTTCTTTCCTGGTTTCGGAACTCCAGTTGTGGTTGTGAGCAATTGCAATAAGTGTTATATCACTGAAGGTGTGGCCAGGGGAAGAGAAGTGTTCTGCAACCGGACTTCTGTATAGCTTCTTTGTTATCCAATCAGATCTATGAAGGTTGATCCTTTTGTGTAGCCTCTCAGTTTCTCCAACATACTGCAGGCTACAGATCTTACATGTGATGAGATAAATTACATTCTCTGTTTTGCACGTTTTGTTTGGACCATGTATGTTTAGTTTTTTCTCTCGTCACTGTGCTAGAAAAAGTCCTGGTTTCTATCATGTGTTGACAGGTTTTGCACCTTTTATCACGACAGGGGCCAAATTGACTAAAGGTGGTCTTGATTAGTGATTGGCGCTAGCTTCGCCCTGACTAGGATGTCCTTGAGGTTTTTTGGTCTCCGGTAGGCTACTACAGGTTTGTTCGGGATTATTAACTTTAGTGCATCCGATGATTCTACGATGGGCCAGTGTTTCCCGATGATTTTACCTATTTTGGGGTTGTCTGGATGGTAGGTCAGGATAAATGGTATCCTATCAGCCTTTTCCTTCTTTCCATATTTTAGTAGGTCATCGCGGTTTGTTTGCTTAGCCCTTTGGGTTGCCTCAGTAATCAGGTCCTTGTCGTAGCCTCGGCAAATTAAATGTTTAGATAGCTCTTCAGACCTGTTTAGGAATGTGTCATCGTCGGAGCAAATTCTGTGTATCCTCAGTGCCTGGCTATATGGGATGTTCCTAATGCAGTGTTTTGGGTGACAGCTGGTTGGGAGGAGATATTGGTGTTTGTCAGTTGGTTTCGAGTAGATGTCTGTATGGAGTTTGTTTTCTACCAGTCTGGTTGTTGTGTCTAGGAAAACGTGGTTTAAGTTGGAGACTTCAGCCGTGAATTTTATTGAAGGATGGAAATTGTTTGCCTTTGATATGAAATCATCCAGATTTTCTCTTCCATGTTGCCACTTCAGTTCTATATCATCGATAAAGCGTACCCACTGGTATGGTGCAAGTTCAACCGATGCTAATAGTTGACCCTCTAGTTTTCCCATAAAAATGTTAGCGTACGAAGGGGCCATTTTTGTACCCATTGCGGTTCCATTAATTTGAAGGTAGTTTTCTTCATTAAATTCAAAGTTGTTGAGTTTTAGGACCAGCTCCAGGAGTTGGACTAGGAAGTGTGTTGGTGGATTGTCTACTGTTCTTGTTTTCCATGCTTCGCTACACGCCTGTATCCCTTCGTTGTGCGGTATGTTAGTATACAAAGATGTGACGTCTAAGGATCAACCTTCATAGATCTGATTGGATAACAAAGAAGCTATACAGAAGTCCGGTTGCAGAACACTTCTCTTCCCCTGGCCACACCTTCAGTGATATAGCACTTATTGCAATTGCTCACAACCACAACTGGAGTTCCGAAACCAGGAAAGAAAAGGAATCTTACTGGATACGACGCCTTCGAACATTAAAACCAAGCGGTTTAAACCAAGAAGACTAGAAAAAGACAGCCATGCACAAATTTAATTATCTTTTCCAGCTGACACATTTTCTTTTAAATAATTCTCTAAATTTGCTTAATAGCCTCTAACTACTAATATAAAATATCATGGGATATAATTTGCGCGTACATAAATTTACATACAAAAACATATGTGTCGCTTTTGCTCATGGATTTCACATTTTACAGCATCCGCGACTAGTTGTAACATAATAAATTTCAAGGCTTAATAAAGTTCTGTAAACACGGTTTTTGTATTTTAACAGTCTGTCCTGTCTATGTTCTGTATTTGCTTTTGATAAAGACTCATTGAGAGTCGAAAGTGCTCGGGCTAGAGTGATACTAGTTTTTGCACTGTTGCTTGGCAGTTTATTGCATTTATATATATATATATATATATATATATATATATATATATATATATATATATATATATATAAGCTTAAAATATTCAAATACTGCTTTGAATTCAAATGATCTTACATATTGATGTATTGTTTCATCTCTCTCTCTCTCTCTCTCTCTTATTAAACACATCCACACATGAAACAAGAAAAGTCTTTTTATTTGATAATGAGGTTACTGTGCTGTAAATTGCACATAAGTATCATTGCTTACAGTTTACCTATGAATACATGTACATAATGATTTTTTACTGTGACCATCTTAATCAAATATAGCATAACATTTAGAACGTTATACACTCTGAATATGTATAATCTTATACATTGAACACATTATTGCATTTCAATTTCTCAGGAGTAATTAAAGATGTGCTTTTGAGTACTTTTATTTTTATTACATGTAGATTCTTGAGTTCAGAGCAAAATAGACAACAAAATTATGTTCATTTTGTACAATTAGACCTGACAGCATAAATAGTGTATCATGTATACATTAGTTTTGTCTGATGCCCATTTTTTGTACATGGTCATTAAAAAAAATAAGTAGTATTTTTTTACACATACACCAAAAGGAACAATACAAGAATTATTGTATGCTTTTTTTTTACCACTACAGATTACGTTCAGCAAAAGTTGAAGACTTTGTTGGGGCATTGAGAGATGTCCATAACCAGTTTGAGTGGCCCATGCCTGTACTCTCTTTTTCCACATGCCAGCAGTTGAAACTCAAAACTTGTAAGTTATTGGACTACCTAGATTTTGTTACAGGTTCTGAACCTCCTTTAATTTTCTCCAGGTAGCTTTAGAGTGTAAGCCTCTGATGTGGGAGGTCATAGGTTCGAATCCAGCTGAGTCATACTAAAGACTTAATAAATTGAAACTAAAAGCTGCCTCACAAAGCACTTATCATTAAGAGGTTAGTGTTTGGACTGGTTGCCTGGTGGCAGAATAATGTGACTGTATGGAAGATAATGTTGCATGCATAGATGCCAACCCCTGAGAGATAATAGCATAATTATTGCTATTATAAGTGGCAATAAAAGCATAATTATTGCTTTTATAAGTGGCAATAAAAGCATGATTATTGCTATTATAAGTGGCAATAATAGCATAATTATTGCTATTATAAGTGGCAATAATAGCATAATTATTGCTATTATAAGTGGCAATAAAAGCATAATTATTGCTATTATAAGTGGCAATAAAAGCATAATTATTGCTATTATAAGTGGCAATAAAAGCATAATTATTGCTATTATAAGTGGCAATAAAAGCATAATTATTGCTATTATAAGTGGCAATAAAAGCATAATTATTGCTATTATAAGTGGCAATAAAAGCTTAATTTGTGTGTAAAATGTGTAGTCTAATATTACATGCCAGAATTACAGCACATATGAAAATGATATGTTTTTATGACTAACCTGGTTATGCAGCTGGTCAAAATGCTCATCATAAAGGGCAAAATCCATATGGATTAGAACAAGAATGCTAACACAAAATATACTGAAAAACTATTTATACTCAGCACTTACTTCAACTAGTTTTCATACGTAACTTTGCTGAATGATCATAAACTGGAATTCTACAAGGAACACGGTCAGGTGCTCAAAGTGATGTATTACATTACTCTCATATTCTTCTTTTAAAATTTGTAATGTGATATTGATGTTTGAAAAGATCGATCTGCTCTAACATTCTCTCATATAAAATCAACAGCTCACTCCATAACGCGTTTCACTTGTCATCTGGTGCCATTATCTTTAAAAACATGACCAGTTCACTAACTACTTACAGTCTCAATAAAATGAATCTGTTAGGCAAAGTTCACTTTCTCTTCGAAATGGGTTATGCGCAATTGCTATGAATAGTAAATTAGGAAAATACCCTTGCACCATTCTTATGCAGCAATCACTTTTTATAAGAATATTCTCAATTTTCAGTGGAATTAAAGAGAATTAAATGACAAAAACAATATTTTATTGCTTTATTTTTTTTAAGCAAACAAGCATAATTCATATGCATTCATGTGGAAAACATAATTTGGTGACAAAAATATGCCAAAAGCATAATGGTTGGCATGTATGTACACAACTGACATGATACCCCAGTGCTGGACATCACTAAATTGCCACACTGCAGATATCATAGCAAAATGACGGGCATGGATCCCATTTTTTAACCCAGAAAATACCAAAATATTGATCTCTATATGATATATTGCTATTTTTATCATCAGGCTTGATTGATTTAAACTGAAAATTTTAACCAACATTGTGAAATATCAACTTTGAAAAGAGGTCATAACATTTGTTACATTTTATTTCCAAATGACATTAGTAGTACACTATAATTAATGATATTCAATGAAATTTTGATCGATGAAATTATCGTGCTTAGTTGAGGCAGTACCATGATAAATAAATACCAATTAACTTTTAAAAAATTTATCAATTGAAATTTGTTTTCTAGTTCTATCTCTTAGTTTCTTTTAACTGTAATCATCATAAATGCAATGGGTCCTCTTGTAATTAAACATTAAATGTTGCAATCTACCATAACAGCTATGTCTGCAAGCTTTTCTCAGAAAACCAAATTTTGATATCAGACTAGTAGAATTGTTGTATTGATGCACTAAATAAAAACCGAGCCTCCTTTTCTATTATCACGTTCATTATGTCCTTTGAATCAAATAAAAGTGGTGGAATAATTCAAGTTAAAAGGCATTCAATTCCTACATGCTTTATCATCCACGGTCCCAGTCATATTTCACATAATTCATTTCAGTTGATCAATCGAACACTATTATAAATGTTTTAGTTACGTAATCTAATTAAACTACCTAATCCAAACTGTGATTAAAGATTGCAAGAAAAATAGGCAAATGAGTACTTTGTCAAATAAAGAGCTTTGTTTCACAGATACAGACCATTGTGGGAAAACTAGTTTCAGAGAATTCCTGATTTCAAATGAAAAGATATCCTCAAGGCTATAATAAGTTTCAAGTTACTTGCAATGAAATAACAGCATCAAAATTGTACTAAATGAACAATTCAGAAATTGAGTTTCGACATATACGATTGTTTCACAAAAAGTTGCGTTTTTTTATTTTAAAAGATTCTGTTTTGGTAGTGTATCAACAGTTTAACTGGTTCCTTGCTTCTAAGATTCGTTCTTTTGCAAAAAACTATTATACACCACTCTGGGAACCAGACTAATCAACAAAACAAAAAGCCAAAAATATACACAAATGTTTTAGCATACTATGTTGCTTCTTGAGTTCATTTTTGTTATTGATCTTTCAGATTTTGGACCTTTTGAAAATAAATGTAATTTATATTGAATAATGAACAACTTCATCAGAAAAAGTGTGTTATTGATAATTATTCTTAATGCAATTATAAAGCAAGGATTCGGTCATTATACAGACCGCTCCATCCCCCAGCAGTTCTCTGGATGTCTAGTGGACTTCCTTTTTGGAGGTCCCATGGTAACTTCTGCCCTCACTTACAGTGTGATCTATGTTTTTGAACCTGATGTGTGCAAGTTATCGAGGGAGAGGTGTATTGAAAAGTAAATGCACCTTTCTCTGTCTTCATATTTAGTACTTAAATATCGTCACTAATTTCTTCTCTTCTTAATAAGATTTTAGGAAAGTATAAATCTAGTGGAAACTGTTCATTATAAAAGAGATTGGTCGAATTTCATGAAGGAGAAAAATGAAGACTACATAGCAGGATGTCAGCAAATTTAGAGATTTTGAACAAATGTGCAGGTTTTTAATTTGGGTACCTATATTTTAACCACAGCAGATATATGGAGTTTATCATATATAAAATGATAAGTACTGACATTACATAAGTTTGCGATCCCAAGTCTGTAAATCTCCCGAGTTAAAATATTTTGTCATCTACAAAGAAATTCTGACCAAAGAAGAAACAAGAGGAACATGTTAACTTTCTCCATAGCAACTTAATATATTATGAAAGCAATATATGGAATGAAGGTAGTATCTATATTTAGATTGAAATATAAGCTCTAGTGCAGTCTCAGTAGGTTCCATTGAATTTCTTTTCATGAAGTTATCATCTTAAATATGTGACATTTTTAGGGCCTAAATTGATGAAATTTGCTGAGCCATTAATTAAGGACATAAATTCATGTATCAAAAAGTACATCCATCAACAATGTAATATCCAGCAGATAACTGAGAATTATTGGATTTTAACTAAATCAAATATAAACTGATGAGACCTTAGAAGATTTTGTTCAACAGCCTTCTGTACTATCACATAAAGGATGTTTCACTCCTGATTGCCCATTTTATTAATCAGCAATGTATCCTCACTGGGAACGGTTGGATTTTAACCAAATTTTTATGTTCATCTTTGTGTTGATGTGGCCTTGAAAGAGTTCATCCTTATTTGTATTCGTTTACCTGAGTAATGGCCATTGAATGCCCATCCTTCCAACTTTTGTTTCTGTAGTGTTTACCAAGGGTTATTGGATTGGTTTGCAGCTCTCTATTGATAAGACCTGAAATCAGGTTTTAGTTTCTAACTTTCAGTGCTATTATTTTTACTCAACACTGGATAGCCTGATGCCCTTCATCAGTCATCCATTGCCCATTGTCCACTATCTGATGTCTATCTTCTGTCTTGTGATGTCCATCCATCCATTAACACTATTTGAACTTGAATGTTTGCCAAGAAACATTACACATACATTCCGTTTAAGTTGGTTCTATAAATGAAAAGTGTGTTGCTCAGACATCCAATATGGCCACCACTGCAGTCATCTTGAAATTTATCCTGAATGGATGGTCATATCAACATGAGGTCTGCACTGAAAGAATGCTTATGATGTCTGTTGGTTCTAGAAGAAAAAAAATATGTTCGGTTGATCCAGTGGCAACTATACTCATATGAATCTATTTATGCCACCATTACAGTCATCTTGAAAATCTTGTTATAGCTAATCCTGAATGGAAGGTCATATCAGTTTGGAGGTATTCACCAGAAGAATTCTTATGATGTTGAGTTGGTTGTAATAAAAGTGTTGCCACACAAGCAACCAATATGGTCTTCACAGCAGTCATCTTGAAAATATTGTTATCACTACTCCATGTGAATGTATGGTCATATCAGCAAGACATTTTCCCTTAAAGACTTCTTTCATTGTCTAGTTGTTATTAAATAAATATGATATTCAGTCTAGCTGCCACAGCATCCATTTTAAAAATTTTATAACTATTCTTTCTAGATTGAAAGATATTAGGTTTTCACCAGAAGACTTTATTTGATGTTTGTACTAAATGAAAATGGATCCAACCTATGACCACCATAGCAACAATCTTGAATTTGTTTTTATGTCTTCTCTTCTTAAAGAAAAGTCATATTAACATAGAGTTTTTACCAGAAAACTAATTATGACTGTCTAATTGGTCATGAATAAAAAATGGTGCTGATCTGACTATAAATATGGCAGTCATGGCGACCATCTTGAAAATCATCTTCTTGTGGCTAAGTTATATTGATATGGTGGTTCTCACAAGAGGCTTCATTTGGTTTGTTTGTTCTTAATTTGGTCCTGAATGAATATTATGCCAATAATGACATCCAATATGGTCTCCATGGTGGTCTTTTTAAATATGTTGTTATAACTACTCCTCAGAATTGAATGCCATATCCACAAATGTATTTATTCAAAAGACTTCTTATGATATTTAATTGGTCTTAAATAAAAATGGCTGACTTCATGCATGGATTGTCACATTAGCATGAAATTTTAACTAAGTCTTTTAATGATGTCTAGTTTGTACCAATTAGAAATTGTGCAAGTCGTAAATTCAGTATAGTTCCCACAATGTCCAATTTGAAAATCTTGACACTCAAGAATATCAGAGTTGGTTTCAAAGCTCAGCAGTAAAAAAAGAAAAAGAAATGGTCTTATCTAGAATTCTAGGAAATTCATTTTGAACATCAGCATCAGACCCTTCAATGATGCTCTTCAAAGGTCTATTAGTGTACAGGTGTTATGCTACTGATTCCATGTCCTCATGACTTTGGTGTCAGTGGCATAACTTCACCAAATATTGTTGTATTTCAACTAAATTTATTGTGCTGCTTTACAACAATGACATCTTAAAATGAATTAAGTAATTTACGTGATCACTGACTGGAGTTATGCCCCCTGACTGCCTAATCCTCTGATGTTGGTTTCTGCTTTATAACATTGCTAAGAATTGTTAGGTGTAATGAAAATTTGGTTTGTAGCTTTATCTTTATGAAGTCACCAATGGTTTTGATCTCAAGTGTTTCACAAAATAATTTTTGAAGAGCTATTTCCCCAGATTTTCTTTCCTCTTATCTTTGATTTCAGCTACATAAGTTTATTTAGGATGTTTGGCATCAAGCCAAATATAGCATGCACCGTTATTTTCAAAATGCCTTGAATAATTTTTGCATCCAGCATTCCAGATCATCATTTGTAAGAGTTATGGTTCCTAAATGCCTATTATCCTAACTCTTTTGTGAGTAGGTCCCTTTACAATGCACCCGTTGCTGATAGGTCTGGCTTCAGTATTTTGCCATCAAATTCTGTAAATTTACAGTTATTTTTTTGTCATATTTTTTTTCCTGTATTTCGCACTTGCTGAAAACTACAAATTTAAAATCCAATCTAACTGCCTTCGGTTAATACACTAGGTCTTCCCCTCCCAAGTAATGAATTGAAACACTAGGATTCCCTTTCCCAAGTAATGAACTTAAGTACTGAATAAAGTAATTTTGTTGTACAAGCAATTCTCTGTACTGAGTTAAAATGAACTTTAAGCCTGTTCTGTTCCAGTATCCGCCTCCAGTCTTGCTTCCCTGTCTCTGCTTGATGATGATCTGCAGAATCCTAGCTTTAGCAACAGTACCATGCTCAAGCCTGCCTCACCCCAGCACACAACTTTGCAAGCAGGTGGCACTCTGAAATCTATGCCTTCTCAGGAATCTTTCCAAAATTTCTCTGATGATGTCATGCTTCAGCCTCAGCACATAAAAAGTAAGTGTTCTCTGAAGTAAAATTTTAATTATTGGATTATCTAATCAGCCTGTTTTTCATGCAATTGCATACATGCCAACCATTACGCTTTTGGCGTAATCATTACGCTTTTTCCCACTAAATTCCGCGTTACGCGTTAACGTTTATAGATTACGCTTTTTCGATATATCCATCTTGCAAAAAAAAAAAAAATTTTTTTTTCATTTTTATTAGCATTACTTTATTTTTTACATACTGTTTTATTTTTAAATAAAAAAAATACCCCGCTTCTACATAACTACGATATACGAGTATACTTGTCCGTGGACTTTCCTAATATTCATGTTCTATTTATAGCAACTATCATGTTACTAAGATACTTTCAAACTTTCGACCTCATATTCTATTTATAGCGGCTTAGTGAGGAGAGAACAGACTGGTTTCTATTTTGTTTAAATCATTATGCACATACTCTTTGTTCTAATTTTGTATAGTGCAGAACCAGTCTAAAAGTTTTTTTGCGCTAAAAAGTATTAAAAAATTCTCAATGCGTTTATGAGTGCAAAAAATATCTCTTAAATAATTTCACAGATGGGTTAGAAAAAGTCAATAATAAACAAAGCAAAATGTAATCAATCCTCCAAACACGACGAGGGCATCATCACGTGACGTCTAATCGTTGGCGCTAAATGGCTTCAGATGTTAAGATGGATTCTAGTCTTTGTGTATGTTAGAGCACATTTTTTTCCCCAAGAATTTCGCAGATGGATCAGAAAAAAGCAAAACAACGAGTCTTCCAAAGATTCAAAGATGAATATATGAATGGCATAATACAGCGTTCCATTCTAGGACAGCATCATGCTCATTGCAGACTGTGCGGAAACGATTTTAGCATTGGTCATGGTGGTAAATTTGATGTGGAAAAACACATGAAAATAAGGAAACACATCGAATTAGCTCGCCTTACGAACTCTAATACTAAGGTAACTTCTTATTTACAGCAGAGCTCAAGTGCAGACTTGAATACTATAAATGCTGAGGTGTTATTTACCGAGTTTTTAATAGAACACGGACTACCCTTAGCGGTAGCAGACCACGTTGGTCCCTTGTTCAAGCGGATGTTTCCTGATTCGAAAATTGCGGAAAAATATGCTTGTGCAAGAACAAAATCATCTCACATTGTTCGGTGCCTAGCAGAAGATACTTCACTTAAAATTGCAGAAGCAATGAAAATTGGGCCGTTTAGTATTGCCATTGTGATTATGATGATAAAAAGTTGTACCCAGTATGTATTAGATACTTTGACAGTGAAAAAGGCAAAGTCATGAGTGTTCTTCTTTCTTTACCAGAATTAACAGTAGATTCCACTTGACAAAACATTTTTGATTTGCTTGACAATGTTTTGAAGAAACATGACATAAGTTGGCAGAACTGTATGGGGTTTGCAGCTGATAATGCATCAGTGATGACTGGAATTCATAAAGGAGTTGCATCCTATATTTTGAAAATGTCTCCATCAGTGTTCATAACAGGTTGCCCCTGTCATTTGATGCACCTTGCTGCTGATAAATTAGAAGTAGATATTGGCCATTTATTAATAGATATCTGTGATTACATGCTCCATAAATTCCCATATGGAGATGAACTGCTTTTAAATGCTTCAGTTGCTTATGTAAATGAGAGACAGTCAAAAAGCTTCAGAAGTGTTAGATTCTTTGTCAAGAGATATCCCTTTCTATTGCCACCCTTGTCTAACTTGGATCATCTGGAAGAAGAGTTCCTGAAGTATCAAGTTGGGATTCTACCTGACAATATACTTAATGCAGATAGAGTTGATGTGCAATGGCACCTTATTTCCCAGCTAAAAGACTGGAAGAAATAAATTTCCTCTTCTTTGTCAGGTTATGAAAGGAAAATTGGTTCTTTACCATTCTAATGCTGACTGTGAGAGATTGTTCAGTGTTGTTAACAAAAATAAAACTGAATTCAGGTCCAGGCTAAGTAACCCGGTACTGAGTGCTCTACTGGTATGCAAAACATTCATGGCCTCAGCTGGTACAAAATGTTTTGAAATGCAACATGACAATCTGTTGCTTTCTAAAGCTAAAAGTGCTACATATGAACACTTGAACCATTAATGAATGATAAAAGACGAGAAAAACAAATAAATCATTGTTAATTGTAATTTTAGTATGTTATATGTGGATTACTCTTTTTCTGCTTGGATTCCTCTTTTTGACCACTTGGATTACACTTTTTCCTCGTCAGGGGTTGGCATGTATGCAATTGTATTCTTCCTAGCATTTTTCCAGTCATATGGGCTTTCATTAGCAACCCACACAACAAATTCAGTGGATCCCTAAAATATTCACATATATTTATACATCTGTGGTTCATGGACCGTTTTTGTTTCAGGGGTATAGCTTTACCAGAAGTACAGTGACATGACAGAAATGATACAGCTTATATCAATGCCATGAATGTAATACACAGATTAATCAATAAGAAGTTTTGTGTTTAGTAAACCTTTGTAGAAATTTGTTTTTACCAATGCACTGGTAGTAATGAAAGATCTTTACCCTGCATTGTAATAGTGGATGGCAAACAACATGAAATGTCAGCACAAGGGAATGTAGCAAACAGCAATTACCATGGAAAACTCCTTGATGAAAGGGGAGTTCATCAGCTCCTGAAGAAAAACAGATGATAGATTTTGAGTCAGATTTTAGATAGTACAAACAACATACACCTGTAGAAGCATCAGTAAAGACAAATGCAGACCACGTGATTATGGTTTAAAGAAATGCATAGTTCAGAAGACACTGATAGTGTCTGGTATTAGTAGAAGACAAATCCCTTCAAGTTATGGAAGAAAACATATTGGTATAGGTAATAATTTACAAAGAAACTCAAGTTGTTTTGTCTGGTGAAAACAGTCTTTAACTGTTGAGAATCAGTGAAGAAGTTTACTAGCTTGACTTCCTGGACTACATGGAAATGATATCAGGGTAGGCAGCATATTTTGGGTTTTCATTGCATATCATTGAGTCAGTGCTTTAGCCTAAATACTAAATTGAGGGAAATATGGATCATGAGAAATGTATTAATCTTTATGTTATTTTCTAATAATTGCAAAATGTTTGAAAGTTCACAATTCGTCAATAAGATGACAGTTCCCCTTGCCACACTTCTGCATGGTCTGGTAACTTGGAAGCATCAAGTAGTGTTACCTATCTTGGATTTAATTTGTGGCATATTCTTAAAATCAGACTTTGAACATCTTTGCATGTAATTACAACTCACGGAAATCCAGTGAAGAAGGTGCAGACCCTTTGGACTGCTATCACTACAGACTATATCAAAGCTGTTTGGACAGCCATCAGTGTAGACTATATCAAAGCTGTTTGGACAGCTATCACTATGTACTATATCAAAGCTGTTTGGACAGCCATCATTGCAGACTATATAAAAGTTTTATACAGTATGATTACCATGAGATTCAAAAAAGTTATAAAGTCCAAAGACCATCTTAAAAAAATCATGAAAACCCAAGTTAAGTGCCCCAGTTTGAGCTGCTTGTACATTGACATAGTTAACTGTGAGTTGCTTCATTTTTAGCATATCACTATACCTGATTTCAACTGAAAGGATGAGACCATACAAGATCTGATTTTGGCCCCCAAATGTTCACAAATTTGAATGTAACTGCCTGTTGTATTTTGTCCTGTTTGAATAAAATATTAGCATCAACTAATTATAGTTGTTAATTAATTTTGTCTAAAATATATTCAGACGGTAAAAACAGAATTAATGTTCACTTCAGTTCAAGGATAAAATCATGATTTTTGTGCATTTCCACCATTAATGAGATAGTTTTACTTACCCATATTAGCAACTGTAATTTGTAGTAAATTTGTATTACATTAGCAGGTGTAATATGTACTAAATTTACATTACATTAGTGAGTGTATTGTGTACTAAATTTACATTACCTTATCCAGTGTAATATATACTAAAATTACATTACATTAATCAGTGTAATATGTAATAAATTACATTACATTAGCAGTGTTTCCCTTTACGCACAGTTGTGCGTCAGATATGCACGCTTAAAAAAATTGACGCACACTTTTTATTGCCATGAGTATTTTTGACGCAAAGGATGTACACGCTGCGATGTGTTCAATCTCCATTGCAGTGGACGAACGATGGCATCGTTTCTGAGATCGAGTGTAGGCATTGTTATGACAGAGTAGCTTCCCCTAATCTTGTGAGCTCATACCAGTCTGGTTCTAGTGTAGGCTTTATTATGATGGAATAGCTTCCCCTAATCTCGCCATTACGCGATTTCCTTCAAGCTCAGCAGCATGTCTTGCAAGCAAAGGAGCATTGATACTTTTCTAAGTAGAAAAAGACCGCCAGAGGAAAACCATGTGTATGAGAATCGTCAGCCAAGAAGGTGAAGGATGATGAACATATACAAGTAACTGTGGCGCGTAATTTTAACGATAAATGGAAGAAAGAATTCCCCTGGATGGAATACAATTCATCTGCTGGAATGATATGTAGGACTTGTGTTCGGGCGAGTGCAAAGACTTCCAAAGTGAAGAATCCTTTTGTGACTGGGTCAAAGAACTATCAAAAATCTGCCCTTGTTCGCCATGAAGAATCTGGGGAACATATTATCGCAAAAGGGATTATTTCGCAACAACGAAATCTGGAAGCGTGCCGAGAAAAATGCAAAGAGCAGGTAGACGCTAGCCTTATGGCGCAAATGAGAACGGCGGTGCATATGTGCCGAGAAAATATTCCAGACCGACAGTTTCCTGGTTTAATCAAACTTCAGGTAAAATATATCCCTCTCTCTCTTTCTCTACTTGCATGTGTCTGTGTATGTGTCTCATGTCGTTTTACTTGAGATCCAATTAAATTATGAAATGAAACGGTCATTGGTCAGTCCACTCCAGTTTACTTTTTTTAAAATTGAATTTTCAGTTAAAGAACTAAAACACCGATTCTGAATGAAAGGAATAACATTGGTTCTGCAATATTTAGTAAACTAATTACTTAGTAAACTCGTACCAGCTAACTTGTGCTCTGTGACAGGATGTGATGCAAGTTTTTATTACTTTTTTATTTTTTTAGAGGGACAATGGTTGCTCAGCCCTGCAGAATGAGACCCTGACATACAAGAGGCATGGGATTGTGTCTGAGATGCAGGCAGCAGCCTCTTTAGTTTGCAAGGAGAGGGTTAAACAAAGGGTCCATACTTCACCTTACCTGGGCATTCTTCTGGATGAGTCTTTGGATATTGCTGTGCAAAAAAAATTGGTTATATTTTATCGAACTGTTCATGGTGGACAGGCAAACACTGAATATTTAGCTAATGTGAAGGTGCAAGATGGAAAAGCTGAAACAATCACAAATGCCTTAATGGATATTCTTCAGGACTACGAGATTGATATTAAGAAGGTTACTGGTTTGGGCACTGATGGGGCAAATGTCATGGTGAGTTCAAAATCTGGAGTTGGTGTACGGCTGAAAGAGAAGAATAAAAGAATTGTGAGTGTCTGGTGTATTGCTCATAGATTAGCCTTGGTAGCATACTGGGCTGCAGCAAGCATAGCATACATGAAAAAGTACCAGTCTGTTTTGGTCACAATCTACAACTTCTTTTCATATTCAGCTTGTAGATATCAGAGGATAAGAGACATGTGCCAGATCATGGGAAAGAAAGCAAAAAGGTTCAAAAAACCTACCCAGGTGAGATGGCTGTCTCACCATGATGCTGTGCAAGCAATTGAGAGCTGTTGGGGATGTTTAGTTCTTGCACTTGAGCAAGAAGCAGCTCAGAATGACTCTGCAAATGCTGCAAAAGCAAAAGACATCCTAGCTGAGGTACATACATACAAGTTTCTAGCATCAACAATGTTACTGCTTGATGTCCTGCAAGAGGTAACCAGATGCAGCAAAGTATTTCCAAAGGAAGTCATTGACATTGATCAGGTTGAACATATGCTTGATGCCACTTTGGAAACACTGAAAGATCATGTCAGCAATGTAGATGGATACACACCACGTGTGACTGAACTAAATGGTCAACTTGACATGTCAGGAAAATACCAAGGTGTACAGCCCAAAGTATATCATCAGCATAGTAAAGAGTCTGTCAGAAAGAGTCTGTTGAATCAGAGATGAGAAAAAGATTCTCCCCATGTGATATGCAGATTTTGAAAGACCTCTCTACAGTACTCAATCCTAGAAAGTTAGCACTGAAGAAATAAGAACCCATGGTTCCGAGTCCTTGGAGAGGCTCATTGAACACTTTGGAACAGGGGAAAATCCTCCGATTGACCCTGAGGAAACCAAGGCATCTTTCCTTTGCTTCAAACGCTACATTTCAGGACATAAAGAGAAGGGGCTGGCTGAAATCAGCGAACTACTTCTTCAAGAAGGAGGGGATATTTTCCCTAACTTTGCTCAGCTTGCTGCTATTAGTCTGGCCATCCCACTTAAATCTGTGCCTTGTGAGAGAGGGTTCTCTGTCCGAAATGATATACAGTCACTCAAAAGAAACAATCTTTCATTGAGGTCTCTTCATGAGAAAATGCTTGTTAAATATGAAGCCAAACGTTCTGACTTTGACAAGCAAGAGTTTGCAAAAAAATCGTGCATCAAATTTCAAGAAATCTGTAATAGGAAGAAATAAAATAAAAAAATGGTGAGAGTATAAATTTCGTTTAAGAAGCATTAAAATTATTGTTTGATTATTGAGCTTGTTTGTTGATTTTTAATTTTAGTACGAGATATAGTGATCATGCAATACACGTAATTTCATATGTTCAGGTAAAAAAATTAGGGGTGAGATGAAAATTTGTCACCATTATTTTTACCCCCACATTTTTCATTTGACCCCCAGTTCTGACACCAAAGGTTTTTTTTGACCCCCAGTTCTGACACCAAAGGGTTTTTTTGACCTCCAGTTCTGACACCAAAGGTTTTTTTTGACCCTCAGTTCTGACACCAAAGGTTTTTTTTGACCCTCAGTCTTACACTCCTAGGGGATACACTGACATTAGTGAGTGTAATGTGTACTAAATAACATTACATTAGTGAGTGTAATGTTTACTAAATTTACATCATGTTAGCCAGTGTAATGTGTACTAAATTTAAATTACATTATTCAGTGTAATGAATACTAAATTTAATAATTTTTATAAAACTTGATAAACATACATAACATAAATATAATAATTTTAGATTCAAAGTAGAGTTTCAACCTGAACTTTTCTTATTTGCTTCCAAAACCTCCAGAGATTTTTCACATAACATACATATTATAAGCAAATAATATATACATGACCAAATAGCACATTATCTCACTATAATACTTGTTCAAGAGCAGACTGTTAAATGCTTAGTATCTTCTAGAAAGTAAAAATAAAAAAGGGAAGACAAAAAGCTTTGTAAAATTAAACATAATTTATTTCCTTGAAAAACAAGATAGAAATGAGAAAAATAACTTGGCGTCATGAATCAAATCCAAAATTAATTCATGAATTGAGTCCCGAAGACAATGTTGTCAGTTGTAACCTGTGAAGTGCTACAGTGTCAACAGTCTCTTGTTGAATCACAGAAAAAATTATTCCAGTTTTTGAATCCTGTATACATTTTGATAAATGTCCTTGTCCAAGAATTAGAGCATTAGTATTTACAAAACTGGTCACAACAAAATACATCTGGATGTCTCAAGTGTTAAGGCACTACTGACAGTTCCTTCTAGTAATGGGAATCGGTCAGAAATTCATAATCGATAATCGGTTTCCCTTAACCAACTGATCATCAATTATAATCGGTTACTAAGAGCAAATATTAATTTTTGTAAAACAGTTATATCTTTGATCAAGAGCTCAATATGTTTATAAATGGACAGGAGTAATCTCTTTTAAATTAATGACATGTATACTTTAACCTGACAATAATATTACATTGTGTGTTATATTTCTTCTACAACTTTGTTAAATGAATGCATCTTTTTATGGCTGATCAGGCAAATGTAACTGAAATACTGCTACAATGATCCAAAAATTCTTTCGTACATATGTGATGTGTCTATAATATAAAGTATAGAAGGACATGTTTTTCTTGTTTGTCATTGTTTATAAATACTACAAAAAGATGTTTCAATTTAACTGAAACAAATCAACAAAATGTGTTTAAATTTATTAACTCAACAATTTAACAACTTGACCATCTATTAATGACTATATGTTCCTAACTATGAATCATAAGGTTTCATATTTGTATTTGTGAAACGAATTAATGAATTTCAGGTCAACTTTAGTGGCTTGGAATTTTACTAACCTTTGTGCTTTGCATACACCTAAAAAGTAGTCTCCCTTTACACAAAATCGATTATGGAGTTCACAATCGATTATCTGCTCAACCAGTTGATGATCACTTATAATCGATAATCGGAACAACACTAGTTCCTTCTCAAAACATTAATAAGAAGTCTAACTACAATACAAAACAGATTCCCAGATGGAGATCAAGAGTTCATCCTTCTGGGAAAACCAAAAGTTTGTAACAATAAACACATACTCCCAAGTGTAGCCTCGATTGCACTTTGTGAGTCTTACTCTAAGAAAGAATTTAAAAAAAAAAGAAAAAAAAAAAGAGTTTTTCACTACAATCTTTACCGGTTTTGAATCAAGGTCAGGAACTAGTTAGCATTAGATACATGGTCTCTATAAAGTTGTTTATGTCAAAAAATAGTTTTCAAAATCTCAGAACTGAACAATATCAAATCCTCTAAATAAAGTTACATTGCCATAGCATGTAATAGAATTTTAATTTTTTTTAAGCTAACAAACAAACAATTAAATTAAATCAAATATAAATTAAATATATATAACAGAACTAAAAGTACTTTTTAGGATGTTCAGCATACATGTATCTGTCAGCTGTTTGCCTTGAAGGAACTTTGATAAACATTATACTGCTATCTACATCTAGTTCACAGCTGGATGTGATTTTTTTTCAAGTCCGTGGCATAAACTGATTCTCCATATCAAGAATTGATTTACAGCTCCGGTGGCCTAGTGGTTAGAGCATCCGCCACAGAAGCGGGAGGTCGTGGGTTCAATCCCTGGCCAAGTCATACCAAAATGGTACTAACAGCTGTCTCGCTTGGCGCTCAGCATTAAGTAGTTAGTGTTAGAACTGGTCGGTCTAGTGTCAGGATAATGTGACTGGGTGGGACATCATGCTAGATGTCTGTGGCATGATGCCCCAGTGCTAAACATCACTATAAACTGTCTCACTGCAGATATCATAGTGATATCTGTTAAAATGTTAAAGCTATGTTAAAAATCCTAATCAAACAAACATACAAACATGTGCATAATTGCCTATGAGTCTGATTTGAACATTATATATACAGTACCATCTGGTGTGATCCTGACTGTGCCACTGTTAATTTGCTATTCAATCAATGGTCTGTATTTATAAATTGACAAACCGTAGTTTCCATCAATGATTAGCTAATCTTTTATTCAATGAGGGGCCAGCTTCAGTTGGTACACTCACAAGGTGATGTTCCAGAGTTTTCCATATGAGTCTTGGCAAAATATCATGTTCCCAAAGTTTTCCATATGAGTCTTGGCAAAATGTCATGTTCCCAAAGTTTTCCATATGAGTCTTGGCAAAATGTCATGTTCCCAATGTTTTCCATATGAGTCTTGGCAAAATGTCATGTTCCCAAAGTTTTCCATATGAGTCTTGGCAAAATGTCATGTTCCCAAAGTTTTCCATATGAGTCTTGGCAAAATGTCATGTTCCCAATGTTTTCCATATGAGTCTTGGCAAAATGTCATGTTCCCAAAGTTTTCCATATGAGTCTTGGCAAAATGTCATGTTCCCAAAGTTTTCCATACGAGTCTTGGCAAACTGTTATTTTCCATGAGTTTTCCTTATGAATCTTGGCAAATTGTATAGTTCCAGAGTTTTCCATATGAGTCTCAGCAAACTTTGGAGTTATGAGGTTTTCACATGAAAGTCTTGGCAAACTGTAATGTTTGAGAGGTTTCCATATGTGTTTTAGTGAACTGTGGTGTTCGATAGTTTCCAATATGGGTCTTAGCAAACTGTAATGTTCCAGAATTTTCCACATGAAAATCTTGGCAAACTGTGATGTTTGAGAGTTTTCCATATGAGTCTTTCAAATTGTGACATTAATTTGACATTTGTAATAACTGCTATTTTATTTAGACAAAGTTGGGATTCCAATTTTTCGGACAGTATTCATTTTTCATTCTAATTATATAAACTTTCTCCTTCTGGTGTAATGAAATCAGTGTAGGTGTTTATTCAGATGAACAAGATGAGCATTACTTTTGTCCTTCGATTAATCATCTCGGTCCATCTGACCATCATGTCATGCCTTCTTGTAGCCAACATAGCTTTTCAACCCTTAGACAGGAGAGGCCCCGAGTGGTCTAAAGTGCTTTCTGTTACAGATCACTGCCATCTCACCTCTGCCTGCGTGAGTTCAAGTCTAAGATAAGTTTCTATTTGTTAATATTCATTGTAAATATGTCAGTAGTCTGTCACTGCACACTGTCTTTAAAAGATATCAGCATAACCTTATTTGTTTTGAACCATCAACAATAACACTAATAATTCTTCTTTGTGTTTGTCATCAAAACTTGAAAATTGTTCTAAAATACAGGGCAGACAATAGACACCAAAGTAAAGACATCATATGGCTATACTGGTCTGCCGAATATCTTACCCTGCTTTTTTATTTCCTTAAATTATATCAGAAATGCAAACTTCATCTTCCTGATATTCTGATACACAGACCACTCGTTATTGTTTAATTATACATGTATTGAAGTTGGCAGAAACATTTTAAGTTGTATGGGTAGTACTCCTGTTTTAATACAAGTGTGCAGATTCCTACTATTAGTTTATAATAATAGATTTGAGTAAGAAAAGGTCTTAACAGTATTCATTTCCATTGTCCAGCATGAATAAAACCTAAACTGTACTATATAGTGTTATGTAAGTTACTGCTGGCTTATTAAGAATAAATGAAGTATTTGGTTTCAAATGGAATATGCACTTTGTGCACATTTTAATAGATTACTGTTAATAATACTATGAGATCAGATGGTGAGTATCAACCAGTCATGTACTGTAATTATTTGTAAAAAAAAAATCTAAGAAAGTAAATAATAAATGCAAGCATTATGGGAACATAAATTAGCATAACTAATTGAAATTGGTAACCTTAAAGTGACTAGCCATTGGACTCCTGAAATTTTTAAACTTCTGTTTAGGAGATTTATTGACCTTGGGCTAGTGGAATGAAGCAAATAATGAGCCCTGTTATATTAACAGACTAGATCATGTACATGTATATGTATTGGTCTATGTGTATGGCTAAGACAGTTGAATTGCTTATCTTATTACTATGGAGCTCTATACAGAACAGCCTTATATCTACTCATTTTCAACTCATCTTTCATGTTATAAGTGAAGTACCTTCTTTCTTGGAGTATTTTCATCTGGTGCTAACCGTAATTCCACTATTGACTTAATCTGTTCTGGGTCCCTCTTTTGTTTTTTTATAAAGCACTGACAGGTTGGGGGTGGGGAGTGGTGGGTGGGGAACTCTTAACATTACTTATAATTTCCACTTGACCAATAGGAAGAAAGAATAGATGTATGGATTTGTATTAATAATCATTTCAGAGTAATAATATTTTGATCCTTTTTTAACATATAATGACATCATATATATATATATTGGTTTGAAGCCATTCCACCCATTCTCTTCATTGGATTATTTCATATATATATATATATATATATATATATATATATGATTATTAATATTCTTTTGTGGCCGAATATAAACAAGTTTTTAAGGATATTTTTAGCATGGATTAATACATGTACTAGATATTTTTTACACAAACATGGCTTACAAAAGATTCTTGTGAAATATTTTCTGGATTCTTGTGAAATATTTTCTGGATTCATTTGTATTTATATAAGAAGCATGGACTTCTTAAAAAGGGAATCAGTCTGCATTTTAGATCAGTTTTGACTGCAACTTTTATGGTCATTTTAAGTTTTTAAAAAGTAGATCCTGCTGAACTGTTTTTTCTTGTTTATATTCATTCTGGTTTGTTTTAGGGGGTTTTGGATGGGGGAGATTATGGGGTATGCTATTTCCTAGAGCTCATGACAAGATAAAAAAATGAGGTTGGCATATTTATTTCAAGGAAGTTATTTAGAAAATCTTAGTGACATATAATATTTAGGCAATTCAATTAATAATGAGCTGAGAATGAAAAGGAACCTTCAAATTTAACAAATATTCTCACCTTTATATGAGCTCTCCTTCATAGTTGGGTAATATGATTCATAGCATGCAGTCGACATTTTTTGTTGTAAACCTGCAGACTGTGACGGTTAATAGGAAACCACTGTCACCATCATATGACCTCTCCATCACACTTATGCAATTCATTTAACTGCCAATTCTATTGCGGATAAATTTTTCAACGTTTCCACAAGTTAGCAGCCAGATTTTGTTACAGTACTGTCATGTAATGACTGCATACCAGTAAGTATGACCTCATTGTTGGCTAAGTTGATGTGAAAGCCCCTTAAACGATATCTTATGGAAAACAGATTGCTCTTTACACAGGGTTTAACAAATAAAAATCACCGCAAATTGGACTGATGAAAAAGAACTTGTAGTGTTACGTGCTTAGGTTCGAATAAGCAGCAACACAGAAAGAGTGAAAACTAACAAGCTTGTAAAACTTTAACAATGATTTATTTAAGTACAATTATTTTCATAAAATAAATAAACTTACGGTTTTAGAGAATCAAATCCAACAAATATAGAATTCACAAAATAATCCACGAATGGAATTGCATGTCCTGATAAATAAATGTTCTAATAGTTCCAGGTTCGAATCTTGACGATGTAATCCAAAATGGCTGACAATGTCACGTGATGCAGTTCTTGTTTTGTTATCATCCAAATGAAAATCATAAACACATGTCCTTTTCCAGATAATTCTTCTTTCTTCAATGAATTGACACAAAGTCCAGAACAAAATAATATTAACACTCAAACATGAAATACACAACTTAATAATAATAAAGCCCAAACATCTACTGAACTCCTATCCAAAACAACAGTCTATATAACTGTTTTTTTTTAGTAAACAAGTGACCACATGATTTTCTAGAAATTGATAGAGGTTCATGGAAGGTCACAGAAAGAGACTGCCTTTACTAAAAATCACATACTCTAGATATTTCCTACCCCTAAGAACTAAAAATAAAATGTTGTCCTTGAAATTAACCAATAGTGTTAGAGACTTGTTGACAATGTCCAAAGCAAGGTCAGGAATTAGATCCACAAGCCATGGTAAAAACTGTTTACAACTAGATTCTAGGTCAACTTGAATTTTCCAGAATAATTTCCCAATTAATGAATATTAAACCCTAAATGACAAATTTGGATTTAACAATTAAAAAATAAATAATTTAAATCCAATAGCCGTAACAGTAGAATTCAGCATGAGGACACACTACAAGATTACAATATAATTAAATAAAGAGTTACAAATTTTGATTTTTTTTTTCTCACAGGCATAAATCCAAGATTTTTTTTTTACAGGTGTTAATTACAATATCTTCATCAAATACATTTTTTACACTTAGTTCAGTCATCTTTTTATGAATTATATTTTAATGCAGAGCAATATATCAATGTCATCATGATGTAGCATCAAAATTGATAACACACATATCTAAGTTTGTATCATGGACTATAAAATGTTTGTAAACAGTGTCTCCACTTTCATATGATTGAACAAGTACCTATTAGGCACAACCATTTCATTTTCAGGGCTGTCAGGTTAATATTTGAGACAAATATTTGTGATCTTGAAATGTAACACTTGCAAACAGATGCAAGAGCTTGCCATAAAAATTTTCCATAATGAATTTTTGTTTAGCAAGTACATGCAAAATTTGAACCCTGTTCAACATACGCAAATGGTATCCAGTTTTATTTTGACAACACACATAGTTATGGTTAAGTCATTGATCAGACAGTAATAACACAAATAGCTATGCTCCAATTTTTGGGTCTGACAGTAGTAACACGTATAGCTATGCTTCTGTTCTGGATCACACAGTAAAACACATAGCAGTGTTCCTGTTCTGCGTCATACACTAGTAAACCACATAGCAATGTTCCTGTTCTGTGTCACAGAGTAGTAAAACACATAGCAATGTTCCTGTTCAGTGTCACACAGTAATAAAACACAGCAATGTTCCTGTTCTGTATCACACAGTAATAAAACACAGCAATGTTCCTGTTCTGTGTCACACAGTAATAACACACATAGCAATGTTCCTTTTCTGTGTCACATAGTAGTAAAACACATAGCAATGTTTCTGTTCAGTGTCACACAGTAATAAAACACAGCAATGTTCCTGTTCTGTGTCACACAGTAATGACACACATAGCAATGTTCCTTTTCTGTGTCACATAGTAGTAAAACACATAGCAATGTTCCTGTTGTGTCACACAGTAATAACACACATAGCAATGTTCCTATTCTGTGTCACACAGTAATAAAACACATAGCAATGTTTCTGTTCTGTGTCACACAGTAATAACACACATAGCAATATTCCTGTTCTGTGTCACACAGTAGTAAAACACTTAGCAATGTTCCTGTTCTGTGTCACACAGTAATAACACACATAGCAATGTTCCTTTTCTGTGTCACACAGTAGTAAAACACATAGCATTGTTCCTTTTCTGTGTCACACAGTAATAAAACACATAGCAATGTTTCTGTTCTGTGTCACACAGTAATAAAACACATAGCAATGTTCCTGTTCTGTGTCACACAGTAATAACACACATTTCAATGTTCCTGTTCTGTCACACAGTAGTAACACACCTGCTTTTTTGCAGATGTTTTATAGTACTGTTATCTGCTTCCCAAGTTGGTCTTCTAAAGTGCCTTAACCAATTATCAAAATTTCTTGCAGCTGGAATCTATCAGTTAAAACAATAAAAGCAAAAGTTGCAGGTTTTAACTGTCATGAAGTTTATTGTCAAAGTTTCAGTATATGTAAAGCAAATTTTGCTTAAAGGTTGTGCATGAATATACATACCTGGATCTGATTTATTATCCCACCACAGTAAACTTTCACACATCCTACTGTTAATTTGTCACAAAAGCTGTTTCATTTATTGTACAAAATTAAGACAAGTGTCTCATGCCAGTTAACATTTTATTAAATGTGTATAACATTGTATCAGAACAAAAGTACCAGTATGGGTCAGAAGATTAGGAATACAGATGCATTAAAACAAAACATAATAAACTATTTTTAAATTGGGATAAGTCAATTTGTAGCCAGCCTTCAGTATCCAAGTCTATGTGTGTGTGATTTGGATTTTTATCATAGCTTTAACAATATTTCAGTCATATTGCTACGATGTCTGCAGTGTGACAGTTTATAGTGATCCTAGCACTGTGGTATCATGACGCAGACAAGTAACATGATGTCCCTGACCTAGTCACATTATCCTGACACCTGACTGAACAGTCCTAACACTAACCTCTTAATGCTGAGCGCCAAGCGAGAAAGCTGTTAGTACCATTTTTGTAAGTTTTTTATATGACTCGTCCGGGGATCGAACCCACAACCTATCACATCTGAGGCAGACGATCTAACAACTATAGGCCACCAGAGCGGTTCATATCCAAGTCAATTAAATATTTATCCCAAAAAGCAAGTTGTGCTTTGGCTTAATTAGGACTATATCCCCATCTTTATAGATGTTATTCGTCAAGTGATAAATATTATCATAGTTGTGTGATTTTGATTGCCAGATTACGTCAAGTTCTCAGCATCACAATGTCCAGATGTTTAAGAAATGAAAAGCTTCTGATGATGACAACAGGACATGATCAAGCAATCATGATAGCATTTTCATGATAACGAGATTTTAACATAAACTTGCCATTTTTTCAGATAATTGAATACAATCACCATATGTTTTGAATGAGATAAAAAAAATTGCTTAATATTAAACCTTTTTAGTATGATTGTCGTCCTTAATCAGTGACTAAACTACATATTGATTATTTTATATGTGCATGAATAACACAGTTTGTGAAAGAAGCACATGAAACAATAGCTGCTTTTTTCACCATGATAAATGTTAGTAACGTCAAGGAAAATGTAGTTCCATCCTCTATTGAGAGAATGGTGATACACAATCAGAAATGGGAATAAAAAGTTGATGTATAACAAAATACCATGCTAGGCTCTCGGAGGCCGTAAACTTTATAATAAAATACCATGCTAGGCTGTCTCAAGGAAGAATTAATATGTATTATAAAATATGCTAGGCTGTCTGAGGCAAAAAATTTGATGTATAATAAAATACCATGCTAGGCTGACGGAGACCAAAAACTTTATAATAAAATACCATGCCAGGCTGTCGGAGGCCAAACAAATTTATATATAATAAAATAGCATGCTAGGCTGTCTGAGGCAAAACATTGATGTATAATAAAATTAATGCTAGGCTGTCTAAGGCAAAATATTTGATGAATAACAAAATACCATGCTAGGCTGTCTCAGGCAAAAGAAAAATACCATGCTAGGCTGTCTCAGGCAAAAGAAATTGATGTATAACACAATATCATTCAAAGCTGTCTCAGGCAAATAAATTTATGTATAATAAAATACCATGCCAGGCTGTCTCCAGCAAAATAAATTGAAGTACAGTCGACTCTGGTTAACTGCACACCCTAGGGCCCGTCACGAGACTGTGCAGTTAACCGGAGTGTGCAGTTAACTGAAGTACGGTACAGTACTGCTTTAAAGCAGCACAGCATGAATATATGTGAAGAATAAATATAAACAATGATTAGAATCCACTCTTTCAACTTTTACTTAAAAGTTAAGCTTGTTTTCCTTCCTCCGAACACAACTTCATTGATTCAACCAATGGATCAAGGAATTATAGCGAATTTCAAGAAATTCTATAGATCGCTAGTTATTCGAAAACTGATGTCAGACATTGATGGGTCATCTCCTGCAGAAAAAGTGTTCAGCTCCAATGTTGTCTGCATCCTGTTTTTTTTTTTGTTGTTGCCGTGTTATCATTTAAATTGAATTCCGTTGCACATTTTCCATCTTTCCAACCATCCATTTGTTGGTTTGAAATCATTCAAACCCGAACGGTTTAGAGCAATGTTTTCCATACTGTACATGTACTATGATTTTTCCCACGCTATTGCTCTCTAGTGGGTGCGGATATACATGTATATACCACCTAAGGCGTCCTTTACATGTCAATCATTTACAAAGTCGCATTTACTGGCTTATTTGTCGGCTTATTTGAAGCGCTACAGCAGTGGACTGGCAATAACTGATCATGACTATACATTGTGCAGTTAACCGGAGTAAAATTGTATTGAATAATGTGCACGGGCATAAATTTATCATGCAATTATCCGGAGTTTGCATTTAAGCGAAGTGCAGTTATCCAAAGTGTGTTCCCATTGAAAAGCATTGGGAAAAAACAGGACCGACGTGATGACGTGCAGTTATCCGGAGTGTGCAGTTAACCAATATGCAGTTAAGTGGAGTTGACTGTATAAGAAAATATCATGCTAGGCTGTCTCAGGCAAATAAATTTATGTATAATAAAATACCATGCTAGGCTGTCTTAAGGAAGCAAATTGTATCATAAAATACCTTGTCTGTTGTCTTGTCCATTATTTGAAGTCCATCAGATATATCTTGTCTGTTATCCTGTCCATTATACGAGATCATTAGACATACCTTATCTATTATCCTGTCCATTTTATGAAATCAGTCAGACATTGTCTGTTATCCTGTCCATTTTATGAGATCAATCAGACACCTTATCTATTATCCTGTCCATTTTATGAGATCAATCAGACATACCTTGTCTATTATCCTGTTATTTCAAATTCATCGGACACACCTTGTGTCTTATCCTTTCTGTTATATAAGATTTTCTGGACATGCCTTGTCTCTAAAATTAAACATAAATGGCAGTCATAAATAGGTCTTGTTAATGTTAGATCCACATGAATGACAATTATAAATAGGTCTGGCTGATGTTGGGTCCACATGAATGACAATCATACATAGATTTTGTTAATGTTATATCTACATGAATGGTTATCATAAATATTGTTATGTATATTTGATACAAGTCATTTATATTTATTTTTATTGTTTGTTTGTTAGATTCAAATTTGGCATTTCAAGTTTAAGATTTGTTCATTGGGGTGACCTGTACTATACAGAATAAACACCAGGTGTTGACCTCATTTCTGACCTGGCTTCAGTGTTGTAAACAAGCTTTTAAAAATGATTGGCTTTTTCCAAGGACATTATGGAGCTTTATATAAACATCTTTCAATTTTTAGTTGGGTCATACGGTGGGTACATGAGTTTTTGAACATAAATTTGTTCTAGAAGATCACGTGACCGCTTTCTTGTTTAAGTAAATACAGGTATATAAACTATGTTTTGGAGTGAGCTATTCAGTAGAAGTTGGGCATTTAGAATACTAAGTTGTGTGTCGTTGAGTTATTTTAAATTGCCTTGTACTGGAAATTATTTCAATTCGTTTGGATCAAGAGGAATTATTTTGTTATTTATCTGGAAAAGAATTGTGCTCATAGACTTTCATTACCAAGAACTTACTTCATCAAGTGACATTGTCTTCCATCTTGGATACTTTGCTGGGATTCGAACTTGGAATTATTTGGACATTTTATTTTGCAATTTCTCTAGTGGATAATATTTTAAATTATTTTTGGATTAATTTTTGGAATTGATTCTTAAAACCATAAGTTTATTTTTTTCTTTTCTGGAAAATATTTGTGCTTAATAAATTGTTTATTAAGTTTTTACAAGCTTCGTATTTTCACTCTTTCTATATTACTGTTTATTCGAGCTTAAGCACGTAACAATATGTCTTGGAAATGTTAGATCCACATGATTGGCAATCATAAATAGATCTTAGAAATGTTTGATCCACATGATTGCAATCATAAAAAGGTTTTGTTATTGTTCGATCCATATGAATGAATCATTGACCTGTTCCAGTATGGAATTGTATAGTTCTCTGTAGAAATCATAAGACGAGGATTTATTCATTGACCTGTTCTAGTATGGAATTGCATAATTCTCTGTAGAAATCATAAGATGAGGATTTATTCATGGACCTGTTCATATATGGAAATGTGTAATTCTCTGTAGAAATCATAAGATGTGGATTTATTCATTGACCTGTTCTAGTATGGAAATGTGTAATTCTCTGTAGAAATCATAAGATGTGGATTGATCCAATGATATGTTTTATTATTGAATTGTGTGATTCTGTGTAGAATCATAACACATGGCAAAGTTTAGTGGATCTATTATGATAACAGCTCTCTCCTCCCCCCTCTCTCTCTCTCTCTCTCTCTCTCTCTCTCTCTCTCTCTCTCTCTCTCTCTCTCTCTCTCACACACACACACACACACATACACACATTTAAGAGCTTAGTCCACTCTATATTTATGTGTTTATGTGCAGTGGTTTGAATAAATTACGTATGCTTGGGTTCAGTACCAGCATGCAACAATCATGTAGACACTATATATGTTTGAAAAGTGAATTAAGCTTAATGCTGTATATTTTTATATATGCAACACCCATACTTTCAACTATTGCTTTATCAATATGTTACACAGGTTATTACACTATTAATCTATGTCCATAAACCTGATGTATCCAGCTGTATTATTGGCCAGAGAAACAAGATTTGAAACATTTAAAAAGTCAAGGATAAGCTTTACAGTTTTTTCATTTAGCTACCATCAACTGTTTTGTATTTATAGCTGAGGACAGCAGTCTTGCCACTGTAGAGGTGTCAGACTCCAGCTCCCTGATTGGTGACTTTGAATTCCTTGACAGCACCAGTGGGACCAATGACAACTCTTCCCCAGACCTGGACCTCCTGTCACAGGAAATCAACACCAAGGGACCACTTCAGTCTGATCTTGAGTTAAGGTAGGTGGCTTTGAAATGTTATTCTCAGGTGTGTCTGCAGTTCAAGTCACCAGATAACACTATGTCATTCATGATAAAGCCCCATAGTAACACATTTCCTTCATGATAAAGCCCACCCCCCATAATACGTTCTTTTTGTGATAAAGCTCATAAATAACACATTTCCTTCATGATAAAGCCCCCAAAATAACATGTTCTTTTCTTGATAAAGTTCCTAAATAACACATTTCCTTCATGAGAAAGCCCCTAAATAATATGTTATTTTCATGATAAAGCTTCTAAATACAGTCCTACCTGTTTATGTCGACATCCTCGGGCCCGAGGAAATATTGTCGACATAGATGGATGTCGAGATAAGTGGGGAAGGGGGGGGGTGAAAAAATATAAAAGTTAAAATTCGTCAGCAAAGGGCAACTCATCGTCAGTGAATAGCATTTACACTCTGAGAAAACGATGGAAATTTTGAGTACATGAAGACAGAATCAGTGTGAAATACATTTGCATATTGACAAATTACATTTTGGTTACCTTTGTGTAGTAAAATCCAAATTAAAATATTGCATTGATCACATCCTGATAGGAAAAATATTACGATATTCAACGTCGGCATTAGCACATGGTTTGATAGTTGTCATTTACATGCTTCATGTACATGTACTTAAATTGGCCTCGATTTTGGTCAGTCTGTTCCCATCTTATTGAGGCTACCAAGGGGATGGGGCTATTCACAGGAAAGTGAAAAACTGTCAACAGTACATGTATTCTCCACAAATACTTTTGTATCCGATGTTATGATGAACATTAAAGCGACTGAACCAACCACATGTTGCAGTGAAGTTCTCCACACTAAATTTTTTCGCAAATGCTTCACTGAACCGTTTTGATGCTTCCTCCATGTCTTCAAATGTAGCAGTCTTGCTTCTTCCTTTGAAGAGTGGTTACCTTCAACGTAGTCTTTCTTTAAAGAGTCAGCAGCTTTCATCCTTCCTGAATGGGTGTTACTTTCAAGTGAAAAAATTTCAAAGACCTCTTTGCGAGATGTTCATCCCTTAACTTCCTTAACAGCCAGATATTTAGTTGATCTTCCTGCCAGGCTTTTGATGTCGCGGTCGGATAAAAAAAACATAGCAGCACATTTTCTGACCACTCTTTAGCTAGTTAAGTCTTTGATCTTGCCGCCTCGCTTGTGAGTTATGTTCTTCAGATGTACTCTTACAATGACAGCATGTACATCTGTGGGTCATTCAGCCACTGAATTTTCCAATTGTAAATATCAGCACAGCTAAAAGGATCAATTGATGAAAACAATTTTCCAATCAACAGGTGGTCGAAGCAGGATTAGCAAGCCCTTAAATTTACAGTCCAGGAAATTGATGCGTACAGAAGACTCCTGTATACATGATTTTCTGAATCCCATATATAAAAATTGTGTGAAAATACGGATTATGCATTTCCGAGACATTTGAAAGTGATCAGTGATTAAAACAAGTTTTTTTTTGCTGTGAAAGTTTCGTTTTTAACTTTATTTACATTTACGATGGCTACCAACTGCAAGGTAAAACGCAAATTAAATTTACAGTCTCTGGAAACTAACTATCTGGCTTGTAAGGAAGTTAAGTGATGTACATCTCGCAAAGAGGTCTGTGAAATTTTTTGATAATGTGATAATGCCGACGTTGAATTTCGTATCAGGATGTGATCAATGCAATATTTTAATTTGGATTTTATTACACAAAGGTAACCAAAATGTAATTTATCAATATACAAGTGTATTTTACACTGATATTGTCTTCATGTTATCTTTTTTTTTCAGGCCCCCCCCCCACTTATCTCAACATCCGCCTATGTCGACAATATTTCCTCGGGCCCGAGGATAACGAGATAAATGGGTAGGACTGTACCCACAAACTTTAAATGATTTTCAGATCAGATCTGGCTCGTCCTGAAGCGATTCGACTGCTTTCAAAATACAGTCCACATCTGTTTGTTTATCTGCACTCTTAATACGAGACGTGTGGTCATTTTCCTTGGCTTCCTTATGTCGGCCGACTTTGTATACACATGCATAGTTAAAGAAAATCTCCACGCTAATAGGAATCCAATGTCAGCTTCCGGGGTCAGTTTGTTTTGTAATAAATTAACCTTTGTATTTGATATCCTGCCAGTAAGTTCAAACAATGAGTTTATGGCTGTTACAAGGTGTGTTTATTCAACACCTGGGCTTTCATTTATATGCCATTTGCAGTCATAATTGATACAAACTGGTTTCGAGTTATTCGGTAAATAGTATATACAGCATTAACTTGCTTTAATAATACTTTTTGTATCCCATGGAATCAAAAAGATTGTCATTTGTACTCACATTGAATGTATTTCTAATAATGATTTTAGTTTGCGAGATATTGTCATATTGTTACCCTGGATATAATACACTCATGGTTATTTTGTACCTTACACCGTATCGCGCGTAAATGTCAGTTGCTTTCGACCAATGGGGCTGATAATTCTCACTCTTTCTTTCTCTATCTCATTCATATGTGATTTTGCGGAATCCAGTTTTCATTTTCATAACATTCAAACCTTTGAGGACAACTAAACATGATTTATTTCTCAATATTCACGTCAATGACTAATGTGTTGCATTGTCTGACGAAAGCTATTACACTATGGATAATGGATTCATGCGCTACTCATACGGAGTTTGTGGATATATTTTTCCTTTAATAAAATGCTAATGTCGACAAAAAATGTGAATAAATGATGACAGTACAAGTTTAGTTTCTTGTTTATTTTATTTTATGATCAAATACGCATTTTATTTATCTATTTTATTGTAACATGCAGTGTGGCCAGTTGTTGGCTGGGGGGGGGGGGGGGAAATTGAACATGTTTTTCATTTCCTAAGTCTTGGGACACATGATGTAGGTTTAAAAAAAGTTCACCATAAGTTCTGGGACATGAAAAAAAATTATTATTTTTTCGTGTCCCAACATATGTGGTAAATACGGTATTTGATCCAGCAACAAGGGTTCTTTTCTAGTTTTGTATTTACTACACGGTTAAATATCTAAGTAAAAATTGAATCCCTGCACTTAAACAATAGGTTACTATGTTATTTAAAATAGAATCTAGGAATGCTTATGTTGTTTTTTCATTTAGTATGATAGGTGTTGTGGGTACTTTGATCTGTATGACAGGTTTAACATGTGGATATATGTTTGGAGTAAATGCCTAGGCTTAGAATGCAAAAACAAGTATCAGATGTTTGAAAATAAATGAAAGTATTTTGATTTTCTCAAATTTTCTTTAGAGAAAGTATATTATTTAACTATCTGTATGAATGAAGTTGTATTAAATTTGTCAGAACATGAACGGCGCAAAAGATCCAGTATTTTTGATAATGTATTAAGTACTTTTACTAATTCACAAGTTGAATATAAAAGTCAATATGTTACATCCACGTCTGCTTGCGTTTGTCTACTTGTAAGACCATTGTCAGTTTCTATCAGGATTAAAGAACACATTTTCTTCAATTTATAAGAACAACTAAGAAATATTACAAACCTGACTGGCTATATTTGGTAACATATAACAGGTGTCTGGGGCCAAAATGCCTGATTGATTACTGCTAGTAATATAAGACAGGTTTTGGGCCATAAAGGCGTGATTGGCTACTGCTGGTAATACGTGACAAGTCTGGGGCAATAAAAAGACATAGTGGCTACTGCTGGTAAAATTTGACAGGTTTGGGGCCAAAAAGGCCTGACAGGCTACTGCTAGTAATATATGACAGGTGTCTAGGGCCACAAAGGCCTGACAGGTTACTGCTAGTAAAATATGACAGGTTTGGGGCCAAAAAGGCCTGACAGGCTACTGCTAGTAAAATATGACAGGTGTCTGGGGCCAAAAAGGCCTGACAGGCTACTGCTAGTAACATATGACAGGTATCTGGGGCCAAAAAGGCCTGACAGGTTACTGCTAGTAAAATATGACAGGTTTGGGGCCAAAAAGGCCTAACAGGCTACTGCTGTTTAAATTTGACAGGTTTGGGGCCAAAAAGGCCTGACAGGCTACTGCTAGTAATATATGACAGGTGTCTGGGGCCAAAAAGGCCTGACAGGCTACTGCTAGTAAAATATGACAGGTGTCTGGGGCCAAAAAGGCCTGACAGGCTACTGCTAGTAAAATATGACAGGTGTCTGGGGCCAAAAAGGCCTGACAGGTTACTGCTAGTAAAATATGACAGGTTTGGGGCCAAAAAGGCCTAACAGGCTACTGCTGTTTAAATTTGACAGGTTTGGGGCCAAAAAGGCCTGACAGGCTACTGCTAGTAATATATGACAGGTGTCTAGGGCCACAAAGGCCTGACAGGTTACTGCTAGTAAAATATGACAGGTTTGGGGCCAAAAAGGCCTGACAGGCTACTGCTAGTAAAATATGACAGGTGTCTGGGGCCAAAAAGGCCTGACAGGCTACTGCTAGTAACATATGACAGGTATCTGGGGCCAAAAAGGTCTGATTGTAACTGCAGGTAATATATGACAGGTCAGGGCCACATAAAAAATATTTGTCATGAACCTCATGAAATCTTGTGTACTTTTATGAGGGAGACTCATGGGGATAACATGAAGATGTCTCTTCAATAATAAATGTATCCTAGCTGTGGTCAATTATCTGAAACTATTTAATGCTACCTTAAGGAAATTTCAAATGTTTGAACAGTTGTTCAGATTTTAAATGTTTGATAAGATGATTTGTGATGAATAATATTGCAAATATTTCCTTGCAGCACACTACTTTAAACTAACTATGGACCCATCTTAAGAACCATTTAGCAGGTTGTTTCATTATATTTGTATGCAAAACTCAGCTTCATATTAATTACCAGGAAAATATGTTAAAAAATTTCAAAATATGACAGTAATTACCATATAATAAAGAAGAGATGTATTTCATTAAGTGTACTGGAACAACTATTTTGTGAACTGGTATACCTCAGACTTTGACCCAGAACAATGAAATATTATGTTTATACCTTTCATGACCTTTGAGCCTATTGAGGGTGAGATTATTTTCCAGTGGTAATACCGTAATATGAATTAGCTTAGACACCTGGTGACAATTTCAAATTACAATAAATTACCATTACTCACATTTCAAGGGTGAAATATGTTTGCCTGTTTACTGAAACTTGCCATTTTATGTAGATGCATACATTATGAAAGGCAGGGGTTAGGTCATGTTTTGTAATTTTTTTTTTTTAGTACACCTCTAAAAAGTAGAGGTAAGATATTAAACTAACCCAAGTGACAGTGTGTCATGTGCCTCTTAAGGAATTATTACTAACCCCAAAGAAGGATGGACAGTTTGAAAGTTAAATTTGCTCTGAGCCCAATGTCAGCAAAGCTAATGGTCTAAGTGTTAAAATATAAATTTAATAAGGTGAAAGGTATAAAAATTTAATAAACTATATCACAGTACTTCACAATTATAGGATAATTTTTCAATGCCATTGCTTCCAATCAATCCACGACCTGTCCAAATCGCCAAATATTTAATCCCACAAAATTAAAGGTAAGAAGATGTTAATAAGTAATATACCCTTATTGTGTAAGTAGGTCAGTTTTACCCATATTTCATGATTCACTGGTTTGGGTTCATTCTAAAGCACCGTTCATGCCATAGTCATCAAATGAGGTGATTGTATGTATCTCTAATAATACTACACCCATACAATGAAAAAGGTAGCCTACATTTGTTATTTTAGAGGTGTATATATAAAGTGTTTGCATTTAGCTCATCACAACATTGGTTTTTTATTTGCAGTATAATGTACTACTAACTACTATTGATACCTGCAATCATGAATCTTGGAGAGGATGTGGCTTGACTTTATCATCTTAAAAATAGGTCACTATGGTCAATATTGCAGTTTTATTCTACACAATGTAGAATTTAACATGCTATTATTGAAAACAGTATTATTTGAAAACCCATTCTTAAGAGGAAAGATTTCGTCTTTCACACACACTTTTCCTACTTCTACATAATATCTCATAATCTCTCACATCTAAAGCATGCTTGAATGGTAGTCCATTATAAGGATTTCATGCATGAATTTAAAAAAAAAATATAAATTTAATCAGTCACCTGAGATATTTTTTTAGGTTGGGTTTTGTTTTTGATCAGTTATTTCACTTAATCATGGATCAGATGGTCATCCCATGTCAGTCTTACATGTAACAAAATCAAAATCACACTGTGTGAAAAAGGTGCAAGAGTAAATACAGGATAGACATAAGAAATATTACCTGCAAACTTTTGGGATTTCTCAACATAGGAATGGAAATTATAGCTATTGTTATATCGATGTAGTGGAAAAGAACCACCAACCCACAGGAAGCTACTAGAAAGCTTACAAACTCACAAAGATTGAGCCAGAGACTCAAACCCACAGAGGTGACATGACAGGGCTTGATAAGGGTCAGTGCTACAGACCACTTGACCACCACCATTGTGTAATTCAGCAGGTCAGATTTATAAAACTCAACTTATGAAACTTTCAACTTTATTTGTTTCAAATGTTAAAATGGAATTCTCAGCATTCAACATTGAAATTTTAAATACTGGTATGTATTTCACTGAAGTTCAGCAGTTAAAATTTGAAAACATGAGAAATGAAATAGAACTTTAAACACCAGTAATTTGATTCAAAATGTGAAAGTGGAATTCTTTTCAGCCATTACAGCGTAAGTTACACAGAGGGACTTGTGGTAGATAATTCACTTTTGAATGATTACTGAATAGACTGGGTACATGCACTTGTAAGTTTCTAATTTTAGCATATATCATATTTATACCAGTCAAAACAGCATCATGCAACCTTTATTTGGCTCAACTCAATATGTTAGCTAATTATATACCAGTATACAGTATACTATGTTTATTGTATCCATGCTATGATCAGCACGTACTCCTCACATATGTATTAAGCAGATGTGGCTTGTTTAATAACAGATATTGCATGATGTTAGAAACAATTTTTTTTTAATCAGCCTTCTATTATTTTGTGCTGGATTGTACCAGTTGACATGAAGGACAGCATGTAACCTATAGCACATACAAAATTGCATCACCATGCAGCTACAAGTACATCTGCTGTAAAATTCAAAACTGAACCAAAATCATTGAAGTACATTTTACACTGAGTTTTGTTGAAACTGTGTAGGGCATACAACATTTAAATATTCCAGTCACTTAGTTTAGTTTACTACATGTAAACATTTGCAAAAACAGTAACCAAGTCAACAAATAAACAAATGGCCATCAGTGATGCAGGAATTAACTGTTCCTATTAAATGATACATTTACAAATAACAGCTTAAGAAGAATGGATTTTTCTGGTAATTTTTTCCCAAAACTATGGATGAAATTAACATCAAATGTGGCATTTCCAGGAAAAGACCAGACTTGAAAAGAATTGGTTATAAAACATTACACATCATGTTGATTTACTGATAATGTTGACTCATTTTTTTTAAAAACTTTCATTATTTATCTATGAAAATCTTGATTATTATCAGAACCTTTGTTGAGTAACTTTTTATTTTTAATAATAATAATAATAATAATAATAATAATAAAGACTGTATTTAGATTTGTTATACTTGTTGTTGGGTTTAATGCCATTTTTAAGCACAAGATAGGCTATACATGGTGGCCAATATTAATGGTGGAGGAAGAACCCAGGAAACTCCGGAAAGAACCACCGACCTACAAGAAGCTACTGGCAAGCTTTCTCACATACCCACATTGGCTGAATCCGATACTCGAACCCACGCAGACAGAGGTGAGATGGCAGTGATCCATAATGGAGAGCGCTTTAGACCACTTGGCTACTCAGGGCTCTACTTTTTTTTAGAGAAGGTAACTCAATTAATTCTAAAACTAATCTACCTTGAAGCCTTCTAGCTGTTGTATACAATAATATACAGTATATACAATATGATGTGAAAAATCGCTAAAGCGCTGTCCGTTACGGACCACTGCCATCTCACCTCTGTCTGCGTGTGTTCGAGTCTAAGATTCGGCAAATGTAGTTATGTGAGAAAGCTTGCCAGTAGCTTTTCGTGGGTCGGTGGTTCTTTCCGGGGGTTGTCCGGGTTCTTCCTCCACCATTTAATACTGGCTGCCATGTATAGCCTATATTGTGCTGAAAAATGGCGTTAAACCATAAAAAACAAACAAACAAACTTTAAGTCTGTTGAGAATACCTTGTAAATTATTTTCAAGTACAAGTTTCATTTTGCCCATCTTTGTGTAGCATCATCTACGTTCATTGGATGAAATTGAAGTTCTTATCTTAAAAGGTAAAAGTCGTTGATAAATAGAATGAATAATAGAGGTATGAGGATAGATGGTAATTCTCAATTAATATTTTTACTTTTAGAAAGTTGACCATTTAAAGATACCTTTTGTACTCAATCAGTTAAGTAAGAAAGAACCAGTTTAGTTAGTTTTCATTGCATTGATAGCTTTTTAGTTTTTCAAGCAAAATGTCATGGCCTAGAAGATTAAAAGCTTTACAAAAATCAACCATAATGGTGCCAACCATTTCTGCTTGATCCAAAGATACAAGTGCAGTTTCACAGGTGAATCTGTCAAAAGCCAGAATGATTATTATTACTAAGATCATAAGTGTTCAAATAGTTGAGAAAAGAATCATGTACATGTTTTTATAGTAATTTGGATAGACAAGGAAGGATAGAGATGGGTCTATGGTTATTTACATCATCTTTTGTTCCAGCTCTATGCAATGGTGTTACCTTAGCAGTTTTTGAAAATTTATTTCATTGCAAATGAAAGCAATGCTCTCTACTATTGCAGATACAGCTACTTTCAGTAACTTTGGTCCTATCATATCAAGTCTTATAGCTTTACAATCACCCATTTTGTTAATATATTTCGACACAAATTCAAGACACATTTCAGGAATTTCATTATATTATTTTTGGTAGTTGTTTAGCACAAAAATGTTCGAGTTCCAAGATAATCAGATGAAATTCTGGGTTCTTTAAGTTTTTCAGCGATTTGAATGAATAGTCATAAACACATTAACCCCTGGACGTTTTTGCTGTTTTACCATAAAATGCCAGTAGGAAACACATTTTGTGGACTATTTCTGAATACATCGTAATACATTGACTTCCAAGCACTTTTCCATTAGCCTAATGCCTAGTTGTGTTAAAAACATTGTTTTCCATTCTTTATTTTGCTTGCGCACGAGTGGAGGGGGGAAAGTTGGATTTTTTTTTGCTGCTTAATGGACCCATCATTTTTGTATGGAGACCACTCTTTATTTAAAATATCCACCTAATCCTACTGTTTGCACAGGTTCACCTGTCAGTGTGAAGTTAGAGTTTACAAGTTCAAGGACACTTGCTAACGAAGTAGAGTATGTTTAAAAGGATGGGGAATAGAGTATTTCCTAAATATAATCCTTTATTTGCAACTTGCCTTTATATGGGGGTGTCTGCTAACTTAAAAGGCAGGTTTTACATCTGCTTAAAGGATCGCTCCAGTGGCCTAGGGGTTTGAACGTCCTCCTCAGATATGGGATGTTACAGGTTTGAACCCCAGCCTTATAACAGAGACTGATAAAAATGGTACTAGTAGTTGCCTCACTTGTCATTCAGCATTAAATAGTGCTTGGACTGGTGAGCCTGGTGTCTGGATAAGTTGACATCACTATAAACATTGCACACATTGTAGCGATATGACTGAAAACTTGTTAAAGCTTTGTTAAAAACCCAAATCACACACACAAACACACACACACACACATCTACTTGATGCCTGAATGTGGGACACACACACACACACACACACACACACACACACACATTCAGACTTGCCCTACCAATCACCTGTACATAGTGGTCACCTGGACACAATGCACATTCTGATTTCACACACACAAACACACACAGAGGCAAATCTTTTGTTAATGTCTTGTGTGAAATAGTCACCTGCCATTTGTGGTCAGTAGTCAGGTGTTTCCTAGCCAACATTGGCTTCTCGATGCCTTCTAGTTTATCAACAATGACTGCTTTAACTATGGAAATTCAACTTTTGTTTGTTAAATGCATATTATGTTAATTGACACTTAATATCCAACTTGTCCTAACTGGTTTACAATCACACTGTCAGTCTAACTCAAATACGTCAATATGTTTGTAGGTAAGGTAGTTTTTGTCGATTCTAGAGAGTTGAAGCAGTATGTTTGCTAGATGGTGGAAAAGCAGTTATCACAGCTGCGGAAATAGAAGTCATTTGTTGTGCCAGTGTGATAGGCTTAGTTTGATATCTTCATCTATTTACCAGTGAAAAAAGATGTATCTCATTAAAAAAATTCATCTTTGAGAAGAGATACAAGTAGCATCCATATTCATTGGGGTCGGGTTATTCACTATTAAAATTTGTCTGTAGAGACAGGTGTGAGAACAACATAGATGCATATTGTATGATTTTGTTGAATAGTATATATTAAATAATCTTGATACAGTAATAATAATAATAATAATAATAATAATAATATTTTAACAAATTGGGTGAATATTGTATTTGTTGTAGGGTTTAACTCCATTTTTCAGCACAAGATAGACTATACATAACGGCCAGTACTAATGGATATATATCCATTATATATCCATATCTATATAGATATAGATATACACACACACACACATATTGATTCCTGATGTTTAATATTAACTACTGGTAGCCAGGCATCAGCACCTGGTGTACTGCTTACAGTGACATAGCAGTGAACTTTCAGTAGTCATAACATCTGTTGTCCCGGGACATTCAGTGGAAATTTTCATTTAGGGATTGTCATAAAATTATTTATGGTTCACTCAGTTCTACTTAAACAGGCAAAAGTATGTTTCTGCTGCACTTTTCTTTGGCTGCATAGTTTGGTCTTGTTAGAATTTGAATTCATATCATTCTTTTTGAGTAAAAGACTTTTGCTTCAGTCACTGGAAATTATTCTTGTACTCAAGTGAAAACTGTAAAATTTGCAGAAAAAAATAAAAAATTAAAAATATTTTGGAATCATAAAAATGTCCTTGACCTTTTGCTTTGAAAAATAATGCACTTCCAACTATTTGGGCATATACTAAGTGATTCGTTATTTTTGTGTTATATTACACACATATCTGGCATAACATACTTTTAGCTGCAGACAAGTTTAAAGAACATTTTTTGTCAACTAATTGGCAGGTTCAAAGAAACAAAAAGTTCTAACTAAATGTTCATTACTTTTCAAATAACCTTCATACTTAAGGGTTTACTGAAGAAATAATTATATGATATTAGACTGATCTGAAGACTTTGCATATTAAGAAAGAGTCAATATTAATAACTAAAAACTTGTAGATAAATTATTTAAGAAACATTATGTTATTGTGATTGATGCTTATTCATTGATATAAATAATCAATAAAATGATTTTTTTTTTTTTTAAATTAAATACCCAAGCTTTATTAACAAAGCATGCAGTCTTGGCATTTGAAGCTCTACGAGCAGAGACTGACAAAACAGTATTTGTAAAGTCAGATTCACTCCGTTGATTTTCTAATTAGAACAATCATTATATATGTTTTTTTAAGTAGTTATCATTTTTGTTGTCACTCGTATGCCAAATGCATGCAAAATGTTGTAGAATTGAACAATCTTTACAAGATAAAATGAATCTGATAGAATAGTTTGAATCTTTGCCAAGATGCATGTTTAGTGTTACGAAGAAAATGTTTGGCAGAGGACATTGTGAACTACACAGCATTTATGGATTATTTCCCTTGATTCTAATGAACTTGTAGTAAAGTTATAAAAGTAACTGCCAGTAAGATTTTTTTTAATGGGACAGGGTATGTATTTTTGGGGGGAACAACTGTATTTATTCACTTGAAAGGATGTTATTTCAGAAGGTACAATCATTGTTCAAGTAATTTTTCATTAGATGTTAAAAACCTACAACAGCTTTCTTAATTTGTTTTTTTTTTTTCACTCTTACACACAAATCAATAGATGCTCTCTACTACATTCTCTCTCTCTCATCAAAGAATAGCTTATTAAAAAACTTTCAGATTGAGGAAAACCCTCAGCAAACTTAAAACCTCTAAACAACTTTAAATTTGTTTTAGTGTTAAGGAGTGTGTGTGTGTGTGTGTGTGTATGTATATATATATATATATATATATATATATATATATATATATATATATATATATATATATATACACACAGTCCTACCCGTTTATATTGACATCGCTTATCTCGACAAGCCGCCTATGTCGACAAAAAAGCAAAGTCCCGGTCCCATGGTCTACTATTACTATCAAATTGTCATGCCTATGTCGATGTCGAGATAAAAGAAAAACGTATATGTCAACAGAAGCCCTTGGTCCCAGCTTGAACAAATCCTTTGTTTTCAAAACGTTTATGTCGACAAGCTGCCAATTAAGACCAATACTTTGTTCAACAATTAGTTCATCTTGCCACCAGGCTTTAATGTCGCGATCGGATAAAAAAAAAAAAAAAAAAAAAAAAACCATAGCAGCACATTTTCTCACCACTCTGCAGCTAGTTAAGTCTTTGATCTTGCCGCCTAGCTTGTGGGTCATGTTCTTCAAATGTACTCTTACAATGACAGCATGGGTCTTTCAGCCACTAAATTTTCTGATTGTAAATATATCAGCACAGCGAAAAGGATCAATTGATGAACACAATTTCCCAATCAACAGGTGGTCGAAGCAGGACTAGCAAGCCCTTTAATTTGCAGTCCAGGAAATTGATGCGTACAGAGGACTCCTGTATACGTGATTTTCTGAATCCCAAATATAAAAATTGCTTGAAAATACGGATTACACGTTTCCGAGACCTTTGAAAGTGATCAGTGATTTTCGCTGTGAAAGTTTCGTTTTTAACTTTATTTACATCTACGATGGCTACCGACAGAAGGGTAAAACGCAAATTAAATTTACAGTCTTTGGAAACTAAATATCTGACTGTTAATGAAGTTAAGGGATGAACATCTGGCAAAGAGGTCTGTGAAATTTTTTCATTTAAAAATAGCACGTCCAGGAAGGATGAAAGCTGCAGAGTCTATAAAGAAAGACTAAGTTGAAGGTAACTGCGCTCCCAAAGGAAGAAGCAAGACTGCTACATTTGAAGACATGGAGGAAGCATCTAAACGATTCAATGAAGCATTATTGAAAAAGCTTAGTGTGGAGAACTTCGCTGCAACAAGTGGTTGGTGCAGTCACTTTAATGTTCGTCATAACATCGGATACAAAAGTATTTGTGGAGAATACATGTACTGTTGACAGTTTTTCACTTTCCTGTGAATAGCCCCATCCCCTTGGTAACCTCAATAAGATGGGAACAGACTGACCAAAATCGAGGCCAATTTAAGTACATGTACATGAAGCATGTAACTGACAACTTTTCAACCATGTGTTAATGCCGACGTTGAATATCGTAATGTTGTTCGTATCAGGATGTGATCAATGCAATATTTTAATTTGGATTTTACTACACAAAGGTAACTTAAATGTAATTTGTCAAGATACAAGTGTATTTTACACCGATTCTGTCTTCGTGTACTCAAAATTTCCAATTTTTTGTTCTCGAAGTGTAAATGCTATTCACTGACGACGGGTCTCCCTTTGCTGACGAATTTTAAATTTTATCTTTTTTCGGCCCCCCCCCCCCCCCAACACTTATCTCGACATCCGCCTATGTCGACAATATTTCCTCGGGCCCAAGGATGTCGAGATAAACGGGTAGGACTGTGTATGTATATATATATATATATATATATATATATATATATATATATATATATATATATATATATATAACATTTATAATAGTCAATGCTTGTATAAAAAAAACTGGAATTAAGCATGGTTTGCAAGTTGTCATTATAAACATCTACCATATGCTTTTTAATGCAAACAGCTGGATGAACTCAGAACTGCCAGAATATATTCTGTAATGACAGATTTGGGTCTGTGTTATTTGCAGTTTGGTGGAAATAAGAAGAAAAGCAGAGTTAAGATGAAGGTTTAAAGTCTGCATTTCTTTTTCTTTGACATGTTAATGAAATTATTTTTTGTTGTTGGGATGCAGTATTTATTAACAATAATGAGATACCCAGCCAAAGTAAATACTGCCATAAACTAGCAGAAACTACATATTTTCTTATAAAAAAAAACTTTACTTCTGAGAGTATTTCATTTTGATTAATGAGTCACAGCAAGTTACTAAATCAAAGCTAACAGTGTATCATGGCAAGGCAGTTTGAATAAAAACACATCAAAATTACTGGCCTGACTGGATCTAGTCAGAATTCAGACATGCACCGTTCTGATTGTAAATCTAGCTTGCTGACCACTAAGCCACTGCAGCTCTGAAAAAATGGATAAAAATTCTGATTGATAACAGACTAATATAAAAACTAAGTAATCCAAACAAATTCATCATGATCAAAACTAACAACAACAAAGTTGTTACTGAAATTGTCTTGTTTGGAAGTTCACCAGATGGCTATTACAGCTTTTTTTTAATACTTATTACATTAGCTCACAATGTTAAATTTATGCAGGGAATGCAGTACAGAAGAAGGATAATATAAGATTAAAATGTTAGGCTAAATTTGGATCAGATGAGTACTTGCATTTGGTTCAGAGTAAGGTAAAACTGGTTACACAAGGTTTGCCTGAAGGAGTAATCATCATCATCATCATCATTAGTCTCTTGACCTAGTGTGGTCATCGAGGCACTGTGCTGCTGAACATCTGACCAGTTCCCTCCACTTCTCTTGATCATTTGCTAATGCCTGTGTCTACGCAGAACTTTTGCTGGTCCACTTTGTGATGTTGTCAGTCAACATTTTTCTTTGTCTCCCTCTCCTTCTGTCACCATGGACGCTTAGTATGCAATGAGTAATGCACTGCAGCAAATTAAACTTACTGATTTGTTTAGTTGATGCTAATGTTATCTGACCCACTAACTGCTTTCTGATAAGGGTTTGACATTTTAATTATTAAATTATGATTACTGGTTCCCTTTTGTTTTTCACAGAAATGGAGGCACATTAATTTGGTCTTTTTGTCCATCCATCCTTCATTTCATTCATCTGTTTATATTTTGTATTGGCACAGTAACTCCCTTAATAAATACTAGATTTGAGCTACATTTAGTATTCAGTTTGATGAGAACTTGTATGATGTGTTAAGTAGTATTCTTTGCCATCACAGAACAGTCTAGTTTGATTTGTAGTGTTTAGCCCAATTTTTTCAGCATATGGTATGCTATAATTGGTGACCAGTATATTTGGTGTAAGAAGAACCTGGGAGGACACCCTGAAAGAACCATCAACCCATGGGAAGCTACTTGCAAGCATTCTCACATACATTGGTTTGAACTGAGACTGAAACTAATGTGGACAGAGGTGAGATGTGTGAATGATCTCGAATGGCTAATACCGCAGTCCACTCTACCAACGGAGTCCCTTTGCTTAAAAAAGTAATAGTCCATGATTTTTTAACCCGATCATTTTCATTTCCACACTATAACTAACTCAGTTACTATTATTTATTAGATTTATTTATTAGATTTATTTATTAGATTTCAAACTAAATTTGATATAAAACTTAATACAGTAGTGATGAAACTATGGTTGAATTGATTGTCAACTTTCTGCATCACAGTTTAAACAAGTTATAGCCCCACCCTCATTTGCTTCCACCAAATAACTCCCTTAACTATTCCATTCAATTTGACATGCAACTTGATATTGATGTGACCTTGATATTCATGTGACCTTGGCTGAGTTAATTGACAGCATTCTTTATCATGATCAAGCAAAGTTATATGCCCTGGTTATCAGACCATCTCACTTTTTTCCCCACAGAATAAAATCCCCTAATGCATCCATATTTTTTGCCAGAAATAAAAAGGTACAGTATTTGCATGGGAATATGCTAATACCATATATACTTGCTTATAAGATGAGTCCAACTTCAAACTGCTCAGACCCAAATCTGCCATCACATAATGTACTGGCAGATCTGGTTCTGTGAAGTTTGTTAGGAGTTATCAGTAGAGCAAGAAGCATAAACCTTAATCTACAGGCTCATTATGATATGGCAGATCAGGATCTTTGTTGTTTGCAATTTGAATTTAAGTGAGTATATATTGTATATACTTATTTTCTAGTCCCAAGTTGCAACAAATTTCTTGAAGACTATTTTCAAAACTCTTTTACAGTACCATCAGTAATTCAAATAAAATTCTCTTAGAAATTATTAATTTCTATCAGGTGGGTGTGACAGAAAAAATTAATTAATTTATTTCATTAAAATATAAGTAGTGTGGGAAACTACCACCATTCTGAGGTTACTCTTTGCCCTTGTTCTAATTTATCCCTGCATGTACATATCTCATCAATTTTACCACTAGAAAAAAATAATACAGCATGGGTTATTGTGTATTCTATGACATTTTGGATGTTTGTGAGGTGTTGCAAAATGTGCCATAACGAATGTCAAGTTTTCATCATTCTCATTGTGAAAGATTGCTGATCTATAAATGAATGACCCATATTAGGTAATCAGACAAACCTATTTAACAGAAGCAGTAAACCAAAACAAAGACAGTAGAACCCTCAGGAGATATATTAATCAAGCATGCCCACACAATCTTGCCTTCCTTCATAAAATTTGGTTGTTTGCAAGGAAAATACAATAGTGGCAACCTTCCCAATTAGCAACTTAATATTATTGACTGAGAAAATACAAATGGCCATTTATTAAACTTTTATGGGATTAAGTTTATTATACTTCAGAAATATCTATAAATATATCCAGGCCTTCTCATTGCTGTACAAAACATAATGGCTTGCTTAAAGTAGACTGATCAAGTAGGGGTAAGTGCAAGCTTGTCCAAGACTCTGGCATTGCTACCACTATCACCAGAAATAAAGAAAAATTAGAAAATGTATTTGAGCAGGGACGGGCTATAACACATGGATTGGAAACTCCACAGAGCTTTCATATCATCTGTCTGAACAATATTGTCTTCCTTTATAGATGCAGTTACGTATATTTGATTTAAATCAAATATATTTTGTCCGTCAGATTCAAATTTGACATTTTGGGTTTAAAATTCATTAGTTGGGAGAGATTTTCTAAAAATGGATGACCTATGTACTTTACAGGTAAAAACCAGATGTTAACCTCATTACCTCATTTTCTGACCCTGCTTCAGAGTGTAAACAAGCTTCTAAAATGATTGGTTGGTTCCAAGGACAAAATGGAGTAAAGTATAAACATCTTTCTAATTTGGGTCATTTGGTAATTACGTGACTACTTGAATGTAGGTTTGTTCTGATGGTTTCTAGAATATCACGTGACCCATTGTTTACTTAAAAAAAATAGGTATTTAAATTATTGTTTGGGAGAGAACAGTTCAGTAGATGTTGGGCTTTTATAATATTAAGTTGTGTCTTCTTTTTGAGTTATTTTTAATTACCGTGTACTGGGAATTGTGTCAATTCAGTTGGAGCAAGAGGAGTTATTTTATTATTTATCTGGAAAAGAATATGTGCTCATAGATTTTTATTTACATTATTATAAAAACAAGAACTAACTAAATTACGTGACATCATCATCCATATTGGATTACATCGTCAAGATTTGAACCGGGAACTATTAGGACATTTATTTATCAGGACTCTTGCAATTCCATTAGTGGATTATTTTTGTGAATATTCTTTTTGGATTATTTTTGGATTTGATTCTCTAAAACCGTAAGTTTAAATATTTTCTTTTATGAAAATATTTGTACTTAATAAATCGTTTGTTAAAATTTTACAAGCTTGTTATTTTCACTTCTTTCTATGTTGCTGCTAATTCGAGCCTAAGCACGTAACAATGCTCCTTTATCACTATCACCTACCACCTTCCTCATACACTCCATTAAAAAGCAATTGACATCAGCTTCTGGAGTATGCTTGACAACATTAGAATATACTTGACAACACTGGAAATATGCTTGGCAACATTAGAATATAATTGACAACACTGGCAATATGCTTGACAACATTAGAATATACTTGACAACACTGGCAATATGCTTGACAACATTAGAATATACTTGACAACACTGGAAATATGCTTGGCAACATTAGAATATAATTGACAACACTGGCAATATGCTTGACAACACTAATATACTTGACAACACTGGAAATATGCTTGACAACATAATATACTTGACAACACTGGAAATATGCTTGGCAACATAATATACTTGACAACACTGGAAATATGCTTGACAACATAATATACTTGACAACACTGGAAATATGCTTGACAACATAATATACTTGACAACACTGGAAATATGCTTGACAACACAGACATGCTTGACAGCATTAGAATATACCTGACAACACTGGAAATATATTTGACAACATAATATACTTGAGCACTACTGGAATATGCTTGACAACATTAAAATATTCTTGAAAACACAGGAAATATGCTTGACAACATTAGAATATACTTGAAAACACTGGAAATATCAATGATGGATGGATAAACAGGGTATTCCATGGTGATAATCGGCAGGGTCCCTAAAAGTAATTAGAACCACAACTATTAACATAGGGGGTATTTTTGACCTTTTTTTGTGAGAAAAATTGAGAAAACATTGATTTCGGTATTTTACGTTTCTTAAGATGAAAAAATTGCAATATTAATATCATTTTGCATGTTTCAGGTACTTTCTGCAGATATTTTTGGAAGCAGGGTGTCTGGAGTGGGCTTTAATTCTATCAATCGTGCTACGAGATGCCCTGGCAGTAGTCAGAACTGTTAACACTGCCAGTATGACGGACACACCACTGGAAATTGTGGGCCGTATGAGGGAGGGCCTGTCATATCTTGAGCTGTGGGCAGATACAGAATGGTCAGTATTTGGATGTATTTGGAAATGTGAAAGAGTTGAGCTGTGGGCAGATACAGAATGGTCAGTATATGGATGTATTTGGAAATGTGAAAGAGTTGAGCTCTGGGCAGATGCATAATGGTCAGTATTTAGATGTATTTGGAAATGTGAAAGAGAGTGTATTAATGTGTAATCTGGTTTAACTAGGATAATCGTGAATTAGTTGTCAAACTCATCTTAAGAAGGCTATGAATCATTATCAACACTTTGGAGTTTTATTGGGCAAATAACAGTAATTAAATAGTTCTGTGATATGTTTATGTATGATATTTTTTCAACAACTCAATTAAAAATTATTCTTTTTATTGTTGAAACATAATTTAGTATTAAACTACAATATTAATAAACATTCAGCCCTAATTAGAGTTCAAATTAAAATGTATGCTTACCACCACCATCCTCATTAGAGTTTAAATTAAATTATATACATGCCATCAACACCCTCATCAGAGTTCAAATTAAAATGTATGCCTACCACTAACACCCTCATTTGAGTTCAAATTAAAATTTATGCATACCACAAACACCCCTGTTAGAGCTAAAATCAAATATATGCATACCACCAAACACCCCCATTAAAGTTCAAATTTAAATATATACATACCAACAACACACCCATTAGAGTTAAAAAATTATATATATATATATATATATATACAGTGGGGCCCCGCTATAACACGGTAGTTGGGAGCCATAGAATCCGACCGGGCTATGAACCGAACCGTGTTATAAGCAACCATGTACAATACCAACACATATTTGGATTTAATGGGGGGGGGGTTACATAAAGACGGGTGCGAAAATGCATGGCACAATTACCATTTTTGATCAATATATATTAAATGAGAAAAACATTTGCTGTGGTAACAGAAATTGCAAATATAATATATTACTTTATTCAGAGAACCATGCATTGGTGCATACACGTGTCTAATTTATATATACATGTATAATCTATTGCATGAAAAGAGTATCAACACAGTGTACTCACCAGCGAATCTTGTAACATACATTGAATCCATAATACAAATATTTCCATCGAAAATATCCACACACGGATGTAAAATATTCAATAATTTTGTCACAGATCATTATATGACTGAATTCAATGAAAAGAAAAAAAAAATTACGTAACGGGTGTACGTAATGAATGATGAAATAGTACATGTCCATAGATTGAATAATGGAAGCTAAAGTGTATTCTTATAAATAACTACATGTACATCTCAGGATCTCTGTCTCTGAATTCAGTCATTGTAAATTTCAGCACATTTTCCCACCCAAGCTGCTAGTCAAAGTCCTTTGAACTTGACGCCCAGTTATTGCGTCATGTTCTTTTGATGTACTCTAATAAATACAGCAGGCAGAACTGGCTGTATTTTAACCACTTTGATGATAAACAATGTACTTAAATTAATTGATTTATACATTCTGCTTAGTTGTGTATGAAATTAAGAGAACATATATCAGAGATTATTTGAGCAACGATTGTATTCGGAATGCATTCAAGACAAACACAAAGTAGACATCATGGCTTCATTACTCAGGAATCAGTAATTATAATATTGACACTTATGAGCTGTAATTTTTCAACAATAAACAAAGATCAAAGTTCTCAGTAGGCCCAGCAATTGGTTCGTATTTCCGACGTTTATTTTGGCACAAAACTAGAAGAAATTTGATAATACATTTTCTACACGTTCTTTTTCGCACAGTTTAGACGAATATGAGAATGATAATTAAACTCAATTTTTTTTTCATACTTAATTTTTTGTTTTTTTGGTCTTTGAGAAAAATACCTGTAATAAATTACCCGAAATTTCGGGAGCCATACCACGACCGGGTTATATCCGAATTCGGGTTATAGCTGGGCGGGTTATAGCGGGGTCCCACTGTGCATGTGTATATATATATATATATATATATATATATATATATATACTAGCAAGTACCCGGCATGCATTGCAATGCCACTCAAAGAAAGAAAGTGTTTGTGTTTTAATCCTGGCATGCGTTGCAATGCCACTCAAAGAAAGAAAATGTTTGTGTTTTAATCCTGGCATGCGTTGCAATGCCACTCAAAGAAAGAAAATGTTTGTGTTTTAATCCTGGCATGCGTTGCAATGCCACTCAAAGAAAGAAAGTGTTTGTGTTTTAATAGACAAATCATATTTGACTGGTTTCTGGAAAGCATCTCAGATTATTTAGTGGTATTTATCGAGCCCACAATAAGTGGTTACCTTACAGAAGGCATTTTAGGTATCGCTACCGATTATGAATTTCATACAGCTGTTGATTTAGGTCATAGTTTCAGCCAATCCAGACCGTGTTCGATCATGTGACGTATCTAAGGCGCCTACAGTTCACACCAAACACACGCGATTTTAGGTATCGCTACCGATTATGAATTTCATACAGCTGTTGCCCTTGCACTTTAAATGTTGGCATGTATTTCTCGCGCACGATATTTGTTGCACCGAACGATGTCATTTGGAAACATGAATTGTACTTCCGTATGTTTGCCAAGAAATGTTTCGATTGGCTTGTGTCACCTGATACCAACGTTGATAATGGTTCAGGTGGTGAATGTAATTCTGGCAATTTCACTTTTCCACCCGCGCAGCACATTATTGGTGTTTCATTCTTAAATTTGAGGGCATTGCAATACACGCATAATTTATCTATTTTTCCAATAAGCACACTTGGATGAAGACTGTTATCATAATTAGCATTGTAATGGAATGCACTAAGATTTAAATCAGCGTGCATTGTTCGTCTGGATTGAGCAGTGCGAACTCGAACGGTTTCCAATCTTGCTTCCCGTTGCTCGTCTGTTTCAGTTGATCGGGTTTGAGCAGTGTGAACTCGAACGGTTTGCAATCTTGCTTCCCGTTGCTCATCTGTTTCAGATGATCGGGTTTGAGCAGTGCGAACTCGAATGGTTTCCATTCTTGCTTTCCGTTGCTCGTCTGTTTCTGAAGCTCGTGATGCCTTTATCTTTCGTGCTTGAGGTGTAGATCGACCAATAGCTTTTCGTTTAGGTGGCATAATTGATTAGACAGCGAAAGTAATGCTGTGTTACGACTATTACAAATTCACACCGCGATTGTTTGATGTAACCAAGGCGCGAACCAAACGTAACTAAGTAAACATGACGTACACCGATTATGAATTTCATACAGCTGTTGATTTACGTCATCATAGTTTCAGCCAATCCAGACCGTGTTCGATCACGTGACGTATTTAAGGCGCCTACTGTTCGATCACGTGACGTACAAATTCACACCACGATTGTTTGACGTAACCAAGGCGCGAGCCAAACGTAACTAAGTAAACATGACGTATCTAAGGCGCCTACAGTTCACACCGAAGACACGCGAAATTAGGTATCGCTACAGACCGTGTTCGATCACGTGACGTATCTAATGCGCCTACTGTTCGATCACGTGACGTATTTAAGGCGCCTACTGTTCGATCACGTGACGTATATAAGGCGCCTACTGTTCGATCACGTGACGTATCTAAAGGCACCTACTGTTCGATCACGTGACGTATCTAAAGGCGCCTACTGTTCGATCACGTGACGTATCTAAAGGCGCCTACAGTTCACAGCGAACACACGGTAAATGTCGTAAAAACACATTTGTTAATTGTTACAATTTTAATGGTTGTACTAATTCAGAAACCTTCGCAGGCGTGCGCAGAACAGCTCACCAAAGTTTTATCGCAATCGGATTAACGGTATAGGAACGCATACGACACAAACAAACAAACATTCAGTTTTATATATTAGATATATATATATATATATATAGGGGATGAAAAAACAACACAAACGCCGATAAACTTGTGCGACTAGTTTCGCATTTATGCTTCTTCAGGCACAAACTTTATTTGAAAGAAACTGATGACGTCTATAAAGTTATAAACAATTACGTCATTAACATAACGTCATGCTTTTGAAAGAAGCGGATGACGTCTATATGTCAATAATTACGTAATTGACATAATATCATAATTTATATTCTTTATTATACAAATATCATATGTACAACTGGATCAGAATGATGCATGAGTCTCTAATGAAAACTGAGAGTGAGATTATAATGTAGAGACTAACAGTAATACATATAACTAGATATTATATATACATATATATATATATATATATATATATATATATATATATATATATATATATATATATATATATATATATATACATATATACATATATATATACATACATACATATATACATATAAATAAATACAATATATCAAATCATCCACTAAAATTCTATACAATTTTATATAATGCCTTAGTATTAAGGCCATTAGGATAAACAGTATCTAACCGATTAATCCAATAACTTTCTTTAATGAGTCTGTTCATTTCTCCGTGCACAATATCGATTGGCATGAAAGAAAAATCCCTTAAAGAGTGATTATTTGTATTAAAATGCATTGAAACATTAGAGGAGAACTGAGGATCCATATAATTTTTTATATGAAAGCGGTGATTATTCATTCTCTTAGAAACTTGTTGAAGTGTTTGTCCAACATATTGCATGTTACATTTTTTACAGGTTATCAAATAAATTACATCAGTTGATATACAATCAGTGTTATAACGTAGAGAAAACATTTCTTTAGTATTGGAGCTACTAAAATAGGTACTTTCTGTAATATTTGCACATTGAGAGCACCTACGTCTGTTGCATTTAGATGACGAAAAACATCCTTGAAACTTTTTTGTCGGTTTAGTTCTGATCAAAAGATCTTGTAAATTCCTAGGTCTTCTATAAGCAAGAATTGGCTTGCTCTTGTAAAGTGTTTTGACGCTGTTTTTTTCTGATAAGTTAAGGAGAGTCCAATATTTATTAATTATAAGGCCTATATTTGGCAAAGATGGATTATATTGTATTATGAAAGGAATTATATTTTTATCTTTCGTACATTCTGCTGTATTTAAAGCATCATTTTGGGTAAGAATACAGACTTTACTTACAGCAGACTCTATTACATGTATAGGATAATTTCTTTTTATGAAATATGTTTTTAATTCATTTAAAGAATGTTTTAATTGATGATCGTCTGAAATGATACGTCGATATCTTTTCGCCTGACTATAAGGTATGCCGTTTTTACATGACCTGGGATGACAAGACGAATATTCCACATATTGGTGGATATTAGTTTCTTTTACGTGAACATTTGTAGAGATAGTATTATCAGGATTTTTCATCACATTTACATCTAGAAAGGATACATGCGTAGTGGATGTAGTGTAAGTAAATTTAATTGTGGGGTGAAAATTATTTAGGCTATTAATAAATTTGTGTAGATCTTCTTCTGAGTGGTTCCCGATCATAAATATATCATCTAAAAATCTTAGTACCATGGTACTAATTACATTCAAATAATGGGTACGGCAATGGGTAGTCCTATGGCTCCTTCATATGCTTCCCTTTTCATGGGTAAATTAGAAAAAGATTTTCTTGAAAACGAGAATTTTAAGCCCACTGTTTGGCTAAGATTTTTAGATGATATATTTATGATCTGGAACCACTCAGAAGAAGATCTACACAAATTTATTAATAGCCTAAATAATTTTCACCCCACAATTAAATTTACTTACACTGCATCCACTACGCATGTATCCTTTCTAGATGTAAATGTGATGAAAAATCCTGATAATACTATCTCTACAAATGTTCACATAAAAGAAACTAATATCCACCAATATGTGGAATATTCGTCTTGTCATCCCAGGTCATGTAAAAACGGCATACCTTATAGTCAGGCGAAAAGATATCGACGTATCATTTCAGACGATCATCAATTAAAACATTCTTTAAATGAATTAAAAACATATTTCATAAAAAGAAATTATCCTATACATGTAATAGAGTCGGCTGTAAGTAAAGTCTGTATTCTTACCCAAAATGATGCTTTAAATACAGCAGAATGTACGAAAGATAAAAATATAATTCCTTTCATAATACAATATAATCCATCTTTGCCAAATATAGGCCTTATAATTAATAAATATTGGACTCTCCTTAACTTATCAGAAAAAAACAGCGTCAAAACACTTTACAAGAGCAAGCCAATTCTTGCTTATAGAAGACCTAGGAATTTACAAGATCTTTTGATCAGAACTAAACCGACAAAAAAGTTTCAAGGATGTTTTTCGTCATCTAAATGCAACAGACGTAGGTGCTCTCAATGTGCAAATATTACAGAAAGTACCTATTTTAGTAGCTCCAATACTAAAGAAATGTTTTCTCTACGTTATAACACTGATTGTATATCAACTGATGTAATTTATTTGATAACCTGTAAAAAATGTAACATGCAATATGTTGGACAAACACTTCAACAAGTTTCTAAGAGAATGAATAATCACCGCTTTCATATAAAAAATTATATGGATCCTCAGTTCTCCTCTAATGTTTCAATGCATTTTAATACAAATAATCACTCTTTAAGGGATTTTTCTTTCATGCCAATCGATATTGTGCACGGAGAAATGAACAGACTCATTAAAGAAAGTTATTGGATTAATCGGTTAGATACTGTTTATCCTAATGGCCTTAATACTAAGGCATTATATAAAATTGTATAGAATTTTAGTGGATGATTTGATATATTGTATTTATTTATATGTATATATGTATGTATGTATATATATATGTATATATGTATATATATATATATATATATATATGTATATATATGTATATATATATATATGTATATATAATATCTAGTTATATGTATTACTGTTAGTCTCTACATTATAATCTCTCTCTCTCTCTCTCTCTCTCTCTCTCACACACATTATATATATATATATATATATATATATATATATATATATATATATATATATATATATATATATATATATATATATATATATATATATATATATATATATATATATATACATATATATATATATATATATATATACACCATCAAAACCCCCATTAGAGTTCTAATGAAAATGTATATATCCCATCAACACTCCTCACTACCTGAGTATGTTAACCTATTTAACCAGTACTCATGAAGATAGGTGTGTAGATAATTCTTGGTGAGAGTGCCTTTCCATCATACTGGTTAATTGTGAGTTAATCGATTCACAAGTCCACCTTTTTTACTTTCACCCATCTGTTTATTATCAACTACTCCAAATTTGTTCTGTTAATGAGAGGATTAATGTTCACTAGTAATCACATTGCTATTTAACATGGATATTTGCTATGTTAATTGCTATTTAACATGGATATTTGCTATGTTAATTGCTATTTAACAGTTTCAGATAACTTGCTTGACACGTTCTTTAATGGTTCTGATGTTGGCATAACATGGTCTTGTTGGAGGATACCAGGAAATAGAACTGAACATTGATGAAAATGACTTTTATTTTCAAAGTTACCAAAGGACTTAGAAATACCTGTGATACTTTACATTACATGCACTATGTCTACTTTTCTAACACATTCTCAAAATTTTCTTGGGATTGGAGAAAGAGGAGGTGGGCAACTGTTAATGTTTGATAACCATTACATCATTGTCAAATTTCAAAGAAAATCTGAGGCTCTTAAGATCCTGTACTTACCCTTGTCTGCTAATTACCTCATAAACCTTTCCCAAATATTGTCAGATTTTAATGGATTCACAGTGGAACACATTCTTGTTGAGTTTATCAACTTCCAGCCAGTGAGACAGAAGTTTTTGATGTGAACTCAGTTGGGAAACATTTTGGTGATTTAACACCAGAGAAAATCTGTGACTTTTTTGAAGGATTGCAGATTATATAAGAAATTATGACCCTATGTTTTTAAGGATTTTTATTTTTTTAATACCCTGATCTGTTAATTTATATACCTTGTAATGATTTTTAGCATCTTTTCTTTTAACTTTTATCCTACAGTACTACATATTTCTTTCTATTTAAAAGGGTCTGTGTTCATAATTTATTTGTACAATTTTCTTTTCTTTAGATTTTCTTCATCTTGTCTTTAATAAGCATTATGTCCAGTATTGTATTGATGTGCAGTTAAACCTTATACACACCTATATACACCACTCCCTCAATATAACTCACGCCCTGATAACTCATGAACCCACTTATAACGTGGTGTCTGGCGAGGATCCCGATTTTTTCCCAAAGAAAAAATATTATTTTAAAAATCTTTAAAAATATGCTGAACGTGAAAAAATTACGATAAGAATTGGTAATTTTAACATTTATACATTTCTCGTTTTATGACCAAAAATGGTGATTAATGCTCATAAAGATCAATTCCATTTTGTGAAATTTGCAAATTCTAAATAAGATATCACATGTTATGTTTGGGTTTATTTGTTGATACACCGTCATCAATACGCCGTAAATAAACAGTCTGGTGAAATAGCGATCAATGAAAACATCCAGTAAATGCTAACGGGTGGCAACAGATAATGAAATAAACATCAGTTAAATATCTTGCTGTGTGAAAACCACATTCTAATCCTTTATTTCCATTTCAATGTAAACATTATAATTGCAGCACATTCTTTTCTACGAAAACCTGAAAAGAGTCATTTAGCCATCACATTGAAACCCATGAGTACTTCCTTGAGAACATAATTACCTGCTGGCTTTGTTTTGATCAACAAACTTGGTGAAGTGTTTGTTGCACTAAAATGATCATTTAAAAGAGAACTGTGTTGTTTTATCACTTATGTCTCGTGCATCGAATCAAGCAAGTGATGATTTTGCTCGATGGAAGCGAAATCAGGGAGTAACACATAAAATTCACTGATTTTTTTCAAAAAGTCTAGTCAATTGTCCAGCGTATTATCAGTATTATCATATTCTAATTTACATTGTTTCAAATTTTTCATTTTGCTTCTACTGCAATCAGATATATACACTGTATATGAATCAATTGATCGACATTGTTTCTAGAAAAGAGAGTTGATCTTTTGTATTAAACAAATGCCTCTAATTTGGGTCAGACAATAAAACAAGAATGTATCCAATTTAGCAAAAAAATTACTGACGTAATACACAATGTGTAAAGCGGTACACATGTTAATCGAACAGAAATCACATGGAATAATGTTTTCGATTAACTCGTCAATATACGGTAATTTATCCTGAAATTAATGTTACTCTATGAGGAAAAACTAACTACATCGTTATGAAGAGATATTTACTGTATTTTTGCGCATATAATGTGCCTATGTGTATAACGCGCACACAGAGATAACACATGGAAATTCCATCTTTGTGTAAAAATATATCTTTGATTGCGTGCCCATGCATATACCGCGAGGTAAACAACACAGGCCTGCCGGACACAGGACTGCCAGAGGTGCATCATCTGATACGCGTTACGAGGCTGTTTATCGTCTCTCGCTCACCATCCAGCGATTTAACGCCAGTGCCTTTATCCCTTTCTGCTCGTAATAAATACCGGTATTACTGGTACAGTCGTAAATGCCACATCATAATATTTTTCACGTAAACAGAGGCAAAATAGCAACTGCTATAAAACTGTGTATTTACTAGTTTCTGCTAATTTCTGGCTGAAATGCTCGCATGCTGGTATAGGGATGTTAATATCATATTTTTTTTTTAGAAAACCGATTATCGTTTGTAGAAATCCACTATTAAACCAATTATTGGTTAATGTCCTACATAGAAATTACAAAAAATATGATAGTTAGTGTATGCCTCGTGCAAATAGAAGATATTCATTACATACCAAAACGTACAGACATGCAAGACGATGTCAGCTTCGAATTGTTTATTTTCTACTTAAAGATTTAAATAAACCTCATTATACTGTATGTGTATGAATGAAATCTTTTATTAATTGTCACTGGTTTATTAGGGTGGTTGCTCGAAATTCATTGATGCGCTTTTGGCTGTAAAAAAATCCTTCGATAACGCACTTACGCATAAATCACGCCAGAGGGTTGCGCTGATTGTAAAAATGCATATAACGCGCTTGTTATATGTGCAAAAATACTGTATTCACAGTTAATCACAGCACGATTATAAATTGAGTATTAAAAACTAAAACTCTGTGCCACCCACCCACCCTTTTGCCTTTTTATTGATCCTTTTATTACTTTTCCCGCGATAACTCATACCTCGCTTATAGCGTGGTCAGTGATTTTGGACCCTGATGTGCGCGAGTTATCGCGGGAGTGGTGTATATTGCATCTTGAAGAATACTTCTTACAACTCTCAAAATTAGGTCAGTTTATTTCTTAGAATTACTTCTGTTTCTATGACACTGTTGAAATTAGTCAAATTTATTTTGTATAATTCTTGAGATTCTGGAAGCAATACCGCACATGCAGATTTACCATTAATTGCTAATGCAATGCATAGAATTGTAAATGAGGATTGCATTCTTCGCATGATGAATTCTCAAAAAATACTTCAGATCTTTAAGAGATAGTACTACCATTGATTATAAAATAGGTGACAAGCACCTGTTTGCATGACTGGGATTAAGTTAATATTTTATGTTAAGCTACATTTATTTAGACACTCTTTCAGTTACAGTCAGGAAAATTAAGGAGTTAATCTTTGAAAGCACCACTCATTCATTCATGGAGCAGATCCCAGTGACCTTTGAAATGTCACAGATTACAACTGACTTATGCTGCCAACATTAGTTCTGAGGTGCTTTAAATTTGCAATCCACTAATGGAACTTGATTGATGGATTTAACTGGAAGAGTGCTACTTCTGCAAAAATTATCTCACATTGTCTTTCTTTTCACATCTTTGCATATATGAAGATTTATGCTTCTCAACTTCTCAGGCATAATTTCATATCTATTAATAAAACTTGATGCATTAAGCTTAAGATTATCTTTGCATGTTTTAAGATTTGTTCTTTCATGTCAATTTTTCAGGCGAAATTTCATATCTAATAATGAAACTTGATGTATTAAGCTTAAGTTCTGGTTTATTATTAAGATTGCATCCAGAAAATGTTTTAGAGACCTGCTGTATATATTCCAATTACTTGGAGGGTATCCATTAGTACATGAATATGTGTTTAAACAGCTATTAAGGTTTTGTTCATAATTGATTCGTATATACTTTTGCATACATGCCAACCATTACGCTTTTGGCGTAATCATTACGCTTTTTCCCACTAAATTGCGCGTTACGCGTTAACGTTTATAGATTACGCTTTTTTCGATATATCCATCTTGCAAAAAAAAAAAAATTTTTTTTTCGTTTTTATTAGCATTACTTTATTTTTTACATACTGTTTTATTTTTAATTAAAAAATATCCCGCTTCTACATAACTACGATATACGAGTATACTTGTCTGTGGACTTTCCTAATATTCATGTTCTATTTATAGCAACTACATGTATCATGTTACTAAGATACTTTCAAACTTTCGACCTCATATTCTATTTTGAGCGGCTTAGTGAGGAGAGAACAGACTGGTTTCTATTTTGTTTAAATCATTATGCACATACTCTTTGTTCTAATTTTGTATAGTGCAGAACCAGTCTAAAAGTTTTTTTTGCGCTAAAAAGTATTACAAAATTCTCAATGCGTTTATGAGTGCAAAAAATATCTCTTAAATAATTTCACAGATGGGTTAGAAAAAGTCAATAATAAACAAAGCAAAATGTAATCAATCCTCCAAACACGACGAGGGCATCATCACGTGACGTCTAATCATTGGCGCTAAATGGCTTCAGATGTTAAGATGGGTTCTAGTCTTTGTGTATGTTAGAGCACATTTGTTTCCCCAAGAATTTCGCAGATGGATCAGAAAAAAGCAAAACAACGAGTCCTCCAAAGATTCAAAGATGAATATATGAATGGCATAATACAGCGTTCCATTCTAGGAAAGCATCATGCTCATTGCAGACTGTGCGGAAACGATTTTAGCATTGGTCATGGTGGTAAATTTGATGTGGAAAAACACATGAAAACAAGGAAACACATCGAATTAGCTCGCCTTACGAACTCTAATACTAAGGTAACTTCTTATTTACAGCAGAGCTCAAGTGCAGACTTGAATACTATAAATGCTGAGGTGTTATTTACTGAGTTTTTAATAGAACACGGACTACCCTTAGCGGTAGCAGACCACGTTGGTCCCTTGTTCAAGCGGATGTTTCCTGATTCGAAAATTGCGGAAAAATATGCTTGTGCAAGAACAAAATCATCTCACATTGTTCGGTGCCTAGCAGAAGATAGTTCACTTAAAATTGCAGAAGCAATGAAAATTGGGCCGTTTAGTATTGCCACAGACGGGAGTTGTGATTATGATGATAAAAAGTTGTACCCAGTATGTGTTAGATACTTTGACAGTGAAAAAGGCAAAGTCATGAGTGTTCTTCTTTCTTTACCAGAATTAACAGTAGATTCCACTGGACAAAACATTTTTGATTTGCTTGACAATGTTTTGAAGAAACATGACATAAGTTGGCAGAACTGTATGGGGTTTGCAGCTGATAATGCATCAGTGATGACTGGAATTCATAAAGGAGTTGCATCCTATATTTTGAAAATGTCTCCATCAGTGTTCATAACAGGTTGCCCCTGTCATTTGATGCACCTTGCTGCTGGTAAGGCTGCTGATAAATTAGAAGTAGATATTGGCCATTTGTTAATAGATATCTACTATTATTTGTTGAAAAGTAGTAAAAGGAAACAGGCTCTAAAGTTGTTACAAGATCAGTTTGATCTTGAAGACTATAAAGTTATAAAGCATGTGTGTACAAGATGGTTATCCCTTGGCAAATGTGTTAGCCGTTTACTTGAGCTTTGGGATGCACTACAAGCATTCTTTCAAACTGAAAGTGATTCTGCACAGAGAAAACGTGGTGGAAAAGTGAAGAAGAGTGGTACAAAAGCAGAATCTGTTATTGCAAGTCAGAAGAGAACAAGAGATGAAAGTATAGACAGACATACTAACAATAAAGAGATTGGTGTAGCAGAAAGAAAGAAATTTAAATCCATGGAATTTTTATTTGAGAGGCCTCTATCTATCCAGCTAGAGGGCCTCCAGGCTCAGACCATGACTGTGAAAGATAAATCTTTTGACAGAAAATTTCATCAGCCATCTGGATCAGGTTCTTCAGAGTATGAATCTGTTAAAAAGCATACTGGATCTTCTCATACTTCCAAGGGCAAAACTAGCATGCGAGATGGTTTACAAAAAGCTTAATGATCCAGTTACAAAACTGTACTGCTTGTTTATGAAGAGTGCCATTCCATTGTTTGATGCAGCAAATGTCTTGCAGAAAGAAGAACCATGCATTCATATTATGCACAAGATTCTGTCAAACCAGTTGTCAGATTTGCTAATAAGGTTTATTAAGCCAGAAATCATCACATCAGCCAAACTTTTAACTGATATTGACTTTCATGACCATGCAAACCAGAAAGATAATGAAGATCTAGCTATTGGTGCAGAAGCAAGAGAATTCATACAACACAATTCTACTCTTCCTGTGAAGATGTTCTATGATAATGTTAGAGATTATTATGCTACAGCCTGTGATTACATGCTCCATAAATTCCCATATGGAGATGAACTGCTTTTAAATGCTTCAGTTGCTGATGTAAATGAGAGACAGTCAAAAAGCTTCAGAAGTGTTAGATTCTTTGTCAAGAGATATCCCTTTCTATTGCCACCCTTGTCTAACTTGGATCATCTGGAAGAAGAATTCCTGAAGTATCAAGTTGGGATTCTACCTGACAATATACTTAATGCAGATAGAGTTGATGTGCAATGGCACCTTATTTCCCAGCTAAAAGACTCTATCACTGGAAGAAATAAATTTCCTCTTCTTTGTCAGGTTATGAAAGGAATATTGGTTCTTTACCATTCTAATGCTGACTGTGAGAGATTGTTCAGTGTTGTTAACAAAAATAAAACTGAATTCAGGTCCAGGCTAAGTAACCCAGTACTGAGTGCTCTACTGGTATGCAAAATATTCATGGCCTCAGCTGGTACAAAATGTTTTGAAATGCAACATGACAATCTGTTGCTTTCTAAAGCTAAAAGTGCTACATATGAACACTTTAACCATTAATGAATGATAAAAGATGAGAAAAGCAAATAAATCATTGTTAATTGTTATTGTAGTATGTTATATGTGGATTACTCTTTTTCTGCTTGGATTCCTCTTTTTGACCACTTGGATTACACTTTTTCCTCGTCAGGGGTTGGCATGTATGCTTTTGCCCCATGGTTTTTAAACGCATCTTGATATTTATAATTCCTACACTGCATACGAACTTGAGCTATCACTAGTGAGCACACTCATGCTACTAGTTTTAGTGTTTTACATATTGGAGGGTGTATTTATTCAGTACACATTTGCACAAGATAATGTATGTGTTAGTTCAGTATGCAAGAGAAAGAAAATGTTTGAAGGGCAATTAATCAATTTCAGTCATTACATGCATTCTGATGTCTACCTACTATAAACTGATTAGAAATAATTTATATATTTTGGGAGTGTGTGGGTATTACCATACATTTTATCTTGTTCATTATTGAGCAGTTCTTTTTATATTTTTAAAATTTTACTTTTGATTGGCACCATACAGCCTTTATTATGCTGATCTGCTATTAATTACATGCATAATACATCATTTAATACTGTGTAGTATGCAATATTATGTAAATGCAGAACATACCATGGTATACTGCTATTATAATGTTATCAACAATTTAATATTGTGGAGCAGGAACCTTACACTTTTTTTCTTTTACAAATTTCCATCTGTTAATAGCTGGAATAAATATCTTACTCTGATTTCTAGCAAAATAACACCATATTTTATTGATTATATTATATGAGAAAAATAATTATCTTTATATAAAAATTTTAAAAAATACCTCAGCTCAGATGACAATTGCAGCCCTCTCTCCCATTCCTAAAAATTAAATGGTCAGTACTTTATAGAAGGTAATTATGATATGTGTATGTTAATTGTTGTACAGGTTGGAATCTATAAACTAAAGAGGGATGATTAAGTTTAAACTATGCTGACACACCCTAAAAGACACTGTGCTGTTAATAGATAGCTTGTTAGCTCCACTGTAACATAATAGGCAGGAAAACTTTGAGTGCCAGGCCAGCAACCAAGCAAGGTATCAATCAGAGAAGGCCAGTTAACACATTAACTCCTAGTGCGGAGCTTGTGGGGCATGATATAATAGTGTCAAGGTCATGCATGATACACTAAAGTGGGTGGTATTGATTTAGCTCTACAATGATACTAAATAATCTGGACATTTTAGTTGCACTACAAAATACAGAGGAAAAAATCCTAATTTTTTGGACCTGTTTCTTTTCCACCCAAAATTTGCTTATGATCAGAATTCGATTTTGTGTCCAGATTTTAGACTTTATGGCCTCAGATATATGGCACACCGGTCTGAAGCGCACACAGACAGGTGAACCTGTGCAAACAGTAAGATAAGGTGGACATTTTTTAATAAAGAGTCTTCTCCATACGAAAAATATGGGTCCGTTAAGCAAAATAAAAGAAGTTTTAAAAAAGAACTCCAACTTTTCACCTTCTGCTCATGCGCCAGCAAACAACTAACCAATGGAAAACGTTTTTAGCACAACTAAGCCTAGGTCTAATGGATAATTGCTAAGAAGCCGATGGATTATGATGTATTCAGAAATAGTCCCCAAAATGTGTTTCCTACTTGCATTTCCGTGACAACAGCAAAAACCTTCAGGGGTTACTGTGTTAACACAAAATACATTGACTTAACAAATGAGAAAATATTTCAGAGACTTGAGAAATTAAATAAAATTCTAACAGAAACATCTATTCTCCTGAACATCTTAGGATGATTTGGAGTCTTACAGAACAATATTTGTATTTGACACATTATCACTAGTAACTAAAAAATACTTCCTTTTTTGTAAAGTGTGAAATTTTTTGAAAAGTTTGATTTGGCCAGAATATATATCCATTTGGTCACCACATTGAGATACGCAACACATGTCAGATATCATGTATGAATAAAAATGATCATTAGCATGATTATAACAGTAATATTCAAAATTAATTTTTGACCATTACAGTTGTTGGTATAAAACAAATATGTATATTTGGGATTATTTTGTCATAAAAAGATGAAAATATTCTGTTAATATAACTTGTAACAAGAATACTCTATATTTGCCATACATTCTTTAATGACAGAAACTACCAAAGTATTAGGACAGTGAAAATTACCCTGGTAGATACCACAAAAAGGATTACCATGTTAAACCAGTGTACCACTATTGCAGCACACTTCTGACATTTATGTAATTGTTTATAAGTAATCTTTTATTAATTATTGTATATAATCACTTATAGTTGAGTCCAGCTGCAGACACAGACCCTGACCTGCTATCACATAATGTGCAGGCAAATCACTGTCAATTGTTCTACTTACTAATCCTAACAAACTGCACAGACCCAGATCTGCTGGCACATTATGTGATGGTTGATCTGGGTCTGTTCAGTTTTCATTTGACTAGTTTGTGAGTATGCAACAGTTAAAGGACCTTTGTTCACACATAAATGCACGTAATTATCTATGAGATGAAATTTGTATTGTGCGTTCAAAACTTGTGAGGGGCCTCGAGTGGACGAGTGGGCTAAAGCACTGTCCGTTACAGATCACTGCTGTCTCACCTCTGTCTGTGTGGGTTTGAGTCTAAGATTTGGCTAATATAGTTATGTGAGAAAGCTCTCCAGTAGCCTCTAGTGGGTTGGTGGTTCTTTCCAGGGAAGGGTTTCCTGGGTTCTTTCTCCACCAATAATACTGGCTGCGATGTATAGCCTATTGTGTGCAGATAAATGTCAATAGTTAAAACCTAAAAAACAAAAAAACAATTAAAGCTTGTGTAACAGAAAATGACATAAGCAAGGTATGTATGTATGTATGTTTGTATGTGTGTGTGTATGTATGTATATATATATATATATATATATATATATATATATATATATATATATATATATATATATATATATATATATATATATATTATTTATGATGGACACCATTCAGTGAGATGTGGGAAATATTCTGAGAAGCAAATTTTATGTGAAGTTGTTTTCTCCAGAATTGTTTCATGTACACTGATCCAGATGGAAATGGTACTCATTTTTTCTATTGTTTAAATACACTATATAAACATACAGCATAAAGTATTCATACAGTAACAGTATTAACAAGATAGCATATTAACCAATAGTTGCAATCGAGCATGGTGCTTATTTATTTACAAGTTACTTAAATGTTATTCAAGCTGCTACTTATAGTGAAAACATTGTTGATAATTTTTACCTACATTTGCAATCTGCTATTGAATCATTTTATCAAAGTATCCAGATAAATATGCGGAAAAAAACATTGGCATGTGTATCTGACTTTTGATAGGTTAGAGCATTTAAAATAATTTGGATAAAAATAAAGCAAATTAGAAACCTGAGTGTCAGATCTTTCATACTGATGAAATGTTTAAAGAGATTTGCATGAAATTTTACCCAAGTATATATTGTGATTAGTTGGTGTGTTATGTACCCCTTCCTCACATTTAAGCGGAAGCCAAGAGAAAATATAACTCTGTGCATTGTAGCCTTGTATTGTGACAAGACAATGTCCAACATACCTATAGCTGTGCCTCTTTCCTCAAGGTCAGTGTCACAGCAATGTGAAGTGTAATTATGAGACCTGTATCCTTATCTGGAGTATAAAAAGATATTTTAATGAAACTTGATCCATTTATGTTTGGTACATTACATCCCATAGCCATGCTCCCACTTCAGGGTCAAATCATCAGAAAATGTAATTTTGTCACCAAATCTTTATCCAGAAATATTATTATGGAGCCAAAGATATTTTCATTAAATTTTGACGTATGCCTCATGACTAGATGTTGTGTCTACATTTCTTGTGCATCTCTTCTGATATGATTAAACTTGTTAAAGCTATTTAAAAAATCTGAATTATGCACACACAATCGCCATCTCTTCTGTGCTAATGTTAAAGGCACATTATGGTAAAATAACTTGTATCCTTATCTATATTTCATAACCGGACAGTGCGTCACATACCCTAATCATACCTCCTGCTTCAAGGCATCTTTACTAAGGTTACGATATGATAGCCCTATCTACACCTTGGTGTATTCATCAGTTATTTCTCTGCTTTGGGTCAGTAAATTTTATTGGATGTGGCATTTAATCAAAATTAAGATGTTCAGGTTTGAACGCTGTTCTTATATGATCAAGACAAGGAGGACAACCAACTTCAGTGACTGATAAATAAGCAATTTTCCACTGCTGATCCATTTTTGTACAAATACCTTTCACTCTAATACACCTGTAATGGCTTCCCTCTGGTACATAGTTATACTTTCGATGTTATACTTATACAAAGTATCTATTTTAGGTTGTTGTTGTTGTTATTGGTTTTAACGCCATTTTTCAGCACAAGATAGGCTATACATGGTGGCCAGTATAAATGGTGGAGGAAGAACCTGGGAAACCCCCCCCCCCCGGAAAGAAACATAAACCACGAGAAGCTACTGGCAAGCTTTCTCACATACCCACATTGACCGATTCCGAGACTCGAACCCATGCAGACATAGATGAGATAGCAGTGATCCATAACGGAAAGCGCTTTAGACCACTCGGCTACTCTGGGCCTGTCTATTTTAGGTCAGAGTACAATGTACCACTATTGTTACATGCTATACATACTCAGGGACGCAATTCATGAAATCCAATAGATGTCACTTAGACAATGTACTAAAATATGTCTTTGATCCTCCAAGTTGGAGATATGATGGTCTCAAGGTCAAATTCATGGGAAAGAAAAATATAACTCTGTGACATCTACAAAATGGAATAATTATCTTTGAAACAATGAAAATATTTTAAAGAACCTTTAGCACATTACAGTGAAACCTAGATTATCCCATTAATTCATGTCCCACAATGCCAACATATAGAAGTGACATAAATCAGAAATATGTACAACTGAATATTACCTGAAGCAGTTATTATTAAGTGTTGTTATGAGTACCTATATATTATTTCTTAATTAATTATAAATGTTAATAAGAAAGAACAATATAAAAGAGATGACGTTTATTATTTCACCCGATTACCTCTGATTGCTGATGTGACAATATATCATATGTCATATAGAAATCCCAAGATAATCAGTCAGTATTAAAGGTATTCTTTTGTCCTAGCTAATGTAATTAACTGTTGATTAGCAATCAATGTTGACTTAACAAGTGATAGTTTTACTGACACAAGTAGGAATAGTATCCATACCAACTGAGTGGACCTTGATCTGCTCTTAAACATTTTCAGATCTTTACAAAAGTTGAAATTTCCTTAATGACTGATACATATATGATCATTTTTATCAGACCCATTTAGTCCAAATTGTTCCAATTATAGTTTAGTTATTTTTCTTCAAAATTGTATAATCCTGATGACCAGTTATCTGGACAAAGTTCATGTTGACTGATTGCTTCAGATAATACATATGTTACTGTTAGTGCCTTAAATTTTCAGTCATGTCCCAAAAATCCTACCTCAAGGTCAGGGTTACTGTAAGTGAATATGTAAGTCATTAACCCATTTCCTTATGCAACCTGTCACATACTTTGATTAAACTTTACTGGGATGGAAAAACTTGATAATTCAGTATTCAGATTTCTAGCTCAAAGGTGAAAGTCTAAATTAAGGAAATGTTAATGAGGCATATCATGTGCTATGGTTCTCACTTGAAATTTTTTTCAGTTTTCAGTGACCAGTTTTATCATGAAAAAAGACCACACTAGAAAGTCTGGCAATTGTGTATAAAACATCTACTTTTTATTTAAATATGATTATGACATGTACAATCATATCAATTTATGTATATACATTTCCACTATCACAGTAATAATTTATCAATATTTCACTTTTTTGTACTTAGAGAACACTTATAGGGCACTAATCATGTCTACTCATTTATACATGTATTGATGGTAAAATTTTGTCTCCCTCCCACATTTGATTTGGGAATGGATCAGTAAATACCAATGCTGTTTTACAGTTTGTTTTACAAGATAAGGTTTTATGATAGATGATTACTTATCAGACTACAAGTGAAAGTTTTAAAGAGGCGAACCAAATTTTCTTTTTTGAAAATGTATTATTAACTACTTCAGCACTTGAAAATTCTGATAGACTGCTGGTTTGTTTCATCTCACACTGGCCTGATTAAAGTTATGTTCAGATTTAAACAACCATTAACACCCATGTCATATAACATTAGAGACGAGAAGTAATTAGTAAATTCATGTTGAAATGTTATTCATTGAATTGTCAAGCATCTCATCTAAGATAAGATTTTAAATGTTCCTACAAGGCCACATGATGCAAACACAACGTTTAACAATACTGGTATTTTCATTTAGACAAATTCTTTTTTTTTTCAGACACCAGTAGAGCAGCAGTTGAACATGTACTGAATATTTTGTATTCATTTATTGGCTTATTGATTACAAAAGGTCTAAAAAATACTGAACAAAATTAAACTTGAGAGAGAAAATCAGATGCAGTCAGAAAGATGTTTGGGACATCTATACTGATAAAATAGCTTTGATCATCAGTATTGAAAAATTTAGTTTTTGAATTCTTAATATTATGGTGTTTGCATAGGTTTAATACAGGAGTTCAATTAGTAACTTGCATCCTTCATCATTTTCTCCTTACTCAACCAACAAACTCCATAGTAAAAGATGAGGTCTTCATTCTCACTCGACCGACAAACTCCATAGTAAAAGACGAGGTCTTCATTCTCACTTGACCAACAAACTCCGTAGTAAAAGACGAGGTCTTCACTTCATTCTTACTTATCCAACAAACTCTGTAGTAAAAGATGAGGTCTTCATTCTTACTTAGCCAACAAACTCCGTCGTAAAAGACAAGGTCTTTAATCTCAGATTTAAAGTCGCTAAGAAAATTCTTTAAACTAACTGTGATTCATTGCTCTCAGTTTGGTGAAATGTATGCAGAAAACTACCTTGGTAATGACATGGGTGAATTTCATCAATTTTGTACTCCAGTTGTGTTATTGCAAAATGCAGTGACGCACATAGATTTTTATCAGTATTCATATCAGATAACTCGGATATGATTTTAACAATAATACTTAAGCTAGACCCAATCATTGATTGATATCCTGCCTCGCCCTTTCCCATTTAATGTCAAATTTATGAAAATTATTTTGTACTTCCTAGTAAATGTCTTTTTCCTTTGTAGTACTTTTCATTGATTAAAGGACACTCATGTGTTCCTTACAATTGTATTGATATTGACTACATGGACTGCAACAGCTAGCAGAGCTGTAGTGCTATGTCCCATCTATTGAAAATACGTGTACTTTAAATTAGGATTAAATGTATGCCATCAGCGTTTCCGTTGACATATCTCACCACAGGCCAGTGAGAAAGACTTGTTCATAGTCCTTACATTTTTTGGGAGAGTACTTTCATAACAGTACTCGGATATTTCCTTGACACAGTCTCCTTCAAAATATTCCTTTTGAGTTCTTTACGGTTTTGTCTCTGACAATAAAGCATGTTTGAATAATGCTATCAGTTTCATTATTCAGTTTGTGGGAAAGCTTTTGTTGGCTGACCAAACCCTCTTTTTCAAAGTTTTTATCACCTCTTTCCTACACTGGCCTTTGAATTGTTATATCTGGTGTACTTGGAGTTATAATGCCTATTCAGTTTAAATTCTTTTTAAATGGATATAGTCCAAGAACAAATTAAAAAACTGTTCCCCTTCTTTTTGATAAAAGGTAAATATTAGTTCACTTCTCATGAAATATGTGACACACTGTCTGCTTTCCTTTTCAAGAATGATCCCATCTCAGTGGATGACAACACAGCCATGCATAAGAAAAATCTCATTTTAAGGAATCACATTGTGACACAACATAGTGAAAATTTCACTAACATGTATCCCAAAAAGTTATAAAAGTTCTATCACATGTCCAAATATGCAAAGTTCTAATTGAATTCCAGTGATATTCCAAATAAGTTCAGATAAGTTTGAATGTTGAATGTGTTGATGTGTTTGTAGTCCCGAACATGGTAATGTGCCAATGGACTGAGGTGTAATAACGTCCTAGTGTTATTTTAATGTTACAGTACCACAATTAATATAATCCCAAAACATTTTTGTCTGAATTCTCAGTAATTCCAAATTATTGTTTCTGCCAAAGAATATTACTGATAAGCACTTTGTATTTTCAGTGAGTAATAATTTGAATAAATTATTTTACCCAAATGAAAAACTGAACACAACAATAAGATTGATTCTGCTTCCAGATGTGAAGGCAAGAATGAGTAATTTCTCATGTAAGCAACATTATATAAAAAGCTAAGACAACAAAAAAAGAACTAGCATGATGGTCATAAGTTAATTTCTATAACATTCTAAATTGTCAGTAAGGTAAGGTCTTTAATGATAAAGAACATGGCAAAACATCAGGTACTCCAGGTTTTTCCAAGAGGGAATACCAACGCCCAACACTCAGAAAAAGATAAACATGTTTACCTCCATTAATAATGATCCTGATATTTAATCACTGCTCACAGAGAAATATTAGCTATGTATTATGTTGTTTATGAAATCAGTGCCATAGTCAGTTACACTATGAATTGATTTTAGACTAAGGTCAATTTTACAAATTACAAATATACGTAATATATTAAGAAAAGCCAACAAATAATACAAATTAAACATGCATAACAGTGTTCATTGTATGTCTAGTTGGTCTCTTTTTGTCACATATTTGTTTTATTCAATAACAATTTTGTTGGGATCAAAGAAGCCATTGTTCAAGTTATTTAATACATCGCAACCATATTACCAGTATAAAGCAAGTAAAGCTTATCAATTCCTTCTAATTTATACTGCTATCTTCACGCACACACACACACACACACATTTGATATGAATATCATCATCATTAACCTGTGTAGATAACATAAATATTGATTATGACAATAAAGTGACATATAAACATACGATGAGCTAAACCAGTAACGATAGAAATGCAACTAAAACATTTCAAAGCAAAGTTTACATTGCACTCTTCTTTTCTGGAAGTCATGTTGTTCATAACAGGAAAACACCTGAATGTAAAAGTACCTGAGTCATTCACTTTCTCATGAAGTTTATTGCCATGCATCCTTTTGATGTATGTTTTGCTGGGCGGTTGAAATGGCACTGGATTTACATGGTCATAGCTGAAAGTACAGGTAGCACTTAGTGTACTTTTAAACTAAATCCATCGTGCATTTGTACTTTTGCACAGTTTGTATCACATGACCATACCTGTAAATATCATGAAGGTAGTTGTCTCAGATTTGTTATTTGAAATCAGCATTCTTTGTCTGTTGGGTTTGACCGCATTGGCAGGTTCTCATAACTTGATACAGTAACTTGATACAGTGTAATTTGAAATCAGCATTCCTTGTCTGTTGGATTTGACCACATTGGCAGGTTCTCATAAATTGATAGTGTTTTTTGAAATCAGCACTCTTTGACTATGTTTGTTTTGACCACATTTTCAGGTTATTATAACTCAATACGGTATTATTTGAAGTCAGCACTCTTTGACAATGTTTGTTTTGACCACATTTTCAGGTTGTTGTCATTTAATACGGGTACCATTTGAAGTCAGCATTTTTGACTGTTTGTGTTGACCACATTTGCAGGTTATTTTCATTTTAATACAGGTGTCATTTGCATGATTCAAGTTCATTACACTTTAGATGGAGTTAAATCATTCATTGGAATAAATAAATAACGACCAGACAAAGAAGTGAAGACAGTAACATGTAATGGAGACTGTTGGATTAAGCAATTCAGAAGACTGAGTAAAAGTTCATATACAGATAGTGAATATGCAAAAGTCTAAAGGTAATAGACAAAGCAATATGTACATATACTTCCTAAATGCCTTGGTGGATTCTTATTAAAATTGGCATGAAATATTATGATGCTAAGATAATTCAGTTTGAGACTTTCTTGCTTGCCTCTTTTTATGTTGACATTCAGGTCACAGTCGTAGAGAATATGCTGTAATAATTTCGTTAAAATTTAAAGCAGAATAACAAGATTCATCATGTTTGTTCATCTGGTGATTATATGAGGACCTCTATAGTCATTAGAGGGTTGGAGTATTTTTCCTGCAGTTGAGAGTAAGGATACACCCTGCTGGTTGTCGCAGACCTAGCAGTTCCCTTTGCCCTTATACAGGTGGATTATGGAGGAGTCTTTGAATTCCTGGGGTGATCATGACTTGTAGCCACATTAGTAAAAACAGTTGGTGGAGCCTTTCTATCAAGGCTGTGCCCCCTTCCTTGAAGATTTCAGCTGGGATGGAGTCTGAGCTAGGTGCTTTGTCGCTGGAGAAGACATCCTGAGAGACTGTTTGGTACTGATGCATTTCAACTTGGTGATGTTCAGTCGTTTAGGAACCTTCTTTCCCTGTGGGTGTCTTTTGGGCTGAATGTGGATGTTTATATTGAAATACTGATAAAGAATTGATTAAATAATGTGTCCAGAGGACACAAATACCCTTGGCTTTGGCAATGCAGATGTTTATATTGAAATACTGATGAATATTGTATAAAATTATTATAACAAGATTCATCATGCATGTATTGAACCATAGTATAACAGAAATGATCAAACTGTTTTTTAATACAAATACAGATGTAATTCCAAGCTTCTTGCTCTTTTGAATCTTTCATCCCTTATTTTTGTACATTTGATAGACCAATTAATTGTTTCACTTTGGTCATGTGGTCTGCAATAGTGCTGCATTGTATAGAATCCTGAAGCATATAATACAAAGAGAGGACACATTCTTTGTGATATTATGCACAGTTATTACAGCATTTTTACCTCACCTGGCATATGGTTTGACCCAGCATTTGCAATGCATTATCTATCATGTATCATTTGTCATATTAAGCATTACTAAAATTCTTCATGAAAGCCACTGGCTCATCTTTGTATTCAGACTTGGTTCTTCGGGACATATTCAGGATTAATGTCAATAACAAGCAAATTAGAATTTATGTTGGATTGTTGTTTTTAATCAAGTCAACCCTAAATACATCTTGATGAATTTATTGTTGCTGTTGTTGTGGATTGAAGGCAATTTTACAGGAAGGTGTATCCTTTAACATTTGAAGAATAGAATGTAAAAGCACTGCATGCACTGAATATAGTGAACTACATTTCAAGCTGCAGTGGCTTAGTTTAGTTTTTATTTCAACTTTTATTGTTTGGAGAATTAACAGCTAGTATATAGAACATGGATACAAGTATCCCCAAAGGAGGTTACTGTGACTTCATGGTTCAAACTGTCTTTGAAGGTTTTTTGACAGTTTGGGAAAAATGAGGTAGAATTTTCAAGGCCTTGAAAGTTTGGAAAAATCGAGCAGATTACCCTGAGGTCATTAAAAGTCTTTGACAATTTAAATAAACCCAAATATTTCAATTTCTTTCCATAATCACAAATAAAATTGTCCAAGATTGTTAGATTCAAATATAGTCAATTTTTCCTGGTTTCTTTCTTTTGCTGGCCCAATCAGTTTCATTTCATCATATTGTACTTTTTTGCATTCATTGTTTTCTCATGAAACGAAACGTGTATACAAAATGTTAGCGAAAATAGGTCTTAGAAATCTGTGTTTGTGGTCTTTGAAAGTTTGGGAAAAGTCTTTGAATTTATCATTTAGTCTGTATGAACCCAGGATTTGAGAGTCTGTGATATTTGTTTCATAGTTCTGACTGGCATTGCCAAATGCAATGGTATTTGTGACCCCTGGACACATTATTTAATAAATTCTTCATCAGTATTTCAATATAAACTTTACATTTGATTACAGATGTTCACTACTTAATTAACCAAAGATGATTTTGGTATATATCACCAGAAGAAAGCAAGACAAGCCTGTATCAAAAGCAAGATTCTTGATGTTCCATGAATACATTTTAGAAGATTGATCTTGTTTTCATTAAGCACTGGTCTATCTTTAGAAGCCACTTCCTAGCTTTCATTACAGGTTCAGTCATTAGGCTGATTCTCTTGACTATTACATGTTTGTCACAGGGTTCAGTCATTTGGCTGGTTCACTAGACTATTACATGTTTGTCACAGGGTTCAGTCATTAGGCTGATTAACTTGACTATTACATGTTTGTCACAGGATAAGTATTCTGTTTTAATAGGCATGACTTTTGATACAAACACACCAGTCTTTCCATTTCATTTTGAATAAAAGATGTGGTCTTAAGCATTCACCAGAACAATTAATATAAATTTAAAAATGACCTTTTATTGATTTGAATAATTTTTTAAAAATATTTCTATTGAATATGTGGCATGTGACAGTCTAGAGAAAAATATATTAAGTGGTTTTAAAAATAAATATATTTTATCACATATTTATATGAAAAAATACTCCCAAGTTGTTTTGGAGCATGTAATGTACATTTCAGAAGCCAGATGTCTGCTGAAAAAGATCTGTCAAAAATTTTAAAAAAAACTATTTCCATTATACTTTATGTCTTTTTTTTTTTTACTTCTTTTTTGCAGCATTGGGTACAGGTCATTTTTCCACGCCATCAGAGGACAGATAAAGATGCTAGCTAAACTTTCCGAGCAGAGCCCACCTAAGCTTCAGTTGAATACTATGGAAACTATGCCAGAAACAATAGAGAATGGAACCCTTTCCCCAACTATCCAGTCTATAAACAGCGCAGAAAGAGATCTCACACAGGACAATACTAATGGTGTCTTAAAGGAAGAGAGACCAAGTGAATGTTCTGTTTCATGAGAACATGACACATTTTGATAGTGGGCTTTTTTAAAAATTGTTTGTCTCAAAATGAGGCCAAGTCAAAATTTATCTTGACACAGACATTCTGGAACTGTTGTTTTAAAAGAGATCAAAAGTAAATGATTTCTTGTGTGTGATATTAATACATGTGCTATACAAATTTCTCTTTCCTGGAGACTTAATTATGTAACAATGTGCACATTGTCACTAAAAGAGAAGTCAGCAAGTCTTTTTCTTGGTATAAAGTACATGGAGACAAGGTTTTCTTTTAGATATACTAGTGGCAAACACTCGTTAAAAGTACCCAAGATTAATTCATGAAGGATATGCCAATAATATGTATATGTGTCATCATTCTGATAGGATGTGAGAACAAACATGAAAGTGCTATTACAAGAAGGACAGAATTGCACATTTAAAAGAAATGGCTCTATGCTACCTTGAGATGTGCAGTTGTGAGAAAATTGCATCCTCGGTCATCAGAGACCCTAAACTTTCATGAGACAATCACGTTAGCTCTGAGACCAATGATTTAATAAGAAATTGTATACTGTACTTTAACAATGTTTTTATTGCCATAAGACAGTTGTATATTCTGTCATTAAACATTGTCATACAATGCTATTGGAAATGTTTTAGCTCTACTGGTCAAAGACCAGAGGAGCTTTATGAGAAAGACTTTTGTCTAGCAGTCATTAAAACAGGTTTATTTGTACTATTTCTCCTAAACTGCTGGGAGGATTGCAACCAGACTTTACCAGTGATGAAGTAACCACCCAAGAAACCCACATAAATTGCTTGGGGAAGTGGGGCAGCCAAGATAAGTGTAGGCCCAAAATACCCCAAAAATATTTTTTGTTGTGAGGGGGCCACAGACTTTCTTGCTATGCCACTGAACTTTACATACAGTTTTATCAGTTCTAATTGATTTTTAAAAAATAGTTCCTCTTAGACATCAATATAGCCATTATGGTAGCTATTTCAAAAATCTTTTTGTCACTTTTGCTCCTAAACATAAACACAGGGTTTTGACTAAATGTTTGACAGTATGGTGGCCATCTTGAAAATCTTGATATGCCTTTTCCATCTAGATGGTGAATCAAATTGAGTTGTAGTTCTACTAGAAGACATCTTAATATGATTTATTGGATCTAAATACCTATTTTGCCACCATTATCACTTTTCCTCGAGGATGGATGGTTTTCACCAAAACAACTAATCATGATGATTGTGTAGTTTGTCCAAATGAAATGTTGTTAATATATGGTTACATCTACTCTAGTTGTCACTTCAATACTTTTTCTGATACATAGTTGTTCCTAAATGGAAATGGTGCCAATTTTCATCTAATAAGGCCATACAACAGCCAGCATGAGAATCTGTTTATCACTAGATACTTGTATCAACATTGTTGTTTATACCATGGCAGCCAATTTATAGTTCTAAATTAAAATGGTGATGATTTTACCTTTCCTCTTATATGGCCACCAGATGCTTTCAATATTCGGCAGTTAAAAAGGAGAAATGGTCTTGTCTTGGATTTCAGGAAATTCTTTTAGTTCCTAATATGGTCCAAACAAGGCAAAAATACAACATTTGATTGGTTGTAATAGTCATCTGACATAGCAGATGATTTCATATGAAGATTTATTTGATATGAACTTTATAAAACATGTTGATTAGTGTTATAAACAGCTGAAGAATGTTAGGTAGTTTATTTTCTATTATATAATACATGTCTAATGCATACAAATTCAAAATACTTTTCATCACATAAAATTAGTTACATTTTGCAATACTAAATAATTTTTTGTTGCTATGTGACATTGTTCTAATTAAGCTATGTTTCATAATAAATTTATAAATTGATATAAACAGTACATGACCTATTATTCTTCAGACATTATTGAGCTAGGTGCCTCTGCATGTAGTTTTAAATAGTTATATTTACTGCTTTGTTTATGAATAAAGATGACTGTCCTTTTTTCTTTATCATGAGCCAAAATAGTTATAAACATTATAGCCAAGGAGAGACAATTGTCTTATAAACATGATAGAACAAGGAAAGACATTGTTTTATAAATATTGAGTCAGTGAGAGACATTTTTATAAAAATGATAGCCAATGAGAAATTTTGTTTTATCCATTGGTAGCCAAATAGATGTTTTATCAACAGGGTAGCCAGGGAGAGACATTGTTTTATAGACATGGTAGCCAAGGAGAGACATTGTTTGAGAATATGAGGGATAAAAAACATGATATTTATGAAGCAAGAAAATGTATCATACTATTAGGTCTTCTTAAAACAATGATATCTTGATTTGTGAGACAGTTTGTAATATGTATATATATTTAAAGACATTAAAAGGTTTGGAAAAACAACTCAGGTTGTTTCATAGGTGTCAATTAGTTCCCTTATTCAAAACAATTTTATTTCCTTAAATCAAGTCAAAGTGTAATTTTCTTTAACATTGTTTAGCGTTTAGTACTAATCAGGGTCAGTGCTGTTTATTTTTACTAAAACATTTTAAATCAATCATCATAGTTCCTGATCTACCAGTGTACTGTACAGCAGCATAGACCCTGGTCTACCAGTGTACAGTACAACATCGTTGACCCTGGTCTACTAGTGTACTGTTCAACAGCATAGACCCTAGTCTACTAGTGTACTGTACATTAGCATAGATCCTGGTCTACTAGTGTACTGTACAACATCATAGACCCTAGTCTACTAGTGTACTGTACATTAGCATAGATCCTGGTCTAGTAGTGTACTGTACAACATCATAGACCCTGGTCTACTAGTGTATTATACATTAGCATAGGTCCTGGTCTACTAGTGTACAATACAACATCATAAACCCTGGTACTGTATAACATCATAGACCCTGGTCTACTAGTGTACTGTACATTAGCATAGGTCCTGGTCTACTAGTGTACTGTACAACATTATATATCCTGGTATTCTAGTGTACTGTACAACATCATAGACCTTGGTCTACTAGTGTACTGTTCAACATCATAGACCCTGGTCTACTATTGTACTGTACAACATCATAGATCCTGGTCTACTAGGGTACTTTACAACTGCATAGACCCTAGTCTGCTAGTGTACTGTACGTCAGTTTTGTGTGTGTTTTTATATACATATGTAAGGATGATCATTTCTTAAATGTTGGAGTATTTTAACTTCTTCAAAAATTTATACTTTTTACATAGAAGGGTCCAAAACCAGCAAATAATGGGATGGTATGTGTTTTCATACTTTAGTCTTAATTGAATATTTAACCCGAATTAAGTGTTTTTAGAAAAATATGCAGACTAAGTTTGATGTCACTAATTTTCCATGTAATAATTTCTGAATGTCAGTATTTAAAAATTAATCAATTTTCATTGGTTGGAGATCATGGACTTGTCATGTCAAATACACCAAGAAATGTGTATGTTGGTGAGTGACTGTTTCATTGCAAAACAGATTATGACATAACATATTTCTACCAGGTTCTTGTGTGGTCAAGTAGTCTAGGACACTCACATATCACCACCATCACAGATCACTCCCATCTCACCTCCATCCATGTAATTTCAAATCCCAGGCTGGGCCATCATTGAGAAAGTTTCCAGTAGCTCCCATGTAGGCTGGTGGTTCTTCCCAGAATTTTTCTGGGTTCTTCCTCAACCAGATATACTTGCCACCATGTTATAGCCTATCATGTGCTGAAACATGGGGTTAAACCCAAAACAACAACAACAACAATAACATATTTCTACAACAGAAAGCCTACAGAGTGAACTTCAACCAGGGTATAAATTACTGAAGATTTCCAAGGGTCTCATATACTTTAAGACGACTTTTTCATTTTCTTTTAGAATTTTTGTGTGTGTGATTATAAGAGTTCTGTAAGTTGCAGCCATATCATTTAAGTCCAGTATTTCCCCGAGCTCACAACAGTACAATACAGTTGGGTAAAAATGCTTGCATATTTTTAACTGATATACAAGATTTTCAGTTTTGGGTATAATTCACATATTGTTTAAAGGTCAGATATGGGAATTTCTAAAGATATCTTTGAATCTTCCATACCTGAAGAAAACAAACAACTTATTTATGGTAAATTTACATGACATTGTTAATGAAGAATTGCCTTACTAAGTATGAAGCTTACAGATGTCATCTGTGTTTTTAATGCCTACCTCAGAGATGTATAAATAAGTGATATACCGGTATGATACATCATTTGAAGAAAGAGCTCACTAGTTATGGTGTGGGAAGTCAGCAATAGGTTATGAAATGATCTCTGATCCTGTGGAGATTGAAGAAAATGAAACAGCTAAAATTACTGCTACGGTCAACATGCTTATTAATAGATAAGACAAATGAGAAGAAAAAATTGGGACTATTATTGGACAAAATTTCAAAAGTACTGTCTTCAAATGCAGTCGTATGTTATTTCACACCTTTCTTGTGTATAACTTACATTGAAAGAAAAGAAATTCAGATCCTTTTTCTGGTCAAAGTTATGAACAATAACTCTTTTGAAAATAATCTATGGTTCCTTGAACGTGTGCTTGGGGGACCCTGCTCCCTTAATTGCTCATTACCTGCTAACATAATATTTTCCAGGTGTTCTTCATATTTGTTGCTCTTTGTTTTCTCCATGTTAAATCATTAAAGTAACAGGTTTAATGTTCACACTTGCATGTTTTAGCAATTCAGATTTCTGTATCAGTGTAAAGGAACAAATTATTTTTTCAATATTCTTCTCATGCACCAGCACATTTTTAAGGTGTATATGATATGTCTAAATCCTTTTCCAAAAATTTAGACTGGTTTGTTATGATCATTTGATTGGAGAAAAACACCAGACTGAGCATTAGATACTTCTTGTAAAGTTTTTCATAATATTTTCCCTGCATATTAAAATCTGTAGTTTATAATTTTATGCGTCTTTATTCATTTTACAAATTTAAACAAGGGACAGTTTGTGACCATATACTGCACAGAATCATTCTTTTTTTATTCAAAATGACCATGCATGACACTTCTACATTTGAGACTGGTCAGATTGTTAAGAATGATATTACACATAACTGAGACTTAGTGAAGAGAGGTGCAGTCACTAGATTGGACATTCTAACTCGGATTAATTTTAATGTTGAATTTCACTATTTTGTTTGGAGAAATTACTCGACCAAATTATTTTTAATCATCACAATAAAAAAAGCAAGAATATTTTTCATTTTGAAGAATTTCTCCATAATTGATCTTTAAAATAGATAATGTACCCATGCATTTCATTACTAAAGGAATGGCGGCATTATGCGAAGATAGGAATGGGAGGTATGTATATTCATAAAACAAATTGTCACATTGTACATGAAAAATTTATTTTCAGGTATGTATATTCATAAAACAAATTGTCACATTGTACATGAAAAATTTATTTTCAGGTGACAGAGTATCAACATTTTTACAAGTATTAGCTGGACCAAAGTTGTTGCATTTTCTACATGTACATAATCACAAAACAATGATTTAACAATGAGTCTACTGATACGATCACATTTGAATTAAAATTTGCATAGAAAATAAGATTGAATTTTATTGTTGTAAAATAATTGCCAACAAAGGGACTCAACTTACTCGGCTTATGTTGAATTTTTCACAAGCTGCCGATCGGACATTGCATGTTAACAATGATTTGTGTTACTATTGAAAATCTCTCATTCATCAGCAAGGGTACCCTGACAAATGCATATTAATAGGAGTATAATTATGTACAATAGATGCAAGTAATAATGGACTCCTTTTCCAGTTTTGGCTTTATTGGTACAATAATGGGAGATTGTCAAAAATTACAAAGCATACAACTTTTTCTTTTTCTTTTTTTATTATGTAAGGTAACACTGACAAAATATATTTTGATTTGTTTTATTAACATAGTTTTATGGTTTTTGTATGAAAGGTTACACTGACTAAGATATTTTGATTTGTTTTATTAACCTGGTTGTAAACTTGGATTACTACATGCTTTATTAAAGATATAACTTACTGTAGGATTCTTTTAAGAACATAGCAAAGTATTTTTTAAAATAATTTTACATTGAAAAATCCATCTGTATAATACAAAAAGCTAATTTAAAATTAAAGATGATAAAGGATGTTAAATCAGAATGTATTCAGGAAGAAAACACTATCAGCTCAGAATAAAAATCAACATGATAAAGACCAGACCAGTTTGTGACTGATGCAAATTTTGGTAAATTTAATGCATTTGATACACATCTTGGTAAATTTAATGCATTTGAAACACTTTTGGTTCTGATTTTTTAATGTTTTTTTATTCAATTTATCAAACATTATTCACATTTTGATTTACCGATTTTGTAACAGGATCATAGATTTTGCAAATTATATCTTTGAAATTTACCATAGGTTGTGAATCCAGACTGGCATTTAAATTTCTTTTGTCTGCACTTATTCCATAAATTTGATACATGTACCATTTTTAGCAAGGCCAGCAATTAGGATTTAATCTACATACCAGTCAGAAATATAAACTGTCAGACGTTCTTTTCTGCTGGGTCAGTTGGGGCTTTTCTTTGGCAACTTTTAAACACCATAATCTCTTCTTAATTTTTTTGCCACTTAAAGCAAACAGAGATAGTTATTTTTGATATTGTGTTTTTCCCAGTCATCATAAAATTGAGTGCAAGTCAAACATTCATTGCAGTTGTAAGACATCTATCTCTCTGGTACACATACACAGATAGCCAAAATCATGTGCAGTTTTATAGTTCATTATAACATGGTATTATGTTGAGCAATCATTTGTAAAATGTCGTTTATCAACCCACAAATTTGTGTATGCCCACTGAAAAAGTGATACCTATCATGAATTTGAACATTCTCTCATTTTATGGCATCTAAATTGTCACAACAGGGTATCTTTAAGTTCATTGTCATAGCTTAATCTTCCATGACACTTTTTTTTGGATTCTTTAACTTCTGAGTCATTTGAGATTTAGGTTTGTAAATTTGTATACTTGTACATCATCATGTCAATTCTGAATTTGGGGTTCTGACTTTAGGGTCAAGGTTATGACTTCACATTTTGAAGTTTTCCATCTTTTTGTGATTAAGTGATGAAACTTTACATCACTCCTTTGTAAAAATACTGACCATGGGAGCCATATACATGTAGCATATTGTCTTATAGTGAAGCAGCCTTAAAATGAAGTACATTATAAAATGACTACTACATAGAAGTCGGGACTAATGTCCTATGTTGAGGGAAAGTTGTATTTGTCATCTTTAGAAAATGTGTTCTGAATCACATTGGAATTCCTTCAGAGTCAAGGTCACTGTTTAATATTTTAAGTTTTCATTAAACCTTTTTTATTATATATCATTAAACCTGTTAGAGATTAATTGATTTACTTTTGTATCATTATCATATGCACGTGCATCACATGGCAGGTCAGTTTTTGGCAATTGTTTTATTTAAAACTTTTTCAGTTTCCTTTCCAGTCAATACATTTAGAACTATATCATCGCTAAAAGGTATGTTGCATACCTCACTGGCAGTAGTATCTTCAGGGTCAAGGTCACAGTTCAATACACTTTGTATTTCAGTCATATATGCCTTTCAATATTCAAACATTTCTTGAAAGCTGGATGAAGATGAGTCTGCTTATATATGTATATTGTCACTAACATATTGCATTATGCACTTAGGATCTTCTCGTCAGGTCAGAGGTAAATTTTTAAGTCGAGGGGAGATTCTGCTGTATATATATTAACTAAGGTAGACAAAAACAAATCTTGTTAGAGAGAGCCATTAATACATGTATAGCAAAAACAAATCTCGTTAGAGCCATTATTTAATACAACAAAAACATCTCTTTTTCATCAAGGTCAGAGGTAAATTTTTAAGTCAATGGGATATTCTGCTGTATATATAAACTGAGATAAACCATGGGGTACCTGTGTTCCTCAGTTTTATGGCATCACATGAATCACAATCAAGGTTTTATCATCAAGGTCAATGTCTTATGTCAGTTTTATTTTTGTGTGCCACTTTACCATTTGCAATGTAATTTGGTTACTTTGCATGTCTATCCAATAACTTTACAACTCTGTTATAAAGGCTATAGTCGTATTTTATTATTTTGAAATTTGTAATAATCATCTGGGAACAAAATCTTCACTGAATTTTGTGGGACCTTTTAAGGCTGAGTGGTTGAAAGCACTACCAATAACTGCCATTTTACCCCTGCCTACATGGCTTTGAGTCTTAGGCTTGGCCAATGTGGGTAGTGAGAAAGCTTTCCTGTTACTTTCCCATGCATCATAGTGTCTTTTTAGGCTTTTGGGGGTTCCTCCACCAATTATACTGGTCACCATGTATAGCTTATCGTGTGCTGGAAAATGACATTAAACACAAAAATGCAACTGAATTTTGCTGTTATTTCATTCATTACTAAACTGTTGATTATTGAACCTTTCCACATTTGCCTGCAGAGTTAATAAAATTACACAGTAAAGAAGCTGGTTATTATAAGACAATTTTCTTAAAAATACATTAAATCCTTATGTGTTTCAAATCATGTATGAGATAATTTTCTTAAAAATACATTAAATCCTTATGTGTTTCAAATCATGTATGAGATAATTTATTAAAAATACATTAAATCCATATGCTTCAAATCATGTATGAGACAATTTTCTTAAAAATACATTAAATCCATATGTGTTTCAAATCATGTATGAGACAATTTTCTTAAAAATACATTAAATCCATGTTTCAAATCATGTATGAGATAATTTTCTGAAAAATACATTAAATCCTTATGTGTTTCAAATCATGTATGAGATAATTTTCTTAAAAATACATTAAATCCATGTTTCAAATCATGTATGAGATAATTTTCTTAAAAATACATTAAATCCTTATGTGTTTCAAATCATGTATGAGATAATTTTCTTAAAAATACATTAAATCCTTATGTGTTTCAAATCATGTATGAGACAATTTTCTTAAAAATACATTAAATCCATATGTGTTTCAAGTCATGTATGAGACAATTTTCTTAAAAATACATTAAATCCATATGCTTCAAATCATGTATGAGACAATTTTCTTAAAAATACATTAAATCCATGTTTCAAATCATGTACGAGATAATTTTCTTAAAAATACATTAAATCCATATGTGTTTCAAATCATGTATGAGACAATTTTCTTAAAAATACATTAAATCCATGTTTCAAATCATGTATGAGATAATTTTCTTAAAAATACATTAAATCCATATGTGTTTCAAATCATGTATGAGACAATTTTCTTAAAAATACATTAAATCCATGTTTCAAATCATGTATAATTTTCTTAAAAATACATTAAATCCTTATGTGTTTCAAATCATGTATGAGACAATTTTTCTTAAAAATACATTTAATCTATATGTGTTTCAAATCATGTATGAGAAAAGTTTCTTAAAAATACATTAAATCCTTATGTTTCAAATCATGTATGAGACAATTTTTTTAAAAATACATTAAATCCATATGTTTCAAATCATGTATGAGACAATTTTCTTAAAAATACATTAAATCATTATGTGTTTCAAATCGTGTACGAGATCGGTTTAAGAAATTATCTGCAAGCTTTTTATCACTATTAATATTAATTTAATTAATACGTACTAGACAATCATTTAAAATTTAAGTTTTCCTTTAGAAAAAAGAAATTTGTTTTAAAAGTAGAAATTTGCACATTACAAACATTGTATAGAAAATGTCGTACAATAAATTTACTTTTGAAATGTTTCACAATTCATCAATTAGGATGTGTAGAAGATCATATGAAAATGTTACTTTGTCCAGAATTTAAAATAATAATTGGTTCAAGATTGCTACTGATTTATGATCTTGACAAATTATCAGCTGCCAACATCCAACTCTTTTCCACCAATGTGGTGTTACCAGGGATTTCACCAAAAAACTGTTTATTATATCTTGTTGGGCCTAAACAAAAATGCTGATGATATGACATCATACAGAGCCACTCAACAACCATCTTGAAAACCTTGTTATCACCACTCTTCCTCATTTGGAAAGTCATATTGATATGGGGTTTTCACCAGGAGACTTCTTTTAATGGGTAGTTGGTCATCAATTAGAAAATGATTCCAATCTTGTTCCAATAATATCACAGTTGTGACTGTCTAGAAAATCTTTTTTTAGGATAATAATCCTAGATTGACTGTCATATGTCACCAAGGGACTTCTGATGATGTCTATTTTATCACTGCTTCTCCTAAGCAGAAAGTATATTGACATGGAGTTTTCAAAAGACGGCTTCTTTTAATTTCTATATGGTCCTAACTCATATTGATGTAAATATAACTTCCAGTCCAACCCAATGTTGGCCATCTTGACATTGATATTGCTACTTTTACCAAATGGATGGCCATATTGATATGGGTTTTCATCCAAAGATTTCTTACGGTTTTGGTGTTGTATTGTTTGGTTCAATGCTAATTTTAAGCACATGATAAACTATACATGGCAGCCAGCATATTTGGTGGAGAGAAGAACCACTGACTCACAGAAAGCTACAGGTAAGATTTCTCACAGACACTTGTTGTTTAAGTCAAGACTTGAAGTCACATGCACCAACATGAGATGTGTGAATGATCTGTATAGGTAAATGACTTAGACCACTTGATCACCCAGGGTCCATGACCTCTTATGATATTTAGTTGGTTCTAAATGAAAATGGTGCCAATCTTACATCCAGTATGGTTGCCATGACATCCTTCTTGAAGGTCTTGTGATCATTGAATGGATTGTCATATTGACATAGGGTTGACACCAAAAGATTTTGATATGTCTTGTTGGTTGTAAATGAAAATGGTACCAGTCTTACCTCCAGTATAGATGCCATGATTTCCATGTTGAAAATCTTGTTGTTGTAAGGTTTACTGTTATTTTTCAGCATAAAATGTTTTTTCCTAAATCAAAACTGTGCTGATTGTATCCCAAATGATGACTAGAGGCTAATTTAACAACGTTATTATTGCCACTCAACAATAACAATGATGGTTTCAATATAAACGAAGAAATGGTCATGGATTCCTGTAAATTCTTTTCATGGGGTGGGGTGGGATGTTGTAACAAAAAGAATAACATTTTCTTACCACTTTTTTATGCTGGACATTTGAAAAATAGATAATTTGTATTTTATATTTATTCTTCTTAACACCTGGATAATAAATAAATTGTGCTATCAACTTTATATTTACTCTTCTTACAACATGGACATTTTTTGCTTTCTAAAATATAATGTTGCAAAATTCTCAGTAAAGTTTGACTATTAGTCTTATGTGATGTGGCAAATGAATCATTTGCTCATAAAGTATACATATTACAAGTGCATGATGGTAATGTATATTTTGATGACACATATAGATTCATGATATTTTGGGGGACACAAGTTCAAGTGAATTTACAATTGCAAAAAGAAGTACAAATGCCTGTGACAGCAGGATGTGCATTTATTTGTAGAATCGGTGTTAAATTTTCTCAGATACTGTTAGTAACTATTAATGAACTATTTGTCAGAAATGCTTATCAATATGTATGATAAGTAGATCTGTGTATATTGCTATATGCATTTATTGCATCATGCTCTTGCAGTTTTAACTGTCAATATTAACTGTATATATTCACTGTAAAAACAAATTAGTATGGAGAAGCAAATTGAGACATGTAATAAAGTATGGTATTAAATATAGTGTTACGGCTTTTTGTTACAACAGGACTTGAAATGTGATAAATCACCTGCATCAGTAGATGGCAAAAGATGGGTATCACTTTTCCAGCAGGAGAATATGAAGTGTATTTTTCAATTTTCATTTGAATTTGAAAGTTTTGAAAGTCATATGCAAGGAATTGAGCAATTTTAATGCACTGAATCCATGTACATTGATTGATAAGCAGTCCATTCTATTTAGGGTCCACTTTGATGTGTTCACTGATTCCTTATTTTGCTACATTGATTGATAAGCACTCCATTGTATGTAAGAAAAACTTTGATGTGTTTCACTGAATTCTTGTGTTTCTACATTCATTGATAATCAGTCCATTTCATGTAGGACCCACATTGATGTTTTCTACTGAATTCTTGTCTTTCTACATCGATTAATAAGCTGTCTAGTGTATGTTGGACCCACTTTGATGTGTTCCACTAAATTTTTGTGTGCAACATTTCTTTTTAAGCAGTTCATTTTACGTAGGGTACATGTTGATGTGTTCCAATAATTGCTTTTATTGCTACATTGATTGATAGACAGGACATTGCATGTAGGGCCCAAGTATGTGTGCCACTGAATCCTTGTACTGCTACATTGATTGATAAGCAGTCCATTTTAAGTAGGCCCCACCTGGATGCATTCCACTAATTCCTTGTGTTGCTACATTGATTAATAAGCAGGACATTGTATGTAGGGCACACCATAACATGTTCCACTGAATCCTTTTTGTTGTTGTTGTTATAGAGTTTAACGCCATATTTCAACACAAGATAGGCTATTCATGGCAACCAGTATTAATGGTGGAGGAAGAAACAAGGAGAACCCCTGAAGGAACCACTGACCCACAAGAAGATACCTGCAGGCTTTCTCCAATCCCCACAATGGCTGTGCCTGAGACTCAAACCCACACAGACAAAAGTGAGATGGCAGTAATCCGTAAATGTGAGCGCTTTAAACCACTTGGCTGCTTGTGATCCCCATTGAATCCTTGTATTGCTACATTGATTAATATGCAGTCCATTGCATGTATGACCCACCTTGATGTGTTCCACTGAATCCTTTATTCATTATGATTAACAAGCAGTTCATTGGATGTAGGGTCCACATTGATGTGTTCCACTGATTCCTTGTGTTCTAACATTAATTAATAAGCAGCACATTGTTTGTAGTGTCCACTTTGATGTCTTCCACTGAATCCTTGTATTGCTACATTGATTGGTTAGCAGTCTATTGTTTGTAGTGTACATTTTGATGTCTTCCACTGATTTCATGTATTGCTACATTGATTTGTGGAATTAGAAGAAATTTGTTGTTGTTTTTAACCTTTTATCATTATATATCCTGTTTGAACAAAGCAAGAAGTTAAGTAAATGCTAATTTGTGAACCATCCCCCATATGAGTCCAAATAGATTGTTGTTTACTTTAGATTCTAGAATGGCAATAGGTCATTAATGTGGTTCATAATACTGTATGTACTACACCGTACCGATCTCTGGGAATTTTAGATCTGCCGGTCATAAATCAGAAATGTACTACAGATTAGCTTGTTCTGCATTGTCCATCTGTCATCCATCTGTTTTTCTTAAATATGTGTGTGTGTTGTATGATTTGGATTTGTTAAGTAGTTTTAACAATTTCGATGTCATATCGCTACGATGTCTGCAGTGTGGCAGTTTATAGTAATGACTAGCACTAGAGTGTGCCTCAAATATGCAGCATGATGTCCCACCCAGTTACATTATCCTGACACATTTGCCAGTCTTCCAAGACATCCAAGATGGAAATTCTAACCCACTAGGCCACCTGAGCATTCCTTTAATAAACTGGGATAGCTTGTCATGCATTGCCCATCTGTAGTCTGTTTTCTATCCATTGGCACATATTTATTAATACTACTTCACCTAAACCACTTGAAACTTGACACATTCATTTGGGAAGGCCTATGTAAAACTTGTGCTAATTGAACATTCAAAACCACCATTTTATATGCTCTAATATGGCTACCATCATAAAAAATATTTCTATTGCTATTTCATCTGGATGGAAGGTCATATCAACATAGGGTTTACACCAAAAGAAATCGTATGCTATTTGTCTTTGTAGCGATTGCAAGGGTTGGGGTGGGGTACTTCCAATATATTAATTGAAATATTATGGCGGTTCCATCTTGGTTCGTGAAGTTTAAAAGTTAAATTACTGACGAAATAGATGTACAGCATTGAGCCCCCAATCAGCACTGCCGACGGTTAAATTATATAGAACACGAAGATGAAATTCAAAATAATAATTTAATAAAGTCGATAATTTTAAATGATAAACTCAATCACTCGTCTTCCAAGTGACAGCCTACTTCATCCCGTGATTTACAGTGTGAATTCGATTTTAACCTGGCCTTGGGTTCTACTCATCTCTTTATTTCGTTACTCCCACTCCTCCTGGACTTCAACTCTCCCGACTTCTCTCCTTTCTTCCGTCTCTCTATCGGAGACTACTGGGACCACTGTCACTGGTCTGTCCCTCAAAGCTTCCTTTAGAAGCTGCACTTAGAATCCTGTCCTAAGATTTTTCCCCGCCAATAACGCATGGCTGATCGGAGCTGCTATCTTCTGGCAATCTAACGAACTATAGCAAACTAAATCTTCTGGCAGGTTTAAGGATATCATACTTAGTCCAAGTCAGGGTCCCACCCCTATCTCGATTCTGATTGGGTGGCGCTGTGACCCTGTCCAATTCAACCTGGCTGTCAGTCTGCGGAACAAGAAGTTAAGACACGTCCACTCCTTCAGGCAACTTCTTTGATCTGCACAAGCGATTCCACACCTAGGTGATAATTGCGCTTCTGACGGCCTTGGTCGGGCTTCCCACCCTAGCCACGGCAAACTTACGTAAGGGATAGTGCTAGCCTGCGGGCATGTTTAACATTAAGCAATGGTTTGTCAAAATTACTTTGAGTATACATGTTTCTATATTATTCTGGGTCGGGCAAAACGTGACACAAGCACACACACACACACACACACACACACACACACACACACACACACACACACACGCTTGAGAATAAAATGATTTTATTACCTCAAAATTACTCCAAATGCAAAGGCATTACTACACGAATAAAGAACAAAATCATCGTGATACTACAAACCGAGTACAAACATGAATATATATATATATATATATATATATATATATATATATATATATATATATATATATATATATATATATATATATATATATATATATACACACAGTGCGATTATAATATTCCAGCGCTTCTGCTCATGAAAGCAGCGCCTACTTTCTCTGTATGATTCACGTATCTGATATGCATTTGGTACTGCTGCAAGAACAGTGACCATCGCCATCAATCGTCCATTCGATAATTTCTCCTGCGCGAGATAGGCGAGTGGTTGGTGGTCGGTCTCCAATATGAACAAGTACCGCTCGAACCGTGATATTCCGAATACGATTCTGAGACATTCCCTCTCCGATACAGAGTAGTTCTTCTCGGCAGCAGACAACTTCTGACTGCCTTACACGACAGGAAAAAGCGTCCCATCGTACTCCTGCAGTTGTACTGCTCCCAGTCCAGTGTCGCATGCGTCGGTGCGAAGAACGAAGTCTTTTGCCAGATCCGGTAGACGGACAGCTGCGTCGGATGTAAGTCTATCCTTCAGCCTTTGGAAAGCATGGTCACACATATCGGTCCAAAAACTGTCAGGTCAGACAACGGCCCCGCAATCGCGCTGAAATTGGCCACATACCTCCGGTAATACCCGGCCAATCCCAGGAATGACCTCACCTCAGTTTTCGTGGTGGGCCGTGCGGTGTTTCCCAGCTGTTCCACCTTTGACTTCTCTGGGGACAGTGTGCCTAGGCTTAGGGTATGTCTTAAATAATCCAATGTCCGGAACCCAAGGTGACATTTGGAAGGGCGAGCTGTCATCAATCTTGCTGGCAGGTTTAAGGATATCATACTTAGTCCAAATCAGAGCCCCATCCCTATCTCGATTCTGATTGGGTGGCGCTGTGACACTTCCAATCGTCCAAGCGGCCAATTCAACATGGCTGTCAGTCTGCGGAACAAGACGTTAAGACACATCCACTCCTTCAGGCAACTTCTTTGATCTGCACAAGCACTTCCACACCTAGGTGATGATTGCGCTTCTGACAGCCTTGGTCGGGCTTCCCACCCTAGCCACGGCAAACTTACGTAAGGGATAGTGCTAGTCTGCGGTCTTGTTTAATATTAAACAATGGCTTGTCAGAATTACTTTGATTATACATGTTTCTATACTATTCTGGGTCGGGCAAAACGTGACAGTCTTGAATGAAAATACTGCTGATCTGACGTCCAGTATGGTTAACACAGCAGCCATCTTGAATAGCTTGTTAGCCTAAACGCAAAGTCATATCGACATTGGGCTTCCATCAGAATTCTTCTAGTGTTGTCTGGTTGGTTCTAAATGAAAATTATTCCAATCATACATCCTAAATATTACTGACTTTTGTGACATTTAATGATCTAGTAAAATTTGGACTTTTTGCCCATGACCATGTTGATGTTTTTGCAATCTATGTACACACTGTAATATCATGAATCATGAAACTTTGTGATGGGATACATCTTGATGTGCACTGCTACAACATTTCAGTAGTACGTATACATTGTTATGGCCCATATTATATGCTTCCTGTTCATTTCAAAAGTATTTTACATGCTAGAATCATGAACTTCATTTGTATGTCAGCAACTACTGTACTCTTACAACAAAAGAAGGTCAACATAACCTATATTTCATCTTTAGTCATGTTTTGCATTTAGCTCATCACCAGATGATATTTTTGCATATAATATGCATTCTGTCCTTATTGCAAATTGAGATCTCTCTGACTTGGTTTATCCTTCAGAGATTTGTTTTGAAATATTGTGTGTTTAAAGTTCATTTATTGGGTCCTATTCATGCTCCAATCATGACACTGGATACATGGATGCATTTCTGTTAGTATTACACCCTTACAACCATAGAAGGTCACTGTTGCTCAAATAGGTTGAATTGTTGTGTTTATGACCACACACACACACACACACACACACACACACAGTATTAAGAAGTTTATATTGTGATAGGTTTCCCTCAACATTTTAACTTTGGATAGTAAATGTGAATGAGTAAAGAAATTAAGAAAGTGGACTTGTTCATGACCTGAGCTGTAGTGGCTAATCAAGATAATTTCCACAGGCAACTGTGCTTGTACAAATGGTTGTCACTTCAATGTTATTGAAAGCCTTTTACCCAGTAAAAGCTGGGGATGGACAATGAAAATACAGGTGTACTCCACTTAACATCATTGATGAGAGCATCAAAAGTACAATGCAAATTGAAAATACATATTGTGAAACAATTATTCCCAATCTAATTAATGTACTAAATGTGAATGCATCCACATAGGCAAAAAATCAACAAGATTTAACAAAAACATGTATTTATTTACCATTGAAAATACATACAGATTACATCAACAAAAAAGTTTATGACATTCTTAAAGCAGTTGAAGTACTGTGTGAAAATAGTTAAACAGTGCACAAAAATCAACAGTACATGTAAATGACATTCTAAAAGTAATTGAATTGTTTGAAAATATTTGAAAGAGGTCTTGTAGACTGAGCACGTACATTAGTCTATTTAATAGTAGAGTCCAATTGTGGAAATGTGATATGAATACTAGGAAAGCATACCAAATATTTGGACCATGCTTTCTGTATTAGTTAGCAGTGTCAGATGCTTAGTAGAGTTGTGTGCGTCTCTTGTTTGGCTACCATGAAGACTATCGATGAGGTAAAAGTGAATCACACGACTCGTAGATAAAAGTGAATCACACGACTCGTAGATAAAAGTGAATCACACGACTCGTATATAAAAGTGAATCACACGATTCGTATATAAAAGTGGTCTAAATTATTTGAAAGCATAAAAATAAAACTACAATGAGTGAATCAGAGCCTAAATAAGTGTACCTGTAGCTTCTCAAGCAGATTTTAAGACAATGATCAAACGATAACACAAACAAATTAATATCTGGTGTTTATCAACTTATTACAGACTAAAAGCTTTGTATGGGTGATACTAGTTACCGTTGACTATTCTGGTGTGAGTATTTGGCAGTTTAATGTTTTTGTGGGTGCTATGCAAGAGAAACTATGAATCAACGACCCTTTGAAGCGATAGATTGAACTTGATTGAAGAGTTTTTGAAGTTGTAGTGCATTTCCATTGACATAAACTTTTTGGATCACATTTATTTCTTCCAACTATTGTCAGTGGTAATTGTTTTCAGTTAGTATCATAATGGCTCATACCAATGTTCTTTTAAATTTCCATTGATATCATAATGGCTCATACCAATGTTCTTCTAAATTTCCATTCATGTCATAATGGCTCATACCAATGTTCTTCTAAATTTCCATTGATATCATAATGGCTCATACCAATGTTCTTCTAAATTTCCATTGATGTCATAATGGCTTATACCAATGCTCTTCTAAATTTCCATTGATATCATAATGGCTCATACCAATGTTCTTCTAAATTTCCATTCATGTCATAATGACTCGTACCAATGTTCTTCTAAATTTCCATTGATATCATAATGGCTCATACCAATGCTCTTCTAAATTTCCATTCATGTCATAATGGCTTATACCAATGCTCTTCTAAATTTCCATTGATATGATAATGGCTCGTACCAGTGTTCTTCAAAATTTCCACTGATGTCATGATGACTCTAACCAGTTTTTTGCTAAATTTCCATTGTTACGTATATTTGATATGTCATTTATAATTATTTTTTATTGTTTGTTTGTTAGTTTCAAATTTGACATTTTAAGTTTAAGGTTCGTTCATTGGGAGGGGGTGACCTGTACTTTACAGAATAAACACCAGGTGTTGACCTCATTTCATACCTGGCTTCAGAGTTGTAAACAAGCTTTTAAAATAATTGGTTGGTTCCAAGGACATAATGGAGCCTTGAATAACATATTTCTATTTTAGTCCTGTCATACGGTGGGTACGTGAGTTTTTGAACGTAAATTTGTTCTAGATCACGTGATCCCTTTCTTGTTTACGTAAAAACAGGTATATAAACTATTTTTTGGAGCGAGCTATTCAGTAGAAGATGGGCTTTTAGAATACTAAATTGTGTGTTATTTTTAATTGCCTTGTACTGGAAATTATGTCAATTCGTTTTGATCAAGAGGAATTATTTTGTTATTTTTCTGGAAAAGAATTGTGCTCATAGATTTTTATTAACAAGAACTGACTTCATCAAGTGACATCGTCTTCCATCTTGGATACTTCGCTGGGATTCGAACTTGGAATTATTTGGACATTTTATTACCAGGACTTTTGCAATTTCTCTGGTGGATAATATTTTGAATTATTTTTGGATTAATTTTGGAATTGAGTCTTAAAACCGTAAGTTTATTTTTCTTTTCTGGAAAATATTTGTGCTCAATAAATTGTTTATTAAGTTTTTTTTACAAGCTTGTTATTTTCACTCTTTTTATGTTACTGTTTTTTCGAGCCTAAGCACGTAACACCGTTGATATCATAATCGCTCATATAAGTTTTCTTCTAAATTTCCTTTGATATCATAATGACTCAAACCAAGGTTCTTCTTAATTTCCATTGATATCATAATGACTCAAACCAAGGTTCTTCTAAATTTCCATTGATATCATAATCGCTCTAACCAGTTTTTTTTTCTTCTTCTAAATTTCCATTGATATCATAATGGATAGTACCAGTTTTCTTCTAAATTTTCATAATATTTGTTAACCATTGATAAAGAGAAACTAACGTTTAGAAATAAATATCACAAAATCAAAGAAGACGTCATAGCAAACAATAGTGATAGTTCCTTAAAAAAAAACTGTGTCACTATCAGGTGGTTTGCTCTGTGCATTCCATGGACGGCGCTTTAATGATGGAATACTGCATTTTCTTACCTATCCCAAAGCTGAGCGTTATTTTACTAAATAAACGAAGCACAGGACAAGAGATGGGTTTATGAAATTTCTTAAACTTACATTGTACATTGGCGTGAATATGACACGGCATGCAGTACTTATTCAGAGACCGAAAGGATAAAAAATAACTATGCGAGTTTTAAATTGTAATTTGGAAATTATTATATTCCAAACACAGAAAGAGATAAAAAAAAAATCAGAAATGGGTCGCTTTTAGTCCTAGATGCATGTGAAAATTCATTAACTATGGCGTCCATAAGCCTTTCTTGACTGAACCCCCCCCCCCCCCTCAATGCATTGGCAGCCCATCAGTGAATGCTTTTCCACAACCACTACAAATACCAATAAACCTTTACCAACATCGAGAAAAGACAGTTCTACACAACGTATACGTCGCATTGAACTAAAGATTATACAAATATCGAAAGATTAGCATTAGTAATTTGATTTAATAGGATCAGGAGGTAGCCTAACAGAGGGGTTGATTAGTACCTTCTTCCTACCTTTAACTTTTGGGTTCAAAGTGCTGTTATAAAATGCAATTCTCCTTAGCCACTAAAATAACCTGGCATGGCTTCATAGTGTGTCTCAAGAAAAAATCTCCACCGTGACTTAGTCGCATATCCCAGTCAAGACGATTAAAGCTACGAATCGTATGGAGAGGTCGTCGGTCATTTTACCTGACGTTTCAAGAGATGGCAGACTGAGCTGCATATCAGAAGCCTGATTAGACCTAATGGACGGTGCCTGGTCTTCATTATATTAAAAGGTCAGTGGCTTCGCCACCATGACCTTCTACCTATTTTAGGGCCCCTTGTGCACCATGAATAGACAGATATCTGATGTGATTTTTAATACATACCTCACGTCTGCGTGGGCAACGACGACTCTGATGCTGGCTGGGTCACAGCATAGGGACACTGACCTACACATTAAGAACCTGTAATTTTAAAAAGAATAAAAATTAATTTTAATATGCACTTGCATCAATCTCGTTAAACACAACGTGCGATGTGGTCGTCGCTGGCAACACGTGAGTTGCGGTATACCACAGAACACCCTTTCCGTTGCTGAAAGTCTGGAACTTCCTTCCATGATGATCACGAATTTGAATTATAGTGCTGTATCGCCCACTAGGGGCATATATCACTGTTTAAGTTTCCAGCAAAGCTGGATATTTAATTTCTCCTGGGGGTGAGGAATGGTGCCGATTCCCCAAGGCATTTATGTACTCAAGGGGTACTATTTATTTTGGTCGTCAGGTCGAGGTTGCTATTAAGTAACCATCGACCTGAATGGATGACCTTAGGTGAGTGGGAATAGACCCAACACACACTCAGCCCTAACAGCCAATTATATGTGTTAATGGTGTGAAATGGCACAAGTGGAGGTACTAGCAATTAGCTTCACATCTCCGCCATTTTGGAGTTATCCGAGTTGTGGCAATAAAAGAGAGGTACCATTACGCCCAAAGATGTCGTACAGCCCGTAACATCGTGATTCCATGCTTAATTCAATTAAGGTCCAGTTATTACTAATGGACAGGAAAATGCCAATAATGTGTGAGCCACCTATGCAATTAAATCAAATCAATGAAGTCTTAAAATTTGTAAAACTATTTTAACTTTGCAATATTTCTAGTACAAAGTGTATATGTATTAAGTCCTTAACAAGACTGAATACTAAGATGTCTATATGCGACATAAATAAGTATAGTCACTGTTTGGTAAATATAACTTGTTAATATTTAACGGTGTGCACAAAAAATCATCAAGTCAGGTTTCGTGAAATAGATTGTTCGAAGAAGGTTCTCGTACGTATCCTGTTAACCAGGCAATGAAAGCAATCTGATTCTTTTCTGTGTTGCTTTATCTTGTCTGTTAGAGTAGCCCCTAATGTCAGGCTGCCACTTTGTTCTCATGGTGTCCCAGCATATGGCTGTTCCCTTCTACCAGCATTTTCCTTTGTCCTGGGTACTTTGAAGTTGTTTCTCTCCTGGTGTTTTTTTCCGGGTTTGATCCAGCGGTGATGTCCCTTTATCCAAACTTGTTCCCACTTAAATTGGATGAACTCTGTGCTGTTTTGAGTTAATGGAATCTACAGCCCATACGCCCCAGCCCTTATAGTTGAGTTGGGGGTCTATATGCCTAAAGTTAGATAAATTTAATTGCAGCCTTTTTCTGCGGGGCCTGGTATTCTTGGACTTTTAGACTACCTCATACTGTCTAACTTGGGATCATAATATCTGGACAGATTTATTTTATGATATCTGACCATCTACTTATATTTTAATTTTTGGCTCTCTGACTTTAGAACTTGATAGGTATTTGGTAATTATTATTTACTGTCAATGAGGCTGTATTGAGAGGAAAATTAGAGAAGGTAATAGTAGTCAGGGTAGGTTCATATACTTATTTTATGGGCTGTTTTTAAAAACCATTTTTTAGGGGGGGGGGGGGGCATTTACATGGTGTCTTTTATTCCGTAATTGTCTTCATTATCCATTCGCAGTGCTTTGCTTACCCTTATTACTTTATCTGCCATCTACTTTGTTGACTTGTTTTTATTTCCGGAGTGATTTGATTACTCAAAGGGCTTTGAGTAATTTTTCAAGGTTCCCTAGTTTGTTTCTAGGGTTACCTGCATCTTTATTTTTCGGTTTGGTTATTCAATGGATGAGCCTTGCCCACCGTATTGTATGTAGGTTCCAAGGACGGTTAAGATCTACCTGCTTTTTCCTAGTGGTGCTTCCATTCCTTTAAGAGGCTTTCTTTTTGGTAGCCTACCCCGGGAATACTCTAGTACTAGTTTTTATGTAATCCTTTTGGTCTCTCTATTTTGTTTATAGGGTTACTCGCATCTTTAATTTCCGGTTTGGTTGCTCAGTATACGAGCCTTGATCATCTCATGCCCACCGTAATGTATGTGGGTTCCAAGGATGGTTGAGATCTACCTGCTCATTCCTGGTGGTTCTTCCATCCCTTAAAGAGACTTTCATTTTTGATGATTACTTTTGGTTTGAGCTAGTACTAAGTTTCTTCCTTAGTTTTTTCTTCTTTTTCTACTCACTATTATGTTCTTTATTTTCATATTTTCTAAAAAAAATTTAGTAGCCCTGTTGTTTTAAAAAATTAAATTATATTTTTTAATGTTGTTTGGGGGTTGATATTTGTTAATTGAATTAATTCTGGGTATGTATATGGGGCGGCAATGATTTGTTGTTCGGATCTGAATTTGTTCCATTCCTTCTTGGTTGCTGCAGCCTGTTTCTTTCTTACCCGTTTCTCTGTCGCCAACTGGGCTTTCCTCGTAGCAGCAACTTATATGCCCTTGCTTAATATCAGTCTCCAGGTGCCTTTGTCCTCGGCCAGCACTTCCCAGCCATCAGATGAGATGTCGCATGCCTTCATGTCCCTCTTGCACACATCCTTGAAACGGAGTGAGGGGCGGCCAATTCTTCTCGTGCCAGTGGCCAGCTGTCCATATAGGATGTCATTCGGCAGCCTCCCATCCTCCATGCATCGGACATGACTCAGCCATCTAAGGTGACGTTTGCTCAGCAGGAAAAACATGCTCAGGGTATTTACACGCGCAGGATCACGCTGTGTGAGACACGTTCTTGCCAGCTGATTTTAAGGATGCGTGTAAGGCACCGTATATGGAAGGAGCCGGCGCTGTCGCCTCGTGCAGGTACTCCAGGTCTCACTTCCATATAGAAAGGTGTTGAGAATGCAGGCCCGGTAAACTTGGACTTTGGTGTTCTCTGCCAGCGCGTTGTTTTCTAAAACCCTCTTTGTTAGCAGTGACATGATGGTGTTTGCCTTTCCAAGCCTACCGTCTAGCTCCTTATCAAGCGAGAGAGTGTTGGGGATGGTTGACCCTATGTAGGTAACGTTGTTGACTGCTTCCAGGGTGACAACGTCGATTTTGATGGAAGGGGAAATGGTGGTATCTTGCAAGCTGACATTAGTCTTTTCCAGGCTAATGGTGATCCCAAACTGCATGCAGGCATCAGCAAAACGGTCTCCCAGTCTCTGGAGATTTTCCTCGGTGTGCATCACAAGAGCCGCGTCATCTGCAAAAAGCATCTTCCTGATAAGCACAGTCTTCACTTTGGTCTTTGAGCGCAGTCGTGCCAGGTTGAACAGCCTTCCATGGGACTTGGTGTGTAGATATTTGCTATCAGTGGACGAGTTAAAGGCGTAGGACAGAAACAAGGAGAAGAAGATCTCCAATATGGTTGGTGGCAGCACACAGCCCTGCTTCACGCCGCTCATAACTGGGAAGGAGGCTGAGGAAGATCTATCATACAGAACTGTTCCCTTCATATCTGCATGGAAAGAGATTATCATGCTTCGGATTTTTTTTTTTTTTATTTTTTTTTTTTGGGGGGTGGGTGGGCAACCAATCTTACTGAGAAGTTCAAAAAGGCCCATCCTGCTGACTAATTAAAAAGTCTTGGCGAGGTCGATGCACATCATGTAGAGTATATCTTTTTCATGAACCGATGCGTCACGATTTGATATATCCGTTTATCAAAACAATCTTGAAACAATAAAGCAACAAGCTTTTTAAAATTCAGCAATTAATGTATTTCCCTAAAATACAAAGTGAAAATGTACAAAAGAAACTGTAGGTATTGCGAATTAAATCCCAAACGATCCAAGAATTACAGACAACTCCTAATGATTAAAATTCTGAATAAAAGTAAGAGTAAATCCAAATTAAATCCAACGCTGGAAGTGTTGATATGCTTGTTTCATCCCGTATAGTGATGACATGCCAACATTATTTTGTTGAATCGTCATCATTTAATCCATGATAATAACCTTTTTAATATTTGACTATAAATTCAAACCTTTAATTCCAAGAATGTTAATTTTGATGCACTTTTTTTATCTCCATTAAATAAATAATTTGAATAAATAAAATTTCAGTCCAAATTAACTACTGGACACAACAAAAATACAACCTATTATGTTAAGATATTACAGACCAAATAATTAATCAAAAGATTTGATAGACCTATATCTGACCTCAGGCCACAATTAGCAGTTTCTAATAAAAGCAACCTATTAACTGCTGGAAAGTTTCCTTCTGGCTCCAGATGTTTACAAGCTGAATGCACAGCGTTAATTAGAAATCTATTTCTAAAAATATATAATAAAATGCTGTAAACAACAGGTAGACCCATTATTTTATGATGGGTTTCCAAAGTTCTAGACTCAGATTAAAATAAACATGTTTACCACACAATCAAAATCAATGAGTTAGGTCATGTAGAAGAAAGTGAACTTTTTTTTTTATATAGGTAATTTCTGAATACAATTTTTCGTAACATATATTGAAATAAAAAAATCATAAAACTAAACCAAATACTGCAAATTAAATATGTTTAACACCAAATAATTCTAAATATAACAATTTAAACAAATCATTATCAAATATTAACACCCAAATCCAAACATTGGAACATCCAAATCTGTAATTAGACTAACTAGGTTAACTAACTTGCCATCCAGTTAGTGCGCATACTTTGTAAATAACAGTGATTTCAAATCCCAGCTGTCAAATACTAACATTTTCAAAGCCACTTGGTGATTAATTGTTTCTCAACTTCCAGCTTAGTCAGGGCGTACTCAGTTAAAAAATAAATTCAGAACCCAACGGGAAATAAATCTCATGAGATAAATGTAAATATTTGTTTTTTTATGATGCCCGACTATCTTCACACTATAACACAGGAACGTACCAGTAATACCGCAAGCAAAGATACTAGAGAACTATTAGACAAATGAAAAACGAATATGCAGACAAAATATAAGCACAGTTGGGCACTACTGAAGCGATTGTAATAAAATTACTCATGAAAATATTACGACACGATTTTAGTAGTAAATTTCAGGTTCAGAAATTTGACATAACCGTGCCTTTGGTGGCAATAGACTATGTTACCCAGAGTTATGTTGATACAAACTGGCAACATTATTGGGCACAATCATTTAAATTTAAACGAGGAATAAATACCGACGATAAAGATTATAATGCAATGAACTAACACGTTCTTTGCATCAATTTGTAAATAAAATAGTGTTATGAATATTTAATTTAGTGTTATGAATATTTAATTTAGTTGTGTCATATCTGTAATTGGGGTGTGAAGTTTTTCCTACCATATATTTTTGTCACGATTATAAGGGATAAACAATGGTTACTAACATTTAAGTTCAAGGCCTCACATTGCTTAAGAGTTTGTGGAAATTTCTATAAGTTGTCTAGAACGTTTTTTTTTATTCCGTCGCGGTCAAGTGATATATGTATATATATGGAGAGAGTTTTAGTCAACGAATATTTCATATCTATTTCATATAAGTCTTTGGAAATCCATGATCTGAGTTTGCAGCTGTTCAGATATAATTCTCGAAGAATTTTTTATTTAAATATTCACTTGAACTTCTAAGTACTATTTGACTAGGGATTATCACACTACTTTGGAATTATTATGAACTCATTTAAATAGATTCTGAATTACACCACTGTGATACAGACGGACAATTACGACTACTGCAATGATCAACGTTATTATTTTTTATTTTACTCTTTTTGTTACTAAATATATATCATTTAGTAAAACGTCACATAGAAATCTATCTACTTAAAGAATTAGCATAATGGCATTATCATTCAATTTGAACAAGTCCTCCAGTCTGCTTTGCAACTGCTTCGAGCTCTGCCTGGAAGCTCATCATAATATGTTTGAAGTTGTACCTTAAACGACTATGAAGTATTATTTTTGTCAATCTCTACTTTTCTAAATATGCCCATAGCACCATCTACAACAAGTAAGTGGTGATGATCTTTTCAAGTAAGTGGTGATCATTTTTGTGTCCAGGTATTTTAAACAATTTGTTAAAAGATGATGCGTAACGCTTTGCTTCTTACCTTAATATTAACTAATAATGTTGCTGAAAAGCAAAATTGAAAGCAGTGAGATTAGCAAGCACGATTGTGAAGAAAAATTAATCAATTAAAAGTTAATAAATTACCAGTAAGGGTAACTTCATAAAAGAAGAAAGATTCCAATGAGTTGAACATGGAACACTTTCAAGGGAATGTTAAATGCAAAAGCCAAAATAATAATTGTAGAGCAAGACTCCAAGCACGAATATAGTAAAAAGTTAGATAAACTCAAGATGAAAAAAGTAGTTCCGAAGTATTATCAGCTTCTTTCGCAAATATCTTTCACTGGATGCCACTAAATCGATTGTGTGTTCATTTGTACTTTCAAGACTAGACTACATTAACTCAATTCGGGCTGGTTCGTCTCAATGTCTACTTCAGTAACTTTAAAAAGTTCAAAACACAGCTTCTCGGATCATCATTAGAGTGCCGTAATCAGAGCATACCTTCCCGCTGTTCTGTACCCCACATTGGCTATCCATTCGATCCAGAATCAAACACAAAATTTGTTCTCTGTGCTGCGTTTCACTAACGGACTCCAGTCCAAAATATCTATCTGGCCTCACCCATGTGTATACACCAGCAAGATACTTACGCTCATCTTCTGACGATCGTATACTCATCATTGCCACTATGGAAATGAAGTCATATGAACAACCTTCTGTTGCATACCAGGGCCCGGCAATGTGGAATGAATTGTCCATTGAAATGAGACCCAAAGATACAGTGATCCCTTTCAAGAGTTCTCTTAAAACTCATGTTTTTTGACTGCAAGAGGAAACTTAAAGACCTACTATTTGTACCTTAAATATTTTCAGCATTTGTTATGTTTTCTGATTTCATGGTGTTTTTTTTTTTATAGTCATATAAGTTTATATGTTGTAAAGCGCTTAAAGCTTCTAAAAATTAGACTCTATACAAAGCCATCATCATCATCATCATTATTGTTATTATTATTATTATTATTATTATTATTATTATTATTATTATTTACAAACTGTATTATTTGATTGAAAATGTAATTTTTTTAAAATTAGAAATAGATAATATATATTCCACTCCAGGAGTGAATATGCAACGACTGCCTCTGTTTTTGTTTTAAAAATTAGGGGATTAATTTTTTCACTCCAGAATATGCAAAGAATGCCACTATTTTTGAAACATTTATGTATAATATGTCACTTTTAAAAGAATGAGTTAAATGGGTTAAGGACTTGGAAAACATTAACCCCGGATATCAGACTAAGGCATACCCCATGCCATCATTTATTTGTATACTGATGTTTGCAGGAGTTAATATGATCTTCTTTCTGATTTAATTTATGTCCTTTCTAAGAAATACTTCGACTACGCTGTTCTTCTTTTTGAGACCTCACATTTGATTTCGTTGACCCTAAATAACAATAACAAACTCAGTAATATCAGGATAAGCAGCGAAACGTATTCGACGAGGACAGAATTGAATGATCCTACAGTCTGTCAGACTATCAATAATGCCATGTAATTATGTCAAACAAATAACCAGCATGTTACACTATCAATAATGTCAGGTAATTATATGACACAATCAACCAGCATATCACACTATCAATAATGCCATGTAATTATGTCAAACAAATAACCAGCATGTCACACTATCAATAATGTCAGATAATTATATGACACAATCAACCAGCATATCACACTATCAATAATGCCATGTAATTATGTCAAGCAAATAACCAGCCTGTCAGATTATCAATAATGTAAGGTAGTTATATCAAACAATCAACCATCATGTCACACTATCAGTAATGTCAGATAATTAAATGAAACAATCAACCAGCCTGTCACACTATCAATAATGTCAGGTAATTATATGACACAATCAACCAGCATATCACACTATCAATAATGCCATGTAATTATGTCAAACAAATAACCAGCCTGTCAGATTATCAATAATGTAAGGTATGTCACAGAATTAGGCGAAAATTTGAACTGATTTTTGTTGTACTTGAATTGCAAACGAAACTCACCATTTTCTTGATTACGTCGTACACGCATTACCTGGGGTGATTAAGTGGCGTGTAACGATTTGCATGTGCCAATTTGTAATTTACATGAAGTCCGAAATACTCGTTTTACGTGGTGCACGGCAAGCTCGATGTGATTTATGTTCACCTATTGAGAGTATATAAGGCGAAGGATTTCTCATTATTATTTACGGGAACTAAAATATCTAATCGAAGGATAGATAACCTCGTCTTGCAAATCTCCAGCCAAAGGGGTGAGTGTTAAATTTACATTTCGTTGTATTGTGAATTTTATTCAGATTATCATTTCGTATAATGATGCCCTTATTGCAATTAAACGTGGAATATTTGGAATTACTAGTCACTTTTAGACTTTAAATACAATATCGTAATCTACGGCTTAGATTATTTTTGAGACAACTATTATTAGTCTGGTTTTGTTTATTATAGCTGATTCCGTCGTTGATTCCGTCGTTGATACCGTAGAAGTACATCACTGATAGCGCATCTAATAACATCGTTGATACCGTAGCTGCTAATAACATCGTTGATACCGTAGCTGTTAACACATCTGATACCATCTTTTGATAAACGTCTTTGATATCGTCTGATTTGTTGTGGGACATCTATTGTTTGTTCTGGAACATCTCTGTATAAATATCTGAATGTGCTTGTGCCGTTAATTTGTGCAAACGGAATTGAAGTATCTGTCTGTGTGTCGAACTGTCTGTTCGTCAACATCTGTGTAACATGTAAATATCCGGAAAGCTAGAAGTCCGAGTGTCGGAGCTGTCTTAGAGTTGTAAAACGTCCGGGTCGACATCTAGGGTAGTGAGGAACCGTTGGTTCTGGTAGATGTTGTATGCTGTCTGAACGTATAACTGTGGTGGATCCGTGTAGGGAAACGTCCGATAATAGTATTGGTCAACCCTCGGTTCTCGGGGAAACTGGGAGACGATTCAACTGTTGCTGAATCGTGCGGTTATACAGGGGAGACACATAGGTGTATTGAAATTGTGATATAATTTAATACATTGTTGTATTTGCATGTTTATGTCAGATCGCAATAATATTTCAAGTGATCACATAGATATCAATAAAAGCTAGCAACTTGATTGAATACAAGTATATGATCGTGCTAGTTATCGCAATCCATCGTGCGATAGATAGTTTGTCGTTTGTGTTTATTTTTTTCGTAAATCATACTTGCATTTATTTAACTTTCGTAAAGGATTCTTGGATCTGTGTATAATCCAAGAGATCCCTTTACATTTGTGATTCCTTTTGTATTGTTATTTAATTTGTTCATGTATTGTGAATGGTTGTGAGTTTAATTGTGGGTTGAGTGCATGAATTATTGTGTTGTTACATCTGTATTTTTTTCATTTATAATTTATTACATAAATTTATATTTTCTTTCACAAATTGTGTTTATATTGTTCATTTAATCCACCCTTCTCTCGGTAACAATTCTGTTACAAGGTATTTATATCAAACAATCAACCATCATGTCACACTATCAGTAATGTCAGATAATTAAATGAAACAATCAACCAGCCTGTCACACTATCAATAATGTCAGGCAATTATATCAAACAAAACTACCAGCCTATAATAATATCAATAATGCAAGGTAGTTATATCAAATAAACAACCAGCCTGTCATACTATCAATAATGTATGATAGTTATATAAAACAAAAAATCAGGCTATCATACTATCAATAATGACATGAAATTATATGAAACAAATAAGCAGCCTATCACACTACCAATCGTGCCAGGTATATCAAACACACAACCAGCCTGTCACACGTAATCATATCAAACAAATAACCAGTCTATTTTCCACGCATTTCAACATCAAATCTTTAGTATTGATTTGATTTGATTACTTTCTCAGAATTGACAGAACCCGTTAATTATTTTCCTTTCCTCTCCCTCTTGAGAAGTGCTTAATCTTTTCACTGAAGGTGGAATTTCTCCACATGGAATCATTTAGTAACGCCAGTCAGTAATGTCGTCTGCTTCTAACACGTGACTATAAAACATCTCATTTGTGTATAGAGTTGAAATCTCGATATTGGTAGGTGTGTAACTGATGCTAGATGGTATTCTGTTGCAATGGTCCTTGCTGAAGTTTTGCTCTCTGCAAATGTACATAATAATAATAATAATAATAATAATAATAATAATAATAATAATAATAATAATTTACTTAAGAAGCTCTATGCGCTATACAATACTAGATAACACATGTGGCAACCTGATTATTCTTGGAGATTTCAACTGTCACCTTGACTGTCCTGGAAACCCATACACATCAAAACTCCTAGATTACATTCATGTGTTCGACCTCAAACAGTCAGGTAACTAACTCACCCATAAACATGATCACATTTTAGACTGGATTATTCATATACCTCATAATAGTATTCTATGGTCCTTCCTGGAATTCCACGCACATGCATCGGACCACCTCTGCATTATATACCATCTTGACGTATCAGTCCCTAACCCTCAATAAAAACCTCTGAATGATAAATAGAACCAAACTACTGTATGACATCCAAACAAACCATAACAACTTACTTACATCCCACAGCAGAACAACTCGATAACTGCCTGTGTTGATTGTTTGAAAAAATGCCCCAGCCACCAAGCACATAGTATCAATTCGAACGTGTTATCTGTGGTATACCAGTGTTAGTGACCAGCTTCACACTGCTAAAAGAGACAGCCGTTAGCTCAGAGGGTTTGGCTTTCCACCAGACTCAATATTCATAAACAAATCTATGAAGCCGTTAAGAAGAATTTCACAGACATAGTCCCTGCCGAGAAAACAGCCCACTATAGTACTAAGATCACGAAACGTTCCAGCATTAAAGAGCTCCTCGAGATTATTAACAAGCTAATGTTAAGGCATAAATGTACACCATTTCAAACTACCTTCTCTCCAGTTGACCTTCTGGGCCTGTTTGAAAATATCTTCCATGACAAAGTACAGACCATTATAGCTAAGGTTGAAAACATAATTTCAATTGACTCGTTGTCACCATAGAGTTGTGATACAGAATGTTTAGCGGCAACCATTAGCAGCATTTGAATATGTCTCTATGGATTTAGTAATTAAATCGTGATGAAGAAGTGCATGTGAAAGTGATTCAATTCCAACATCACTGCTGCTTGAGTGCTCAGATCCAATATTGCCTTCCCTAACTGATATTTGAATCTCTCTCTCTCTCTCTCTCTCTCTCTCTCTCTCTCTCTCTCTCTCTCTCTCTCTCTCTCTCTCTCTCTCTCTCTCTGAGGAATTACCATCATTTTTCAAAATTGCATTATAAAACCTCTGCTGAAGAAACCAACACTCAACCATAACGATTTAAAGAACTACCGCCCAGTTGCATTTATATAAAAAAAATCTCATCTGAATTCGAACAGTCCTTTATTTCCTTAAAAAATGTACAGTCTGCATATCGCCATTGCCACAGTATGGAAACAATTTTTCTGAAAGTAGATAATGACATTCTTTCTGCTTTGGGTAGCGGAAAGATTAGATCACCGTATCCAGCATGTATTTGGCATTCATGATACAGTCTTACTGTGGTTTAAGTCTTACTTATTCAACAGGACACAAATTGTGTCCGCAAATGGAAGACACTCCAGCACACTCTCTATGTTGTTGTGTTCCACTGGCGTTTATTCTTGGACCTGTTTACTTCATGCTGTATATTAAGCCACTGTCAAACGTTATAGATCATTATCCATTGACTTACCAATTGTGTGCTCATGACACCCAAATATACAAATGTAGCCACCCAACTGAAGTTGACGCTACCATCCAAGGTGTATAGATTTGCATTTCTGATATGAATCTTGGGTGACATGTTACAAGCTGCAGATGAATGATGATAAAACTGAAGCCATTCTGATCACAACACAAAGACTTTCTCATTCACATCCTTTACCTCATACAATAAATATCTGCGACACCAACATTTATATTCATACAGTCAGTACAAAAACTATGTCATAAACATATGCAAGGCTGCATATATTGATCTTAGCTGAGACGCATCAGCTCCATTCGTAAATATTCTTTAGTGGACTGAACTAGAACACATGTGTGTTCATTAGTACTTTCAAGACTGGACTATTGTAATTCAATTATATGTGGTTCGTCTCAATATCTACTCCAGAAACTTCACATAGTTCAAAACACAGCTACTCAGATCATCAATGGTATACCACCATCAGAGTACACCTCCCAAATACTCTGTACCCTACACTGGCTATCCATTCGACCCGGATTTAAGCCCAAACACAAAATGTGATCTCTGTACTACGTTTCACTGACGATCTCCAATCCAACATACCTAACGTTCTTTTGCATACCATTGCCCAGCAACGTGGAACGAATTGTCCATGAACGTATATATAAAGACAAACTGAAATCCTTCAAGAGTGCTCTTAAAACATACACATTTGGACTGCAAGAACAGGCAAAAAAACACAGACAGCGATATGATCAGGTCCCCAAAGGGATCAGAGATAACTGTAATTTTGGGGTTATCTTGAACGGCGTTGATACCCATACACTGTGACATATTTATCAGTCTTGGTGCCCCACTGATATGAACATATCTCAGTTTAAAAGCTTTTCATGCACATGATCAGAAAAAAACCTTTTGATTTATTACAATCAATTTACACGATCAATCAACATTATATCTCATTGGCTTCGAAATGATCTTGACTAAATAACACACAGATTATATACTAAAATGTGCTACATCAAACCGTCAAACATCAGTAAACCCAGCGACGTGCGCGAGCAATTGTATTATATTTTTTTAGCGATACTCAATACCGGCTCGATGATAAACAGGTTATTTTATTTTAAAAATCATAACACATATCTCAACACCTACTGGCATTCACTGGTTGGTTGTAATGAAGTTAGGCGCTACAGGTAACCTTTATATGCTTTTAGTTTATGAAATGTATGTCATTAATAACATTCATTACTGTGAACGACGTTGATCTGGATTGCCTTAGTTGCATAGTGTGATTTTCCCTTTTTTTCTTAATTTTTCAGCAGTGCTCTAGTGAATACAATGTGTGGAGCTAATATGTACCGACATTTTTTCAGTGTGCTGATTCTTTGTATGTTTGAATTATTTGTTTTAATTCATGCAAGAAATTTGGCGTTAATGAAACGTACAAATGACAAATCGTTTCCCAACAGTGTTCTGGATGATGAAAGTCGGACTGCTGATTTTGTCCATAAGGACCCATTAAACGAAGGAAGGTGGGATTATTTTTCTTTTCGTAATTTAAGACATTTTTCAAAATTGTTGGATTTTAATAGCAAGTACTTTGGAAGAAGAGATAATAAAAACAAATCAAATTTAAACGAGGTACGCAAACGATTTCGAAAGAGGCGGCTTCGCAGCCTAGATGGGGAAAATATTGAATTCTTAGGGGCTGTCAGCCATATGAAAGACGTTGAACTTAATAGTCCAGCGAGATATATTATTCAGAAGCGTCAGGTTCAATACACAAAGGACTACAGTTCACACGTAAATGATCCAAAGAAAGCGGAATCCGACACTATATCAGCGGATAGAAAGCAAACACATCGTAATCACACGAACTCAAGACATTCAAACGAAGCTCCACTGTCTTCAAAGAAATTTGAATCCGGCTTCCAATCGGATACCACTGATCGCACATCAGCCGCAGGTGACAAAAAAAACAGACACGGAACCGTACATAGACATAGACATTCTAAACACTCCTCGAGACGTCTTTCTGATTCTTCTGCAATTGTCACGTCAGACGCAGCAGAACAGCATACCAGTCGGAATGAAACTGGATATGAAAGTGAAGATCTTGAACATTTCGATGCAAATACGGATTCTAATTCCAACATCCACCCAGACCAAATTTCTCCTTCGAAACATGCAAACATAAAAGTAGCTTCTAGCCATTCTTACCGCGAAGGATTTGAAACTTTCATACAAAATATGGATGTTAAAAATAGTAAGGGATTATACCCTTTCAATTTGAAGGATGCTTCAGACAGGCACATTCCAAGATTTGATGATATTCCGATATATATGCAACATATATACCTCCTGCTTTCTAAAGAAGATAACAAAGAACCGATTGGTGGACAGATGCCGACCATCAGAGCTGTTAAACTTTCTCCAGGTAAGATTAAAATGATATCCTCTGTCTTTTTCTGTTACATGGAGGGTGTGGGTGGTCGGGGGTATGGTTTTTCATTTAATGTTTACTCGACTTAAAATGTTATATATATTGACTCTGGCACGTCTGTTTAATCAAATGTACTCAGATATATCCTTGAAATTTATGCAAATAGGTATATTCATATGCGCACTTGAATGGATAATTAACGAATATGAAGACTTTGAGGCTTAACTTTCTCTGTTGTTGACTGAGAACATCCATGCTCTCAAGTACTGACTACGAACACATGGCATATCTAATTAACAGTTCAAATGGATTTGATACGCTTTGTTACGTAGATGTTATATGTCAGACAAAATTAGAAAGATGAAATAAATGTTTAAATGCATCTTTTATCATTTTGGAAACATAGAAAGTAAATAAAGAATTAATAGAGTTTTATTAGTTTATAATAATAATTGAAAATCATGCAACGTTTTTATTGAGCTAATTAATGTTGACTTTTCAATTGCTTATTCTTCTTCCTTCTTTTATTCAAGTGATGCAATAACATGATATATATATATATATATATATATATATATATATATATATATATATATATATATATATATATATATATATATATATATATATATATATATATATATATCATCAAAAGCAGCATTGAAATCTGTTTTGGATTTCTACAAAAGAATAATGATAGTAACATGAGAACATATCCAGGCCCGGCCCTACGACAAGGTGGATGAGACAGCCACTATGGGCCCTACGCTTTTAAGAAAACTCCGCAATGCATTGTTGCTTTTTTGCTTGGGGTCCCGCTCATCGTTTGTTTTTTATATGACTCGGTCGGGTTTCGAACACGTGACCTCCCGCATCCGAGTCGGTTACTGTAACAATTTATGCCACCGGAGCGGTTGTACAAAAGTGATTTCGAAAAAGATGTTAAATCAGTGATATAATGTTATACATTACATTAGTTTGAAAATTAGCCTTAACTTAAACTTCATTACAGAAAACTGCAGCAATCATTCTCAGAAAGTGACATTGTTAAACGTCATTGGCACGAAGTTTTAAAAAAAATGTAAACTTCGTGATGAAATACGATATATGACTGGAAACTGCCATTCTTGTAGCAGCTCGATTCACAGCAGAACCGACACCCTGCCGTAAAAATATAATGTTAGAGTAAGTGTTATCGGATATCACGACATTTCTTCTTAGAAGACTTCTGTCATTCGCAATAAAATATAGGGAGTTAAAAAGCTCGTATATTTAAAGACACAAACACTCTGACGTACATATTTTATATTTTATTAATAAACTTAAATCGCGTGGAATTAAAAAGAAACAAAACTGAGGCTGATAAAGGTAAAACGTTCGGTATAAGGTACTGTTCATTATATGATAAGAATTTATACAAATAATAGCAAAAATTATTTTTGCTTCAATTGCTTTCGAACAACTGCAAGACTAGTTTGCCATTTTTATTTCAGATGTTAAATTATTTATCTGAACAAAGTTCAAGCTATTATGTTTGTCTTCTCCACATGTTTACAGACTAAATGCTATCTTGTAAAAATTTATTTTTGCAGATTTACCAATCCTTTTTAAATTGCCGTCAAATAAAACCCACACACAATTATTATAAATGATATTGTTTCATTTCAGTATAGACCTAAAAAAAATTTTTTACCATCTTCTCCTCACATAACTTTACTGGGATGTAATCTTTAGTACGTGTAGTAACTACTGTTATTAAATTATGGAGGGGGGAGGGTGTTTTCTTTTGTTGACTAATAGGTCTCGCAATTTTTAAGTCTGAAAATGTGTCCATATATATATATATATTGTCAATTTTGTTTTATTTTTGTTTTATTCCATCTCCCAACCATATACAGTACAACTTAAGGTTGGAATGTACCATTCGTATTACATCTAGTACACTTTCATAACGTCATACCTGTAACCCTGTCATCACCTAAATATATTTTAATGCTACCCATTGATTTAAATTGTTATTAGCATATTATTATAAAATAGTATAGACTTTAACTAACTATCTAGAATGTTTTCTGACTAAATAAATAAATAAATAATGCTGACCGTGCGCGTTCGCGTGTTTGTAGTGTGCTTGCGTTTGTGAACTTCTTCAGTCCGGTCATTAACAATGGTGGTCTGTTTATACAAGTTCATAACACTAATATTGCTAGTTTCAGTGTGTTTTTTGCTTCGTTAAAATATTTCGTTGCCTATATACAATATTGACTTATGTTATACCTCTATGAATAAACGCATCCTTCCACAGTGATAATTTTATCCCCTTATGAATAAAGAAAACACATTGTAATTTCTTCCACAGTAATCTTTTCTTCTTCTTCTCATATTGAATTAAAATACCTTTCAGCATATTTTTCTTTGTCCGTTCTATGAAGTATCGCTACCCCTTTAAAACTAGTTCTTGGTGAATTAATTACAACAGTCCATAAAATCTTGTTACATGCGACATCAACAATTATCTATCCTTGTCACGCAGTCATAAAGGATAAATGTACTATTCATAACCACAATGAACCATACTAATAATAATCATCTGTATTTTATTGGAGGCAATATTTTCTAACTCATAATCTTGGTTTGTACATTTTCTAATGTAACTGTAAATCCAAACTATTGAGGGAAAAAAGAGGATACAACGAACATCAACCTATAGAAATCATATCATTGGTCGATACTGATCATAACACTATAAGATTTTCCATAATTTATCCCTTGCGCTAATTTATTTGTTCTCACATACAATTGTAGCCATGAATCTTTAACCGTTATTGAATACCATTTTACGTGCTTAGGCTCGAATAAACAGCAACATAGAAAGAGTGAAAATAACAAGCTTGTAAAAACTTAATAAACAATTTATTGAGCACAAATATGTTCCAGAAAAGAAAAATAAACGTACGGTTTTAAGAATCAATTCCAACATTAATCCAGAAATAATTCAAAATATAATCCACTAGTGAAATTGCAAAAGTCCTGGTAATAAAATGTCCAAATAATTCCAAGTTCGAATCTTAGTGAATTATCCAATATGTAAGACGACGTCACGTGATGAAGTTAGCTCTTGGTAGTATAATTCAATGAGCACAATTACTTTCCAGATAAATAACAAAATAAATCCTCTTGATCCAAACGAATTGAAATAATTTCCAATACAAGGTAATTTAAAATAACTCAAAATGACACACAACTTAGTATTCTAACAGCCCAACTCCTACTAAATAGTTTGCTCCAAAACATAATTTATATATCTGTTTTTACGTAAAGAAGAAAGGGGTCACTTGATCTTGTAGAATCTTTTAGAACAAATTTACGTTAAAAAAATCTCGTACACACCGTATGACCCAACTCAAAATAGAAAGATATTTATAACAAAGCTCCATAATGTCCAACCAATCATTTTAAAAGCTTGTTTACAACTCTGAAGCCAGGTCCGAAATGATGTCAACACCTGGTGCTTACAGGTCATCCTACTATTTAAAATAATATCTCCCATTGAATGAATCTTAAACTTAAAATGTCAAATTTAAATCTGACAAACAAACAATTACAATAAAAAATAAATGACCCAAATCAAATACACGTAACACCTTCCCCCATAAAATAAAAAGAAAGTTTATATGATAAAATTTTCTTTTTATCACAAACCAATGTACACCTGAGGTTAAAAGAACTTGTATAAATAACACAGTGTATATGATATAATATATTGTTATACACGGGAAAGAGCATTTGCTATTAGATTATCTTTTCCCTTGATGTGTCAGATGTCAAGATTATATTCCTGCAATAACAAACTCCACTTTAGTAATCAATTAGTCACACTACCATGGCAGAACTCACTTTTAGATAAATTTACTGTCAAACATGCGTCAGTTAGTCTGTCAACGAATTTTTGAATTGTTGCTAGATGTTCTATCCAGGTGTCGTTGTAGATGATGCTATCATCTATATAAGCATCACATTTTTCTAAATCAGAGGTGATTATATTCATGAGACATTGAAATGTACTTGATGATCCTTTCATCCCGAATGGCATTACTTTATATTGGTAAAGTCCATCTGGAGTCACAAATGCTGAGATTTCCTTTGCTCTTTCCGTTAGTGGAATCTGCCAAAATCCTTTAGAAGGTCAAATTTGGTGACATACTTGGCATTCCTGATTTTATCAATACAATCGTCAATTCTTGGTAATGGGAATGAATCTGTTTTTGTCACACTGTTCACCTTCCTATATTCAGTGCACATACGGCAAGTTTTATCTGGTTTTGGAACAAGTATGCATGGTGAACTCCAATCACTTTTACTGGGCTCGATAAAATCATTCTCCAGCAAATATTGAATTTCCTTTTTAAAGTATTCCTTTTTGAGTGGATTCATCCTGTATGGATATTGTTTGACAGGTTTGGAATTTACAATTTCAACGTCATAAAAAATTGTGTTTGTCCTTGTTGGAACATCTGGAAATAAGTGCTCATATTCAAAAAATAACTATTTCAGTTCATTTCTTTCTTGCTTTTGCAAATGTGGAAGTTTCTGGTCTAAATCTTTCATAATTTCTGAATTACAAAGATTCGTCATTTCTATATCAGTAGAATCTGATGATATTTCTTCACCGTGTGGGACAGGTACAACTAAATTAATTACATGTTTAACATGGCTATCTCTTTCGATGTACTCTTTTAGCATATTTATATGGCAGAGTTGTTTTTGTTTGCGCCTCCCAGGAGTATTTATGATGTAATTTCAGTCATTAATTTTCCTGTCAACTGTGATGAGACCATAATATTTGGCCTAAAGAGGATTTTGTGGCATTGGTAAGAGAGCAAGGACTCTATCACCAGGCTGAAAACTTCTTTCCTTCGATTTTTTTTGTCATATCTTGATTTCATTTTAGATTGAGCAGAGTGTATATTTGCGGTTTTGACCTCACAAGCCTTTGACAACTTGTATCTAAAATCGGAAACATAATCAAGAAGATTGATCTCAGTATCTTCATTAGAAAGAAGTTTCTCTTTCAATAACTTCAATGGTCCACGCATAGTGTGTCCAAAAACCAGTTCAAAGGAACTAACGCCTAAAGATTCTTGAACTGATTCTCTAACAGCAAAAAATAGTAAATGAATGCCTTCATCCCAATCTTTATTCGCATTAAAACAATATCATCGGATCATATATTTTAAAGTCTAATGGAATCTTTCTAATGCCCATTGGCTCTCAGGGTGATAGGCAGAAGATTTGAATTGCTGAATGCCCAATTCATACATAACTTGTTGGAAAATTCCAGACATAAAATTTGAACCTTGATCAGACTGAACAGATTTGGGAAGGCCATACTGAGTAAAAAAAAACTTTATCAAAGCTTTTACTATTGTTTTAGATTTTATATTCCTCAACGGAAGTGCCTCTGAAAACCTGGTTGACGCACACATAATGGTCAACAGATATTAGTTACCTGACTTGGTCTTGGGTAAGGAACCTACACAACCTACCATAATTCTACTAAATGGTTCGTCAAAGGCAGGACTAGGTTGTAGATGAGCCTTAGGTATCTTCTGATTGGATTTTCCTACCATTTGACAAGATCTACAGTATTTGGCAACATCACTTTTGATTCTTGGCCAATAGAAACGAGTCAAGATCTTGTGACAAGTTTTATTAATCCATAAATGACCAGCCAAAGGAGTTTCATGGGCCAGATTAAGTATTTCCTGTCTGTAAGGCTTTGGAACTACTATTTGATAGTTCATCGACCACTCATCACCAGCAGGTACCTTGGGAGGTCTCCATTTTCTCATAAGAATTCCATTTTTAATGAAATAACAGACAGGAACTTCAGTGGCTTCAGTCTCACTTATGGCCCTTTGAAACAAACAGGAGATCTCAGGATCTTTTTCCTGTTCGACGACAATTGACTGTCGTTTATCACCCTGATTAGACTAAAGAGAATGAGTTGTTAAAAGAGGATCACTATGATCAATACCTTCTGATTGATCAAACAAGGAGTAAAAGTGACCTCATCAAAAGCCTGACCTATACACGTGTCAGCTAAAGGAATACTGGCTGCATCAACATCATTCTGAAGAGCTTTCTTTGCCATAGCTCTGGTAACTGCACAAGCTTGAAATATATCAGGGAATTCTTTTTCAATTGGATCAACTTTCTGATCCAAATCAGGCTTGTCAGTTACAAGTGGATTAACCACAGCCTTGTCTCCAGCTAAGTCGTTGCTTAGCAATAAATGAATGCCCTCAACGGGTAAAACCGAGACTGTTCCGACTGTCACAGGTCCTGACACTAAGTCTGATGACAAATTTACACAATGGAGAGGAACATTAACAAAACCGCAATCCACTCCCTGAATAAGAACACTTTCATTAGAAGAAGATTTCTCAGAAAAAGGCAAAGTACCTGACAATAAAAGACTCTGAGAAGCTTCTGTGTCCCTTAAAATCTTAATAGGGGTGGGATTGGCTGAATCACCCAAGAGTGATATAGAACCCTTTGATATGAATGGATCATAATTCTTCATTATAAAATCAGACTGGGATTTATTAGACCCAACTAATGTATTGCTTTCAATAAATGACCGTGACCTCGACCTCTTGGAAATAAGAGCATTTGGAACAGGTCTGTCTTGATTCTGATGCTTATGTTTCAATTTGTAGCAATCAGAAATACCGTGTCCTTTTTTCTTGTAATAGTTACACGTCGGAAGAGACAAGGATCTAGAATCAAGCTTCTCTGAAGTTTGATTTTTGAAAGTTGTGCTAGTTTGTTTTAAAAGGGCTGGTATTAAGCTTAAATACTTTTCTGCCAGAAGACTGTTGAGTAGAAGTCTTGTTAACAAAAGGAACGTTATGTGTCAAAGAATATTCGTCAGCAGCTCGAGCAGCATTATCCAAGGTTTCAATCCTATGCTCATCAAGATAAGACTTAACGTCACTGTGGACACAGTTTTTGAGCTCCTCAATTAATATAATTTGCTTGAGATTTTGATGATCTTGTTCGACTTTTTGGCTAAGTACCATCTATCAAACAACTGCTCTTTTTCTCTAGCAAATTCGACATGAGTTTGTCCAGCATCGTTTCTGTAATTTCTAAATTTTGCCGATAAGCTTCAGGGACTAACTCATAACCCCTTAGAATGCATTCTTTAACCACATCATTGGCACCACTTTGGTGAACTGACAGTGAAGTGCAAATCTCACTAGCCTTACCAGTGAGTACACATTGCAAAAACTGAGTCCAATGCTCCCTTGGCCACTTTAAATTTATTGCAACTTTTTCAAAACGAATGAAGTATTTGTCTACTTTTTTCTTTGAAAGGGGGAACTAATCTAATATTCCATGCTAAACCAAAACTTAAATTTGGATTTGAAGTATGAAGGTGTTTTTCACTTGCTAGCTCTATTTATTTCATTTTACATTGATATTCCCTTTCTTCCATCTCTCTCTCTCTCTCTCTCTCTCTCTCTCTCTCTCTCTCTCTCTCTCTCTCTCTCTCTCTCTCTCTCTCTCTCTCTTCATCAAATTGTTTTTCTTGTAACCGAATGTGCATCTGATCTTTTAGTTATTCAAATTGTCTTTCTTTCTCCTCTTTGTCATATTGTAATTGTCTTTCATTCTCCATTTCCTGTCTCTCTCTCTCTCCTCTTTTTCATATTGTAATTGTTTTTCTTTATTCCTTTCCTGTCTCTCTCTCTCCTCTTTTTCATATTGCAATTATCTTTCTTTCTCCCTTTTTTGAAATTCCAGCTTCAACTCTAATTCCATCTTGAATTTTAATTCTAATTTTTTATTTTAATGTCAGAGTCTGATGCAGACTTACTGACCGAAATCAAAGCACTTTTCTCCAAAACATTCTTTTCTACCAAATATTGGACCAAAATCATTTTGATATCTTGTTTCGTTAAAGAAGCCTTGGCTTCAGAAAGATCATATATTCTGGCAAGTTGAATGAACTCATCTTTTTTGAAAAGATCTAATTGCTCCTAGGTAGGATTAGAAAGAAATATTTCTACTTTAGATGTCATTTTAATACAAGCCTGTCAATATCACTAAAGATTTTAAAAACATTTCAAAAACTAGGGGAATTCAAATTTAAAACAAAAGTTTTCTAAAAGAAGTTATATCCAAATTCCAATTGATCCCAATCCCGGATGAGCCCCCAATTTCTATGTTACGTGCTTAGGCTCGAATACACAGCAACATAGAAAGAGTGAAAATAACAAGCTTGTAAATCTTAATAAACAATTTATTGAGCACAAATATTTTCCAGAAAAGAAAAATAAACTTACGGTTTTAAGAATCAATTCCAACATTAATCCAAAAATAATTCAAAATATAATCCACTAGTGAAATTGCAAAAGTCCTGGTAATAAAATGTCCAAATAATTCCAAGTTTGAATCTTAGTGAAGTATCCAAGATGGAAGACGACGTCACGTGATGAGGTCAGTTCTTGATAGTTTAATTCAATGAGCACAATTACTTTCCAGATAAATAACAAAATAAATCCTCTTGATCCAAACGAATTGAAATAATTTCCAATACAAGGTAATTTAAAATAACTCAAAATGACACACAACTTAGAATTCTAACTGCCCAACTCCTACTAAATAATTCGCTCCAAAACATAATTTATATACCTGGTTTTACGTAAACAAGAAAGGGGTCACGTGATCTTCTAGAATCTTTAATAACAAATTTACGTTCAAACAAAATCTCGTACAAACACCGTATGATCGAACTAAAAATAGAAAGATGTTTATAACAAAGCTCCATAATGTCCTTGGAATCAACCAATCATTTTAAAAGCTTGTTTACAACTCTGAAGCCAGGTCAGAAATGAAGTCAACACCTGGTGTTAACAGGTCATCTCACTTTTTAAAAATAAGTATCTCCCAATGAATGAATCTTAAACTTAAAATATCAAATTTACATCTGAAAAACAAACAATTAAAATACAAAATAAATGGCCCAAATCAAATACACGTAACAACCAGTATTTACTGAACTTGAACAATGCCATTACACCCGTAATGAATTGTTAATTTGCAATAAACATTATTCCCGTATTGGTAACGAATGTATCGTAAGCATCTCCTTTAATAAAGTTTATAACGAACGAAATAAAACCTACAAAGTAAAATAAAGAACTACCAGGTAAATTCAACACATTTGTCCTGAATCTATACAATACCTCTTGAAACATTTGATCAGATTTTGTGTTACCTGGTGTATTTATAAAATACAATGATGTGTTGGATTACGATGTTTTTCTTCCTGTTTCTGAGAAGTTATATAGTTTTCATCTATTTCCATTGTCATCTATTTAATTAGTTAAACGTTAGAGCGTATATTTCTCAGGCCTCTCGTTATCGCTATGATTACAGATAATTCTCTACCCGCTTCTCCCTCCTTCCGCCAAGAAAACAAACAAACCAAAACTCGAGCGTCCATTTCAACAGCAAAACAAAAATGATCTGCAGATCCAAAGACTGCTAAAAGTCTTAAGGTCCAGACTGCTTAGAGTTGTCTAAAATGGCATCTGGACGAGTAGAAGAAGAAAGAAAAAGCACTATCCAAGTCAAGAGAAAGCAAACATTGTTCCATTAATTCTCCTTTCCTGTGATCGATTGAAATTTGCTCAGTCTAGTCTTCTAAAGTTTCTTCATGTTCTACTCTTTTATCATTTACATTATTTGGATTAAATTATTTAAATATACGTTTACTTTATTTGAATTAAATAATTTAAATATACGTTTAATTTATTTGAATTAAATAATTTAAATATATGTTTACTTTATTTAAATTAAATAATTTAAAAATATATTTACTTTATTTGAATTCAATAATTTAAATATACGTTTACTTTATTTGAATTAAATAATTTAAATATACGTTTACTTTATTTGATTGCTGAATCTTTGCTAAGTGCTCCTCTTATCACAATTACTGCTCGTGCCATATTTAATGTTTTCGCTGATTACACTATTGGATAGAAGTACATTTATATACTGCTAGCTTCTTTTAATTTGATAAATAAAAAGCAGGTTATTGTGATATCAACATCAGCGGTTAATAATAAAAAGTAACGGTACTCTTGTAGATAATATGTAAATTATTATTTTATAATGTATTTTTTTACCACCACAGTCATTAAGAGTACAATCAGTGACTGGCTTTGAACCATCAATGAAGGTGGCATTCATTGTCTCTAAAATAATATAAAATTAAACTTGAATGCTAGTATTGGTCTAAATTTCAGCAACATAATGTTGAAAGGTAATTTTGTTATGCAATGTGTAATCAGTAAAACATGCACAAGGAAAGAAAATTCCTATGATAACATCCAATGTTTGATGTGTACTTTCATCTTTAAACTTTCCAAGGAACAGTTTTAAATTTGACTTACCTATTAAATCAGCACATGTAATATTAAACGGTTCATTGTCAATCATCATGATTATTTGTTCATCACCATAATGTTTTGGAAAAAGATAATGCATTATGCTACCAAGTGTTACTTTTTAAGCTGATATACTTAACTAGTTTGTAACTTCATCACTATTTATTGCAATACTCTCATACCAATTTCTATGCATAATTCAGTTTTCAATGTATCTCTTTCTATTTTTCATTTAAATATATAGGTTATATTGACTTGATCTTAAAGTTTTTAGCCGGTATTGTATGCAAGATGCTCTTTTTTGGTGATATGCTTTAAAAGCATGTGTTTCCGTTTTAATTTATTTGTTATTTTGTTTGGTAAAGTTATAATTCTATAAATATGAACATAACAATGACCGGTATACATTTATACATTTATTTAATGTTTTAATTGGGGTGGGGCGTGGTAAACCTGGTAGGTATATATCTACATTAGATAATGATGGGCGGTAATTTGTCCATTTCTGATTCTCAGTCTAGAGTTCTAAAGCTTTTGAACTTTTTACTCTCAGAACTGGAAAATGAAAAAAATAATTTATGAATAAAACAATACGGTCGAAAACAGTTATAGCGGGCTATATGGTGTTCTTTATTGTAAAATTATTTTTGTTTAGTAGGGGATGTGTCACGGAATGTTGTAGTTTTTATTTAGGAAAGACATGTACTCGGGTTTTGTTTATCGTGTGCAACGATACCCGAGGGTGATTTTTTTTTATTTATATATATATGGGCAGTTGTACTTCGGAATCGTGAGTACAATTCGCTATATGCCGCTCGTGCAAAGTGTTCTTGATACGGAGCACGAATCCGTATAAATACTTTGCTATATGTAAAGGGTCTTTACATTACTACGGGTTTTGTCAACAAACGGCTGGTTTCAAGGACTGTAGCTATAGGGTTATAGATCCGAGGGAGGGAGGATTGCACAACTTTAGCTGTAGGGGTAAGTACATTTTTGATACTGAGTGATAGCTTTTTGTATCACTATATTTACCTTCGCATGTTTGTTATATAGTTTTACACAGCATAATGCGTGCATTTTCTACTCTTGTTCGCGAGGCATTTAAATTGGTAAAGTAAAGCTATATTTTGTTAAAATATAATTGTTTACTATTCAGCATTATCAAACAGGGAAGGTGTACTATAGAACCTGTCATTTTGTCATTATGATAATAATAGTCTTGATAATTTACCGTGTATAACGTCATTACGTTATGTCTGTATCAAGGTTAGTACACGGTGTCTGGTATCATTTCAGCTATTTGTACGAGGGTGTTAAACGTCCGGGGTGCCCGGAGCTGTCAAACGTCGGGAGCTGTGATTAAATGCACTGGTGTGTCCAGAGCTGTTTAATGTGCCGGAGTGTCTAATGTCAAGGATGACAAGGGTGACTCAGCTGTGGAGCTGTCTAAATGACCAGAGTGTCTGGAGGGTCTAATGTTTCGTAGTATTCCGAGGGTCCGGAGTCTGTAGAAACTGAAGTTCTATTGTACCAGCTGTGGAGCTGTATACTAATAGTTGATTATATATATTTATTCGTAAATTCGTAAATTGTTAGCCGTGGGCTAATGTGGGTTTGCGGAACCCAGTATATGGTTTGGGACTGGAAAGATAAGTTATCTGTCCTGTTATTATTTTTCAAATATAGTTCCGCTACTTGAGCGTACTCATTTTTACTACATGAGTAATCCTGCATTGTTTACTACGTGAGTAAACTGTATTCATGTTTTATTTTTGTATAATTTTTTCGCTGGGGTTTTGTATCAGTTTTTGTATCATTGTATCACTGATTCGTTGTATCATTTATTTGTATCATATGATTCGTTTGCATCTTCTAGTCTGTGCGTAATTATGTATAATTAAATTCAATATTTGGATTACAATACGCACGCATTTCATTGTTTTGTTTATATACATATATCGCCACATTAAATCATAATTTTTATATCTGTATCATCAAAGCGTGTTTTGTTGTTAATCCGAAGTGGTCCGTCTCGGTTATCTTGTTACAAATGGTGTCAGAAGTGGGATCATTTCGGATTTAACAGAGCACTGAAATTGGTTTGTAGGTTTTTGTCTTTCAGACTCGCTTGATAAAGTATAGAGGGGTTAGGTATGTATCTAATGTTATTTTATTTCTTTGTATTTATTTAATAGTGTTGCAATTCTTAGAAGGGAAATACGGTTTACTGGTAATTGCGTGTTTTGTTAAGCCTGGACTTTAAGGTTGGTCACTGCCAAACTTCTGAAATGTCTTCTGTGAAAGAACTGGTAGAATTGGGAAAACAGTTCGGTTATGATGGGGAGTCCCTTAGAAATTTTGTTCGTGAGGAACAGGCTAGGGAGAGGGACCAAAGATTAAAGGAGAGGGAATTAGAAAGGGAAACCAAGAGGGAAATGCTAGAATTAGAAGAAAGGAGAATGGCTTTTGAAAAAGAAAAGATAGAACTAGAAAAACAGGCAGAAAAGGAAAAGATAGAACTAGAAAAACAGGCAGAAAAGGAAAGGATAGAACTCGAGAAAGGGAAGATAGAATTAGAAAAACAGGCAGAAAAGGAAAGGATAGAATGGGAAAGGGAAGCAGAGAGGGAGAAGATAGAAAGGGAAAAACAGGTAAGGTTAGAAACTTTGGAGATAGAAGATAGGAATAGGCAGAGGGAGCATCAAAGGAATTCTGAGTTATTGCAAGCTAAAAAAGAGGGGGAACATGATGTTAAACTGAAGGGTCCAAAATTGCCCCCATTTGAAGAAGATAAAGATAATATGGATAGTTATCTAAATAGGTTCGAGAGGTATGCTACGGTACAAAAATGGAAGAAAGACGATTGGCCGCTTCACCTTAGCGCGTTACTGGAAGGTAAAGCGTTAGACTTGTATTCGCGTTTATCCACGGCCGATTCGCTCAATTACCCCGTGTTGAAAGAGGCACTTCTCAAGAAATATGAACTAACTGAGCAGGGGTTTCGCAAGAAATTTAAATATAGCAAACCCGAGAGAGGCGAAACATTTACCCAGTTCGTCAGTAGGACTTGTAATTACTTACAGCGATGGTTGGAATGTGGCAAAGTCGTCAAGACATTTGAGGGTCTTGTTGATTTCTTGCTTCGTGACCAATTGTTAACAACATGTGGTAAGGAGCTATATTTATTTTTGAAGGAAAGGTCCTTCACAAATATACATGATATGGCCACACAGGCGGATTTGTTCGCTGAAGCCCGGGGAGGTTCGCAGAATGTCGTCACGCGAGATATCCAAGGGGGAAATCAGGTCAAAGACAGAAAACCCAGGGAACCTGATAAATCGGGTGGGCGTAACCAGGGGAAGCATAGTGACGCGAAATGTTTCATTTGCAAGGAAGTGGGTCATATCTCCCATTATTGTCCTAAGCGGAAGGGACCAGTCCAGAAAGTCGCGGTAGCCATTAGAGGCAGAAGGTCGGTAAACAGAAAACTAGATGTTTCCCAGCAAGCTAAGCGGGAAGCAGTACGCGAACCGGTGACGCGTTTAGAGACCAATTGCGATGCAATCCAATCAATCGGTACATGTATTTTTCCAGAGGCACGGGTGCCGATCGCAAACGGCACTGTCAACGGACAAGAGGTCACAGTTCTACGAGACACTGGATGCACTACTGTAGTCGTGAAACGGAGCTTAGTCCGCGATGATCAATTGCTTGGGTTTAAATCACCTTGCATGTTACTTGACCAGACAATCGGCCATGTTCCAGTCGCCAGGATAATAGTAGAAACACCTTTTTTGACAGGGACCGTGGAAGCTTTGTGCATAGCCAATCAGATATATGAACTCACTATTGGCAATGTACCGGGTTCGAGACTTCCAACCATAGAAGATTTCAGATTTCCTATCATCCAAGCGGTACAAACTAGAGCTCAAATTAAGGAGCAAAATAAACCATTACGTAAATTGAAAGTACCAGAAGCCATTACTGATATCTCCCGCGAAGAATTTCGAAATGAGCAAAAACGTGACGAGTCTTTACGTGCAATTTCAGAGAAAACATTAACGGGTACAGTGAAAAAGTGTAAAAACGGGGGTTCCTCTAAATTCCTTACTCGAAAGGGTTTAATGTACAGGGAATATTCTACATCAGACAGGAAGTTCCTGCAACTAGTGGTTCCCCAGAATTCGAGGTCACATGTACTCAAGGTCGCGCACGAGTCGAGTATGGCGGGTCATTTAGGCGTAAAGAAAACAACGGATAGGGTATTAAGAGAATTTTATTGGCCTGGTGTCAACAGCGATGTAGCGCGGTTCTGTCACTCGTGCGACATTTGCCAGAAGACTACCCCTAAAGGTAGGGTAACTAGAGTACCGTTGGGTCAGATGCCGTTGATAGATACTCCGTTCAAAAGAGTAGCCATCGACATTGTAGGACCAATATTTCCACATACAGATCGAAAAAACCGATACATTTTGACGCTGGTAGATTACGCTACCAGATATCCTGAAGCCACAGCTCTGCCATCAATTGAAACCGAACGTGTAGCTGAAGCGCTCGTAGACATGTTCAGCAGGGTCGGAGTGCCCGAGGAAGTTCTTACAGATTGTGGAGTACAATTTACCTCAGATCTCATGGCAGAAATTAGTAGGTTGCTATCCATTAAACAATTACGTACAACACCCTACCAACCATATGTACAACGGGTTGGTCGAGAAATTCAACGGGACACTGAAGCAAATGTTGCGGAGGATATGTGCGGAAAGACCGAAGGATTGGGATAGATATCTGAATGCCCTTCTGTTCGCATATCGTGAGGTTCCTCAGGAAAGCTTAGGTTTCTCCCCGTTTGAACTATTGTACGGTAGGACAGTCCGTGGTCCTATGCGTATACTTCGCGAACTGTGGTCGGACGAGGTCGTGGACGAAGAGGTTAAGACCACTTATCAATATGTGGTTGATTTGCGCGAAAGATTAGAAAGTACATGTCGGCTGGCTCAAGAAGAACTCGTGAAATCAAGTCGTAGATACGCAAAGTATTACAACCGAGGAACGCGGAGGAAAAAGTTTTACGTAGGAAATCAAGTGTTGGTGCTTCTTCCAACGAATAACAACAAGCTGCTAGTTCAATGGAAGGGGCCATATGAAGTCAAACAGGTAAAGGGCGAAATGGATTATATCGTTGAAGTAGAGGGAAAATCGAAAACGTTTCATGCCAATATGCTTAAACTCTACATAGCGAGACCTGGACAAACAATTGATAAAGGGATCTTGAATGTAGTATGCGTAGCGGTGATAGAAGATGGGTCTAATGATGAAGGGGAATTAGTCTCCAGTAAAGGATTACCATTTGAATACCCTATTGACGTAGGCAAAGAAAGTATTGACCAGATAAATATATGCCCTGATTTATCGGAAGGTCAGCGTACACAGATCATGGAGGTTTTTTCTACATACCCAGAGGTGTTTACGGACAGACCAGGCCGTACGAATCTAATTCGACACGAGATAAAATTGAATACATCTGAGCCTATCAGGATTAAAGGATATAAGATACCCTTTAATGCACGAGAGACTATCAACGAAGAAGTGACCAAAATGTTAGATCAGGATCAGATCGAACCGTCAAATTCCCCATACTCGTCCCCTGTGGTGTTAGTCAAAAAGAAAGATGGTACCAACCGGTTTTGCATCGATTTTCGACAATTAAACAAGATCACCGTATTTGACGCAGAATCAATGCCTGATATGGAAGATGTACTTTCGAAATTGGCAGGCCACAAATACATTTCCAAATTGGATTTGAGCAAAGGATATTGGCAGATACCAATCTCTGATAATGCCCGCAAATTAACGGCATTCACGACTCCAAAGGGACTTTTCCAATTTAAAGTCATGCCGTTTGGTTTAGTAAATGCCGGAGCGTCGTGCGTCCGTCTTATGCGTAAACTGTTAAACGGAATGGAAAGCGTCGACAGCTTTGTTGACGACATTTTTGTTTACACACATACATGGGATGAACATGTTAGAGTATTGCGGGATTTGGTCATTAAACTTCACACTGCAAATCTTTCAGTTAGGCCTACTAAATGTAGCATAGGATATTAAAGTCTATGTTTGGGATATCTGGTAAGTGGACTAGGCCAGTTGCAACCTCAGCCAGATAAAATAGGAGCAATCAGGGATGCACCTAGACCAGAGACAAAAAAACAAGTGAGATCATTCCTAGGTCTAGTGGGGTTTTATAGGAAATTCGTCCCCAACTTTTCAGCTATTGCAAGCCCATTAACAGATTTGACTAAAAAGGGGGAACCGAATAAAGTTTCATGGGGTGCATGCAAGGAAAAAGCCTTTAACGCTTTAAAACATAAACTGGTAAGTGCACCAATTTTAAAGTTGCCAGACTTTGATAAACCTTTTGTACTGAGGACTGATGCGTCCGATACGGGTCTTGGGGCTGTTTTGATACAGGAGCAAGGGGGTGTGAAATTGCCCATTGCTTATGCAAGTAGGAAATTACTCCCTAGAGAGAAAAATTACTCCGTGATTGAAAAGGAGTGTTTAGGCTTAGTATGGGGAATAGGAAAATTCCACACGTATCTTTTTGGGAGGGAGTTTACTTTGCAAACGGACCATCAGCCACTCTTATATTTGAATAAAGCGAAGGTTGCCAACGCAAGATTGATGCGTTGGGCGTTATCTTTGCAGCCGTATTGTTTCCGAATCGAGGCGATTCGAGGCTCAGAAAATGTAGGGGCTGATTTTTTAAGTAGGGTGTAGTGGGCAGATCATTTCGTTCAGCCTACAAATTTTGGATGGTTCATATCTCACATTCCGTGATTATTCTAAAAGTGATACCACTTTTTTTAGGGGGGAGGTATAGTCACGGAATGTTGTAGTTTTTATTTAGGAAAGACATGTACTCGGGTTTTGTTTATCGTGTGCAACGATACCCGAGGGTGATTTTTATATATATATATATATATATATATATATATATATATATATATATATATATATATATATATATATATATATATATATATATATATATATATATATATATATATATATATGGGCAGTTGTACTTCGGAATCGTGAGTACAATTCCTTATATGCCGCTCGTGCAAAGTGTTCTTGATACGGAGCACGAATCCGTATAAATACTTTGCTATATGTAAAGGGTCTTTACATTACTACGGGTTTTGTCAACAAACGGCTGGTTTCAAGGACTGTAGCTATAGGGTTATAGATCCGAGGGAGGGAGGATTGCACAACTTTAGCTGTAGGGGTAAGTACATTTTTGATACTGAGTGATAGCTTTTTGTATCACTATATTTACCTTCGCATGTTTGTTATATAGTTTTACACAGCATAATGCGTGCATTTTCTACTCTTGTTCGCGAGGCATTTAAATTGGTAAAGTAAAGCTATATTTTGTTAAAATATAATTGTTTACTATTCAGCATTATCAAACAGGGAAGGTGTACTATAGAACCTGTCATTTTGTCATTATGATAATAATAGTCTTGATAATTTACCGTGTATAACGTCATTACGTTATGTCTGTATCAAGGTTAGTACACGGTGTCTGGTATCTTTTCAGCTATTTGTACGAGGGTGTTAAACGTCCGGGGTGCCCGGAGCTGTCAAACGTCGGGAGCTGTGATTAAATGCACTGGTGTGTCCAGAGCTGTTTAATGTGCCGGAGTGTCTAATGTCTAGCGTCCGGAGTGTCTAATGTCAAGGATGACAAGGGTGACTCAGCTGTGGAGCTGTCTAAATGACCAGAGTGTCTGGAGGGTCTAATGTTTCGTAGTATTCCGAGGGTCCGGAGTCTGTAGAAACTGAAGTTCTATTGTACCAGCTGTGGAGCTGTATACTAATAGTTGATTATATATATTTATTCGTAAATTGTTAGCCGTGGGCTAATGTGGGTTTGCGGAACCCAGTATATGGTTTGGGACTGGAAAGATAAGTTATCTGTCCTGTTATTATTTTTCAAATATAGTTCCGCTACTTGAGCGTACTCATTTTTACTATGAGTAATCTTGCATTGTTTACTACGTGAGTAAACTGTATTCATGTTTTTTTTGTATAATTTTTTCGCTGGGGTTTTGTATCAGTTTTTGTATCATTGTATCACTGATTCGTATCATTGTTTTGTATCGTTGTATCATTTATTTGTATCATATGATTCGTTTGCATCTTCTAGTCTGTGCGTAATTATGTATAATTAAATCCAATATTTGGATTACAATACGCACGCATTTCATTGTTTTGTTTATATACATATATCGCCACATTAAATCATAATTTTTATATCTGTATCATCAAAGCGTGTTTTGTTGTTAATCCGAAGTGGTCCGTCTCGGTTATCTTGTTACAGGATGGTGGTATTGTTTCTGAAAATGAAAAAGGTTGTCTGTAGCCTTATCTTGGAAGAATCGTGTTTTTACTATTCTCTGCTGGAAACGACTAGTCCTTGAATTAGTTATGCATATCTTAGACTAATTTGAATATTTAATTCACTTCTAAAATTCAATAGATATGATATTTATCTAATATTTTCAAGATATTCTCTTGGAGCCGTCTGAATTGCCATTAATTTGAAATTTTTTAAATGTATTTTTTAATTTTAAAAAAAAAAAACCGGTTTAATGTTGATTTCGTAAAGGTTGTTTGCACCTTTGTACATAATAAATTACTAGGACTATGATTTTTCTTAGTCATCACTTAGAGTTTTCTCTCTCTCTCTCTCTCTCTCTCTCTCTCTCTCTCTCTCTCTCTCTCTCTGTGTATATATATTTCGACGTTCTTTTGTTAGACTTTATAGCTTACTGGCATGCACACCTAGTTAATTTTACGCGTTGGCGTGCTCTTTGATAATTCGGTCGGCTTCCCTTGAGAAGATGAAATAAGAGACCACATACATGTGACTTTATTATTCCCTTGACATATATTATGCAGATTAAGTGAATCCGCATATGTTGGATCTTGACAGACAAGGATATTAAGACGCTTAACGATCGTTTTGATCCAAAGATCAATTGCACGTGCACGTGGTTTGTCACCTCTTACATAAGCAACACTAGACACATTTTTAATCCAGCGTATTAAATCCTTCCGTAATATTTGTAATACTTGTATTTAATAAAGCATTTAGAAAAATAACGCCAAAATAGTTTTGGACTTTTTGTTGTTCTACAGATGAATATGAGATCCCATGTTGATCGTCATAAGTTGTTATATAATAAGCCGTATTTTGGATATGTGAAACAAACGTAACATCAGTATAGACAAATTCTGGAGTAGTAAGAATATTGAAAATTTGTGCAATAATGGTTGCATGCACAAGAAGGCTATAAAAAAAAACGCACATGGCCCTTTAATTGCAACGGTAAAGTTACTCAAAACTATGAAGCTGATCAAGACCTTATTGAGGTAGCTATGCTTAGATTCCCAATAACGCCAAAATAGTTTTGGACTTTTTGTTGTTCTACAGATGAATGAGATCCCATGTTGATCGTCATAAGCTATGCTTAGATTCCCTTTACGTGAATTTAAGAGATAGGCCTGCTCCAATCCTGACCAGTGCGGAGCTTTGATACTGCAGATCCAGTCAAGATTCACATTGGGCGAATCGACGCGGTTAGACGTCAAAAAGGGGAACTATATCTAAGGAACCCGATTCCCTACAAGACCTCTTCACCTCACACGAATGGCCCAAAACGGGTGGTCTTTATCCACGACGCTGCCTCGTCCAATACTAAGGACTGAACTCCACTCTGCAGAGACTTCTGGTAATCACCAGTGAGTTGGCATTGTGTCACATTGACTGATCAAATACGTGACCAATAAACATATATTTGGCCATGACACCGCACATCTTAAACTAGTTCTAAGCACACAAGTATTCCTGGGTGTGACTTTTGTGTTATGCATCTATGCACTGTTGTCAAACAAACATCAATGAAACTATTAGCTGCTTTTGGATGACGTCGCGAAGGTCATAATATTTCTGCGCAACAATACTCGGCAGACGCTGAAGCGTTGCTTGGACGTATGTGACAGCCAGTACGACGTGGTCAGTCGTATACAGCAGGCGGTGGTGATGATGTGTCGCCAGTCCCCTGTTCCTACAAACAATGTTCAATGTCTACTAGGTCAGTCTTGATGGGAATGACCACATAAACAACATGTGCGATAAGAGTTGGAGTTTTCAGTTTGTTGGTCACAAACATTCATCATTGTCGTCGCTCGTAGACAATCTGCGCAAGGACTCTGTCAGTTACACTTCTGCAAGATGCAAGGGGCTAGCTACATATAAAGATAAGCGAATGATGAAAAGTCTGCAAATCGCCGGTTCCACATACATAGTGGGCAATATCTGCGGCAACGTTTGCAAGGATCTTACTTTGAAATAAAATTATTTGTCAACAATTTTATTCCAATTTATAATAAGAACGAAATGGGGATTTTCTGGTATGAAAGATTACAAAAATAAGAGCAAAAATAAACTTCCATATTTGACCTTTTAAATCAACAAGAGTAAGAAAAATAAAACAGTTTTGGAAATCACTAATGGAGTATGCTATCTTTAATAGATCTAAATTTGATATGGCGAACTTTTGCGCTACTATATGGTTAGATTAATGGTGACATGGTATACCACCGTGACAGATGTGTGCAAAGTGAGTTAAAACTGTTTAGTGAATTAAATATTGAACTTTCATTGTCAGAAATTGACAATGATTTATAAAAGTAAAAGCTTTGATGGAATGGCTGTTTAGATATATTTATCATTGAGTTTCTATGGCATGAATTCCCTATTGAAATATTACATCACCATGTCAATAGTGTTCTGTAACGTGACATTTTTTAAGAGTCTTGTTCCGATTACATTCCATAAAAGGATGCCTTAAATGACAATATCAAGAATAGTAACAAGAACTCTAACAAACAGCATAAGTAGTTTACTCGGTTAATAAATTACTGGGTGGAAAATTATCTCCCTATTTACTGAAGCGCAAACAGGATTTGGAAAAAAAATATTTCTTTTGATAAGGTGTGCATTTTACATACATAAAATATACGCAAAGAATTGCTTTGCAATGTTAAATATGTAACCAGATCATTTGATCGCATGTTAATATATAACGTATGACATAAACTTATCTAACTGGAAATATTTTGGATAATAATAAAGCTGTGTCACGGCTAGGGTTGGGTATACTGGTATAAAGGATAATAACGTTTCACATGACCTTGAAATAAGGCCAATGTCACGCTTTTTCTTTACCATG